>CM033741.1:26412236-27612236 GCA_019671005.1 Hibiscus mutabilis
TAGTAAGAACTCTGCAGTGCTTTGAATGTATTCTGAAATTACTCAAACAACAATGTAAGTAGAAATAGATAAATAAGAAATAGAAATAATGGGACGAAAGATATGTAGAAGGGGTGTAGGAAGAGTGATAGTTGTGATTATGGAAGAAAAAAATAAAAGATGAAAATGTAGGTGAAGATGATGGGGTGTTGGCGTTAAGATGAAGAAATTCAAAGGATGGATTGTGACCCCTAACTATAAAGAGTTAGGAACCAGCAATATAATAAAGTGGAAATGAAGTGGTAGGATATGGAACGTGACCCACTAGCTATAGATGAGCTAGGAACCAACGCTATAACAAAGGGAAATGGATGAAGACTACAAGACTAACTTGAAGCCGATAAAGTTCCACAAGAGAACAAGAATGAAAGCAATCTTTCAAAGATGTTTTATATATTCAAAAGTGTCCTACAATGATCCTAAAGATGCCTATTTATAGTAGAAGTAGGCAGAATATGAAAAGGTGTTACAAGAAAGATGAATGCTCATCTTAATGCACTTGAATACACATGAATGCTTTGTCCTTTCTTCTCATCTTCAAAGCTGATTAGTTTAGACAAATTGAGGTTGAATTTAGTCATATTTTCGTCCAAATTAAGAAGGACTCTTGGGCTGCCTTGTTTTGCTATCATATGAAGAAAGGGGATGAATGTGGACAAGGATGAATGTAGACATCCTTGCTGTCCAGTTTAAGTGCAACTCTTCATCTTCCAAGCTGATTAATATGACTTGAATGTCATAAAAGGTGAGTTTCATCCAGCCTTCATTTCATGTCTCCTCAATGAATTTTGAAACCCCACTTGAATGGTGATAACATCAACCTTGAATGCCTTGAATTTGCTGAATTAAGATGGCCATCAATTGCTTGTCTCTTGGTAGAAGATGAAAGAACTCTTCCTTGGCTCAAATTCATTCAAATCATCCATGCATAAAATTCCCGTAATAAAAATTTCAGCCTGCACTGTCTTCAGTAAATCATTCGTATCTCAAGCTCCCGATATCGGATTGAGGTGATTCAAAAGGCATTGGAAAGCTAAGAGATGGAGGAATAACGTCCAATTGATTTCTAGATCCAAACACGTCTGTATCGCATCCAGAATTGGAAGACATTCTGCTGATATTCTTGCATCTGGTAAAACCGTTCATCTTCCTCATGCACCTAGACACAAAGGTAAACTTTATTCAATCTTTAATTGAAAACATGCATGTAAACAATTAAGAGTTAGTTTAATAAATGAGCTAGTTTGATGAATGAACTAGTTTAATTAATGAACTAACTTTATTCAATGAACTAATAATCTTGAATGAACTAGTTTAATCAATGAACTACTTAGTTAAATGAAGTGTATAACTAAATGAACTACATGTTTAAATGCAACGCATGCTTTAATGAACAACATGTTTATTGAATGCAATGAATGTTATGCAAACTTTAAATACTCATGCAAATTCATGCATAAGCAAAGTAAAGTGTTCCTCCCTTATTATTTCTTCTTTCTCACGTTCCAAGCTTGATGTAAACATATTTTCCATGGCTGCTTGGAACTCCTTGGCCCTTGCTCGAGTAATGGGGCCACCTGGGTACTTCTCTGGGTCTTTGCCATTGACGTTCATATCACATGGAGAGTTCAAGTCATGGATAAAGTTGATGCAGATTAGGATCGCATCACTAACCCCAAACCTTATAGATGTCTTTAAGGGGTGGTAGAAAGGACTTGGACCCGTTGGTTATAAAGAACCAAGAATCCAAAGTATCAAGGTGGAAAGGAGGTTTGACGCCACAAGTACAAAGTACTTGATAAGGCGATAAAGTTCTAAAAATAACTAAAGAGAGAAAATTCTCACAAAGGTAATTTAATTGATATGAAGGAGATGTTTACAAATGAAAATTACAACTCAATTTATAGGAAATGAAGGGGTTTGGCCGAATGGCCTTGTATCTGTTCGGCTAGGCTTCAAGTCTCCCTCCAAGGCCTTTGTGATGATTTGGCAGAATTGGAGTCTCCATCCACTTTGTTTTGGTGCACAAAGGCTTCCCTCCATGAGTTTGCCGCCCATTTTCAAGTTTTCCCTCCAAAGTGTAGGGACATGACCCTATGGTAGTGAGCTGGTATGTGTAGGTGGAGCTGAAGTGAGCTGGATTGAGCTGAGCTAGCTAGCTCAATTTTTGATTCATCTTGAGCTTCCATGAGCTGCTCTTAGCTAGGTGAGCTAGTCTTTGAAGCATGTTAGCTTCCTTTGATTGCTTCCTTTTGTCCTCGAGCTGTCATAAGCTCCTAATGTGCTCCTTGAGCTAATCCGAGCTGTCATGAATGTTCTTGAGCTATTCCAAGCTTCCATGAATGTGTGAGCTGAAAATAAGATGCATGCTTAAACTAATAATGCAATGTAATGCAATCATACTTAAATAAGTAGAACTAAGTAATGATGCGAATTAAGATATTATTTAGGCAACTTAGGTAATATAAGGACCTATGTGCATAAGCACAATCTTTAATATAATCTGTATCATATAAACTGTGTAAATGTCATTATAAGGTATGTTATGCAACCAAAATAAATTAAGTGTGCCATGAATAATATATATAAGTAAAAGATGTGTAAGGGTTTAAAGCTCCCTTTTCTTTCATCCCTAAGATTAGAGATAAAAGGATGCTGATGAAAAGATGCCAAGACTAGATTGTATCACCACCAGTTACCCTTACATTCCATCTTCATTTTCCTTCAATTCACCCTACATCACTTCTGTACATTACCCTTCATTACATTCCTTCTTTTACAGCCATCTTACTTTGCAGGAGTCACTTGCTTGCCTTCCTAGATCCTACCATTTAAGAAGCCGTCTTCAACAACATCAAGGACGGTCTATTACATCATCCAAGATGGCTCATTTCATAACTTGTCATAAGACAGACGATGCCACACATATAGCCAACTTATTCTTCAAAGAGGTGGTGCGTTTGCTTGGACTTCCAAAAGCCATTGTGTCGGATCATGACGTCAAGTTCCTCAGTCATTTTTGGAGGACACTATAGAGCAAGTTAGGGACAAAGTTGCTATTCTCCACTACATGTCATCCTCAAACCGACAGTTAAACTGAGGTGGTGAATAGAGTCATATACCTTATTACGATCTCTCATTTAGAAGAACATCAAAACATGGGAAGAATGTTTGCCACATGTGGAATTTGCATACAACAGATCTGTCCATTTCGCAATCAAGCACTCCCCATTTAAAGTGGTATATGGTTTTAATCCCTTAACTCCCTTGGACCTTATACCTTTGCCATGTGAACAGATTGAACAAAGATGGCAAAAGCAAGGTAGAAGTCGTGAAGAACTTATACCAACAAGTTTAGGAGAATATCGAGAAAAGAACCCGCCAGTATGAGCAACAAGCCAATAAGGGCCGCAAAAAGGTCACCTTTGAAGTTGGAGATTGGGTTTGGGTTCATTTTAGAAAGGAAAGGTTTCCTAACCAACAGAAATCTAAACTACTTTCGAGAGGAGATGGTCCATTTCAAGTGGAGGAAAAAGTAAACGACAATGCCTACAAAGTGGATCTGCCTGGAGAATACAACGTAAGTGTAACTTTCCCCATATGAAGACACTGATAATTTGAGGACAAATTACTTAAAAGAAGGGGAGGATAATGCAAGCCTACCAGCACCAAATCCATAAGTGTTGCCACAAGGACCAATCACCCGTTCTAAGGCTAAGTTATTCAGGGAAGTTCTTTCTCATAAGTGCCTTCATGTTTTTAAATCATTCGAGGAAGTGATTTGATCACACCATTGAAGATCCTCAAGGCTGATTCTAAGGGAGTTTTACCTTACTTCATCTTTTATTATCTTCTTTATGCATTACATATTGTTATAAGCGTACTTTTGCATATTCGGAAATACTTGAAGATCATATGTTATCATTTATTTGCATAATATATGATATTCATGCATAACCTATGATCCACATCTTTATTTAGTTATATAAGTCATTTAAGTATGTTTGCATTGCATTGCATCTTTAAACTTAAGCATACAATAGACTCACAAAAACAGCTCAAGGACCTCGCAACAAGCTCAAATTAGCTCCAAGACATTCAAGGCAGCTCCGATTAGCTCTAGGAGTCCAATAGAAGCTTGGATCGGCTCAAAAATTAAGGAGAACATTCTAAAGGAGCTCACAAGTTTGAAGGACCAGCTCACATAGCTAAAGTCAGCTCAAAATAGCTCAAATCAGCTTGAAGAATTGAGCTAGCTCTTTCAGCTAGCTAGCTCAGCTCAATTCAGCTCACTCCAAGCTCAACCAACTCACTTCAGCTCCACCTACACATGCCAGCTCACCACCCAAAGGGTCGTGTCCTCTCCTAAGGAACATGTCCCTAGTTAATTGGAGGGAAACTTGAAAATGGGTGGCAAACACATGGAGGGAAAGCATGAGTGTGCCAAAACGAAGAGCTCTAACCAAATCACTCTTCATTGGACAGATTCATCACCAGAACGTCAGTCAGATTATTTGCCATTTTTGAGTAGGATCCAAGCATAACTGGGTTGAGAAGTCTTCATGAAACTTGTTCTCCTAACTATTAGCTTTCCAAATCATGTTGATTCGCGTCATCAAATATTAGGAGCTCGATATATGTCTAGATTACCAAAGGAAGTATAGGCTGGAATTTCATATGAGAAATTACATCTTTTCACTCAAATGTTTGTGCGCCAAAACCATTTGGAGGGAGACTCAACTTCAACTGAGCAAACACCAAGCCATTGGAGGGAGTTACCACTTCAACCGAATAGTTTAGAAGCCTTTTCGGCTATGTCCCTTCATGATACGCTCCAACTCTCCAAATGACTTTGTTGAGAGAAGCTGTGATTGTCCTGATCTTGAATGCAAGCAAGCCTTCTAACCCGTATGCTTTAGGGATGAAATGATGAAGAAAAGGTTAGTGAATAGGTCGGGTGCAGAAGAGTTTAGGGTGGTGTATAAAGGGAAATGATAAGAAAGGAAATGGAAGTGTTTAAGGAAAATTTCGGATATGGTGATGGAAGTGGTGAAAGAAATTATGGAATGAAATGGATGATGGTGATAGTATTCAAAGGATTCAAAAGAAGAACCTATGTTATAAGAACATAGACCCAATCTTTAAGAGAATATGAGGGTGGTAGATGACTTAGACCCGTTGGTTATAGAGAACCAAGAACCTAAAGTATGGTGGAAAGGAAGTGACGCCACAAGCAATAAAGCTTGATAAGTTGGATAGTTCTAAAAAGAACAAGTTTGAGAGATAAACTCACAAAGATAATTTTATATAATTTAAAGGTGTGATTACAAATGAACTAATCAGCTATTGTGATGATGTATGGTGTGACGTGGTTCCTATGGAAGTCACCCACTTGCTATTAGGAAAACCTTGGAAAAATGATCAGGGCGCTGTCCATCGAATCAATACAAATGGATACTCGGTTGTGCACCAAGGCCAGAAGCTCTCGTTTGCTACAATAGAGCCGGAAAAAGTAGATGAATAAATAGCAAAAGCAAAAAAACAGTGTGAGACAATAAAACGAAAAAGATTGGAAGCGCAAAAGGCTCAATCAATTGACCACACAAAGGCAACCAACCACGAAGACATCCCAAAACCAGAAGGTACACATGATTCTCTTCGTACTTCTACTTGTAGCATTTGTGCAAATGTTGATATTGGAGAAGAACCATCTCCCAAACAAAAGGATAGTGATAGTGAACACATTAGACAAGATGACAATGCTTATAATCCCTCGTGTGAATTAGTAGGTCCACTTGCTATACTCTCATCATCTCCCCACAAAGAAAGTAAGTGTAATTCTAACCCTTCATTTGATTCTTGTCCTATCATTCCATTAGAAACACTTTCTCCTCTACAGAAATTGTACATTGATGATAAATTTTATGAGAGGGATATGGGATGTGAAATACAAAAGACTGAGAGTAAAGAGGCCGAGAGTGAAAAAAAGTCAAATTAATGACCCATATTTGGTGAGTGAAAATACATATGAGGTAAAAGTCACACAAAGCCCAAAAGAACAAGACAAGAAAAGAACGCGACGAGTGATTTTGTTTTGACTAGTCATTACAAATGTTCGAGTAGTGTTGTCTTAGTTTTTCAGGATTTTGTTGAACCATTGAGAGGAGCTCAATTAGATCACTCCACATACAACAAAGAAGCCTTTTCAATTGAAGTTGATGATTGTTCTCTCATTGCCGATTTAGATTCGAGGACGAATCCTTTTGAGTGGGAGAATGATACATGCATGAGCGGGGTTAAATTACTCATATTGGACAAGAATCTCAATTTTTTCGATGCAAACAATAATGGCCAAAACAATGCACGCATAGGAGGTCAAAAACGATGCATCTTGGACAAGAAACTGAATCTGTTTGTGAAGTCTGGAAAGTCAGCTAACTTGCGACGAATTTTTGGATGGGATCCAGGCATTTATGGGTCAACACGTCTTCTTAAAACTTGTCCGGCTGCAAATTATCTTTCCAACACATCTTGAAACTCCTCAATCGGACATCTGGATCTCAAGATACGTCTATTTTAGCGAAGACAGCGCATGCAAAAATTCCTATACGGGATTAATACGGGATTTTTGGATAATTACGAATTTTCAAGATTTTATTTGATTATTTGTAATTTAAATCAATATAGGATTCTGCAATATCTATTAGGATCAGATTTATTTGACTAGGATTTTATTTTTAGCATTTATTTATTACTAGAAGTTACTTATCTAATTATGAGATTAGATTTTAGCATTTATTTATTGTATTTAATTCCTAAGTTTAGTAGGATTAAAACTTCTCCATGGCCTATATAAAGGAGGCTTCACCCACATTGTAATTCAGTTTCATTGATTAATAAAAAGTTCTCTTTAGAGATTTTAGTATTCTTTGAGTTTGCAAGTGCTGATTACTTGTGCCTTCGAAGACTTCTTCAACATAAGTTCGACGAGTTCTTGCGAGGGAGATCATCTTCACACTCTTGCTTGCCTAGATAATCGCGTCTAGGAGGGTGGGTTAGAGCCGCTTGAGGTTGCTTGCTTAGATAATTGCATCTAAGAGGGTGCCGAAGACAAAACAACAACAATAAATCGCAAGCCATCTTCACCTTCAACCTTCACACCATCTTCCATAATTCCATAAACAAAACTGGAATTTTCAGATTTGTTTTACCTTTCTCTTTCGCAATCTTTTTTAATCATTTTATTTATATTCTTATTTCTTATCATCTAATCCTTCATCTTGTCTTTCTTTCTTTAATTTTCCAGCCCCGAATCTGAAATTTTCAAGAAACCCCCAACTAGTTTTCTCTTGAATTTTCAGATCTGCCCATACTTTTCTTGATTGAGTCTAGAGCTCCTAGTTCTTGCAACAACTTGATTGAAGGCTTCCAAATCCAAGATTGCGCTACTCTATCATTTGGTATCAGATTTGGGACGATTCTTGACAAGAATTTTGGAGTTTTTGGGTGAAAAACTCAAAAATTAGGGAAAATTCGTCATATTCAAACGAGTGAATTTTGAGCTGAAAATTTCCAGATCATATCTAAACCTTTGGAGGAGTCACCACATAAAATTTCAGAATTTTTTGACATCGGGAACACCTCGAACGAAGTAGATCAAGTTGCTGCAAAATTCTAGGGTTTTCGGGGTTTTTCTAATTTTCTTTCATTCTTAGCCATTAGTTTTCGTTTGTTTTAGCTTTTATTGCTTCTTACATATCTTCTAACACCTTGTTTCCTTGTGTTAGTAGGACTAAAAGTTGCATACTCTTATTTCTCCTTGCAACTATAATTCTATTGGTGTCTAACCTTTTCTTTGGATTCTTAAAGCAATTAGGATGTTTTATTCTCTTTTCAACACTCGTTATCGTATACCAATAAATATTTTTCGGTCACGATGTAAGATACAAGGTAATCTATGTTCTTTAATTATTGATGGTGATAGTCGTGTAAACTTAGTGAGTAGCTTCATTGTTGATGCACTCGATCTACCATGCCAAGAACACCCTAAGCCGTATCATCTTCAAGGGTTTAATAGAGGACCAGATATGAAGGTAACCAAACGTTGTTTAATCTCTTTTACTCTTGGAAGCTATTGTGATGATGTATGGTGTGACGTGGTTCCTATGGAAGTCACCCACTTGCTATTAGGAAAACCTTGGAAAAATGATCGGGGCGCTGTCCATCGAATCAATACAAATGGATACTCAGTTGTGCACCAAGGCCAGAAGCTCTCGTTTGCTACAATAGAGCCGGAAAAAGTAGATGAAGAAATAGCAAAAGCAAAAAAACAGTGTGAGAGGATAAAACGAAAAAGATTGGAAGCGCAAAAGGCTGAATCAATTGACCACACAAAGGCAATCAACCATGAAGACATCCCAAAACCAGAAGGTACACATGATTCTCTTCGTACTTCTACTTCTAGCATTTGTGCAAATGTTGATATTGGAGAAGAACCATCTCCCAAACAAAAGGATAGTGATAGTGAACACATTAGACAAGATGACAATGCTTATAATCCCTCGTGTGAATTAGTAGGTCCACTTGCTATACTCTCATCACCTCCCCACGAAGAAAGTAAGTGTAATTCTAACACTTCATTTGATTCTTGTCCTATCATTCCGTTAGAAACACTTTCTCCTCTACAGAAATTGTACATTGATGATAAATTTTATGAGAGGGATATATGGGATGTGAGATACAAAAGACTGAGAGTAAAGAAGCCGAGAGTGAAAAAAGTCAAATTAATGGCACATATTTGGTGAGTGAAAATACATATGAGGTAAAAGTCACACAAAGCCCATAAGAACAAGACAAGAAAAAGAATGCGACGAGTGATTTTGTTTTGACTAGTCATTACAAATGTTCGAGTAGTGTTGTCTTATTTTTTCAGGATTTTGTTGAACCATTGAGAGGAGCTCAATTAGATAACTCCACATACAACAAAGAAGCCTTTTCAATTGAAGTTGATGATTGTTCTCTCATTGCCGATTTAGATTCGAGGACGAATCCTTTTGAGGACTGGGGGAATGATACATGCATGAGCGGGGTTAAATTACTCATATTGGACAAGAAGCTGAATTTGTTCAATGCAAACAATAATGGCCAAAACAATGCATTCATAGGAGGTCAAAAATGATGCATCTTGGACAAGAAACTGAATCTGTTTGTGAAGTTTGGAAAGTCAGCTAACTTGCGACGAATTTTTGGATGGGATTCAGGCATTTATGGGTCAACATGTCTTCTTAAAACTTGTCCGGCTGCAAATTATCTTTCCAACGCATCTTGAAACACCTCAATCGGACATCTGGATCTCATGATACGTCTATTTTAGCGAAGACGGCGCATGCAGAAATTCCTATACGGGATTTTTGGATAATTACGAATTTTCAAGATTTTATTTGATTATTTGTAATTTAAATCAATATAGGATTCTGCAATATCTATTAGGATCAGATTTATTTGACTAGGATTTTATTTTTAGCATTTATTTATTATTAGAAGTTACTTATCTAATTAGGAGATTAGATTTTAGCATTTATTTATTGTATTTAATTCCTAAGTTTAGTAGGATTAAAACTTCTCCATGGCCTATATAAAGGAGGCTTCACCCACATTGTAATTCAGATTTCATTAATTAATAAAAAGTTATCTTTGGAGATTTTAGTATTCTTTGAGTTTGCAAGTGTTCGATAAACTTGTCTAGAAGCCATCTTCAACATAAGATCATCGAGTTCTTGTGAGAGAGATCATCTTCACACTCTTGCTTGCCTAAGTAATTGCATCTAGGAGGGTGGGTTAGAGCTGCTTGAGGTTGCTTGCTTAGATAATTGAGTCTAAGAGGGTGTCGAGGACAAAACAAAATCAACAATTCGCAAGCCATCTTCATCTTCAACCTTCACACCATCTTCCATAATTCCATAAACAAAGCTGGAATTTCCAGATTTGTTTTACTTATCTTCTTCTTAATTTTTTTTTCATCTTTTTATTTAGATTCTTATTTCTTATCATCTAATCCTTCACTTGTCTTTCTTTCCTTAATTTTCCAGCCTCGAATATGAAATTTTCAAGAAAAGCCCTTCTATTTTCTCTTGAATTTTCAGATCTGCCCATACTTTCTTGATTGAGTTTAGAGCTCCTAGTTCTTGCTACAACTTGATTGAAGGCTTCCAAATCCAAGATTGCGCTACTCTAGCACATAAATGCCTGGATCCCATCCAAAAATTCGTCGCAAGTTAGCTGACTTTCCAGACTTCACAAACAGATTCAGTTTCTTGTCCAAGATGCATCGTTTTTGACCTCCTATGCATACATTGTTTTGGCCATTATTGTTTGCATCGAACAAATTCAGCTTCTGGTTTTGGGATGTCTTCATGGTTGGTTGCCTTTTGTGTGGTCAATTGATTCAGCCTTTTGCGCTTCCAATCTTTTTCGTTTTATCCTCTCACACTGTTTTTTTGCTTTTGCTATTTCTTCATCTACTTTTTCCGGCTCTATTGTAGCAAACGAGAGCTTCTGGCCTTGTGCACAACCGAGTATCCATTTGTATTGATTCGATAGACAGCGCCCCGATCATTTTTCCAAGGTTTTCCTAATAGCAAGTGGGTGACTTCCATAGGAACCACGTCACACCATACATCATCACAATAGCTTCCAAGAGTAAAAGAGATTAAACAACGTTCGGTTACCTTCATATCCGGTCCGCTATTAAACCCTTGAAGATGATACGGCTTAGGGTGTTCTTGGCAAGGTAGATCGAGTGCATCAACAATGAAGCTACTCACTAAGTTTACAGGACTATCACCATCAATAATTAAAGAACATAGATTACCTTGTATCTTACATCGTGACCGAAAAATATTTATTGGTATACGATAACGAGTGTTGAAAAGAGAATAAAACATCCTAATTGCTTTAAGAATCCAAAGAAAAGGTTAGACACCAATAGAATTATAGTTGCAAGGAGAAAGAAGAGTATGCAACTTTTAGTCCTACTAACACAAGGAAACAAGGTGTTAGAAGATATGTAAGAAGCAATAAAAGCTAAAACAAAAGAAAACTAATGGCTAAGAATGAAAGAAAATTAGAAAAACCCCGAAAATCCTAGAATTTTGCAGCAACTTCATCTACTTCGTTCGAGGTGTTCCCGATGTCAACAAATTCTGAAATTTTATGTGGTGACTCCCCCAAAGGTGTAGATCTGATCTGGAAATTTTCAGCTCAAAATTCGCTCGTTTGAATTTGACGAATTTTCCCTAATTTTTGTGTTTTTCACCCAAAAACGCCAAAATTCTTGTCAAGAATCTTCCCAAATCTGATACCAAATGATAGATTAGCGCAATCTTGGATTTGGAAGCCTTCAATCATGTTTTTGCAAGAACTATGAGCTCTAGACTCAATCAAGAAAAGTATGGGCAGATCTGAAAATTCAAGAGAAACTAGTTGGGGGTTTCTTGAAAATTTCAGATTCGGGGCTGGAAAATTAAAGAAAGAAAGACAAGATGAAGGATTAGATGATGAGAAATAAGAATATAAATAAAAAGATTAAAAAAGATTGCGAAAGAGAAAGGTAAACAAATCTGAAAATTCCAGTTTTGTTTATGGAATATTGGAAGATGGTGTGAAGGTTGAAGGTGAAGATGGGTTGCGATTTATTGTTGTTGTTTTGTCCTCGGTACCCTCTTAGACGAAATTATCTAAGCAAGCAACCTCAAGCGGCTCTAACCCACCCTCCTAGACGCGATTATCTAGGCAAGCAAGAGTGTGAAGATGATCTCCCTCACAAGAACTCGTGGAACTTATGTTGAAAAAGACTTCGAAGGCACAAGTAATCAATGAAATCTGAATTACAATGTGGGTGAAGCCTCCTTTATATAGGCCATGGAGAAGTTTTAATCCTACTAAACTTAGGAATTAAATACAATAAATAAATACTAAAATCTAATCTCCTAATTAGATAAGTAACTTCTAATAATAAATAAATGCTAAAAATAAAATCCTAGTCAAATAAATCTGATTCTTAATAGATATTGCAGAATCCTATATTGATTTAAAATACAAATAATCAAATAAAATCTTGAAAATTCGTAATTATCCAAAAATCCCGTATTAATCCCGTATAGGAATTTCTGCATGCGCTGTCTTCGCTAAAATAGACGTATGTTGAGATCCAGATGTTCGATTGAGGCGTTTCAAGATGCGTTGGAAAGATAATTTGCAGCCGGACAAGTTTTAAGAAGACATGTTGACCTATAAATGCCTGGATCCCATCCAAAAATTCGTCGCAAGTTAGCTGACTTTCCAGACTTCACAAACAAATTTAGTTTCTTGTCCAAGATGCATCGTTTTTGACCTCCTATGCGTGCATTGTTTTGGCCATTATTGTTTGCATCGAACAAATTCAGCTTCTTGTCCAATATGAGTAATTTAACCCCGCTCATGCATGTATCATTCCCCCACTCCTCAAAAGGATTCGTCCTCGAATCTAAATCGGCAATGAGAGAACAATCATCAACTTCAATTGAAAAGGCTTCTTTGTTGTATGTGGAGTGATCTGATTGAGCTCCTCTCAATGGTTCAACAAAATCCTGAAAAAATAAGACAACACTACTCGAACATTTGTAATGACTAGTCAAAACAAAATCACTCGTCGCGTTCTTTTTCTTGTCTTTTTCTTTTGGGCTTTGTGTGAGTTTTACCTCATATGTATTTTCACTCACCAAATTTGGGCCATTAATTTGACTTTTTTAGCTCTCGGCCTCTTTACTCTCAGTCTTTTGTATCTCACATCCCATATCCCTCTCATAAAATTTATCATCAATGTACAATTTCTGTAGAGGAAAGTGTTTCTAACGGATTGATAGGACAAGAATCGAATGAAGGGTTATAAGCATTGTCATCTTGTCTAATGTGTTCACTATCACTATCCTTTTGTTTGGGAGATGGTTCTTCTCCAATATCAACATTTGCACAAATGCTAGAAGTAGAAGTACGAAGAGAATCATGTGTACCTTCTGGTTTTGGGATGTCTTCTTGGTTGGTTGCCTTTGTGTGGTCAATTGATTCAGCCTTTTGCACTTCCAGTCTTTTTCGTTTTATCCTCTCACACTGTTTTTTTGCTTTTGCTATTTCTTCATCTACTTTTTCCGGCTCTATTTCAGCAAACGAGAGCTTCTGGCCTTGGTGCACAACCGAGTATCCATTTGTATTGATTCGATGGATAGCGCCCCGATCATTTTTCCAAGGTTGTCCTAATAGCAAGTGGGTGACTTCCATAGGAACCACGTCACACCATACATCATCACAATTGCTTCCAAGAGTAAAAGAGATTAAACAACGTTCAGTTACCTTCATATCCAGTCCGCTATTAAACCCTTGAAGATGATACGGCTTAGGGTGTTCTTGGCATGGTAGATCAAGTGCATCAACAATGAAGGTACTCACTAAGTTTACACGACTATCACCATCAATACTTAAAGAACATAGATTACCTTGTTAACTTACATCGTGACCGAAAAATATTTATTTGTATACGATAACGAGTGTTGAAAAGAGAATAAAACATCCTAATTGCTTTAAGAATCCAAAGAAAAGGTTAGACACCAATAGAATTATAGTTGCAAGGAGAAAGAAGAGTATGCAACTTTTAGTCCTACTAACACAAGGAAACAAGGTGTTAGAAGATATGTAAGAAGCAATAAAAGCTAAAACAAACGAAAACTAATGGCTAAGAATGAATGAAAATTAGAAAAACCCCGAAAACCCTAGAATTTTGCAGCAACTTGATCTACTTCGTTCGAGGTGTTCTCGATGTCAAAAAATTCTGAAATTGTATGTGGTGACTCCTCCGAAGGTGTAGATCTGATCTGGAAATTTTCAGCTCAAAATTCGCTCGTTTGAATTTGACGAATTTTCCCTAATTTTTTAGTTTTTCACCCAAAAACGCCAAAATTCTTGTCAAGAATCGTCCCAAATCTGATACCAAATGATAGAGTAGCGCAATATTGGATTTGGAAGCCTTCAATCAAGTTGTTGCAAGAACTAGGAGCTCTAGACTCAATCAAGAAAAGTATGGGCAGATCTGAAAATTCAAGAGAAACTAGTTGGGGGTTTCTTGAAAATTTCAGATTCGGGGCTGGAAAATTAGAGAAAGAAAGACAAAATGAAGGATTGGATGATAAGAAATAAGAATATAAATAAAAAGATTAAAAAAGATTGCGAAAGAGAAAGGTAAAACAAATCTGAAAATTCCAGTTTTGTTTATGGAATTATGGAAGATGGTGTGAAGGTTGAAGGTGAAGATGGCTTGCGATTTATTGTTGTTGTTTTATCCTCGGCACCCTCTTAGATGCAATTATCTAAGCAAGCAACCTCAAGGGCTCTAACCCACCCTCCTAGACGCGATTATCTAGGCAAGCAAGAGTGTGAAGATGATCTCCCTCACAATAACTCGTCGAACTTATGTTGAAGAAGACTTCGAAGGCACAAGTAATCAGCACTTGCAAACTCAAAGAATACTAAAATCTCTAAAGAGAACTTTTTATTAATCAATGAAATCTGAATTACAATGTGGGTGAAGCCTCCTTTATATAGGCCATGGAGAAGTTTTAATCCTACTAAACTTAGGAATTAAATACAATAAATAAATGCTAAAATCTAATCTCCTAATTAGATAAGTAAGTTCTAATAATAAATAAATGCTAAAAATAAAATCCTAGTCAAATAAATCTGATCCTAATAGATTTTGTAGAATCCTATATTGATTTAAATTACAAATAATCAAATAAAATCTTGAAAATTCGTAATTATCCAAAAATCCCGTATAGGAATTTCTGCATGCGCTGTCTTCGCTAAAATAGACGTATCTTGAGATCCATATGTCCGATTGAGGCGTTTCAAGATGCGTTGGAAAGATAATTTGCAGCCGGACAAGTTTTATGAAGACATGTTGACCCATAAATGTCTGGATCCCATCCAAAAATTCATCGCAAGTTAGCTGACTTTCCAGACTTCACAAACAGATTCAGTTTCTTGTCCAAGATGCATCGTTTTTGACCTCCTATGCGTGCATTGTTTTGGCCATTATTGTTTGCATCGAACAAATTCAGCTTCTTGTCCAATATGAGTAATTTAACCCCGCTCATGCATGTATCATCATTGGCAACCAAGCTTCAGCACACCGATACAGTCGTAACCGCAATCACTCAAACCATTGGGAGATTAGAAACTATTGCTATCGCAAGCGATACTGAGGAGCCTAAGCGTCCAAATCTTGTTCCAATTCAGAATAGATGTCAAAACCCCCTACATCGGCACAATCCTCGCACAGAGCTGAGACGAGCAACAAACACCTTAGCCAAACTGATAGAGTAACGCAAATTCGAATAAAAGGAAAAACAAAACAAACCAAAATAAAGAACAAATCTAAAAATTCAGATTTGCTTATGGTGGTGGCATCAATGGAGGAAGCTTGAATATGTGGAGATGGCGTGATGAATTGATAGTTGTCCTCGGCACCCTCTTAGATGCAATTATCTAAGCAAGAAGCTCTAACCCACCCTCCCAAACGCTTTTGTATGGGCAAGCAGGAGTGTGAAGATCCTCAACAACAAATCCCGGAGAATTTGAAAATCGTTTGTTTCTAAAACATAAGATAATGTTCTTGCAAGTTGGAACTCAAAAGAGAATTTTATTTAATCATTCAAATCTGAATTACAATGCGGTGAAGCCTCCTTTATATAGGTCATGGAGAAGTTCTAATCCTACTAAACTTAGGAATTAAATACAATAAATAAATGCTAAAATCTAATCTCCTAATTAGATAAGTAACTTCTAATAATAAATAAATGCTAAAAATAAAATCCTAATTAAATAAATCTGATCTTAATATATATTGCAGAATCCTATATTGATTTAAATTACAAATAATCAAATAAAATCTTGTAAATTCGTAATTATCCAAAAATCCCGTATTAATCCCGTATAGGAATTTCTGCATGCGCTGTCTTTGCTAAAATAGACATATCTTGAGATCCAGATGTCCGATTGAGGTATTTCAAGATGCGTTGGAAAGCTAACTGACAGCCAGACAAGTTTTAAGAAGACATGTTGACCCATAAATGCTCGGATCCCATCCAAAAATGCTTCGCAAGTTGACTGATGTTTCTAACTTGCAAAGCAGTTTCAACTTCTTTTCCAATATGATTATTTTGACCCTCACAAGCTCGTATCATTCCCCCACTCCTCAAAAAGATTCGCCCTCGAATCTAAACCGGTAAATGGAGAAAGTTCATCAAAGTACCATGGAAGAGAAGACGTCTTGAAGGATCATTTTCCAGAGTCTCTTTTTGCAATGTAATTTACAAGTTCCTTCTCATTGGGATCATCACGATTGTTCTTTTGGTCGCAAAGTAACTCATTCTCATCTTTAAAATTGTTATTAATGCTAAAGGAGGAATTAAGCATAAATAGAATTCTGAAAACATTCAATGATACCTTTTGATTGTAAGGTACCTTTGTTAGTGTTTGTCGTTTGATGATCATCTTGAATCAGAATAGTAGGTTCGTCACTGGACACAAACACACTACTTATAATTTCTTCCTCGTCAATAGGCAAGGTTAAACTCTCGATGGTATCGTCTTCCTCATGTTCTTTAGAAGAATAAATTTCTTGATCATGCTCCGGATCACGGATTTCAATATCATTAGAAGACATGAATTCAGACAACATATCTCTCAAAATTTTTTCTTGAAAATAAAACTTATCTGGACAATCATACCCTAAATGATCTAGTCGACAACAATAATGACATCGAGTCCCCAAAAGGGTAAAATCCAATACGTTGTTCAATGACATCCTCAAGAACAAACTGGATCTGATACCAAATGATAGAGTAGCGCAAATTCGAATAAAGAGAAAAACAAAACAAACCAAAATAAAGAACAAATCTAAAAATTCATATTTGCTTATGGTGGTGGCGTCAATGGAGGAACTTAAATATGTGGAGATGGCGTGATGAATTGATAGTTGTCCTCGACACCCTCTTAGACACAATTATCTAAGCAAGCAACCTCAAGCGGCTCTAACCCACCCTCCAAAACGCTTTTGTATGGGCAAGCAGCAGTGCGAAGATCCTCAACAACAAATCCCGAAGAATTTGAAAATCGATTTGCTTCTAAAACATAAGATAATGTTCTTGCAAGTTGGAACTCAAAAGAGAATTTTATTTAATCATTCAAATCTGAATTACAATGTGGGTGAAGTCTCCTTTATATAGGTCATGGAGAAGTTCTAATCCTACTAAACTTAGGAATTAAATACAATAAATAAATGCTAAAATCTAATCTCCTAATTAGATAAGTAACTTCTAATAATAAATAAATGCTAAATATAAAATCCTAATTAAATAAATCTGATCTTAATATATATTGCAGAATCCTATATTGATTTAAATTACAAATAATCAAATAAAATCTTGAAAATTCGTAATTATCCAAAAATCCCGTATTAATCCCGTATAGGAATTTCTGCATGCGCTGTCTTTGCTAAAATAGACGTATCTTGAGATCCAGATGTCCGATTGAGGTATTTCAAGATGCGTTGGAAAGCTAATTGATAGCCGGACAAGTTTTAAAAAGACATGTTGACCCATAAATGCCTGGATCCCATCCAAAAATGCTTCGCAAGTTGACTGATGTTTCTGACTTGCAAAGCAGTTTCAACTTCTGTTCCAAGATGATTATTTTGACCCCTCTCAAGATCGTATCACTCTATCATTTGGTATCATATTTGGGCCGAATATTGGGTAAAATTTTGTCGTTTTTGGGTGAAAATTCGAAAAAAAGGAGAAATTTCGCAAAAACCAAATGAATGAATTTTGAGCTGGAAATTTCCAGATCAAATCTACACCATTGAAGGAGTATCCACATTAAATTTCAGAATTTTTTGACTTCGAGAATACCTCAAACGCTCAAGTTGCTGCAAAATTGTAGGGTTTTCGGGTTTTTTATAAATTTTTTTCATTCTTAACCATTACTTTTCGTTTGTTTTAGCTTTTATTGCTTCTTATACATCTTCTAACACCTTGTTTCCTTGTGTTAGTAGGACTAAAAGTTGCATACTCTTCTTTTTTCTTGCAACTATAATTCTATTGGTGTCTAACCTTTTTCTCTGGATTCTTAAAGCAATTAGGATGTTTTATTATTTTACAAACACATGTCATGCTATACCAATAAATATCTTTCGGTCAAGATGTTATGTAAAGGTAAAAAATGTTCTTTCATCATCAATAGCAATAGTCCTGTAAACTAGTGAGTAGCTTCTTGTTGATGCACTCAATCTACGGTGCCAAGAACACCCTAAGCCATACCATCTTCAAGGGTTTAATAACAGAGCAGATATGACGATAATCGAACGTTGTTTAATCACTTTTACTCTTGGAGGCTATTGTGATGTGGTTCCTATGGAAGTCACTGCCTTGCTATTGGGAAGACCATGGCAAAAGGATCGGGACGCTATCCATCGAATCATGACAAATAGATACTCCTTTGTGCACCATGGCCAGAAGTTCACGTTGGGTTCAATAGAGCCAAAAGAAGCATATCAAAAGCAAGTGAGAGTGCAAAAATCTTTTGAGAGGATAAAACAAAGAAAATTGGAATCACAAAAGGCTCAATCAATTGAACACTCAAAGGGGAACAAACAATGAAGACACACTAGATAGAACCAGAAGAGGACAGTGATCGTGAACATATCAGTCAAGAGGACAATGCTTCTGATCCTTCATGTGAAGTAGTAAGTTCCCTTGTTACATTCTCATCACCTCCCACGAAGAAAGTAAGTGTGTTTTTAACCCTTCTTTTGATTCTAGTCAAACATCTTCTCCTATAAAAGAAATGTACTTTGATGATAAATTTTGTGAGAGGGATATGGGAAGTGGATTATCTCATTTGAAAAAGACTCATAGTCAAGAGGCTTAGAGCAATAAAAGTCATCTTAATGGCCCGATTTTGGTGAGTGAAAAGAAGCAAGATGTAGAAGTCGAACAATGTCCAAATGAAAAAGATGAAAAAATATAAAGAGAGACTTTTATCGACCTAACCATAACATCATTGTTTTGAGTGGTTTTGAGTTCTTTTTTCAGGATTTTCTTGAGCCATTGAGAGGAGCTCAATTGGATCACACCACCTATGACAAAGATTCCTTTTCGATTACCGTTGTTCAATGCCCTTCTCTTGCTGGTTCTGATTTGAAGACGAATCATTTTGAGGAGAGGGGGAATGATATGTGCATGGGAGGGATAAAGCAATGCATTTTATATAAGAAACTGAAACTGTTTTGCAAAGCTGGAGCATCAGCCGACTTGAGACGAATTTTCGGATGGGATCCAGGCATTTCTAGGTCAAGTTGGCTTCTAACAAACTGACCGTCGTTCAGTTACCTTTCCAACTCATCTTGAAATGCATCAATCGGACATTGGAAACTCAAGATATGTCCATTTTACTGAAGACTGCGCATGCAGAAAACTGGATACAAGATTATTACGGGATTTTGTAAAATTCAGCCTAAAAAAAAGCTAACATATAAAGATTTGGACGAATTAAACTTAGCCCAATGTATTTATTATCAATTAAATTGATGTTTTTAGAGTTTTTAGACTTTAGGAACCAGTCATCCTTCTCTTAAGTAGTTAGATCAAGTGTAATTTAATAGACTAGATTTCTTCATTATTTTTATTCATTATGAGAGTTTGTGTTTCTTTAGGAATACTCTATTTGTAAGCCATCCTTTACCTATAAAAGTATGAAGCCTCCACCATTGTAACACAATTTTCTTTGATATATGAATTTTTTAGTGAGTTCGTTTTTGCAAGTGTTGATTACTTGTGCCTTAGAAGTCTACTTCAACATAAGATCATCGAGTTCTTGTGAGAGAGATCATTTCACACTCCTGCTTGCCTAGGTAATTGCATCTAGGAGGGTGGGTTAGAGCCGCTTGAAGTTGCTTGCTTAGGCAATTGCATCTAAGAGGGTGTCGAGGACAAACAACAACTTCAATTTTGCCAAGCCATCTTCATCTACAAAGCTGAAAATTTTAGATTTGTTTTATCTATCCTTCTCTTCGTATTTTTCAATCTTTTTAATTATAATCTTGTTATTCATCTTCTAATCTTTCACCTTGCCTTTGCCTCTTTAAATTTCCAGCCTTGAATCTAAAAATTTCAAGAAAAATCCATTCTCGATTCTCTTGAATTTTCAAATCTGCACACAGCTTGCTTGATTGATGAGTCTAGAGCTTCTAGTTTTTGCATCAACTTGATTGAAAGCTTCTAAATCCATGATTGCTCAACTCTATCACACATTCTCCAAGTTCCATCTTTTTTGGAACCAAAAGGACTAGCACGACGCATGGGCTCAAACTCTCCCGAATGTAACCCTCTTCTATAAGTTCTCTGATCTGCCTCTAAAGTTCCTTTGTTTCTTCCGGATTGCTTCTATAGGCCAGTCGATTTGGGATTGTTGCTCCTGGCATGAAGTCAATTTGGTGTTTAATCCCTCGGTTGGTGGTAAGCCACTATGATTCGATCCTAATCAGCACAAACTTTATTCATGACTTGCTTATGTCATTGAAGATCCTCAAGGCTGATTCTAAGGGAGTTCTTCCTTACTTCATTTTCTATTACCTTATTTATGATGTCATAAGCATGCATTTATATCTTAGGATATGCTTATCATATGTCTCATTTATCATGTCCTATTAATTTATTATTTATACGATCCACATTCATAGTATTTCTTATTTTCTATTATATGCATACTTATGTGTGTTTGCATCATTTGTAGGACATACCAGCCAAATAAACGAAGGAGCGATTGAAGGGCAGCTCACCTAAAGCTCATTCATTCGGTTAAGCTCCTATTAGCTCCATTCAGCTCCAATGAGCTCAAGATAGCTTAAGGACACTCATGAAGAAGCTCACCTAGCTAAAGGGCAGCTCACAAAAGCTCATTCAAGCCCGAACAAGCTCTTTCACTCGAGCAAGCACCAATAAGCTCCTAAAACGCTCCAAAACATGCAAGGAAGCTCAAGGACACTAGAAGAGGAGTTCGCCTAGCTATGTCAGCTCACATCTAGCTCCCCTAACTCAACTCAGCTCAAGCTACCTATGTCAGCTCACTACCCCAAGGTCACCACTTCAAGGGACATGTCCCCTCATAAGAGACACACCCCTAGACCATTGGAGGGAAACCAGAATGGCGGCAAAGCAATGGAGGGGATGCTAAATGGTGCCAAAACCATTGGAGGGAGACACCAACCATTGCCGAACGGACACAAGCAATTTGGAGGGAGATTTGGGCGTCACCTTTTGGAGGGAGGCACGACTTAAACCGAATGGTTATTTGAATAGATAGAGGCCTTTTCGGCCATGCCCTTTGAATCCTATAAATAGGACTTCATTTTGCATTTTGTAACACAACTTTCTTGAAATATATTTATCTTTTGTGAGGTTTTCTCTCAAACTTGTTCTTTTTAGAACTTTATTGACTTATCAAGCTTTGCTTGTGGCATCTCCTATCTTCCATCCTATACATCGGGTTCTTGTTTTTCTTATAACCAAAGGGTCCAAGTCCTATCTATCACCCTCAAATTCATTCTCTTAAGAAATGGGATTATACTTTTTAGTATAGTTTCTTTCTTTGAATCCTTTGAATACTACCACCCTTTTCATTTCCATTTCATCATCCTTTCTTCCTATTCATTCACCATCACCAAATCTACCCTAAACACTTAACCATTTCATCCTTTCATCCATTCCCTTAAAAACCAAGCTTATGCAACCAATACTTCAACATTTTTCCTTATTCATTTCATCATCAAAGCATTCAGATTACAAAGCTTACTTGCATTCACGATCGGGAACAATTAAGCTTCTCTCAACAACATCAATTGGAGAGTTGGAGCGTATCATTTGGTATCATAGCTTTTGGAAGAATTAAGTAAGCCCCTATGATAGAGTAGCGCAATCTTGGATTTGGAAGCCTTCAATCAAGTTGTTGCAAGAACTAGGAGCTCTAGACTCAATCAAGGAAGTTTGGGCATATCTGAAAATTCAAGAGAAAAGAGAAGGGATTTTCTTGAATTTTTCAGATTCAAGGCTGGAAATTTAAAGAAAGAAAGACGAGGTGAAGGATTAGATGATAATAAATAAGAATATAAGTAAAAAGATGGGAAAAGATTAAGAAGAAGATAGGTAAAACAAATCTGAAAATTTCAGCTTTGTTTATGGAATTATGGAAGATGGTGTGAAGGTTGAAGATGAAGATGGCTTGTGAACTGTTGATGTTGTTTTGTCCTCGGCACCCTCTTAGACTCAATTATCTAAGCAAGCAACCTCAAGCGGCTCTAACCCACCCTCCTACGCAATTATCTAGGCAAGCAAGAGTGTGAAGATGATCTCCCTCACAAGAACTCGTCGAACTTATGTTGAAGAAGACTTCGAAGGCACAAGTAATCAGCACTTGCAAAAACAAACTCACTAAATATTTCATAAATCAAAGAAAATATGTCTTACAATGATGGAGGCTTCATCCTTTTATAGGTGAAGGATAGACAAAGTAATTTAACTTCTACTAAAACAAGGAAAACCTAATCTAATTAAAAATAATAATAAAATAACAGCCTTTAAACTCCTTGTGCTTGTGTGGAAAGGGATAGGGTGATAAGGCAAGTTATAAGCTGATAAGGGCTGGTTACTTGAGCAGCAAGTAAACTTGATGAAGGCTGGTTTGCTTGGGTATCAAGTAATGGGCTGATAAGAGCTGTTTTGATTGGGCAGCAAGTAAAAGTTGATAGGGCCTTTATTTGGACGAATTTAAGGGTATTTGGGCTGGTTTAGATGATAAGAAATTGGTTCTTGGGCAAGGAGGCATGTGTGGGCTGTTTAAAAAGCTAACTAGGCCTAAAAACACTTGTAAATCCTAATTTGGGCTAAAAATAAAAATCTGACCCAATCTTTTATAGTAACAAGTATTGGGTCTAATTACAATAAAAAGGGCTAATTAATGGACATCTAAAGGCTCATGGATATCCATCTCCAAAGGTGCAGCAAGTTGAGTTTTTGTGACCCAATTATTCTTGAAGGATCTTAAGTGTGGGCCAAGTGGAAAAGTAAGTCCATCTTGTCCTTGGAATTGCCTTGTGGTACACATGTATCATCCCCTCCCTCCTCAAAAGGATTCGTCCACGAATCTGAAACATCAAAGGGAGAAAGATCAAAAACATTAAAAGTTGTACTCACATTATACTCACCTGGTAGATCAATTCGGTATGCATTGTTGTTGATCCTTTCAAGGACTTGGAATGGTCCATCTCCTCGTGGATCCAATTTGGATTTCCTATGGTTCGGAAATCTTTCTTTACTCATGTGCAACCAAACCCAATCTCTTGGTTCAAAGACAACTTGGCATTGGCCTTTGTTGACTTTGGCAGCAATATTTTCATATGTTTTCTCCATTCTTTTCTTTGCCTTAGTGTGAATGAATTTAACTAACTCCGCTTTCTTTTCGTCATCTAAGCTGCTAATATTATTAATAGGTAAAGGAACAAGGTCTAATGTAGTTAAGGGGTTAAAACCATAAACTACTTCAAATGGAGAATAACCGGTGGATGAATGAATAGAACGATTGTAGGCAAACTCTACAAAAGGTAGATATTCTTCCCAAGTTTTTGTGTTCTTACTGACAACAGTTCTGAGTAATGCACCTAAGATCCGATTTGTTACCTCGATTTGTCCATCCGTCTGTGGGTGACAAGTAGTAGAATAAAGAAGTTTGGTACCCATCTTTCCCCACAAAACCTTCCAAAAATGGCTTATGAACTTTACATCTCTATTGGAAATGATGATGCGTGGAATTCCATGAAGTCGTACTACTTCTCTAAAGAAGAGATCAGCTACATGTGTTGCATCATCCGTTTTATGGCATGGTATGAAGTGAGCCATCTTTGAAAACCTGTCGACCACAACAAAAATACTATCTCGACCCTTTTTGGTACGAGGTAATCCAAGAATAAAGTCCATAGATAAATCGACCCAAGGGAAAGAAGGGATAGGAAGGGGTGTATATAAACCGTTAGGACTTACCTTGGATTTTGCTTGTTTACATACGATGCAAGATGCGCATACCTTTTCCACGATTTTCCTCATATGTGGCCAAAAAATGCTCCATTACCATGTCTAACGTTTTGGAGATGCCAAAGTGCCCCATTAAGCCTCCGGAGTGTGATTCATGAACTAGCAATTCTCTAATGGAGCCTTGTGGTATACACAACCTGTTTATTCGGAAAGAAACCCATCTACAAGATAAAACTTGTTAAAAGCACCTTTTAAACAATGAGTATAAATTTCCTTGAAATCTGGATCATTAGGATACAATTGCTTTATATGTTCGAATCCCAATATAGTAGCATGCATTTGAGTAATTAGGCTATACCTTCTAGATAGTGCATCTGCTACTACATTATCCTTACCTTTTTTGTACTTGATCACATAAGGGAATGTTTCAATAAACTCCACCCACCAAGCATGTCTCTTGCTCAAATTACCTTGGCCGTTAAGCCACTTCAATGATTCGTGGTCGGTGTGTATGATGAACTACTTTGGAAGAAGGTAGTGTTGCCAAACTTCAAGTGCACGAACTAATGCAAGGAGCTCTTTATCATAAGTTGAGTAGTTCAAATGTGCTCCTTTTAACTTCTCGCTAAAGTAAGCGATTGGTTGTTTTTCCTGTAAAAGAATTGCACCTATGCCTATACCGGAGGCATCACATTCTAACTCAAAAGTTTTAGAAAAATTGGGAAGACGAAGAATTGGGGCAGTACAAAGTTTACCTTTTAGTGTTTGGAAGGCTTGTTCTTGTGCCTCACCCCAATGAAAACCTACCGTTTTTTGATGATATCTGTCAATGGTGCGGCAATGGTAGAGAAATCCTTGACAAAGCGACGGTAGAAGCTAGCTAGGCCATGGAAGGATCTCACCTCGGTTATGGATAATGGCGTGGGCCATTCTTGAATTGCTTTGACTTTTTCATTGTCAACATGGATACCCTGTGCACTTACTATAAAGCCTAGAAAACTAAGACTTTCACTACAAAACACGCACTTTTCCATGTTAGCATATAATTGTTCTCTTCGGAGAACTTCGAAGACCGATCTCACATGAAAGATATGTAAATCAAAAGAAGAAGAGTAGATAAGAATATCATCGAAATAAACAACAACAAACTTACCTCTAAACTCCCGAAGGACATGGTTCATCAATCTCATGAATGTCCTAGGGGCATTGGTCAAACCAAATGGCATAACTGTCCATTCATATAAACCGAACTTTGTCTTGAAAGCGGTTTTCCATTCATCTCCTTCTTTCATTCGAATTTGATGATAACCACTCTTCAAATCAATCTTGGTGAAGATGCATGCACCGTAGAGTTCATCAAGCATGTCATCTAATCGTGGAATAGGATGCCTATACTTGATTGTTATTCGGTTGATCGGCCGACAATCGACACACATTCTATATGAACCATCTTTCTTTGGCACCAAAAGTACTGGAACGGCACAAGGGCTTAAATCTCACGAATGTAGCCTTTGTTGAGTAGTTCTTCCACTTGGTTTTCTAACTCCTTGGTTTTTTTGGGATTACATCTATATGCTGGTCTATTTGGAATAGAAGAACCCGGAATTAGGTCAATTTGATTTTCAATTCCTCTTAAGGGTGGCAAACCGTCAGGTGGATCACCTAAAACATCATTGAAGTCCTGCAAAAGAGAAACAAACACACTAGGCAAACTTTTGTTATTGTTAGTGATAGAAAAAAATTGTTCCCTAAAGCGGATGAGGATGCAAGGCTGTTTAAGGAAGGGGGCTTGCCTCACTTCTTTTTCTCTCGCATAAATATTTTGAGACACTCTTTTTTTTCTCACATTTAGGATCACTCACCACCCCTGGGCCTATACTTATTTGGCTTTTATCACTACTGGCCTCTTTTGTATTTGCCTTTTTGTTTTTCATTCTTTTTTTCTTTTTCATCTTTTTTTATTCCCATCTCCTCACAAAACTTCTTCATCTGCATCAGATCTTTGTACACCTCTTTTGGATCGAGTGGAGCCAAGGTGATATGATCTCGACTATGAGTTTTGAATCATATATGTGAATGCCCGATCGTGATTCTAGTAAGAACTCTGTAGTGCTTTGAATGTATTCTGAAATTACTCAAACAACAATGTAAGTAGAAATAGATAAATAAGAAATAGAAATAATGGGATGAAAGATATGTAGAAGGGGTGTAGGAAGAGTGATAGTTGTGATTATGGAAGAAAAAAAAATAAAAGATGAAAATGTAGGTGAAGATGATGGGGTGTTGGCGTTAAGATGAAGAAATTCAAAGGATGGATTGTGACCCCCTAACTATAAAGAGTTAGGAACCAGCAATATAATAAAGTGGAAATGAAGTGGTAGGATATGGAACGTGACCCACTAGCTATAGATGAGCTAGGAACCAACGCTATAACAAAGGGAAATGGATGAAGACTACAAGACTAACTTGAAGCCGATAAAGTTCCACAAGAGAACAAGAATGAAAGCAATCTTTCAAAGATGTTTTATATATTCAAAGTGTGTCTTACAATGATCCTAAAGATGCCTATTTATAGTAGAAGTAGGCAGAATATGAAAAGGTGTTACAAGAAAGATGAATGCTCATCTTAATGCACTTGAATACACATGAATGCTTTGTCCTTTCTTCTCATCTTCAAAGCTGATTAGTTTAGACAAATTGAGGTTGAATTTAGTCATATTTTCGTCCAAATTAAGAAGGACTCTTGGGCTGCCTTGTTTTGCTATCATATGAAGAGAAAGGGAATGAATGTGGACAAGGATGAATGTAGACATCCTTGCTGTCCAGTTTAAGTGCAACTCTTCATCTTCCAAGCTGATTAATATGACTTGAATGTCATAAAAGGTGAGTTTCATCCAGCCTTCATTTCATGTCTCCTCAATGAATTTTGAAACCCCACTTGAATGGTGATAACATCAACCTTGAATGCCTTGAATTTGCTGAATTAAGATGGCCATCAATTGCTTGTCTCTTGGTAGAAGATGAAAGAACTCTTCCTTGGCTCAAATTCATTCAAATCATCCATGCATAAAATTCCCGTAATAAAAATTTCAGCCTGCACTGTCTTCAGTAAATCATTCGTATCTCAAGCTCCCGATATCGGATTGAGGTGATTCAAAAGGCATTGGAAAGCTAAGAGATGGAGGAATAACGTCCAATTGATTTCTGGATCCAAACACGTCTGTATCGCATCCAGAATTGGAAGACATTCTGCTGATATTCTTGCATCTGGTAAAACCGTTCATCTTCCCTCATGCACCTAGACACAAAGGTAAACTTTATTCAATCTTTAATTGAAAACATGCATGTAAACAATTAAGAGTTAGTTTAATAAATGAGCTAGTTTGATGAATGAACTAGTTTAATTAATGAACTAACTTTATTCAATGAACTAATAATCTTGAATGAACTAGTTTAATCAATGAACTACTTAGTTAAATGAAGTGTATAACTAAATGAACTACATGTTTAAATGCAACGCATGCTTTAATGAACAACATGTTTATTGAATGCAATGAATGTTATGCAAACTTTAAATACTCATGCAAATTCATGCATAAGCAAAGTAAAGTGTTCCTCCCTTATTATTTCTTCTTTCTCACGTCCCAAGCTTGATGTAAACATATTTTCCATGGCTGCTTGGAACTCCTTGGCCCTTGCTCGAGTAATGGGGCCACCTGGGTACTTCTCTGGGTCTTTGCCATTGACGTTCATATCAGTCCCTCCCTCTTTAAGGCGATTTGTCCCCAAATCGTCATCTACATCATAAGGAGATAGGTCAGCAACATTGAAGGTTGCACTAACATTAAACTCACCTGGAAGATCTAATTGATAGGCATTGTCATTGATCTTCTTGACTATTTGGAATGGTCCATCTCCCGAGGCATTAATTTGGACTTTCGTTGAGCGGGAACCTTTCTTTCCTCATGTGCAGCCACACCCAATCCCCTGGCTCAAAGGAAATTCGCTTACGACCCTTATTTGCTTGCTGCTCATATTGCTTGGTTCGTTTTTCAATGTTCTCCCGCACTTGTTGATGAAGCTTCTTAACAAATTCAGCTTTATTAAGTCCATCTTTATTCACAATTTGATCAGCGGGTAATGGTAACAAGTCTATCGGTGTTAATGGATTGAATCCATACACCACTTCAAAAAGCGTGCGCCCTGTAGTACTATGGATCGAACGGTTGTATGCAAACTCCACATGTGGTAAACTCTCCTCCCATGTTTTCAAATTCTTCCTAATGATGGATCAAGTAACATAGAAAGTACTCGGTTCACCACTTCAGTTTGGCCATCCGTTTGAGGGTGGCAAGTGGTGGAGAATAGTAACTTAGTACCAATCTTACTCCATAGGGCTCTCCAAAAGTGACTTAAGAACTTCACATCCCGATCAGACACAATAGTTCTTGGTATGCCATGTAACCTTAAGATTTCCCTGAAAAACAAAGTAGCAATATGTGAGGCATCATTAGTTTTGTTACAGGGAATGAAATGAGCCATTTTGGAGAATCTATCCACAACTACAAAGATGGAATCTTTGTTATTCTTGGTACGTGGAAGCCCTAGCACAAAATCCATTGAAATATCCATCCATGGTGCTTCGGTATGGGTAGTGGTGTGTAAAGTCCATGTGGCATGACTTTAGATTTGGCCTTCCTGCAAGTGATGCATCGCTCACACAACCTCTCCACATCTCGTTTCATTTTAGGCCAATATAGGTGCTCTTGAAGTATAGCAAAAAGTCTTTGCTATCCCAAAATGTCCCATTAATCCTCCTCCATGAGCTTCCTTAGTTAGCAATTCACGCATGGAACCTTGAGGGATGCATAGTCTTCCTTCCTTAAATAGGAAACCATCATGCTTATAGTATTTTTCAATTGACCTTTTCTCACAAGCTTTGTAAATCTCTCCAAAATCAGAGTCAGAGACATATAAGTCTTTAATAAAAACAAAACCCAATAACTTAGATTCCAAAGTGTTTAAAAGAATATACCTCTGTGACAATGCATCGGCAACTATATTCTTCTTACCTTTCTTGTACTTGATAACATATGGGAAAGTTTCAAGAAACTCCACCCATTTGGCATGCCTTTTGTTGAGTTTATGCTGCCCCCGGATATGTTTCAATGCCTCATGATCAGTGTGAATGATGAACTCAGGCCAAAGGTAATGTTGCCATGTTTCCATTGCCCTCACAAGAGCATACATCTCCTTGTCATAGGTAGGGTAATTAAGCGTAGCTCCACTTAATTTTTCACTGAAATAGGCTATAGGACGTCCACCTTGAGACAAAACTGCTCCAATTCCTACACCTGATGCATCACATTCAATTTCAAAAGTTAGATTAAAATCAGGTAGAGCAAGTAAAGGGGCATGTATTAAACAATCTTTAATGCTATTAAAGGATTTCTCTTGATCTTCCCCCCAAAAGAATTTAGAATTCTTCTTAATAACACTTGTTAGTGGGGCGGCTATGGTGCTGAAGTTGGGGACGAATCTTCGATAAAAACTTGCAAGTCCATGGAAGCTCCTAACTTGAGAAATGCTTGCTGGTCGTGGCCACTCTTCAATGGCTTTAACCTTCTCTTTGTCCACCTCCAAGCCTTCAGAACTCACAACGAAACCTAGGAAAACAACCCTGTCAGTACAAAATGTACATTTTTGTAAGTTAGCAAACAGTTTTTCCTTCCTCAAAACTAGTAAAACTGACCTTAAATGTTGAACATGTTCTTCCATGGTTTTACTATAGATTAGAATGTCATCAAAGTAAACCACACAAAACTTACCCAAGAATGGCCTAAGAACATGATTCATTAACCTCATAAACGTGCTTGGAGCATTAGTTAAGCCAAAAGGCATAACCAACCACTCATAAAGGCCTTGCTTAGTTTTGAATGCTGTTTTCCACTCATCACCTTCCCGCATTCGTATTTGGTGGTAACCACTTTTAAGATCAATCTTGGAAAAGAGGTTAGAACCACTAAGCTCATCTAACATGTCATCTAAGCGAGGAATAGGGTGACGATATTTTACCGTAATTTTGTTTACCGCTCGGCAGTCCACACACATGCGCCAAGTTCCATCCTTCTTTGGCACAAGTAGAACCGGCACAGCACATGGGCTAAGGCTTTCCCTCACGTAGCCTTTTGACATCAACTCAGATACTTGCCTTTGCAACTCCTTAGTTTCTTGGGGTTGCTTGATGCACGCTGGTCGGTTTGGAATGACGGCTCGGGAACAAAGTCTATTTGATGTTCTATGCCACGAATAGGTGGCAGTCCACTTGGTATTTCCTCCGGAAATAGGTCATCAAACTCCTGCAATAAAGACACAACAAAAGCAGGCAAATTTTGATCAAGGTAGTTAGTATTCAAGAAATTTTCCTTGTACATGAGCACAAGTGCTTCCTTTGCTGTCATTAAACTCTTTTTCAACTCTCTCTCTTTAGAAAGAATGCTGATTTTCCTTCCCTCATTTTGATCACACTCCTTTTCTTTTACCTCCATTTTGGTCTCTCTCTCTTTGGCTTTTTCAATTTTTCCTCTCAATAAAATTTGGTCTTCATGTATTTGTTTTGGAGAAAGTGGGGCTAAAGTGATCTTCTTTGCTTCATGGGTGAACGTATACCGGTTGGTATACCCGTCATGGATCACTCGCCTATCAAATTGCCAAGGCCTTCCAAGTAATAAATGGCTTGCGTGCATTGGAACGACATCGCATAATACCTCGTCTTTGTACTTCCCAATAGAGAAAACAATTCGAACTTGTTTGGTCACCTTGAGTTCTCCTCCATCGTTGAGCCATTGTAGCTTATAAGGTTGTGGATGCTTTGTTGTTGCCAAGCCAAGTGTATCTACCATTAAGGTACTAGCAACATTAGTGCAACTACCACCATCAATAATAACAAAGCATACCTTTCCTCCAACATGGCAACGAGTATGGAAGATATTTTCTCGTTGTTCATTTCCTCCAACGGATTATACGTTTAGGCTTCTTTTGACAACAAGAACCTCTCCTTCCACGCCATACTCTAATTCTTCTTCTTCGATGGCAACATCTTCATTCTCATCCTCTTCTTGTTCCGATTCAACTTCTCCATCATCTCGAAGAAGCATGGTGTTGCGGTTCGGACATTGGCTTGCAATGTGTCCACGCCCCAAACACTTAAAACATTGTATGTCACGGGAACGATTTGGAGTAGCGGTAGTCTTACCCTTGCTGGTTTCGCAATGGGCTTACTTCCCTTTCGGTGGTCCTCCTTTTTCGTGGGACGGTATTGGAGGAGTCTTCTTGTATGAACTTTGCCCCCATTTTGATGTTGAACTCCCATAAGATCGTGTGGCACCCTTTCTTTTGAGCTGTTTTTCCACTTTCATGGCCATATGCACCATGTCTTCCATCTCCACATAATGTTGCAACTCGACCACGTTCGCAATGTCCGGATTTAGTCCCCGCTAGGAATCTTGCCATTGTGGCTTCTCGATCCTCGTCGATGTTGGCTCGAATCATGGACACCTCCATCTCTTTGTAGTAATCTTCAACACTTCGGTTACCTTGTGAAAGATTTTGAAGACGGTTGAATAACTCTCGATGGTAGTGGGTTGGAATGAATCGCCTTCGCATCACCGCTTTCATTTCATCCCATGTAGTGATAGGATGTTCTCCATTGCGTCTCCTACTTGATGTCAATTGATCCCACCATATTAGTGCATAATCCGTAAACTCAATGGCAGCGAGTTTTACCTTTTTAAGCTCTGAATAGTTATGGCACTCAAAAATGTGCTCAACCTTCTTTTCCCATGCAAGATAGGTTTCAGGATCCGTTCTTCCTTGAAAAGGAGGAATGGTAATCTTGATGTTGCTGAGATTATCGTCTACTCGTGGTCGAGCTCTCTGGCCTTGTTGTACCATGCTATGTTGGGATACTTGATCTTGCACATCATCTACTTCAACTTCTTCAGGATACTCCTCATTACCCTGATTAGCTTGTGAAATTTCAAGCTGGTCTATTCGTTCAATTAGGGGCTCCAATTGCTCTTGGATCATTTTGGCCATTGCTTGAAGCATAGCCTGATTTTGCAAATTGGGAACTCCTTCACCACTATGACCAGATCTTTGTGACATGTTAGATAAAGAAACAAAAGAAATTAAACCTTACTAACACAAAATCTCACCTTTCCACTCCAAAGAAAATGCACTCACACTCGTGTTTCACTCGGGTTAGGCTTTTCCCCTTAATGCACACTCATGCCTTTTACCACTCGTGCTTTATTTTCAAGTCCTTTTGGGAACTTCCTCAAGGCTTACAAGTGTCTCGTGGACTTCGGCTGAAACAATTCTAGCTTGGTAGGAGAATGATGAATAATAAAAGGATAATGGCTTCAAAAAGAAAGAATTACTAAGAATAGGTAAAGGAATTTGTAATTCAGCAATAAGAAATGATGTATTGTAATTTTTTTTAAACAAGAATAGACTGCTCCCTCCCTCTTTAAGATTTTTTTTTTTTTTTTTGATTTTTTTTTGATTTTTTTTTACTAACCCGGGAGAGAGAAAAATAATACGCTTACTGAATCGTCTAGGCTCTGATACCAAATGATATGATCTCGACTATGAGTTTTGAATCATATATATGAATGCCCGATCGTGATTCTAGTAAGAACTCTGTGAGTGCTTTGAATGTATTCTCAAATTACTCAAACAACAATGTAAGTAGAAATAGATAAATAAGAAATAGAAATAATGGGATGAAAGATATGTAGAAGGGGTGTAGGAAGAGTGATAGTTGTGATTATGGAAGAAAAAAAAATAAAAGATGAAAATGTAGGTGAAGATGATGGGGTGTTGGCGTTAAGATGAAGAAATTCAAAGGATGGATTGTGACCCCCTAACTATAAAGAGTTAGGAACCAGCAATATAATAAAGTGGAAATGAAGTGGTAGGATATGGAACGTGACCCACTAGCTATAGATGAGCTAGGAACCAACGCTATAACAAAAGGGAAATGGATGAAGACTACAAGACTAACTTGAAGCCGATAAAGTTCCACAAGAGAACAAGAATGAAAGCAATCTTTCAAAGATGTTTTATATATTCAAAGTGTGTCTTACAATGATCCTAAAGATGCCTATTTATAGTAGAAGTAGGCAGAATATGAAAAGGTGTTACAAGAAAGATGAATGCTCATCTTAATGCACTTGAATACACATGAATGCTTTGTCCTTTTTCTTCTCATCTTCAAAGCTGATTAGTTTAGACAAATTGAGGTTGAATTTAGTCATATTTTCGTCCAAATTAAGAAGGACTCTTGGGCTGCCTTGTTTTGCTATCATATGAAGAGAAAGGGGATGAATGTGGACAAGGATGAATGTAGACATCCTTGCTGTCCAGTTTAAGTGCAACTCTTCATCTTCCAAGCTGATTAATATGACTTGAATGTCATAAAAGGTGAGTTTCATCCAGCCTTCATTTCATGTCTCCTCAATGAATTTTGAAACCCCACTTGAATGGTGATAACATCAACCTTGAATGCCTTGAATTTGCTGAATTAAGATGGCCATCAATTGCTTGTCTCTTGGTAGAAGATGAAAGAACTCTTCCTTGGCTCAAATTCATTCAAATCATCCATGCATAAAATTCCCGTAATAAAAATTTCAGCCTGCACTGTCTTCAGTAAATCATTCGTATCTCAAGCTCCCGATATCGGATTGAGGTGATTCAAAAGGCATTGGAAAGCTAAGAGATGGAGGAATAACGTCCAATTGATTTCTGGATCCAAACACGTCTGTATCGCATCCAGAATTGGAAGACATTCTGCTGATATTCTTGCATCTGGTAAAACCGTTCATCTTCCCTCATGCACCTAGACACAAAGGTAAACTTTATTCAATCTTTAATTGAAAACATGCATGTAAACAATTAAGAGTTAGTTTAATAAATGAGCTAGTTTGATGAATGAACTAGTTTAATTAATGAACTAACTTTATTCAATGAACTAATAATCTTGAATGAACTAGTTTAATCAATGAACTACTTAGTTAAATGAAGTGTATAACTAAATGAACTACATGTTTAAATGCAACGCATGCTTTAATGAACAACATGTTTATTGAATGCAATGAATGTTATGCAAACTTTAAATACTCATGCAAATTCATGCATAAGCAAAGTAAAGTGTTCCTCCCTTATTATTTCTTCTTTCTCACGTCCCAAGCTTGATGTAAACATATTTTCCATGGCTGCTTGGAACTCCTTGGCCCTTGCTCGAGTAATGGGGCCACCTGGGTACTTCTCTGGGTCTTTGCCATTGACGTTCATATCAAAGGTATACTTTTGCCATGGTATACAATTGAATACTTATTTAACTTACCATGGTGAGTTCATCACGGTCATACTGAAGCCATTGAGATGCTTGCATAGGGATAACATCACACCAAACGTAATCACAATATTTACCCATAGTAAAAGTGATTAAGGCACGTTTTTTGTTTACCTTTAATTTTGACCCTTCATGAAGCCATTGGAGATCATATGGCTTTGGATGGCTTTGATTTTGACAAGGTAGGTCAAGTGCATCAACTAAATAGCTGCTCACCACATTCGCAGATCAACTTCTGCTATCAATGATGACAGAATATAGTTTGCCTATGATCAAACATCTTGTGTGGAAAATATTTGTTCTTTGTATCTCCGTATCGTCGATTGCTTGGATATTAAGTGAACGTTGAATCACCAAGCTTTTAGGATCAGGTTCATCACTGGAGTAACCACCGCTGATGAATTCATTGTCGGACAATTCCTCCTCCGATTTTCGGATGAGTAGCTCCCATCTTCTCGAATAAGAAAGAGTCTTGTATTCGGGCAGTCTCTTTTATAGTGTCCATGATCGTTGCACTTGAAGCATACAATCTCTCGAGTTTGTTTGAGTGTTTGTGTGTTTTCCGCCAACATGGGGTTTTTGTCTTGGTTTTGTCCAGTGACTTGGATGTTTCAATTTTTTGCTTTGGTCTACTTGAGTCGAGCAAAGGTTTAGAAGAATTAGAATGAGATAAAGGTTGAGTGATACCTTTGTCATAGTGATAATTCTTTTGTCGATATCGTTGTCGATCTTTGATGCGTTTTTCAATTGTCATGGCGAATTGGAATGCCTCTTGAAGGGTGTAGTAGGTTTTGAGTTCAAGTACCTCAAGAATGTTGTCATTGAGTTCGACAACAAACCTAGTCATTGTATCCTCTTCATCCTCTTGGATATCGGCTCTTTGCATCAATGATTCCATCGCTTTGAGATACTCATCAACAGTCTTGTTGCCTTGTCGGATTCTTTGTAACTTTTGTTTGATCTCTCACTGATATAATGGGGAACGAATCGTTCTCGCATGACTTCTTTAAGTTCTCCCCATGAGGTTATCTTGGCTTCTCCATTGAGACGCCGATTGCGAACCAATTGGGACCACCAAATGGATGCGTATTCAGTGAATTTGAGAGTCAATAGTGGAACTTGATCCTCTTCGGGGCATTGATAATACTCAAATAGAAGATCAACTCGATTTTCCCAGTCACAATAAGCATCAGGGTCATACCTTTCTTGAAAATGTGGTACAGTGATTTTTGGTTTGGCTAAGGTGTTTGTTGCTCGTCTCGGCTCTATGCGAGGATTGTGCCCATGTAGGGGGTTTTGGCGTCTATTCTGAATGGGAACAAGATTTGGACGCCTAGGCTCTTCAGTATCGCTTGCAATTGCAGTGGTTTCTAATCTCCCAATGGTTTGAGTGATTGCGTTTACGACTGTATCGGTGTGCTCAAGCTTGGCTGCCAAAGAGGTTACAATCTGTTCAAGTTTATTGAGAGTATTTGAAACTTCTTGAAGAGTCACTTCATGTGGTTCTTCGTCGTTACTCGTTTCTGACATCCTAAAACACTCAGATTTAAAAGGTGAAAAGCAAAGAAAACTAGAAATCTCACTAAACTCTCCAAGGAATAAATATTTAGCGAGGCAAGTAAACCGATCTCGTGCTCTTTAAAGACCTTCATGCCACAAGTCAACAAGTTACAATGAGAGTTTAATCCTAACAATGAGTCCTAATTGTACTAGGAGTCCAATGAAAGGCTTGACACCAATTGAATATAGTTGCAAGAAAGAAGGATTGGAATGCAACTTTTAGTCCTACTCACACCAGCAAAGAGAAGGTGTTAAATTGCGTAATAGAAGAAAGAAAAAGCAAAACAAAGGAACTTAAGAAACTAAGACTAGAAAAAAATTAGTAGAGAAAGATGATAACCCCAAAACCCAGAAACAACTTGAAGGAAGAAATCCAATGTTGAATCCACTTCAATGTGATGCTTGTGGTGGTTGATGATGGTGATCTTGATGATTCTTGATGGTGGTTGGTGGCTAGGTATAAGCTTTCTCACTTTTCTTCACTTTTCTTTTTTTTTTATTTTTTTTATTTTTTTATTTTTTTCTCTTTTTTTCTCTTTTTACAAGGTAAATAAACTGAAAATAACGAAAATTGAAGAAAAAATAATGAAAATAGGCTTAAAGAAGGGGGAAAACCCTAATTTGGCTGAAACTTTATCCACTTCGTTCGAGGTGTTTCCGAACTCCAAAAATTCTGAAATTTTGTGTGGTGACTCCACCAATGGTGTATATCTGATCTGGAAAGTTTCAGCTCAAAATTCACTCGTTTGGTTTTGACAAATTTTCCCTAATTTTCGAGTTTTTTTTTCTCCTAAAAACACCAAAATTCTTGCCAAGAATCGTCCCAAATCTGATACCAAATGATAGAGTAGCGCAATCTTGGATTTGGAAGCCTTCAATCAAGTTGTTGCAAGAACTAGGAGCTCTAGACTCAATCAAAGAAGTTTGGGCATATCTGAAAATTCAAGAGAAAAGAGAAGGGATTTTCATGAATTTTTCAGATTCAAGGCTGGAAATTTAAAGAAAGAAAGACAAGATGAAGGATTAGATGATAAGAAATAAGAATATAAGTAAAAAGATGAGAAAAGATTAAGAAGAAGATAGGTAAAACAAATCTGAAAATTCCAGCTTTGTTTATGGAATTATGGAAGATGGTGTGAAGGTTGAAGATGAAGATGGCTTGTGAATTGTTGATGTTGTTTTGTCCTCGGCACCCTCTTAGACGCAATTATCTAAGCAAGCAACCTCAAGCGGCTCTAACCCACCCTCCTAGACGCGATTATCTAGGCAAGCAAGAGTGTGAAGATGATCTCCCTCACAAGAACTCGTCGAACTTATGTTGAAGAAGACTTCGAAGGCACAAGTAATCAGCACTTGCAAAAACAAACTCACTAAATATTTCATAAATCAATGAAAATATGTCTTACAATGATGGAGGCTTCATCCTTTTATAGGTGAAGGATAGACAAAGTAATTTAACTTCTACTAAAACAAGGAAAACCTAATCTAATTAAAAATAATAATAAAATAACAGCCTTTAAACTCCTTGTGCTTGTGTGGCAAGGGATAGGGTGATAAAGCAAATTATAAGCTGATAAGGGCTGGTTACTTGAGCAGCAAGTAAACTTGATGAAGGCTGGTTTGCTTGGGTATCAAGTAATGGGCTGATAAGAGCTATTTTGATTGGGCAGCAAGTAAAAGTTGATAGGGCCTTTATTTGGACGAATTTAAGGGTATTTGGGCTGGTTTAGATGATAAGAAATTGGTTCTTGGGCAAGGAGGCATGTGTGGGCTGTTTAAAAAGCTAACTAGGCCTAAAAACACTTGTAAATCCTAATTTGGGCTAAAAATAAAAATCCAACCCAATCTTTTATAATAACAAGTATTGGGTATAATTACAATAAAAAGGGCTAATTAATGGACATCTAAAGGCTCATGGATATCCATCTCCAAAGGTGCAGCAAGTTGAGTTTTTGTGACCCAATTATTCTTGAAGGATGTTAAGTGTGGACTTCCTTCAAGAAATTCTTCATTCTTCATGGCAGCTTGTAATCCTTGGCTCACGAGTACTTGGGTGGTCGAATTTAGCTTGTCCTTGATTAGCTTAGACTTGGCTCGGATTATTGGGCCAAGTGGAAAAGTAAGTCCATCTTGTCCTTGGAATTGCCTTGTGGTACATGTATCACCCTATCTTTTTGTGATTTCATTTTTGTTATAAAAAAAGAAAGTACAAAAATAGATTCGAATAGGAAAAAAAGATAGTGCAAAAAAAAAAACAGTGAAACACAAAGGTGGTGAAGGCAAAGCAAACAAACAACAAGCTCGAAGAAGACATCAAGATTTATTGTTTCTCGATCGAGTTGTAAGTGAGTCTTGTGGTATGTTTGTTTTACTTTTTTCTATTTCATTTCATTTCTATTATCCTACCTTTTCATTCTTTCCTTTTTTTTCTTTTCATTATTCATTTCTTTTTCTAGCCTAACCTTATTTACAGTCCAAAACGCCATATAGTAAAGTTTGAAAACTCTTGAGTAAGTTCTTTCAAGAACTTGTGACGAGAGAATCGAGTGGTAAAAGGAAAGAGAGTTGTGAGCACAAAAGGGAAAGTAAAAGTCATATTCCCAAGAGTGAAACACGAGCGTTTGATTGGAGTGTCATCAATTTTTTTCTTTGGAGTGACCGTGAGGTTTTTGTGAGTGATATTTTGGTAAGGTCCTTACATCTCATTTCTATATTACACTAACAATTCTTTAATCTTTCCATTGGAGTATGAACAGTAAAGGAAGAATGCATTTCACACTCAATGCCATGTAAATGGTAAAGTGTGTTTTGTAATCATCGACGGTGGAAGTTGTACAAACATTTCCAATGCTTACATGGTAGAGAAATTGGGAGTAAAGAAAATCGAGCATCCAAGCCCCTATGAGTTGCAATGGTTGAACAGCGGAGAAGAATTAAAAGTCACATGGAGCAAGTACCTGTGCCATTTTTAATTGGAAGGTACAAAGATGAAGTTTTGTGTGATGTTGTTTCCATGAATACAAGTCACATCCTACTTGGTCGGCCTTGGCAATATGACGAGCGACCAACACATGATGATTTCACCAATCGTTACTCATTTGCACATGATGGAAAAAGATTACATTGGCATCTTTATTGCCAAACCAAGTGCTTCAAGATCCAAACCATCTTAAGGAAAGCATTGAAGCTTTGAAGGAGAAAATCAAAGAGAGTTTGAATGTAGAAGAGCCTTTTGAAGAAAAACAAATCGTTGGAGGTGAAAATGAGAGAGTTGAAAAGAATGAGTTTGGAGACGAAGAAAAAGAAAAACTGGTTTTACCTAACCCTTCTTTTTCTATTCTTGAATTTTCATTATTGCAGGATATTAAAGAGATGACCTCAAAAGACATTCCAGGAGCAATTCCAATCATGACGATGATCCAACAACATTCATGTTTTGATGAATCAATAACGCTTTCCATGCAGTACATCAAACTCCAGCCACCCATCCATGAACATTGTAGGGTTTGTTTCCTTTACTCTTGTGAATTTGATTTTTCTTTTTACTAATTTGGTTGTGATTATAGAAAATGAAAAAGAAGACATAAACAAAAGGGAAGTTCGAGTGCATAAATTTTGAAAAGTGATCATATCATTTGACATTACTTCATTACTCGATCATTTTTTGAGATGTGCACGGAAAGAAGTCGATTCAAGACTGTTTCAAATCAAGGACATACCTCCTCAAGATGATGATCCAAGAAACATAACTTTTGAATGACCAATAGATGTGTTCCTTGACGAGTCAAAAGTTGCGATCCTTGAAGTTCTAAACGACATGTATCTTGAAGATGCCTATCTAAAAGACGTGTATCTTGAAGATGGCTATTCAAAGGAGGTAATTCTTGAAAGTGACTGTCCATTAACGAGGAAGAAGGAGGATTCAGCCATTCAAACATCTCCCTACTACCTTTTCAAACCAATTTACGATTTGGGGACAAATCGCCTTAAAGATTCATGACTTTATCACGTCATTGAAGATCCTCAAGGCTGATTCTAAGGGAGTTCTTCCTTACTTTATTTTCTATTACCTTATTTATGATGTCATAAGCATGCATTAATATCTTAGGATATGCTGATCATATGTCCCATTTATCATGTCCTATTAATTTATTATTTATATGATCCACATCCTTACTTAGTATTTCTTATTTTCTTTTATATGCATAATTATGTGTGTTTGCATCATTTGTAGGACATACCAGCCAAATAAACGAAGGGGGGGATTGAAGGGCAGCTCACCTAAAGCTCAATCAGCTCAAAACAAGCTCAATTCAAACTCATTCATTCGGTTCAACTCATTCAGCTCCTATTAGCTCCAATGAGCTCAAGATAGCTTAAGAACACTCATGAAGAAGCTCACCTAGCTTAAAGGGCAGCTCACAAAGCTCATTCAAGTCTGAACAAGCTCTTTCACTTGAGCAAGCACCAGTAAGCTCCTAAACAGCTCCAAAACATGCAAGGAAGCTCAAGGACACTAGAAGAGGAGTTCACCTAGCTAAAGGTAGCTTATAATAGCTCAAATCAGCTCAACTCAGCTCACATCTAGCTCCCCTAGCTCAACTCAACCCAAGCTACCTAATAGAGTAGCGCAGATTTAAATAAAAAACAAAACAAAACAAACTCAAAATAAAGAACAGATATGAAAGTTCAGATTTGCTTATAGTGGTGGCGTCAATGGAGGAAGCTTGAATATGTGGAGATGGCGTGATGAATTGATAGTTATCCTCGGCACCCTCTTAGATGCAATTATCTAAGCAAGCAACCTCAAGCGGCTCTAACCCACCCTCCCAAACACGATTGTATGGGCAAGCAGGAGTGTGAAGACCCTCAACAACAAATCTCGGAGAATTTGAAAATCGATTTGCTTCTAAAACACAAGATAATCTTCTTGTAAGTTGGAACTTAAAAGAGAACTTTATTTAATCATTCAAATCTTAATTACAATGTGGGTGAAACCTCCTTTATATAGGCCTTGGAGAAATTCTAATCCTACTAAACTTAGGAATTAAATACAATAAATAAATGCTAAAATCTAATCTCCTAATTAGATAAGTAACTTTTAAAAATAAATAAATAATAAAAATAAAATCCTAATTAAATAAATCTGATCCTAATAGATATTGTAGAATCCTATATTGTTTTAAATTATAAATAATCAAATAAAATCTTGAAAATTCGTAATTATCCAAAAATCCCGTATAGGAATTTCTGCATGCGTTGTCTTCGCTAAAATAGACGTATCTTGAGTTCTATAAGTCCAATTGAGGCGTTTCAAGTTGAGTTGGAAAGCTAATTGACAGCCAGACAAGTTTTAAGAAGACATGTTGGCCCATAAATGCCTGGATTCCATCCAAAAATGCATCGAAAGTTGACTAACATTTTTGACTTACAAAACAGTTTCAACTTCTTTTCCAAGATGATTATTTTGACCCCTCTCATGCTCGTATCATTCCCCCACTTTTCAAAAGGATTCATCCTCGAATCGAGATTCCATTCAAAGAGTCTTTGCAAGTTCGCAAGTTGTCGAGCATTCGCATGGGGTTTGATTGTTCGCATATGCCTTGCCTAACACGTATCATCCCCTCCCTCCACAAAAGGATTCATCCTCAAATCCAAGCCAAAAAAAGGACGTGAAATAACAGGAAGTACAAAGGAATCTTTGTCATAAGTGGAGTGATCCAATTGAGCACCTCGCAATGGTTCAACAAAGTCTTGGAAAAATAACTCGAAACAAGGATGTTATGGTTAGGTTGAACAAATTCTCTCTATATATTTTTCTCGTCTTTTTCTTTTGGACATGGATCAACTTTTACCTCTTATTTCTTTTCACTCACATTAATTGGGCCATTAATTGGACTTTTATTGTTCTCGGCCTCTTGACTCTCGGTCTTTTTCAAATAAAATAACTCGCATACCCAATTCCTCTCACAAAAAATATCATCAAAATACAATTTCTGTAGAGAAGGAAGTGTTTCTAACATAATGATAGGAAAATTACTAAATGAAGGGTTAGAATCACATTTACTTCCGTAACACGCAAGTACTTTATTTTTTGATTGTGCATCATCTTGTTCTCCTTTGTCCTCGCATGGAATACCTTGTAGAGTCGTGGTGAGAAATGATGGTTTGGTTTGTGGGACTATCATCGTCTCTGGTGTGGTGTTCACCTCTTTTTCTACATGGCACACCGACGGTGGTTCATTAGTCTACTGTACCAGCGATGATTCGACTACAATAAAAGTGGATTCTTGTTGTTGATAATGGATGGGAACAAATCGTTCTCTCATGACTTTCTTGAGTTCTACCCAAGATCTTATTCTGGCTTCTCCATTGAGACGTCTCTTTCGCCGCAATGATTTCCACCAAAGTGAGGCATAATCTTTGAAATTTAGGGTCACTAATGGAACTTGATCTTCTTCGGGATATCCAAAGAAATCAAACAGGCGATCAACGTGATATTCCCAATCACAATAACCATCAGGATCATACTTACCTCGAAAAGAAGGTATTTTGAAGTTTGGGATGGCCAAAGTGTGTTGATAATGGATGGGAACGAATTGCTCTCTCATGACTTTCTTGAGTTCTGCCCAAGATCTTATCTCGGCTTCTCCATTGAGACGCCTATTTCACCATAATGATTTCCACCAAAGTGAGGCATAATCTTTGAAATTTAGGGCCACTAACGGAACTTGATCTTCCTTGGGATATCTGAAGAAATCAAATTGGCGATCAACGCGATATTCCCAATCACAATAACCATCAGGATCATACTTTCCATAAAAATAAGGTATTTTGAAGTTCGGTTTAGTTAAGAGAGGCTTTGCTCGAGAAGTAAAACTTGAACTGTCATATTGTTTTGTACGCGGTTTGTCTCTGCGAAACATCCTCCAAGAATCGTCTCAACTCTGATACCAAATGATAGAGTAACGCATATTTAAATAAAAAGAAAAGAAAACAAACTCAAAATAAAGAACAAATATGAAAGTTCAGATTTGCTTATGGTGGTGGCGTCAATGGAGGAAGCTTGAATATGTGGAGATGACGTGATGAATTGATAGTTATCCTCGGCACCCTCTTAGATGTAATTATCTAAGCAAACAACCTCAAGCGGCTCTAACCCACCTTCCCAAACGCGATTGTATGGGCAAGCAGGAGCGTAAAGATCCTCAACAACAAATCCTGAAATAACTTGAAAATCGATTTGCTTCTAAAACACAAGATAATCTTCTTGCAGGTTGGAACTCAAAAGAGAACTTTATTTAATCATTCAAATCTTAATTACAATGTGGGTGAAGCCTCCTTTATATAGGCCTTGGAGAAGTTCTAATCCTACTAAACTTAGGAATTAAATACAATAAATAAATGTTAAAATCTAATCTCCTAATTAGATAAGTAACTTCTAATAATAAATAAATGCTAAAAATAAAATCCTAATTAAATAAATTTGATCCTAATAGATATTGCATAATTCTATATTGATTTAAGTTACAAATAATCAAACAAAATCTTGAAAATTCGTAATTATCCAAAAATCTCGTATTAATCCTGTATAGGAATTTTTGCATGTGCTGTCTTTGCTAAAATAGACGTATCTTGAGTTCCAGATGTCCGATTGAGGCATTTCAAGATGCGTTGGAAAGCTAATTGACATTCGGACAAGTTTTAAGAGACATGTTGACCCATAAATGCCTGGATCCCATCCAAAAATGCGTCGCAAGTTGACTAACGTTTCTGACTTGCAAAGTAGTTTCAACTTCTTTTCCAAGATGATTATTTTGACCCCTCTAATGCTCGTATCACTACCTATGTCAGCTCACTACCCCAAGGTCACCACTTCAAGGGACATGTCCCCTCATAAGAGACGCGCCCATAGACCTTTGGAGGGAAACCAAAATGTCGGCAAAGCAATGGAGGGAAAGCTAAATGGCGCCAAAACCATTGGAGGGAGACACCAACCATTGTCAAACGGACACAAGCAATTTGGAGGGAGATTTGGGCGGCAAAACCAGCTTTTTGTAGGGAAACATTTGGAGGGAGGCATGACTTATTTGAATAGATGGAGGCCTTTTCGGCCATGCCCTTTGAATCCTATAAATAGGACTTCATTTTGCATTTTGTAACACAATTTTCTTGAAATATATTTATCTTTTGTGAGGCTTTCTCTCAAACTTGTTCTTTTTAGAATTTTATCGACTTGTCAAGCTTTGCTTGTACCGTCTCCTATCTTCCATCCTATACTTCGGGTTCTTGGTTTTCTTATAACCAAAGGGTCCAAGTCCTATTTACCACCCTCAAATTCATTCTCTTAAGAAATGGGATTATACTTTTTAGCATTGTTTCTTTCTTTGAATCCTTTGAATACTACCACCCTTTTCATTTCCATTTCACCATTCTTTCTTCCTATTCATACACCATCACCAAATCTACCCTAAACACTTGACCATTTCATCCATTCCATTAAACACCAAACTTTCACAACCAACACTTCAACATCTTTCCTTCTTCATTTCATCATCAAAGCATTCAGATTACAAGGCTTACTTGCATTCACGATAGGGAACAATCAAGCTTCTTTCAACATCAATTGGAGAGTTGGACGTATCACCCTAGGGATGTCTTCTGGGAAAATATCTTCTAAATCTTGCAAAAGAGTTGAAATAGATTAAGGCAAGCCTTCAAAAATATTAGTACAAAAATAACTCTCCTTGTATACAAGCACAAGTAAAGTTTGTTGTGCGGAGAGGTATCTCCTGATTTCCTTTCCACAAGCATAAATAGTCATCTTCTTGGTGTCCCTTTTGTGGGATTCTTCCTTTATGTTCTTCATGTTTTTATTTAAAGCAATCTGGTAATCTTTCACTTGGCTTGGTGTAAGAGGTGCCAAGGCAATCTTCTTGCCTTCAAAAGCAAAGGAGTATCGGTTGGTGAAGCCATCATGAGTTGCCCTTTTGTCAAATTGCCAAGGACAGCCTAACAACAAGTGAATCGTAATCATGGGAACCACATCACATAACTCTTCATCTTTGTATCTTTCAATGGTAAATGGAACTCGAACATGCTTTGTGACCTTCAATTCTCCCCCATCATTTAGCCATTGAAGCTTGTAGGGATTCGGGTGTTGGAAGTCTGCAATCCAAGCTTTTCAATCATTAAGGTGCTGGCTACATTCGTGTAACTTCCTCCATCAATGATCACACTACACACTTTACCATTTACATGGCAACAAGTGTGAAAAATGTTCTCCCTTTGGTCGTCTTCCATTGGTTAAATGTTTAAGGTCCTTTGGACCACAAGAACCTATCCTAAAGATGAAAGTTCACAAGAAACTGGTGTCATTGTTAGGGAAAAAACAAAAATGGACCTTACCAATTTCACTCACAAAAACCTCACTTTTCACTCCAAAGAAAGATTAATGTCACTCCACTCGACACTCGTGTTTCACTGTTGGGAATTAGGCTTTTACTTCCCCTTCTGTGCTGACAACTCTCGTGCCTTTTTCCACTCGATTCTCTCATCACAAGTTCTTAATAGAACTTACTCAAACTTGTCAAAACTGTTTTTACATGATGGTGTTTGGGCTGCAAATAAGATTAGGCTAGGAAAAAGAAAGGATTAAAGTAAATGAAAAGGAATGGAAAGAAAAATGAAAAGGTAGGTTATAAGAAGAATAGAAATGAAATGAAATAGAAGAAAGTAAAACAAACGTACCACAAAACTTGCTTACAACTCGATTGAGAAACAATCAATCTTGATGTCTTCTTCGAGCTTGTTGTTTGTTTGCTTTGCCTTTTCCTTCGCCACCTTTGTGTTTCACTACTCTTTTTTGTACTAATTCGAATTCCTTAAGAAGATGAGAAGGAATTTTGATTTTTGCTTCTTTTTTTGTACTCTTTTGTTGTTTTTTTCTTCAAAATGAAATCACAAAAGATAGGGGCTTACTTCTTCCAAAAGCTCTGATTACCAAATGATACGCTCCAACTCTCCAATTGTTGCTGTTGAGAGAAGCTTATTATTCTTGACAGTGAATGCAAGTAAGCCTTGTAATCCGAGTGCTTGAAGATGATGAGTTGATGGAAAGATGATGATAGTTTTGGGTGCAGAAGTGTATAATGCGTGGTGTTTAGGAAAGGAAATGAGATGGTTCAGATATGGAAGTGCAGGAAAGGATAAAATGATAGTATTCAAAGAAAGAAACTATGCTATAAGAAGCATAATCCCGGATCTTAAGAGAATGGCTTTGAGGATGGTAGGAAGGACTTGGACCAAATTGTTAAACCAAGAACCCGAAGTATAGATGGAAATAGGAGACAACATAAGCAAGAAAGCTTGATAAGTCAAGATAGTTTTAAAAAGAACAAGTTTGAGAGAATAAACTCACAAAGTAAAAGATAATTTATAGAATGAGAATTGTGTGTCTATAAATGCAAAATGAACCCCTATTTATAGTTTTCTAAGGGGCTGCCGAATGGGCATGTACAAGGGGGAAGAGTTGGCCGAATAGGCATGGTGTCCCTTCATGAAGGTGCCTGATAGAGTACCGCAGATCTAAATAAAAAAGAAACAAACCCAAAATAAAGAATAAATTTGAAGATTCAGATTTACTTATGGTGGTGGCGTCTGATACGGAAACCAGGATCAAAGAATTACCTCAAAATCTAGGAACCCTCTAGATCACAATTAATCTAGCAAACTCACTAATATGATCTGAGAAAACCTCAAACTCCACATTCAGCAAACCGATAATAAAGCATGATCTTGATGTAAAAACGAGATAGGATGAATTTGACGGTGGCGGTGTTGGATAGATTTGTCCTTAGCACCCTCCTAATCGCAATTGAATAGGCAAACACCTGCAAACGACACGAATCTCTCCGATAAATGGATGATGACGAGATAGATGTTGTAAGATATTTTGTCCTCGGCACCCTCTTAGACGCAATTATCTAAGCAAGCAACCTCAAGCGGCTCTAACCCACCCTCCTAGATGCAATTACCTAGGCAAGCAAGAGTGTGAAGATGATCTCCATTACAAGAACTTGGCGAACTTACGTTGAAGAAGACTTGTGATACGAAAAATAACAAGGCAAATCTATCTACCTTGAAAATAAAATGGCCCATGGCCGAAGGTTTTTGTAACTCATAAATTCATGATGTTGTTCTTATTAGTGAAGCAAATATGCCTTTAAATAGGCTACAAATGAAGAGTTCAACTTAAATTAGGAAAAGTAAAGATAATAATAAAATAAATAAACATATTTTATCTAACCTAAAAAACTAATAAATAAATAACAAATCTAATCCTAAATCATCTATATCTTCATAAAGAATCCTAGATTAAATTTAAGTATAAATAATCAATAAAATTATTGAAAATTCGTAATAAATAATATTTCCCGTGATAAAACCGTATAGAGATTTCTGCTCGCACAGTCTTCACTAAAAAGGACATAACCTGAGCTCCCGATGTCGGATTGATGCGTTTCAAGATGCGTTGGAAAGCTAAGAGACAGAAGAATATGTTTGAAGAAGACATGTAGACTCAGAAGTGCCCGGATCCCATCCGAAATTTCGATGCAAGTCGGCTTAAATTCCAGACTTATAAAACAGCTTCAACTCTTTGGCTACAATGCATCATTTTAGCCCCCCATACATGTATCATTCTCCCCTGTTGAAAATGATCCGTCTCGAATCTTAAGAGTTGTTGATCAAAACCTTCAATTCTCTTGAGATGTCTCCAGGAATGAAATATTAAAACTAGGATCTATATAGAGAATTATATATTTTTTTCTTTTTTCTCAACTACTAAAACAACATAAAAAGATAATTGTTTCAAACACCTAAACCAAGGCTCTGATTACCAATTGATACGGAAGCTAGGATCCAAGAATTACCTCAAAATCTAGGAACCCTCTAGATCACAATTAATCTAGCAAACTCACTAATATGATCTGAGAAAACCCCAAACTCCACGTTCAGCAAACCGATATTAAAGCATGATCTTGATGTAAAAACGAGATAGGATGAATTTGACGGTGGCAGTGTTGGATAGATTTGTCCTTGACACCCTCCTAATCGCAATTGAATAGGCAAACACCTGCAAACGGCACGAATCTCTCCAATGAATGGATGATGACGAGATAGATGTTGTAAGATATTTTGTCCTTGGCACCCTCTTAGACGCGATTATCTAAGCAAGCAACCTCAAGCGGCTCTAACCCACCCTCCTAGATGCAATTACCTAGGCAAGCAAGAGTGTGAAGATGATCTCCATTACAAGAACTTGACGAAGTTACGTTGAAGAAGACTTCTGGTACAAAAAATAACAAGGCAAATCTATCTACCTTGAAAATAAAATGGTCCATGGCCAAAGGTTTTTGCAACTCATAAATTCATGATGTTGTTCTTATTAGTAAAGCAAATATGCCTTTAAATAGGCTACAAATGAAGAGTTCAACTTAAATTAGGAAAAGTAAAGATAATAATAAAATAAATAAACATATTTTATCTAACCTAAAAAACTAATAAATAAATAACAAATCTAATCCTAAATCATCTAAATATCTTCATAAAGAATCCTAGATTATATTTAAGTATAAATAATCAATGAAATTATTGAAAATTCGTAATAAATAATATTTCCCGTGATAAAACCGTATAGAGATTTCTGCTCGCACAGTCTTCACTAAAAAGGACATAACATGAGCTCCCGATGTCGGATTGATGCGTTTCAAGATGCGTTGGAAAGATAAGAGATAGACGAATATGTTTGAAGAAGACATCTAGACTCATAAGTGCCCGGATCCCATCCGAAAATTCGATTCAAGTCGGCTGAAATTCCAGACTTATAAAACAGCTTCAACTCTTTGGCTACAATGCATCATTTTAGCCCCCCATACATGTATCATTCTCCCCCTGTTGAAAACGATTCGTCTCGAATCTTAAGAGTTGTTGATCACAACCTTCAAGTCTCTTGAGATGTCTCCAGGAATGAAATATTAAAACTAGGATCTATATAGAGAATTATATATTTTTTCTTTTTTCTCAACTACTAAAACAACAGTAAAAGATAATTGTTTCAAACACCTAAACCAAGGCTCTGATTACCAATTGATACGGAAGCTAGGATCCAAGAATTACCTCAAAATCTAGGAACCCTCTAGATCACAATTAATCTAGCAAACTCACTAATATGATTTGAGAAAACCCCAAACTCCACGTTCAGCAAACCGATAATAAAGCATGATCTTGATGTAAAAACGAGATAGGATGAATTTGACGGTGGCGGTGTTGGATAGATTTGTCCTTGGCACCCTCCTAATCGCAATTGAATAGGCAAACACCTGCAAACGGCACGAATCTCTTCGATGAATGGATGATGACGAGATAGATGTTGTAAGATATTTTTTCCTCGGCACCCTCTTAGACGCGATTATCTAAGCAAGCCTCAAGCGGCTCTAACCCACCCTCCTAGATGCAATTACCTTGGCAAACAAGAGTGTTAAGATGATCTCGATTACAAGAACTTGACGAACTTACGTTGAAGAAGACTTCTGATACGAAAAATAACAAGGCAAATCTATCTACCTTGAAAATAAAATGGCCCATGGCCAAAGGTTTTTGCAACTCATAAATTCATGATGTTGTTCTTATTAGTGAAGCAAATATGCCTTTAAATAGACTACAAATGAAGAGTTCAACTTAAATTAGGAAAAGTAAAGATAATAATAAAATAAATAAACATATTTTTTATCTAACCTAAAAAACTAATAGATAAATAACAAATCTAATCCTAAATCATCTTCATAAAGAATCCCATATTAAATTTAAGTATAAATAATCAATAAAACTATTGAAAATTCGTAATAAATAATATTTCCCGTGATAAAACCGTATAGAGATTTCTGCTCGCACAGTCTTCACTAAAAAGGACATAACCTGAGCTCCCAATGTCGGATTGATGCGTTTCAAGATATGTTGGAAAGCTAAGAGATAGACGAATATGTTTGAAGAAGACATGTAGACTCAGAAGTGCCCAGATCCCATCCGAAAATTCGATGCAAGTCGGCTGAAATTCCAGACTTATAAAACAGCTTCAACTCTTTGGCTACAATGCATCATTTTAGCCCCCCATACATGTATCAGCATCAATGGAGGAAGCTTGAATATATGGAGACGGTGTGATGAATTGATAGTTGTCCTCGGCACCCTCTTAGACGCAATTATCTAAGCAGGCAACCTCAAGCGGCTCTAACCCACCCTCCCAAACGCAATTGTATGGGCAAGCTGGAGTGTGAAGATCCTTAAAACAAATCCCAGAGAACTTGAAAATTGATTTGCTTCTAAAAGACAACATAATCTTCTTGCAAGTTGGAACTCAAAAGAGAACTTTATTTAATCATTCAAATCTTAATTACAATGTGGGTGAAACCTCATTTATATAGGCCTTGGAGAAGTTCTAATCCTACTAAACTTAGGAATTAAATACAATAAATAAATGCTGAAATCTAATCTCCTAATTAGATAAGTAACTTCTAATAATAAATAAATGCTAAAAATAAAATACTAATTAAATAAATCTGATCCTAATAGATATTGCAGAATTTTATATTGATTTAAATTACAAAAAATCAAATAAAATCTTGAAATTTTGTAATTATCCAAAAATCTCGTATTAATCCCGTATAGGGATTTCTGTAGACGTATCTTGAGTTCCAGTTGTCCAACTGAGGCATTTCAAGATGCGTTGGGAAGCTAATTGACAACCAGACAAGTTTTAAGAAGACATGTCGACCCATAAATGTCTAGATCCCATCCAAAAAAGCATCGCAAGTTGACTAACGTTTTTGACTTGGAAAGCAGTTTCAACTTCTTTTCCAAGATTATTATTTTGACTCCTCTCCTGCTCGTATCAGTGCCTTGATGTTTCGGTCTGAATGGAGTCTCCCTCCAAGTAATTACCGCCCAAAGTTTCCTCCAAATTTTCTGCCCAAGTTTCCCTTCAGTGCTGGTTGGTTGTGTCCCTTGGGGAAGGGACATGTCCCTCCGAGGTTAAGCTGATCGAGCTGGCTTGAGCTGAGCTAACTAGTCGAGTGAGCTTCACTTAGTGTTTGAGCTACTACGAGCTGCCCTTAGCTAGGTGATATTATCTTCTAGTGTCCTTAAGCTTGTCTCGAACTATTGGAGCCAATTTGTAGCTAAAAGTAGCTTGCATTCATTTAGCCGAAATGAATAAGCTGTTAGGAACTAATTTGAGCTGGTCATGAGCTAAACGAGCTTAGAAGCCCTTCAATCCTTCCCTTGTTCATGTGAGTTGGTATGTCCTACAAACAAATAAAAGCATAAGTAAATGCAAATAATAGGAATTAAAACTAAATGCAAATAATAGGCATTTAACTGCCAAAAGCTAAAATGCAATTATGAGAAAATACTTCCCTGAGTTGTTTGACCTTAGAACGAGTAATAGGTACTAGTAGTATGACTTCTGGAACTTGTGGAAGTGTGCTCGCATCAAAAAACCTGGTCTGATACAAATAAATGTAAGCCTCTTAATCTGGTCTAATTGAAACCGAGATAAAAGGGCTACATTAGTGATACGGAAGCCAGGATCCAAGAATTACCTCAAAATCTAGGAACCCTATAGATCGCAATTAATCTAGCAAACTCAGTAATATGATCTGAGAAAACTTCAAACTCCAAGTTCAGCAAAACGATAATAAAGCATGATCTTGATGTAGAAAATGAGATAGGATGAATATGACAGTGGCAGCGTTGGATAGATTTGTCCTTGGCACCCTCCTAATCGCAATTGAATAGGCAAACACCTACAAACGACATGAATCTCTCCGATGAATGGATGATGACGAGATAGATGTTGTAGGATATTCTGTCCTCGATACCCTCTTGATCGCAACTAACCAAGCAAGCAACCTCAAACAACTCTAACCCACCCTCCTAGAAGCAATTACCTAGGCAAGCAAGAGTGTGAAGATGATCTCCATCACAAGAACTTGACGAACTTATGTTGAAGAAGACTTCTAATACGAAAAATAACAGGGCAAATCCATCTACCTTGAAAATAAAATGGCCCATGGCCAAAGGTTTTTGTAACTCTATTTCATGATGTTCTTCTTATTAATGAAGCAAATATGCCTTTAAATAGGCTATAAATGAAGAGTTCAACTTAAATTAGGAAAAGTAAATATAATAATAAACATATTTTATCTAACCTAAAAAAACTAATAAATAAATAACAAATCTAATCCTAAATATCTTCATAAAGAATCCTAGATTAAATTTAAGTACAAATAATCAATAAAATTATTGAAAATTCGTAATAAATAATAATTCCCGTAATAAATCCGTATAGAGATTTCTGCATGCATAATCGTCACTAAAACGGACATAACTTGATCTCCCGACGTCGGATTGATGCGTTTCAAGATGCGTTGGAAAGCTAAGAGATGACAAATATGTTTGAAGAAGACATGTACACCCAGAAGTGCCAGATCCCATCCAAAAATTCAATGCAAGTCGGCTGAAATTCCATACTTATAAAACAGCTTCAACTCTTTGACTATAAGGCATCGTTTTAGCCCTGCCATACATGTATCATTCTCCCCCCGTTGAAAACGGTTCATCTCGAATCTTAAGAGTTGTCGATCACAACCTTCAAGTCTCTTGAGATGTCTCCAGGAATGAAATATTAAAACTAGGATCTATATAGAGAATTAGATTTTTTCCCCTTTTTTCTCAACTACTAAAAAAAGTAAAAGATAATTGTTTTAAACACCTAAACCAAGGCTCTGATTACCAATTGATACGGAAGCTAGGATCCAAGAATTACCTCAAAATCTAGGAACCCTCTAGATCACAATTAATCTAGCAAACTCACTAATATGATCTGAGAAAACCCCAAACTCCACGTTCAGCAAACCGATATTAAAGCATGATCTTGATGTAAAAACAAGATAGGATGAATTTGACGGTGGCAGTGTTAGATAGATTTGTCCTTGACACCCTCCTAATCGCAATTGAATAGGCAAACACCTGCAAACGACACGAATCTCTCCGATGAATGGATGATGACGAGATAGATGTTGTAAGATATTTTGTCCTTGGCACCCTCTTAGACACGATTATCTAAGCAAGCAACCTCAAGCGGCTCTAACCCACCCTCCTAGATGCAATTACCTAGGCAAGCAAGAGTGTGAAGATGATCTCCATTACAAGAACTTGACGAAGTTACGTTGAAGAAGACTTCTGGTACAAAAAATAACAAGGCAAATCTATCTACCTTGAAAATAAAATGGCCCATGGCCAAAGGTTTTTGCAACTCATAAATTCATGATGTTGTTCTTATTAGTGAAGCAAATATGCCTTTAAATAGGCTACAAATGAAGAGTTCAACTTAAATTAGGAAAAGTAAAGATAATAATAAAATAAATAAACATATTTTATCTAACCTAAAAAACTAATAAATAAATAAAAAATCTAATCCTAAATCATCTAAATATCTTCATAAAGAATCCTAGATTATATTTAAGTATAAATAATCAATAAAATTATTGAAAATTCGTAATAAATAATATTTCCCGTGATAAAACCGTATAGAGATTTCTGCTCGCACAGTCTTCACTAAAAAGGACATAACTTGAGCTCCTGATGTCGGATTGATGCGTTTCAAGATGCGCTGGAAAGCTAAGAGACAGACGAATATGTTTGAAGAAGACATGTAGACTCGGAAGTGCTCGTATCCCATCCGAAAATTCGATGCAAGTCGGCTGAAATTCCAGACTTATAAAACAGCTTCAACTCTTTGGCTACAATGCATCATTTTAGCCCCCCATACATGTATCATTCTCCCCTGTTGAAAACGATTCGTCCCGAATCTTAAGAGTTGTTGATCACAACCTTGAAGTCTTTTGAGATGTCTCCAGGAATGAAATATTAAAACTAGGATCTATATAGAGAATTAGTTTTTTCTTTTTTCTCAACTACTAAAAAAAGTAAAAGATAATTGTTTTAAACACCTAAACTAAGGCTCTGATTACCAATTGATACGGAAGCCAAGATCCAAGAATTACCTCAAAATCTACGAACCCCCTATATCGCAATTAATATAGCAAACTCAGTAATATGATCCGAGAAAACTTCAAACTCCAAGTTCAACAAATCAATAATAAAGCCTGATCTTGATGTAGAAAACGAGATAGGATGAATATGACGGTGGCGGCGTTGGTTAGATTTGTCCTTGGCACCCTCCTAATCGCAATTGAATAGGCAAACACCTACAAACAGCACGAATCTCTCCGATGAATGGATGATGACGAGATAGTTGTTGTAGGATATTTTGTCCTCGGCACCCTCTCCATCACAATTAACCAAGCAAGCAACCTCAAGCGGCTCTAACCCACCCTCCTAGTTTTTTCTTTTTTCTCAACTACTAAAAAACGTAAAAGATAATTGTTTTAAACACCTAAACTAAGGTTCTGATTACCAATTGATACGGAAACCAAGATCCAAGAATTACCTCAAAATCTACGAACCCCCTAGATCACAATTAATCTAGCAAACTCACTAATATGATCTGAGAAAACCTCAAACTCCACATTCAGCAAACTGATAATAAAGCATGATCTTGATGTAAAAACGAGATAGGATGAATTTGACAGTGGCGGTGTTGGATAGATTTGTCCTTGGCACCCTCCTAATCGCAATTGAATAGGCAAACACCCGCAAACAGCACGAATCTCTCCGATGAATGGATGATGACGAGATAGATGTTGTAAGATATTTTGTCCTCGGCACCCTCTTAGACGCAATTATCTAAGCAAGCAACCTCAAGCGGCTCTAACCCACCCTCCTAGATGCAATTACCTAGGCAAGCAAGAGTGTGAAGATGATCTCCATTACAAGAACTTGGCGAACTTACGTTGAAGAAGATTTCTGATACGAAAAATAACAAGGCAAATCTATCTACCTTGAAAATAAAATGGCCCATGGCCGAAGGTTTTTGTAACTCATAAATTCATGATGTTGTTCTTATTAGTGAAGCAAATATGCCTTTAAATAGACTACAAATGAAGAGTTCAACTTAAATTAGGAAAAGTAAAGATAATAATAAAATAAATAAACATATTTTATCTAACCTTAAAAACTAATAAATAAATAACAAATATAATCCTAAATCATCTAAATAAAGAATCCTAGATTAAATTTAAGTACAAATAATCAATAAAATTATTGAAAATTCGTAATAAATAATAATTCTTGATATGATCTCGACTATGAGTTTTGAATCATATATGTGAATGCCCGATCGTGATTCTAGTAAGAACTCTGCAGTGCTTTGAATGTATTCTGAAATTACTCAAACAACAATGTAAGTAGAAATAGATAAATAAGAAATAGAAATAATGGGACGAAAGATATGTAGAAGGGGTGTAGGAAGAGTGATAGTTGTGATTATGGAAGAAAAAAAAAAGATGAAAATGTAGGTGAAGATGATGGGGTGTTGGCGTTAAGATGAAGAAATTCAAAGGATGGATTGTGACCCCCTAACTATAAAGAGTTAGGAACCAGCAATATAATAAAGTGGAAATGAAGTGGTAGGATATGGAACGTGACCCACTAGCTATAGATGAGCTAGGAACCAACGCTATAACAAAAGGGAAATGGATGAAGACTACAAGACTAACTTGAAGCCGATAAAGTTCCACAAGAGAACAAGAATGAAAGCAATCTTTCAAAGATGTTTTATATATTCAAAAGTGTGTCTTACAATGATCCTAAAGATGCCTATTTATAGTAGAAGTAGGCAGAATATGAAAAGGTGTTACAAGAAAGATGAATGCTCATCTTAATGCACTTGAATACACATGAATGCTTTGTCCTTTCTTCTCATCTTCAAAGCTGATTAGTTTAGACAAATTGAGGTTGAATTTAGTCATATTTTCGTCCAAATTAAGAAGGACTCTTGGGCTGCCTTGTTTTGCTATCATATGAAGAGAAAGGGGATGAATGTGGACAAGGATGAATGTAGACATCCTTGCTGTCCAGTTTAAGTGCAACTCTTCATCTTCCAAGCTGATTAATATGACTTGAATGTCATAAAAGGTGAGTTTCATCCAGCCTTCATTTCATGTCTCCTCAATGAATTTTGAAACCCCACTTGAATGGTGATAACATCAACCTTGAATGCCTTGAATTTGCTGAATTAAGATGGCCATCAATTGCTTGTCTCTTGGTAGAAGATGAAAGAACTCTTCCTTGGCTCAAATTCATTCAAATCATCCATGCATAAAATTCCCGTAATAAAAATTTCAGCCTGCACTGTCTTCAGTAAATCATTCGTATCTCAAGCTCCCGATATCGGATTGAGGTGATTCAAAAGGCATTGGAAAGCTAAGAGATGGAGGAATAACGTCCAATTGATTTCTGGATCCAAACACGTCTGTATCGCATCCAGAATTGGAAGACATTCTGCTGATATTCTTGCATCTGGTAAAACCGTTCATCTTCCCTCATGCACCTAGACACAAAGGTAAACTTTATTCAATCTTTAATTGAAAACATGCATGTAAACAATTAAGAGTTAGTTTAATAAATGAGCTAGTTTGATGAATGAACTAGTTTAATTAATGAACTAACTTTATTCAATGAACTAATAATCTTGAATGAACTAGTTTAATCAATGAACTACTTAGTTAAATGAAGTGTATAACTAAATGAACTACATGTTTAAATGCAACGCATGCTTTAATGAACAACATGTTTATTGAATGCAATGAATGTTATGCAAACTTTAAATACTCATGCAAATTCATGCATAAGCAAAGTAAAGTGTTCCTCCCTTATTATTTCTTCTTTCTCACGTCCCAAGCTTGATGTAAACATATTTTCCATGGCTGCTTGGAACTCCTTGGCCCTTGCTCGAGTAATGGGGCCACCTGGGTACTTCTCTGGGTCTTTGCCATTGACGTTCATATCAGTCCCTCCCTCTTTAAGGCGATTTGTCCCCAAATCGTCATCTACATCATAAGGAGATAGGTCAGCAACATTGAAGGTTGCACTAACATTAAACTCACCTGGAAGATCTAATTGATAGGCATTGTCATTGATCTTCTTGACTATTTGGAATGGTCCATCTCCTCGAGGCATTAATTTGGACTTTCGTTGAGCCGAACCTTTCTTTCCTCATGTGCAGCCACACCCAATCCCCTGGCTCAAAGGAAATTCGCTTACGACCCTTATTTGCTTGCTGCTCATATTGCTTGGTTCGTTTTTCAATGTTCTCCGCACTTGTTGATGAAGCTTCTTAACAAATTCAGCTTTATTAAGTCCATCTTTATTCACAATTTGATCAGCGGGTAATGGTAACAAGTCTATCGGTGTTAATGGATTGAATCCATACACCACTTCAAAAAGCGTGCGCCCTGTAGTACTATGGATCGAACGGTTGTATGCAAACTCCACATGTGGTAAACTCTCCTCCCATGTTTTCAAATTCTTCCTAATGATGGATCAAGTAACATAGAAAGTACTCGGTTCACCACTTCAGTTTGGCCATCCGTTTGAGGGTGGCAAGTGGTGGAGAATAGTAACTTAGTACCAATCTTACTCCATAGGGCTCTCCAAAAGTGACTTAAGAACTTCACATCTCGATCAGACACAATAGTTCTTGGTATGCCATGTAACCTTAAGATTTCCTGAAAAACAAAGTAGCAATATGTGAGGCATCATTAGTTTTGTTACAGGGAATGAAATGAGCCATTTTGGAGAATCTATCACAACTACAAAGATGGAATCTTTGTTATTCTTGGTACGTGGAAGCCCTAGCACAAAATCCATTGAAATATCCATCCATGGTGCTTCCGGTATGGGTAGTGGTGTGTAAAGTCCATGTGGCATGACTTTAGATTTGGCCTTCCTGCAAGTGATGCATCGCTCACACAACCTCTCCACATCTCGTTTCATTTTAGGCCAATATAGGTGCTCTTGAAGTATAGCCAAAGTCTTTGCTATCCCAAAATGTCCCATTAATCCTCCTCCATGAGCTTCCTTAGTTAGCAATTCACGCATGGAACCTTGAGGGATGCATAGTCTTCCTTCCTTAAATAGGAAACCATCATGCTTATAGTATTTTTCAATTGACCCTTTCTCACAAGCTTTGTAAATCTCTCCAAAATCAGAGTCAGAGACATATAAGTCTTTAATAAAAACAAAACCCAATAACTTAGATTCCAAAGTGTTTAAAAGAATATACCTCCGTGACAATGCATCGGCAACTATATTCTCCTTACCTTTCTTGTACTTGATAACATATGGGAAAGTTTCAAGAAACTCCACCCATTTGGCATGCCTTTTGTTGAGTTTATGCTGCCCCGGATATGTTTCAATGCCTCATGATCAGTGTGAATGATGAACTCCTTAGGCCAAAGGTAATGTTGCCATGTTTCCATTGCCCTCACAAGAGCATACATCTCCTTGTCATAGGTAGGGTAATTAAGCGTAGCTCCACTTAATTTTTCACTGAAATAGGCTATAGGACGTCCACCTTGAGACAAAACTGCTCCAATTCCTACACCTGATGCATCACATTCAATTTCAAAAGTTAGATTAAAATCAGGTAGAGCAAGTAAAGGGGCATGTATTAAACAATCTTTAATGCTATTAAAGGACTTCTCTTGATCTTCCCCCCAAAAGAATTTAGAATTCTTCTTAATAACACTTGTTAGTGGGGCGGCTATGGTGCTGAAGTTGGGACGAATCTTCGATAAAAACTTGCAAGTCCATGGAAGCTCCTAACTTGAGAAATGCTTGCTGGTCGTGGCCACTCTTCAATGGCTTTAACCTTCTCTTTGTCCACCTCCAAGCCTTCAGAACTCACAACGAAACCTAGGAAAACAACCTCACAAGTACAAAATGTACATTTTTGTAAGTTAGCAAACAGTTTTTCCTTCCTCAAAACTAGCAAAACTGACCTTAAATGTTGAACATGTTCTTCCATGGTTTTACTATAGATTAGAATGTCATCAAAGTAAACCACACAAAACTTACCCAAGAATGGCCTAAGAACATGATTCATTAACCTCATAAACGTGCTTGGAGCATTAGTTAAGCCAAAAGGCATAACCAACCACTCATAAAGGCCTTGCTTAGTTTTGAATGCTGTTTTCCACTCATCACCTTCCGCAGATTCGTATTTGGTGGTAACCACTTTTAAGATCAATCTTGGAAAAGAGGTTAGAACCACTAAGCTCATCTAACATGTCATCTAAGCGAGGAATAGGGTGACGATACTTTTACCGTAATTTTGTTTACCGCTCGGCAGTCCACACACATGCGCCAAGTTCCATCCTTCTTTGGCACAAGTAGAACCGCACGGCACATGGGCTAAGGCTTTCCCTCACGTAGCCTTTTGACATCAACTCAGATACTTGCCTTTGCAACTCCTTAGTTTCTTGGGGTTGCTTCGCACGCTGGTCGGTTTGGAATGACGGCCCGGGAACAAAGTCTATTTGATGTTCTATGCCACGAATAGGTGGCAGCCCACTTGGTATTTCCTCCGAAATAGGTCATCAAACTCCTGCAATAAAGACACAACAAAAGCAGGCAAATTTTGATCAAGGTAGTTAGTATTCAAGAAATTTTCCTTGTACATGAGCACAAGTGCTTCCTTTGCTGTCATTAAACTCTTTTTCAACTCTCTCTCTTTAGAAAGAATGCTGATTTTCCTTCCTCATTTTGATCACACTCCTTTGCTTTTACCTCCATTTTGGTCTCTCTCTTTTTTTTTTTCAATTTTTCCTCTCAATAAAATTTGGTCTTCATTTATTTGTTTTGGAGAAAGTGGGGCTAAAGTGATCTTCTTTGCTTCATGGGTGAACGTATACGGTTGGTATACCCGTCATGGATCACTCGCCTATCAAATTGCCAAGGCCTTCCAAGTAATAAATGGCTTGCGTGCATTGGAACGACATCGCATAATACCTCGTCTTTGTACTTCCCAATAGAGAAAACAATTCGAACTTGTTTGGTCACCTTGAGTTCTCCTCCATCGTTGAGCGATTGTAGCTTATAAGGTTGTGGATGCTTTGTTGTTGCCAAGCCAAGTGTATCTACCATTAAGGTACTAGCAACATTAGTGCAACTACCACCATCAATAATAACAAAGCATACCTTTCCTCCAACATGGCAACGAGTATGGAAGATATTTTCTCGTTGTTCATTTCCTCCAACGGATTGTACGTTTAGGCTTCTTTTGACAACAAGAACCTCTCCTTCCACGCCATACTCTAATTCTTCTTCTTCGATGGCAACATCTTCATTCTCATCCTCTTCTTGTTCCGATTCAACTTCTCCATCATCTCGAAGAAGCATGGTGTTGCGGTTCGGACATTGGCTTGCAATGTGTCCACGCCCCAAACACTTAAAACATTGTATGTCACGGGAATGATTTGGAGAAGCGGTAGTCTTACCCTTGCTGGTTTTCGCAATGGGCTTACTTCCTTTTCGGTGGTCCTCCTTTTTTTCGTGGGACGGTATTGGAGGAGTCTTCTTGTATGAACTTTGCCCCATTTTGATGTTGAACTCCCATAAGATCGTGGCACCCTTTCTTTTGAGCTGTTTTTCCACTTTCATGGCCATATGCACCATGTCTTCCATCTCCACATAATGTTGCAACTCGACCACGTTCGCAATGTCCGGATTTAGTCCCGCTTAGAATCTTGCCATTGTGGCTTCTCGATCCTCGTCGATGTTGGCTCGAATCATGGACACCTCCATCTCTTTGTAGTAATCTTCAACACTTCGGTTACCTTGTGAAAGATTTTGAAGACGGTTGAATAACTCTCGATGGTAGTGGGTTGGAATGAATCGCTTCGCATTACCGCTTTCATTTCATCCCATGTAGTGATAGGATGTTCTCCATTGCGTCTCCTACTTGATGTCAATTGATCCCACCATATTAGTGCATAATCCGTAAACTCAATGGCAGCGAGTTTTACCTTTTTAAGCTCTGAATAGTTATGGCACTAAAAATGTGCTCAACCTTCTTTTCCCATGCAAGATAGGTTTCAGGATCCGCTCTTCCTTGAAAAGGAGGAATGGTAATCTTGATGTTGCTGAGATTATCGTCTACTCGTGGTCGAGCTCTCTGGCCTTGTTGTACCATGCTATGTTGGGATACTTGATCTTGCACATCATCTACTTCAACTTCTTCAGGATACTCCTCATTACCCTGATTAGTTTGTGAAATTTCAAGCTGGTCTATTCGTTCAATTAGGGGCTCCAATTGCTCTTGGATCATTTTGGCCATTGCTTGAAGCATAGCCTGATTTTGCAAATTGGGAACTCCTTCACCACTATGACCAGATCTTTGTGACATGTTAGATAAAGAAACAAAAGAAATTAAACCTTACTAACACAAAATCTCACCTTTCCACTCCAAAGAAAATGCACTCACACTCGTGTTTCACTCGGGTTAGGCTTTTCCCTTAATGCACACTCATGCCTTTTACCACTCGTGCTTTATTTTCAAGTCCTTTTGGGAACTTCCTCAAGGCTTACAAGTGTCTCGTGGACTTGGCTGAAACAATTCTAGCTTGGTAGGAGAATGATGAATAATAAAAGGATAATGGCTTCAAAAAGAAAGAATTACTAAGAATAGGTAAAGGAATTTGTAATTCAGCAATAAGAAATGATGTATTGTAATTTTTTTAAACAAGAATAGACTGCTCCCTCCCTTTAAGATTTTTTTTTGATTTTTTTGATTTTTTTACTAACCGGAGAGAGAGAAAATAATACGCTTACTGAATCGTCTAGGCTCTGATACCAAATGATATGATCTCGACTATGAGTTTTGAATCATATATGTGAATGCCCGATCGTGATTCTAGTAAGAACTCTGCAGTTGCTTTGAATGTATTCTCAAATTACTCAAACAACAATGTAAGTAGAAATAGATAAATAAGAAATAGAAATAATGGGACGAAAGATATGTAGAAGGGGTGTAGGAAGAGTGATAGTTGTGATTATGGAAGAAAAAAAAAAGATGAAAATGTAGGTGAAGATGATGGGGTGTTGGCGTTAAGATGAAGAAATTCAAAGGATGGATTGTGACCCCTAACTATAAAGAGTTAGGAACCAGCAATATAATAAAGTGGAAATGAAGTGGTAGGATATGGAACGTGACCCACTAGCTATAGATGAGCTAGGAACCAACGCTATAACAAAAGGGAAATGGATGAAGACTACAAGACTAACTTGAAGCCGATAAAGTTCCACAAGAGAACAAGAATGAAAGCAATCTTTCAAAGATGTTTTATATATTCAAAAGTGTGTCTTACAATGATCCTAAAGATGCCTATTTATAGTAGAAGTAGGCAGAATATGAAAAGGTGTTACAAGAAAGATGAATACTCATCTTAATGCACTTGAATACACATGAATGCTTTGTCCTTTCTTCTCATCTTCAAAGCTGATTAGTTTAGACAAATTGAGGTTGAATTTAGTCATATTTTCGTCCAAATTAAGAAGGACTCTTGGGCTGCCTTGTTTTGCTATCATATGAAGAGAAAGGGGATGAATGTGGACAAGGATGAATGTAGACATCCTTGCTGTCCAGTTTAAGTGCAACTCTTCATCTTCCAAGCTGATTAATATGACTTGAATGTCATAAAAGGTGAGTTTCATCCAGCCTTCATTTCATGTCTCCTCAATGAATTTTGAAACCCCCACTTGAATGGTGATAACATCAACCTTGAATGCCTTGAATTTGCTGAATTAAGATGGCCATCAATTGCTTGTCTCTTGGTAGAAGATGAAAGAACTCTTCCTTGGCTCAAATTCATTCAAATCATCCATGCATAAAATTCCCGTAATAAAAATTTCAGCCTGCACTGTCTTCAGTAAATCATTCGTATCTCAAGCTCCCGATATCGGATTGAGGTGATTCAAAAGGCATTGGAAAGCTAAGAGATGGAGGAATAACGTCCAATTGATTTCTGGATCCAAACACGTCTGTATCGCATCCAGAATTGGAAGACATTCTGCTGATATTCTTGCATCTGGTAAAACCGTTCATCTTCCCTCATGCACCTAGACACAAAGGTAAACTTTATTCAATCTTTAATTGAAAACATGCATGTAAACAATTAAGAGTTAGTTTAATAAATGAGCTAGTTTGATGAATGAACTAGTTTAATTAATGAACTAACTTTATTCAATGAACTAATAATCTTGAATGAACTAGTTTAATCAATGAACTACTTAGTTAAATGAAGTGTATAACTAAATGAACTACATGTTTAAATGCAACGCATGCTTTAATGAACAACATGTTTATTGAATGCAATGAATGTTATGCAAACTTTAAATACTCATGCAAATTCATGCATAAGCAAAGTAAAGTGTTCCTCCCTTATTATTTCTTCTTTCTCACGTCCCAAGCTTGATGTAAACATATTTTCCATGGCTGCTTGGAACTCCTTGGCCCTTGCTCGAGTAATGGGGCCACCTGGGTACTTCTCTGGGTCTTTGCCATTGACGTTCATATCAATTCTCGTAATAAATCCGTATAGAGATTTCTGCACGCACCGTCTAAATGCAAGTCGGCTGAAATTCCAGACTTATAAAACAGCTTCAACTCTTTGACTACAAGGCATCGTTTTAGCCCTCCCATACATGTATGAATTAGGTTTGCCAAAGCAAACCCAAACCGGGTCCATTTTTTCTTTTATCTTATCTAAATGCACCGATTTAGATCCTAAGGTGAACATGCATTAGCGGGTATGTTACATTGCGGTCAGATTGTAAAACAGGATTCAATTGCTCAAACATGCACTTCGGGGACCATAACTTAATTTTTGCAAATTACAAAGACTTTATTAAAATCCAAGTTACCAACCTTCATTAATCTGGTTTCATGGTCACATGTTAAATTCCAACTTAAAACAATTATCTGAACTCATATAATTGCATACATAACATTCAGGGACTAAAATGCACAATTTCAAACTTCAGTAGGCAGAAACCTAAAGAAATACAATGCGTACCGATATAGACAGATTCATATCGATACAGTTTAACTAACATAATGGCTCTGCGTACTGGTACTATAAACCCCGTATCAATACGTGTGTTGAACAACCCGTACTGATATGATTCCACCCCCATACCGATCCCTTAAGAGTTATTTTTGAAAACCAGATTCTAGTAGCTAAAGAGCATATCGGTACGGGAGCCCATGTACCAAAACCATTATACAGATTTCCTCTAGGCGTACCGATACCCTTTGTAAATTTTTGTTGCTTTGAGCCTTCCCAAACCCCTTATACCGAAACCAAGGGACCCGTATCGATATGCGAAGGCCTGTAATAACCTCTAGATCCAACATATGACACTTTGGCTTACTCTAAACACTACCAAACCTTACCTAAACATCATAAGTCATCAAAGGCATACTTGACACAATCATACAAGCATTTAAAATAGCTTAACAAAGCCTAGCTCAAATATCCACAGCATCTATATGCATGCTTCCTATTCAACAACCAAAACATGAATCCAAGCACACATCAAGCATTTTAAGCCTTATACAAATCCAAAACAACATTTAAAACTTGCATAAATAGGGAGTTTAACAAAACAACCCTCCTAAATGATAATTAACCACATTGCCTTTATTACTATGAGTTTAAATCGAAAGCATACTTTCAAAGATCAAATCCTTGGATTCCTCCTTGCTTTCTCGCTGCCTCCAACCCTTTAATTCTCTGCATTGATGGAAAAAGAGAGCACAAGAACACTAGGCTTAGTGGGGAGTGCTCTAAAACAAACCACCATCAATGCATTTAAAACCGTTTAACAATCCACTTTGAAAACCACTTTCAAAACTTCATCAACATCATCATGCCTTACAAAACATGCACTTAATATTTCCAAAACATGCATATTAAACCATATGCAACATGTACCATGGATTAACAGCAAAATCTCATTTGCTACACTCAATTTAAGCTTTCTCATGCATAACTACCAAATTCAAGGCTTAAAGAGTAAAACATTTATAAACCAACATTATACAACATAATTCATCGCATGATACATCATCAATTACATTGGCTTACAAGTGATCATCAACCAAGTTCCACTTCACAAAATATTACATCAGATACATAGATTCACAAGTGTCCTCTCAACACTTCATGCAATCTCAACTAGAATTCAAGGTACAATCACAACTCAATCATTGGTTAGATGCATAATCCACTGTTGGGAGTTTTTGGTACCATATAACCCCTCAACGTTAGGGTATTTGGATGGATTTTTTGGCACACATGCCCTTAACATCCAAGACGACTTTTTATAGTGCATTATCAATCCTATAGCCAGCCAACTATATCTGAAAATATTTTAAACCACATCACTTGTGATACGCTCTAACTCTCCAATTATTGTTGTTGAGAGAGCTTGATTGTTCCCGACCGTGAATGCAAGTAAGCCTTGTTCCTCCAAATGCTTCCAAAGAGAATGAAGAAGATGATTAAAGAAATGATAGAACTAAGGTGCAGAAATAGGGATACGTGGTGTAAGAAAGAAAGAATGAATGGGAAAGGTTAGGTGTTTTAAGGGTAGGTTCAGATATGGTGAAGAAAATGGAAAGGAAGATGGAGAAATGAAATGGAAAAGGAAGTGATAGCATTCAAAGAATTCAAAGGAAGAAACTATGCTATAAGAAGCATAACCTCAGTCCTTAAGAGAATGGCTTTAAGGGTGGTGATAGGACTTGGACCCTTTGGTTATATGAACCAAGACCCAAAGTATCAAATGGAAAGAAAGGTGACGCCACAAGCAAAGCTTGATAAGTCGATAAAGTTCTAGAAGGAACAAGTTTGAGAGAAAACCTCACAAAGTGAATTATATTGATATAAGAGTTTTGTGTTTACAAAATGCAAAATGAACCCCTATTTATAGTTTTCAAAGGGGCTGCAGAAAAGGCATGTACAAGGGTGAAACGGTGGCCAAATAGTGGTGGTTCCCTCTAATGAAGGTGTGATGATGTTTCGGCATGCCTTAGTGACTCCCTCCAAGTCCTTGCAGCGAAGTTTTCCCTCCAAAGGTTGCTGCCCAACATGTTCCCTTCAAGGCCAGTCAGTCATGTCTTTTGGGAGGGGACATGCCCTTTAGGTGTTGAGCTAAGTATGGTAGCTTGAGCTGAGATGAGTTACTAGAGCTAGGCATGAGCTGACTTTAGTTGAGCGCTGAGCTGAATGAGCTTGTCTTTAAGAGTCCTTGAGCTATCTCTAGCTATTTAGAGCTTATAGGAGATAGCATGGTCGAATTGAATGAGCTAGTTTGAGCTTGAATTGAGCTAAACAAGCGAGGTGAGTTGTCCTTCAATCCTTCCACCTTGTTTGTGTGGCCAATATGTCCTACAAATAAGAAGAAAACACATAATGAATACTTATATTATAAAGTAATATAATAATTAAAGTAAAGATGTGGTTAATCCTAACTAAGGCATGAATAATGTTACTTAATATGTAAAGTATGGAATATAAGGTATGGAAATGCATGATAATATCCGAATGCGTGATGCATGTACTAAAAAATAACCATAACATAAATGTAAGTAACATGGAAGATATGAGATAGCTAGAACGTAAGGTGCATGCTTAACTAAGAATATCAAAAATATGTGACTAAAATAAATGTAAAGAAAGTAAGAAAAAACTCCCTCGACTTCCATTCTTGTAAGACAAGATGGAAGTATGGCGAAAATGAATAGTGAGTGAAATAGGATCACATCACCTTAATTCTCTCTAGTCAACTCAATCCCGAATTTAGATGGAAAATCTGGATTGAAACTATCATTTACTAGAATCAATTCAAATTTGAATATAGATGCTTACATTGGATTGGAATTACCTTTTAGAGGAATAACAAACTTGATATTAATTGCAACTACATTACTATCTACTTTAAATCCCTTTATGGTAATCTACAGTCAGAAATTGGGTGATGAAATCTGTCTGAATTCACTCTTAACCGATTCAAAATCAAACTTGAATTATGCTGCTACTTTTTACTTGGATTCATCCTTATTAGAAGTCAATTCTTTTGGAATATTAAATGCCATCAGCCTAATCTTTTCCTTCAACTTCTCCCTTATGAAACCAATTATGGTTTTATATACTAAATTTAAATTGGATTTATCCTCATTTAGAATGGAATCAAATTTGAAATTAAATGTTAAATCTTGCTTTGAATTATCCTTGAAAAGAGTTATTTCAAGATTTAAGTTAGATGCTGTCACCATAATTTTATTTTTTATTCTTTCTCTGATGATCAAACATCAGATTTTTGATGATAAATTTGGTTTGAATTAATCCATGTTTAAAGTTAATTCCATTTTGAAAATACATACCGTATATATTACCCTTCCTTTATCCATAAATCTCTCTATGGAAATTTGCAATCCGAATATAGGTGAACAAATCGGATTGGACTCGTCACCATAATTTTATTTTTAATTCTTTCTTTGATGATCAAACATCAGCTTTTTGATGATAAATTTGGTTTGAATTAATCCATGTTTAAAGTTAATTCCATTTTGAAAATACATGCCGTATATATTACCCTTCCTTTATCCATAAATCTCTCTATGGAAATTTGCAATCCGAATATAGGTAAACAAATCGGATTGGACTCGTCCTTAAAAGGAGTTAATTCAATTTTGGAGTCAATCTTTAATGTAGATACAATCACATTAATTCTATCCCGAACTCTTTCTTTGATTGCATTATTGCCAAAAATTGATGATTTTGGATTAATATTATCCTTGATTAAAGTGATTTCTAATATGGATTTAGATGCTCCCTTTGGTTTGGAATAATCCTCACTTAGAGGAATTTCAAATTTGAATTTAGAATCCTTTCCCATAATTTTATCCTTACATCACTCTAGGTTTGTCTCACAACTGAAATTAGGTAATAATTTCAGTCTGGATTCATCTTTACTCGGATTTAAATCGTCTATAATAATTAATAGGAAAATCTATTTAATTCTGATCTATACCATGGTATAAAGTCAAATTTAAATTAAATCAGATGCAATCACTTTACTAATTCCTTTCAATATGAATCATTTTCTTATTGTTGAACTCATTTTTTCCTTGTCTAGAGTTAATTCCTTCTTGAATTTAACTGCCTTTTTGGACTGAATTTCTCCTCGGCTAGAGTTAATCCAATCTCTAACTTAGATGCCTTCTCCTTAATTTCATTCTTAACTATAGATGGATGAAAGGATAGTGATTAATGGTAGGGTGAAATATGGAATGATAGTATCTTGAAGAATCAAGAAGAAGAACCTAGGCTATAGAAAGCCTAAAGCCTAAACCCTTATATGATATCTTCAAGGGGTGGTAAAAGGACTTTGACCCACTATCTATAAAGAGATAGGAACCAAAAGTATCAAGGGAAATAAAAGGGATGACGCCACACGTACAAAGTACCTGATAAGTCGATAAAGTTCTAAAAAGAACTAAAAGATAGAAAATTCTCACAAAGTAATTTGATTGATGAAATGAGAGATGTGTTACAAATGAAATGAAATGCCCTATTTATAGTTTTCTAGGGGTATGGCCAAAAAGGCACTACATGGATGAAGGGGTGGCCGAATAGGTAGGTGTCTCCCTCCAAAGGCTGGTCGTGACTCCATGCAAAGGGTTGGTTATGGTTCGGCCATCTTGGTGTCTCCCTCTACTTGATTTTGGCGCAAAGTGGCTTCCCTCCAAATGGTGTTTGCCGCCCACTTGGTTTCCCTCCAAATGGTTAGGGACGTGTCCCTTTAAGAGGGGACATGACCCTTGGGTGGTGAGCTGGCTTGTGTAGGTGGAGCTGAAGTGAGCTGGTTGAGCTTAGAGTGAGCTGGATTGCGCTGAGCTAGCTAGCTGAAAGAGCTAGCTCAATCTTCAAGCTGATTTGAGCTATTCTGAGTTGACTTTAACTAGGTGAGATGGTCCTTCGAGCTTGTGAGCTCCTTTAGAATGTATTCCTTAGGTTTTGAGCTAATCCGAGCACTCCCTTTAGTTGTGAGCTAATCCGAGCTCCTAGTGATGCCTTTGAGCTAAATCAAGTATCCTCGAGCTGCCTTGAGCTAATATCATTCACCCATGTACGTATAAAACATGTAAACATGCATATTAGATATGTATAAACTAAGGATGTGTAGATAGCATATGCAAGCTTAATCTAAGTATGCTAAATTATAATTAAAAGATGTGTAACTTTTGCTTAAAGATGTGGTTTTAATGTAATGATAATTTAAGTAATTTGCATAGCATAGGGACTAAGGTGTATTAATATGTATTCTAGAATGAAATGCATGGCACAAATTATATTAAGGATATGATTAAGCATAATAAGATAAGTAGCATATGTATGTAAGTTACTGAATATATAAAGATGTGTGGGATAGATAAAAACTCCCTTTTCTTTCATCCTTAGTGACAAAGATAAAAGTGAGCTTATGAATGGATGTTGTAATAGGAATGTATCACCCCTTCTTTTAAGCAATTTGTCCTTAAAATCGAAGTTGTTCTTTGGAGGACACTTCTCTATCGTGGGGATGGTTGATTCCTTCATGTTGCCTTCTTTGGGGCTGTCCATTTTCCTCGTGACAATCTGCAAGGAAGAAATTGGATCATCTTTGAAAATGGTGTTAGCATTAGGCTTTTTGTCCTTAGGTCATGTCAAGAGACATTCCCTAATTATATTCTTTGTTGCAAAGGCGTTGGTCTTTTGAATCCTTTCTTTGGACTCGTTCGAAACATCATGTCCCTTGGAGAAAGGTGGTGACTTTTTAGATCCTTTCCCGGTGGTTTGGCATTCTCACGATCTTTGTTCATGGCCTCGATGCTCCTTTTCATGTGCATTTGGCCCTCTCGTACTTCTTTTGAAGTCAAAGGATCAAAATGAACCTTTTCCCTTCATGTTTAAAAGAGTACTGATTAGTGTAACAGTCATGGATTGTTCTTTTGTCGTATTGCCATGGCCTTCCAAGCAATAAATGACCTGCGTGCATAGGAACAACATCGAATAATACCTCATCCTTGTAGTTCCCAATAGAAAATGGCACCATTGCTTGTTTTGTGACGTTCAACTCGCCACCATTATTTAACCACTGTAGCTTGTATGGTTTGGGATGTTTCACCGTTTTTAATCCCAATTTTTTGATCATGATGGTGCTGGCTATGTTAGTGCAACTTTCGACATCACTAATCATGAAACATACCTTCCCATTAACGTTGCATCTCGTATGAAAAATATTTTCCCTTTGTGGCCCCTTGTTGGTGACTTGGGTATTGAGTAGTCTTTTGACCACAAGTGCTTCTCCATCGGCAGCAGTAGTGAATTATGGCTTCTTCAATTCTTCTTCTTCAAAATCTTGGTATTCTTCTTCTTCATGATCGGATGTGACTTCATCATTGTCTAATAGAAGCATTGTGTTTCAGTTAGGGCACTGGTTGGCCATATGACCCGCCCAAGGCATTTGAAGCACTTCATTTCGCTCAAGCGTTCTTTGCCATCTATTGTCTTGCCTCAACTTGTCTCCATCATGGTCAGCTTTGTTTTTGAGGTCTCAGCTAGTTCTCTAATTTGGAGGGTGTATTCCTCCATGCATTGCTTGGTTTCCACTTAGGGTCGGTGTTGTTGTTGTTGTTTCTTGGTACGACCCTTCTTCTTTGTTGCCTTTCGACCTTCATCACCACATGCACCATCTCATCGATTTCCACATAATGGTGCAATTCTACAACATTGGCAATCTTTGCATCTCACGGATCATATCTTGAAATCAAAGGTTTGGGGCTTGTTGTCCACTCTCCGGACGTGAATTTTCAGAATTTTGAGACATGTTGTTAGTAAAAATAAAGGAAATAAAATGAAAAAACCTTACCAATTTGCACTCAAACAAAAACCTCACAAATTCACTCCAAGGAAATTTCACTCCACTCAATGCTCGTGTTTGCACCCTGGGATGTTATTTGGCTTTTATTATCCCCTTCTGATCTCACACTCTCAATTTGCCCTTTTCCACTCCTTTCTCTCTTGTAAAGTTCTTTAAGGAACTTACTCAAGACTTAGGCAAGTTTTGTATCTTGTGCATCGCTAAAATGTTAGTTTAAAAAGGAAAAGGAAGAAAATATGGTGTATAGGTAAGTTTAAAATAGAAAAGGAAAAGAAGAAAGGGTTTCTTACTTGGCAAGAAACTCACAACCTTTCTTGACCAACAATCAAAGTCTTGAAGAAGATGGCTTCAGGCTTGATGTTGAAGATGATGTTATTGTGCTTTTTACCCTCAAACTTGTGCTATCAAAACTTTCTTTCTCTTTTTTTACTTTTCAAATCTGTTTGTTTTTAACAAATTGAAATGACAAGGATAGTCACTTACAAATTCTTTTTCTTTGCTTGAATCGGGCTTCACTTGATGCACTTGCTTCTTCCACCAATAGCTCTGATTGCCAAATAACGTAAAGTCATTCTTGATGTTGTTGGAGATGACTACTCTGATTGTTGGATCTAGGAAGGAAGCAAGAAACCTGCAAGCAAGATGGGCTTAAATGGGAGATGAAGTAGGGTGATAAGGATGTGCGAAAGAATAATGAACATGGGTAGATTTGGTAAAGTGTAGTGGGCGGTTTATGTAGGATAATTTGGTCGAGGAGATGGATGAAAGGATAGTGATAAATGTTATGGTGAAATATAGGATGATAGTATCTTGAAGAATCAAGGAAGAACCTAGGCTATAGAAAGCGTAAACCCGAACCTTATATGATATCTTCAATAGGTGGTAGAAAGGACTTCGACCCGCTATCTATAAAGAGATAGGAACCAAAACTATCAAGGGAATAGAAGGAATGACACAACATGTACAAGTACTTGATAAGTCGATAAAGTTCTAAAAAGAACTAAAAGAGAGAAAAATTCTCACAAATTAATTTCATTGATGAAATGAGAGATGTGTTACAAATGAAATGAAATGCCATATTTATAGTTTTTTTAAGGATGTGGCCGAAAAGGCACTACATGGATGAAAGGGTGGCCGAATAGGTAGGTGTCTCCCTCCAAAGGCTGGTCGTGACTCCCTTCAAAGGGCATGTGATGGTTCGGCCATCTTGGTATCTCTCTCCACTTGATTTTGGTGCAAAGTGGCTTCCCTCCGAATGGTGTTTGCTGCCCACTTGGTTTCCCTTCAAATGGCTAGGGATGTGTCCCTTTAAGAGCCGACATGACCCTTGGGTGGTGAGTTGACTTGTGTAGGTGGAGCTGAAGTGACTGGTTTAGCTTGGAGTGAGCTGGATTGAGCTCAGCTAGCTAGCTAAAAGAGATAGCTCAATCTTCAAGCCGATTTGAGCTATTCCGAGCTGACTTTAGTTAGGTAAGCTGGTCCTTCAAGCTTGTGAGCTCCTTTAGAATGTCTTTCATAGGTTTTGAGCTGATCCGAGCACTCCCTTTAGTTGTGAGCTAATCCGAGCTCCTAGTGATGCCTTTGAGCTAAATCAAGTATCCTCGAACTGCCTTAAGCTAATATCATTCACCCTTGTACATATAAAACATGTAAACAAGAACATTAGATATGTATAATCTAAGGTTATGTATATAGCATATGCAAGCTTAATCTAATTATGCTAAATCATATTTAAACGAGGTGCAACTCATGCTTAAAGATGTGGTTTTAATGTAATGATAATTTAATTAATTTGCATAGTATAGTGACTAAGGTGTATTAATATGTATTCTAGAATGAAATGCATGGCATAGATTATATTAAGGATATGATTATTCATAATAAGATAAGTAGCATATGTATATAAGTTACTGAATATATAAAGATGTGTGGGATAGATAAAAACTCCCCTTTCCTTCATCCTTAGTGACAAAGATGAAAGTGAGCTTTCTGCATGCACATCTTCAGTAAAATGGACGTATCTTTGTTCATGGCATCGATTGATGAGTTCCAAGATGTGTTGGAAAGGTAACAGAATCAAAACAAACATTTTCAGAAGACAACTTTAAAAAGAATTGGTGTAACAGTTAGGGATTGAAAGACATGATTCATTAACCTAAATGAATGTGCTAGGAACGTTGGTTAATACAAATGGCTTAACCATCCAATAAAAAATGGCACCATTATTTGGTCTTCAATACAGTTTTTAACCACTATTGCATGGTTTTATTTCACCATCTTTAATCCCAATTTGTTTTGATGATCAATTGTGTTAGTGCAACTTCTGCAATCAATAATCATGAAACAATCTTGACCAACATTGTCATGTGTATGAAAATTATTCTCCCTTTGTGGGTCCTGAGATGACTTGGGTTTGATAGTCTTTTAGTTTTCTCCATCACAACACTACAATACTTCAATTCATTCTCTTTGAATCTTGTAATCTTTTCTTTGTGACACCCGTTGAGGCATTGTGTTTCAATTACCGCACAAGGCATTTCAAGCACTTGATTTTGGATGTAGCATTCTTTGCCATCATCTTGCCTTGACTCATCTCCATCATTTGCTTTTTCTTTTGTTTCCAGTTCTAATTTTTTGTTTCTTTGGTTCTCCTTAAGGCTGGACAATTTGGAATGGTTGCCCTGGTATGAAGTCAATTTGTTTCTTATTGTGGCAACCACTAGGGATTTCTTCTTTGCTGCCTTTCAACCTTTATCGCCATATGAACCATCTCACCAATTTCCACATAATGGTGCAATTCTACAACATCATAATCTTATTGTTTAATCTAGTGAGAAATCGGGTCATCGTTGCTTCTCTATCTTCCTCCACAGAAGAGTTTATCATAAGAAGAAATTTCTTTGTTTGGTATTCAACTCCCGGTGATAATGAGTTGAATTTATTCTCCTCATGATGCTTTTCATATCATCCTTTTGTAGTGATTCTTCTTTCTTCTCTTAGACAAGGTTAATTGGTCCACCAAATACGTGCATAACCAATGAATTCTATGGCTGCCAATCGTACCTTTTTCTTCTTGGAGTAATTGTGGCACTCCAATATATGATCCACTTTGCTCTCCCAATCTAGAAATGCTTCTGAATCTATCTTGCCTTGAAAATGTGGTATGGTGACTCCAATATTGTTGAGGTTGTCATCATACTGGCCACGCTCTCCTGGATATCTAGGGGCTGTCCGAATGGGATAAGTAGTTCTTTATCCTCATCTTCATTTGTCTTCTAGTCGACTTCTTGTAACAGTTGGTGCTTTCAGTTTTCAATCCAAGTTTGTTACCCTGAGGGCGTTGCCTTGAGATCCCTCTCCATCAATGATCCATCCTATCATGAATTGTTTCAGGTTCTTCAGTGTAGAAGATTAACCTTTTCATCTCACGGATCATAGCTTGAAATTGAAGGTTTGGAGCTTGTTATCCACCCTCCGAACGTGAATTTCTAGAAGTCTAAGACATGTTGTTAGTGAAAATAAAGGAAACAAAATGAACAGACCTTACCAATTTGCACTTAACAAAAACCTCACAAATTCACTCCAAGGAATTTCACTCCACTCAAGGGTCATGTTTGCACTCTGGGGTGTTATTTGGCTTTTGTTATCCTCTTCTGATCTCACACTCTCAATTTGCCTTTTTCCACTCCTTTCTTTCTTGTGAAGTTCTTTAATGAACTTACTCAAGACTTAGGCAAGTTTTGTATCTTGTGCATCACTAAAATGTTAGTTTAAAAAGGAAAAGGAATAAAATATGGTGTATAGGTAAGTTTAGAATAGAAAAGGAAAAGAAGAAAGGGTTACTTACTTGGCAAGAAACACACAACCTTTCTTGACCAAAATCAAAGTCTTGAAGAAGATGTCTTCAGGCTTGATGTTGAAGATGATGTTATTGTGCTTTTTCACCCTCGAACTTGTGCTATCCGAAACTTCTTTTCTTTCTTTCTTTTTTTGTACTTTTCGAATATGTTTCTTTTTTTCTTTTTCTTTTTTAAAACAAAATGAAATGAAAAAAGGATAGCCACTTACAAATTCTTGAATTGGGCATCACTTGATGCACTTGCTTCTTCCACCAATAGCTCTGATACTAAATGATGTAAGGCCGTTCTTGATGATGTTGGGGACGGCTACTCTGATTATTGGATCTAGGAAGGAAGCAAGAAACCTGCAAGCAAGATAGGCTTAAATGGAAGATGAAGTAAGGTGATAAGGATGTGCGGAAGAATGATGAAGTTGGGCAAATTTGGTGAAGTATAGTGGGCCGTTTTTGTAGGGTAATTTGGGTGAGAAGATGGATGAAGGATAATAATAATGGTAGGGTGAAATATGGGGTGATAGTATCTTAAAAAATCAAGGAAGAACATAGGCTATAAAGAGCCTAAACCCAAACCTTATATGAAATCTTTACGGGGTGGTAGAAAGGACTTTGACCCACTATCTATAAAGAGATAAGAACCAAAAGTATCAAGGGAAATAGAAGGGTTGACGCCACTAGCAGAAAGACTTAATAAGTCAATAAAGTTCTAAAAAGAACTAAAAGAGAGAAAATTCTCATAAGTAATTTGATTGATAAAATGGGATGAGATTTTTCAAATGAAATGAAATGCCCTATTTATAGTTTTCTAGGGGTGTGGCCGAAAAGGCACTACATGGATGAAGGGGTGGCCGAATAGGTAGGTGTCTCCCTCCAAATGCTGGTCGTGACTCCCTCTAAAGGGCTCGTTATGGTTCAGCCATCTTGGTGTCTCCCTCCACTTGATTTTGGCGCAAAGTGGCTTCCCTCCAAATGGTGTTTGCCACCCACTTGGTTTCCCTCCAAATAGTTAGGGACGTGTTCCTTTAAAAGGGGACATGACCCTTGGGTGGTGAGCTGGCTTGTGTAGGTGGAGTTGAAATGAGTTGGTTGAGCTTGGAGTGAGCTGGGTTGAGCTGAGCTAGCTAGCTCAATCTTCAAGCTGATTTGAGCTATTCCTAGTTGACTTGAGCTAGGTGAACTGGTCCTTCAAGCTTGTGAGCTCCTTTAGAATGTCTTCCTTAGGTTTTGAGATGATCCTAGCACTCCCTTTAGTTGTGAGCTAATCCAAGCTCCTAGTGATGCTTTTGAGCTAAATCAAGTATCCTCGAGCTGCCTTGAGCTAATATCATTCACTCGTGTAATTATAAAACATGTAAACAAGCATATTAGATATGTATAAACTAAGGTTATGTAGATAGCATATGCACGCCTAATCTAAGTATGCAAAATCATAATTAAAAGATGTGTAACTGATGCTTAAACGATGTGGATTAATGTAATGATAATTTAAGTAATTTGCATAGTATAGGGAGTAAGGTGTATTAATATGTATTCTAGAATGAAATGCATGACATAGATTATATTAAGGATATGATTAAGCATAATAAGATAAGTAGCATATGTATGTAAGTTACTAAATCTATAAAGATGTGTGGGAAAAAAACTCCATTTTCTTTCATCCTTAGTGACAAAGATGAAAGTGAGCTTGTGAATGGATGTTGAAACAGGATTGTATCACCATGGCTGTCCCAAATCTGAATTTTGGTAATAAATTTGGATCAAAATCATATCTTATTGAATTTAATTCAATTTAAAATTTATTTGGAATAATCTATTTCATTCTATTTTCAAATTATCCTTGTTTAGAGTCAAAATAAATTTCAATTCAGGACGAATCAATTCAAAATTTCCTTTCAATAGGAATAATCTTTTTAATTTGGTATGTACCCTTGTTTAGAACCCTTTTAAATTCGTATTCCGTTGACATCACTTCAAATTTTACATTTAATTGTCATTATCGAATTAAAATTAATTTGGTTTCATCCTTGTATAGAATCAATTCCAATTTGAATTCAAGTACCATTCCCTCATATGTTTCCTTAACTTTCTCTTTGGAAACTAATCCTATGGAATCTCATTTAACTTATTTCTTCATTTGCATTACAATTATATCTTCCCTTAGTCCCAAAAACACTAAAGCCGGGATGAGTAACAAAATCTCTTCGGCAGAGGTTGATATTCAACCATTCCTTAAACATTCAATCAATGGAAGATGATCAGTGTGAGAACATTTTTTACACTCGTTCCCATGTTAATGGTAAAGTGTGTACTGTGATCATTAATGGAGGAAGTTGCACGAATGTAGCCAACACCTTAATGATTGAAAAGTTTGGATTGCAGACTTCAAAACACCCAAATCCCTACAAGCTTCAATGGCTAAATGATGGGGGAGAAATAAAAGTCACAAAGCAAGTTCGAGTTCATTCACCATTAGACAATACAAAGATAAAGTGTTATGTGATGTGGTTCCCATGAATGCAAGTCACCTGTTGTTGGGGCATCCTTGGCAATTCGACTAAAGGGCTACCCATGATGGATTCACCAATAGATATTCTTTTCCATATGAAGGTAAAAAGATTACCTTGGCACCTCTTACACCAAGCCAAGTAAAGACCAACCAAGCCGCATTAAATAAAAGCATGGAAGTTGATACGCTCCAACTCTCCAATTTATGTTGTTGAGAGAAGCTTGATTATTCCTGATCATGAATGCAAGTAATCCTTGTAATTTGAATTATTTGAAGTGAAATGAAGTAGGAAAGATGATGATAGTTTAGGCTGCGGAAGCATTTGATGCATGGTGTGTAAGGAAAAGGTTGAAAGAAAGGAAATGGTTAAGTGAAGGGTAGGATATGGTGAAGGAAATGGAAAAGAAAGTAGTGAAATGGAATGAGAAAAAGGTGATAGTATTCAAAGGCTTCAAAGAAAGAAACTATACAAAAAGTATATCCCATTTCTTAAGAGAATGACTTTGAGGGTGGTAAGGGTCTTGGACTCGTATATTAGATGAACCTAGAACCTGAAGTATAGATGGAAGGATAGGAGACGCCACAAGCAAAGCTTGATAAGTCGATAAAGTTCTTAAAAGAACAAGTTTGAGAGAAAACCTCACAAAGGATAGAATATATTCAAAGAAAGTTGTGTGTTACAAAATGAAAAATGAACCCCTATTTATAGTTTTCAAGGGGCATGGCCGAAAAGGCCTCTATCTATTCAAATAACCATTCAGTTTAAGTCATGCCTCCCTCCAAAGGTTTCCCTCCAAAATGTGACACCCAAATCTCCCTCCAAGGCTGGTTTTGCCTCCCAAATCTCCTTTCAAATCGCTTGTGTTCGTTCGGCAATGGTTGGTGTCTCCCTCCAATAGTTTTGGCTCCATTTAGCCTTCCCTCCATTGCTTTGCCGCCATTCTAGTTTCCCTTCAAAGGTCTACGGGTGTGTTTCTTATGAGGGGACATGTCCCTTGAAGTGGTGACCTTGGGGTAGTGAGCTGACATAGGTAGCTTGAGCTGAAGTGAGCTGGGGGAGCCAGATGTGAGTTGAGTTGAGCTGAGCTTTGAGTTAGACAAGCTGTAGTTAGTGTTTGAGCTGATTTGAGCTATTATAAGCTACCCTTAGCTAGGTGAACTCCTCTTCTAGTGGCCTTGATCTTCCTTGCATATTCTGGAGCTGAATGGAGCTATTTAGGAGCTTACTTGTGCTTGCTCGAGTGAAGGAGCTTGTTTGGACTTGAATGAGCTTTGTGATGCCCTTTAGCTAGGTGAGCTTCTTCATGAGTGTCCTTAAGCTATCTTGAGCTCATTGGAGCTGAATGGAGCTAATAGGAGCTGAAATGAGCTTAACCTAAAGAATGAGCTTGAATTGAGTTGCTTAAGCTTTAGGTGACCTGTCCTTCAATCCCCCCTTCTTTATGTGGCTGGTATGTCCTATAAATGTTGCAAACACACATAAGTATGCATATAATATAAAATAAGAAATAACTAAGGATGTGGGTCTATGCTATGCATGAATAATAAATTAATAGGACATGATAAATGGGACATATGATAAGCATATCCTAAGATATAAATGCATGCTTATGACATCATAAATAAGGTAATATAAAATGAAGTAAGGAAGAACTCTCTTAGAATCAGCCTTGAGGATCTTTAATGACGTGATCAAGTCATGGACAAAGTTGGTGCTGATTAGGATCGCATCAAAAGTCATAAAGGAAGAATCCAATAAAAGAAGCACCAAAAAGATGAACATTTATGCTCGTGGAAGAGACTTGAGGAAACTCCTAGCCACACAACAAACTCTACTTGTACTCATGTACAAGGAAAGTTATTTTTGCGCTAACCCATTCGAAGGCTTGCCTTCTTCCATTTCCATTCTTTTGTAGGATTTTGAAGATGTCTTCCCAGAAGAAATCCCTACTGGTTTACCACCAATTAGAGGGATTGAGCATCAGATTGATTTTATGCCGGGAGCAACAATTCCTCACCGACCAACCTACAAGAGCAACCCAGAAGAGAAAGGAAATTCAAAGGCAAATTGAAGAACTTATGGAGCATGATTACATTCGAGAAAGTTTGAGCCCGTGTGTAGTACCAGTTCTGTTAGTTCCAAGAAAGATGGAACGTGGAGGATGTGTGTAGATTGCTGTGCCATAATTTAAATCACCATCAAATATAGGCACCCTATACCGCGACTTGATGATATGCTAGATAAACTCAATAGTGACAACATCTTCTCAAAAATTGTTCTTAGGAGTGACTATCACCAAATTCGCATTAGAGAAGGGGACGAGTGGAAAACGACTTTCAAGACAAAACAAGGTTTGTACGAATGGATGGTTATGCCTTTTGGTTTAACCAATGCACCTAGCACGTTCATGAGATTGATAAACCATGTTTTACGCCCTTATATTGGTAAGTTTTACATTGTTTATTTTGATGATATCCTAATTTACAGCCGCACCTTGGAAGAACATGAAAAGCATCTCAGGTATGTTCTTAAAACCTTAAGGGATGAACAACTATATGCCAATCTTAAGAAATGCATTTTCTGCACTAACGAGCTTTCTTTCTTAGTAATTATTGCGAGTTCACAGGGTTTGAAGGTAGATCCCGAGAAGATCAAGGCAATACAAGAATGGCCGAGACCCAACAATCAATGTCAGCCAAGTAAGAAGTTTTCACAGATTGGCAAGTTTTTATTGACAGTTCGTGGCCAATTTCAGTTCTATTACCTCCCCTTTAACATGGATCATTAAAAAGAATTCCAACTTTAAATGGGGTAATGAACAAGAAGATGCATTCGTGAAAGTAAAGAGATGTTTGACCGAGGCACCCTTGTTAGCATTACCAAACTTTGATAAAACTTTTGAAGTGGAATGTGATGAGTCCAGAATTGGGATAGGTGATGTTTTGACTCAAGAAGGGCGCCCTATTGCCTATTTCAGCAAGAAACTTAGCGGTGCTACTTTGAATTATCCGACCTATGATAAAGAAATGTATGCACTTATCTGAGCACTTGAAACATGGCAACATTATTTATGGCCTAAGGAATTTGCTATCCATACCAATCACGAGGCCTTGAAGCATATCAAAGGACAACATAAGCTTAACAAGCAGCAAGCAAAATGGGTGGATTTCTTGAATCCTTTCCTTATGTCATCCATTATAAGAAGTGTAAATATAACATTGTGGTTGATGCTTTATCAAGAAGGTATGTACTTCTTAACTATTTAAGTTTTAAAGTTCTTGGTTTTTCTTTCATCAGGGATCTCTACGCTACTGATCTTAATTTTTGAGAAAGGTATGCATCTTGTGACAAGTTTGCAGATGGAAAATACTATAAACAAGACAGATACCTCTTGAAGGATGCATATGCATTCTCTAAGGGTCCATTCAGAAGTTATTGATGAAAGAAGACATTAAGGAGGCTTAATGGGGCATTTCGGAGTAAGCAAAACATTGAGCACCTTGAAGAAACATTTCTTCTAGCCAAAGATGAAACAGGACGATGAAAGAATGTGTGATCAATGCATTGTTTGCAAGAAGGCAAAATCGAGAGTCATGCCTCATGGATTGTACATGCCTCTACCTATTCCAACCGAGCAGTGGGTGGACATTTCGATGGATTTTGTGCTTGGATTGCCAAAGACCAAGACCGGACGGGACTTCATTTTTGTGATAGTAGATCGATTCTCCTAGATGGAACATTTTATTCCATGCCATAAGACTGATGACGCAATACATGTGGCCAATTTATTCTTTAAGGAGGTAGTGAGACTGCATGGAATTCCAAGAACTATCATTTTGGATCGAGATGTCAAATTTTTGAGTCATTTTTGGAGGACACTTTGGAACAAAATTGGTACAAAACTACTCTTCTCCACATGTCATCCTCAAATCAACGACAAAACCGAAGTGGTGAACATAGTGCTATCAACCCTATTGAGATCCATTCTAGAAGAACATCAAAACATAGGAGGAATGTTTACCACATGTGGAATTTGCCTACAGCAGATCGGTTCATTCGGCAACTCCTTTGGATCCCTTACCTTTGCCTCATGAACAGGTTATGAACAAAGATTGCAAGGCTAAGGCAAAGTTCATGAAGAAACTACACCAACAGGTCCGGGAGAACATAGAAAGAAGAACCCGCCAGTATGAACAAAAAGCCAACAAGGGATGTAAGCACCTTACTTTTGAAGTTGGAGATTGGGTTTGGGTTCATTTTTGAAAGGAGAGATTCCCAAATAAAAGGAAATCCAAGTTACTACCAAGAGAAGACGGTCTGATACATGTACCACAAGGCAATTCCAAGGACAAGATGGACTTACTTTTCCACTTGGCCCAATAACCCAAGCCAAGTCTAAGCTAATCAAGGACAAGCTGAATTCGACCGTCCAAGGATTCGTGAGCAAAGGATTACAAGCTGGCATGAAGAAAGAAGAATTTCTTGAAGGAAGTCCACACTTAACATCCTTCAGGAATAATTGGGTCACAAAAGCTCAACTTGCTGCACCTTTGGAGATGGATATCCATGAGCCCTTAGAGGTCCATTAATTAGCCATTTTTATTGTAATTAGACCCAATACTTGTTACTATAAAAGATTGGGTCAGATTTTTATTTTTAGCTCAAATTAGGATTTACAAGTATTTTTAGGCCTAGTTAACTTTTAAAACAGCCCACACATGCCTCCTTGCACAAGAACCAATTTCTTATTATCTAAACCAGCCCAAATACCCTTAAATTCGTCCAAATAAAGGCCCTATCAACTTTTACTTGCTGCCCAATCAAAATAGCTCTTATCAGTTCATTACTTGATGCCCAAGCAAACCAGCCTTCATCAAGCTTACTTGCTGCCCAAGCAACCAGCCCTTATCAGCTTATCACTTGCATTATCACCCCATCCCTTGCCACACAAGCACAAGGAGTTTAAAGGCTGTTATTTTATTATTATTTTTAATTAGATTAGGTTTTCCTTATTTTAGTAGAAGTTAAATTACTTTGTCTATCCTTCACCTATAAAAGGATGAAGCCTCCATCATTGTAAGACAGATTTTCTTTGATTTATGAAATATTTAGTGAGTTTGCTTTTGCATGTGTTGATTACTTGTGCCTTCGAAGTCTTCTTCAACATAAGTTTGACGAGTTCTTGTGAGGGAGATCATCTTCACACTTTTGCTTGCCTAGATAATCGCGTCTAGGAGGGTGGGTTAGAGCCGCTTGAGGTTGCTTGCTTAGATAATTGAGTCTAAGAGTGTGTCGAGGACAAAACAACATCAACAATTCGCAAGCCATCTTCATCTTCAACCTTCACTCCATCTTCCATAATTCCATAAACAAAACTGGAATTTTTAGATTTGTTTTAATTATCTCTTTCTCAATCTTTTTAATCTTCTTTTTATATTCTTGTTTCTTATCATATAATCCTTCATCTTATCTTTCTTTCTTTAAATTTCCAGCCTTGAATATGAAAATTTCAAGAAAATCCCTTCTCTTTTCTCTTGAATTTTCAGATCTGCCCAAACTTCCTTGATTGATTCTAGAGCTCCTAGTTCTTGCAACAACTTGATTGAAGCTTCCAAATCCAAGATTGTGCTACTCTATCATTTGGTATCAGATTTGGGACGATTGTTGGCAAGAATTTTGGCGTTTTTGGGGAAAAAACTCGAAAATTAGGGAAAATTCGTCAAAACCAAACCAGTGAATTTTGAGCTGAAAATTTCCAGATTAGATCTACACCATTGTAGGAGTCACCACACAAAATTTCAGAATTTTTGGACTTCGGGAACACCTCGAACGAAGTGGATAAAGTTTCAGCAAAATTAGGGTTTTCCTCCTACTTTAACCCTATTTTCATTATTTTTTCTTCAATTTTCATTATTTTCAGTTTATTTACCTTGTAAAAAGAAAAAAAAGAGAAAAAAAAGAAAAAAATAAAAAAAGAAAGAAAAGTGAAGAAAAGTGAGAAAGCTCATACCTAGCCACCAACCACCATCAAGAATCATAAAGATCACCATCATCAACCACCACAAGCATCACATTGAAGTGGATTCAACATTGTATTTCTTCTTTCAAGTTGTTTCTGGTTTTGGGGTTATCATCTTTCTCTACTATTTTTTTTCTACTCTTAGTTTCTTAAGTTCCTTTGTTTTGCTTTTTCTTTCTTCTATTACGCAATTTAACACCTTCTCTTTTCTGGTGTGAGTAGGACTAAAAGTTGCATTACAATCCTTCTTTCTTGCAACTATATTCAATTGGTGTCAAGCCTTTCATTGGACTCCTAGTACAATTAGGACTCATTGTTAGGATTAAACTCCGATTGTAACTTGTTGACTTGTGGCAGGAAGGTCTTTAATGAGCACGAGATCGGTTTACTTGCCTCGCTAAATATTTATTCCTTGGAGTGTTTAGTGAGATTTCTAGTTTTCTTTTGCTTTTCACCTTTTTAAATCTGAGTGTTTCAGGATGTCAGAAATGAGTAACGATGAAGAACCACATGGAGTGACTCTTCAAGAAGTTTCGGATACTCTCAATAAAGTTGAACGGACTGTAACCTCTTTGGCAGCCAAGCTTGAGCACACCAATACAGTCGTAACCGCAATCACCCAAACCATTGGGAGATTAGAAACCATTGCTATTGCAAGCGATACTAAAGAGCCTAGGTGTCCAAATCTTATTCCCATTCAGAATAGACCCCAAAACCCCATGCATGGGCACAATCCTTTCATAGAGCCGAAACGAGCAACAAACACCTTAGCCAAACCAAAAATCATTGTACCACCTTTTCAAGGAAGGTATGACCCTGATGCTTATTGTGACTGGGAAAATCAAGTTCAGTTCTATTCGAGTATTATCAATGCCCCGAAGAGGATCAAGTTCCATTGTTGACTCTCGAATTCACTGAATACACATCCATTTGGTGGTCCCAATTGGTTCGTAATCGGCGTCTCAATGGAGTAGCCAAGATAACCTCATGGGGAGAACTTAAAGAAGTCATGTGAGAACGATTCGTTCTCTCATTATATCGGCGAGAGATCATGATACGAAAGCCAGGATCCAAGAATTACCTAAAAATCTAGGAATCCTCTAGATCACAATTAATCTAGCAAACTCATTAATATGATCCGAGAAAACCCCAAACTCCAAATTCTCCAAACCGATAATAAAACATGATCTTGATGTAAAAACAAGATAGGATGAATTTGACGGTGGTGGTGTTGGATAGATTTGTCCTTAGCACCCTCCTAATCGCAATTGAATAGGCAAACACCTACAAACGGCACGAATCTCTCCGATGAATGGATGATGATGAGATAGATGTTGTAGGATATTTTGTCCTCGGCACCCTCTTAGACGCGATTATCTAAGCAAGCAACCTCAAGAGGCACTAACCCACCCTCATAGACGCAATTGCCTAGGCAAGCAAGAGTGTGAAGATGATCTCCATTACAAGAACTTGACGAACTTATGTTGAAGAAGACTTCTAATACGAAAAATAACAAGGCAAATCCATCTACCTTGAAAATAAAATGGCCCATGGCCAAAGGTTTTTTGTAACTCAAAACTTCATGATGTTCTTATTAATGAAGCAAATATGCCTTTAAATAGGCTACAAATGAAGAGTTCAACTTAAATTACGAAAAGTAAACATAATAATAAAATAAATAAACATATTTTATCTAACCTAAAAAACTAATAAATAAATAAAAAATCTAATCCTAAATCATCTAAATATCTTCGTAAAGAATCTTAGATTAAATTTAAGTATAAATAATCAATAAAATTATTGAAAATTCGTAATAAATAATATTTCTTGTAATAAATCAATATAGAGATTTCTGCTCGCATAGTCTTCACTAAAACAGACATAACTTAAGCTCCCGACGTCGAATTGATGTGTTGGAAAGCTAAGAGACATATGAATATGTTTGAAGAAGACATGTAGAATCAGAAGTGCCCAGATCCCATCCAAAAATTCGATGCAAGTCGGTTGAAATTCTAGACTTATAAAACAACTTCAACTCTTTGGCTACAATGTATCATTTTAGCCCCCCGAATCTTAAGATTTGTTGATCACAACCTTCAAGTCTCTTGATATATCTCCAGGAATGAAATATTAAAACTAGGATCTATATAGAGAATTATATATTTTTTCTTTTTTCTCAACTACTAAAAAACAGTAAAAGATAATTGTTTTAAACACCTAAACTAAGGCTCTGATACCAATTGATAAGGAAGTCAGGATCCAAGAATTACCTCAAAATCTAAGAACCTTCTAGATCACAATTAATCTAGCAAACTCACTAATATGATCCGAGAAAACCCCAAACTCCACGTTCAACAAACCGATAATAAAGCATGATCTTGATGTAAAAACGAGATAGGATGAATTTGACGGTGGCGGTGTTGGATAGATTTGTCCTTGGCACCCTCCTAATCGCAATTGAATAGGCAAACACCTGCAAACGGCGCGAATCTCTCTGATGAATGGATGATGACGAGATAGATGTTGTAGGATATTTTGTCCTCGGCACCCTCTTAGACGCGATTATCTAAGCAAGCAACGGAGAAGCGGCTCTAACCCACCCTCCTAGATGCAATTACCTAAGCAAGCAAGAGTGTGAAGATGATCTCCATTACAAGAACTTGACGAACTTATGTTAAAGAAGACTTTTAATACGAAAAATAACAAGGCAAATCCATCTACCTTGAAAATAAAATGGCCCATGGCCAAAGGTTTTTTGTAACTCAAAACTTCATGATGTCTTCTTATTAATGAAGCAAATATGCCTTTAAATAGGCTACAAATGAAGAGTTCAACTTAAATTAGGAAAAGTAAAGATAATAATAAAATAAATCAACATATTTTATCTAACCTAAAAAACTAATAAATAAATAACAAATCTAATCCTAAATCATCTAAATATCTTCATAACGAATCCTAGATTAAATTTAAGTACAAATAATAAATAAAATTATTGAAAATTCGTAATAAATAATATTTCCCGTAATAAATCCATATAGAGATTTCTGCTCACATAGTCTTCACTAAAATGGACATAACTTGAGCTCCCGACGTCGAATTGATGCGTTTCAAGATGCGTTGGAAAGCTAAGAGACATACGAATATGTTTGAAGAAGACATGCAGACTCAAAAGTGCCCAGATCCCATCCGAAAATTAGATGCAAGTCGGCTGAAATTCCAGACTTATAAAACAGCTTCAACTCTTGGGCTACAATGCATCATTTTAGCCCCCCATACATGTATCAGATCAAACAAAAGTTACAAAGAATCCGACAAGGCTACAGGACTATTGATGAGTATCTTAATGAGATGGAATCATTGATGCAAAGAGCCGATATCCAAGAGGATGAAGAGGATACAATGACTAGGTTTGTTGTCGGACTCAATAACAACATTCTTGAGGTACTTGAACTCAAAACGTACTACACCCTTCAAGAGGCATTCCAATTCGCCATGACAATTGAAAAGCGCATCAAAGATCGACAACAATATCGACAAAAGAATTATCACTATGAAAAAGGTACCACTCAACCTTTATCTCATTCTAATTCTTCTAAACATTTGCTCGACTCAAGTAGACCAAAACAGAAAATTGAAACATCCAAGTCACTGGACAAAACCAAGACAAAAACCCCCATGTTGGCGGAAAACACACAAACACTCAAACAAACTCGAGAGATTGTATGCTTCAAGTGCAACGGTCATGGACACTATAAAAGAGACTGCCCGAATACAAGACTCTTTCTTATTCGAGAAGATGGGAGCTACTCATCTGAGTCGGAGGAGGAATTGTCCGACAATGAATTCATCGCCGGTGGTTACTCCACTGATGAACCCGATCCTAAAAGCTTGTTGATTCAACATTCACTTAATATCCAAGCAATTGACGATACGGAGATGCAAAGAACAAATATTTTCCACACACGATGTTTGATCAAAGGCAAACTATATTCTGTCATCATTGATAGCAGAAGTTGTGCGAATGTGGTGAGCAGCTATCTAGTTGATACACTTGACCTACCTTGTCAACGCCATTCAAAGCCATATTATCTCCAATGGCTTCATGAAGGGTCAGAATTAAAGGTAAACAAGCGTGCCTTAATCACTTTTACTATGGGTAAATATTGTGATGACGTTTGGTGTGGTGTTATCCCTATGCAAGCATCTTACTTACTTTTAGGACGACCGTGGCAGTATGACCGTGATGTGACTCACCATGGTAAGTTAAATAAGTATTCCTTTGTATACCATGGCAAAAAGTATACCTTGGCTCCACTCGGTCCAAAAGAGGTGTACAAATATCATATGCGAATGAAAGAAGTTTTGTGAGGAGGTGAGAATAAAAAAAGATGAAAAAGAAAAAAAGAATGAAAAACAAAAGGCAAATACAAAATAGGCCAGTAGTGATAAAAGCCAAATAAGTATAAGCCCGGGGGTGGTGAGTGATCCTAAATGTGAGAAAAAAAGAGTGTCTCAAAATATTTATGCGAGAGAAAAAGAAGTGAGGCAAGCCCCCTTCCTTAAACAACCTTGCATCCTCATCCACTTTAGGGAACAATTTTTTTCTATCACTAACAATAACAAAAGTTTGCCTAGTGTGTTTGTTTCTCTTTTGCAGGGCTTCAATGATGTTTTAGGTGATCCACCTGACGGTTTGCCACCCTTAAGAAGAATTGAACATCAAATTGACCTAATTCCGGGTTCTTCTATTCCAAATAGACCAACATATAGATGTAATCCCGACGAAACCAAGGAGTTTGAAAAGCAAGTGGAAGAACTACTCAACAAAGGCTGCATTCATGAGAGTTTAAGCCCTTGTGCCATTCCAGTACTTTTGGTGCCAAAGAAAGATGGTTCATATAGAATGTGTGTCGATTGTCGACCGATCAACCGAATAACAATCAAGTATAGGCATCCTATTCCACGATTAGATGACATGCTTGATGAACTCTACGACGCATGCATCTTCACCAAGATTGATTTGAAGAGTGGTTATCATCAAATTTGAATGAAAGAAGGAGATGAATGGAAAACCGCTTTCAAGACCAAGTTCAGTTTATATGAATGGGCAGTTATGCCATTTGGTTTGACCAATGCCCCTAGCACATTCATGAGATTGATGAACCATGTCCTTCGGGAGCTTAGAGGTAAGTTTGTTGTTGTTTATTTCAATGATATTCTTATCTACTCTTCTTATTTTGATTTACATATCTTTCATGAGATCGGTCTTCTTTTGATTTAGAGGTAAGTTTGTTGTTGTTTATCTCAATCTCTTTTAATCTTCTTTTTATATTCTTATTTCTTATCATATAATCCTTCATCTTATCTTTCTTTCTTTAAATTTCCAGCCTTGAATTTGAAAATTTCAAGAAAATCCCTTCTCTTTTCTCTTGAATTTTCAGATCTGCCCAAACTTCCTTGATTGAGTCTAGAGCTCCTAGTTCTTGCAACAACTTGATTGAAGGCTTCCAAATCCAATATTGCGCTACTCTATCACGGTCCTTTTCAAGTGGTTGAGAAAGTGAACGATAATGCTTACAAACTGGATCTAATGGGAGAATATAGCGTGAACACAACCTTTAATGTTTCAGATCTCTTTCCATTTGAAAATAGTGACGATTTGGGGACAAATTGCCTTAAAGAATGGAGGGATGATGCAAGCATGCCTCCACAAGATCCAAAAAGTCATGTCATTAGGACCTATTACCCGTTCAAAGGCCAAACAACTCAGGGAAGTATTTTCTCATAAGTGCATTTTGGCCTTTGGTGGTCAAATGATCTTAGAAAATAAGTTGTATAATGTATTACTTGTTGACATGTAATACATTAGGTCAAACCACATCTTTACTTTAAGCTTAATATTACTTTATAATATAAGTATTCAATATGTGTTTTTCCTTTTCTTATTCGTAGGACTTATCATCCACAAACAAAGGGGAGGATTGAATGGTAGCTCGCCTAAAGCTCAAACCAGCTCATGCAATTCGGTTCAAGCTTACACAAGCACATTTAACTCCAAACAAGCTCCAATTAGCTCGAGTTAGCTCAAGGACATTTAATGACAAGCTCACCTAGCTAAGGACAACTCGTAGCAGCTCAATTCAGCAAAGACACTAAGTGAAGCTCACTCAGCTAGTTAGCTTAGCTTAAGCCAGCTCACTCTTAGCTCAACTAGCTGAACTCAGCTCAAGCTACCTTCTTCAGCTCAACACCCAAAGGGTACTAACCCTCCCAAGAGACATGTCCGGCCACCTTGGAGGGAATATGAGTTTGGGCACCAAAAATTTGGAGGGAAATGCATGGAGGGAGGCACCATTCAGCCAAATGGTTTCTTGGCTTATAGGGGAGACATGACCGGGATTTGGAGGGAAACTTCTCCCTAGTCATATAGGCACATGGCCATTCGGCCACACCCCTTTGTAAACTATAAATAGGGCCATTCGACTACCCTTGTAGACATGGACTCTTTCCTTTTGAATACAAATTACTTGTGAGGTTTTCTCTCAAACTTGTTCTTTTTAGAACTTTATCGACTTATCAAGCTTCGCTTGTGGCATCTTCTATCTTTCCATTTTGATACTTTAGGTTCTTGGTTCATATAACCAACGGGTCCAAGTCCTATCTACCACCCTCAAAGTCATTCTCTTAAGAAATGGGATTATACTTTTTAGTATAGTTTCTTTCTTAAATCCTTTGAATACTACCACCACTTTTCATTCCATTTCACCATCCCTTCTTTCGATATCCATTCACCTATCCAAACCTACACCTACACCTAAACCTTTCCTTTTCATCTTTTTATCCATTTCCTTATACACCACGCATCATAGCTTCCGCACCCAACAATTCATCATCTTTCCTTCAACATTTCAACTTCAAGCATTCAGATTGCAAGGCTTACTTGCATTCACGGTCGGGAACAATCAAAGCTTCTCTCTACAACAACAACTGGATACTTAGAGCGTATCAGGTCATGTCCCCTCCTAAGAAACATGTCCCTAGCTGTTTGGAGGGAAACTTGAATTGGGCGACAAACACATGGAGGGAAAGCATGAGTGCGCCAAAACGAAGAGTTCCAACCAAGACACTCTTCATTGGGAAGATTCATCACCAAAAATGTCAGTCAGATTGTTTGCCATTTCCGAGCAGGATCCAAGCATAATTAGGTTGATAAGTCTCCATGAAATTTGTTCTCATATCTCTTAGCTTTCCTATGCATTTTGAATTGCATCAATCCAAATCAGGAGCTCAAGATATGTCCAGATTACTGAAGGAAGTGCAGGCTGGAATTTCATACGAGAAATTACAACTTTTCAATCAAATGTTTGTGTGCCAAAACTATTTGGAGGGAGACTCAATTTCGGCTGAACAAGCACCATGCCTTTGGAGGGATTCACCACATAACCCAAATAGTTTAGAGTCCTTTTCGGCTATGCCCTTTCATCCCTATAAATAGGATTGTAATTCTCATTTGTAAAACATCTCATTCATATTATAGGTGAAGGATAGACAAAGTAATTTAACTTCTACTAAAACAAGGAAAACCTAATCTAATTAAAAATAATAATAAAATAATAGCCTTTAAACTCCTTGTGCTTGTGTGGCAAGGAATAGGATGATAAGGCAAGTGATAAGCTGATAAGGGCTGGTTACTTGAGCAGCAAGTAAACTTGATGAAGGCTGGTTTGCTTGGGTATCAAGTAATGGGCTGATAAGAGCTGTTTTGATTGGGCAGCAAGTAAAAGTTGATAGGGCCTTTATTTGGACGAATTTAAGGGTATTTGGGCTGGTTTAGATGATAAGAAATTGGTTCTTGGGCAAGGAGGCATGTGTGGGCTGTTTAAAAAGCTAACTAGGCCTAAAAACACTTGTAAATCCTAATTTGGGCTAAAAATAAAAATCTGACCCAATCTTTTATAGTAACAAGTATTGGGTTTAATTACAATAAAAAGGGCTAAATAATGGACATCTAAAGGCTTATGGATATCCATCTCCAAAGGTGCAGCAAGTTGAGTTTTTGTGACCCAATTATTCTTGAAGGATGTTAAGTGTGGACTTCCTTCAAGAAATTCTTCTTTCTTCATGGCAGCTTGTAATCCTTGGCTCACGAATACTTGGACGGTCAAATTTAGCTTGTCCTTGATTAGCTTAGACTTGGCTCGGGTTATTGGGCCAAGTGGAAAAGTAAGTCCATCTTGTCCTTGGAATTGCCTTGTGGTACATGTATCATCCCCTCCCTCCTCAAAAGGATTCGTCCACGAATCTGAAACATCAAAGGGAGAAAGATCAGAAACATTAAAAGTTGTACTCACATTATACTCACCTGGTAGATCAATTCGGTATGCATTGTTGTTGATCCTTTCAAGGACTTGGAATGGTCCATCTCCTCGTGGATCCAATTTGGATTTCCTATGGTTCAGAAGTCATTCTTTATGCATGTGCAACCAAACCCAATCTCCTGGTTCAAAGACAACTTGGCGTCGGCCTTTGTTGACTTTGGCAGCAACATTTTCATATGTTTTCTCCATTCTTTTCTTTGCCTTAGTGTGAATGGATTTAACTAACTCCGCTTTCTTTTCGCCATCTAAGCTGCTAATATTATTAATAGGTAAAGGAACAAGGTCTAATGTAGTTAAGGGGTTAAAACCATAAACTACTTCAAATGGAGAATAACCGGTGGATGAATGAATAGAACGGTTGTAGGCAAACTCTACAAAAGGTAGATATTCTTCCCAAGTTTTTGTGTTCTTACCGACAACAGATTCGAGTAATGCACCTAAGATCCGATTTGTTACCTCGGTTTGTCCATCCGTCTGTGGGTGACAAGTAGTAGAATAAAGAAGTTTGGTGCCTATCTTTCCCCACAAAACCTTCAAAAATGGCTTATGAACTTTACATCTCTATCGGAAACGATGGTGCATGGAATTCCATGAAGTCGTACTTCACGTCTCTAAAGAAGAGATCCGCTACATGTGTTGCATCATCCATTTTATGGCATGGTATGAAGTGAGCCATCTTTGAAAACTTGTCGACCACAACAAAAATACTATCTCGACCCTTTTTTGGTACGAGGTAATCCAATAATAAAGTCCATAGATAAATCGACCCAAGGGGGAAAGAAGGGATAGGAAGGGTGTATATAAACCATTAGGACTTACCTTGGATTTTGCTTGTTTACATACGATGCAAGATGCGCATACCTTTTCCACGATTTTCCTCATATGTGGCCAAAAAAATGCTCCATTACCATGTCTAACGTTTTGGAGATGCCAAAGTGCCCCATTAAGCCTTTGGAGTGTGATTCATGGACTAGCAATTCTCTAATGGAGCCTTGTGGTATACACAACCTGTTTATTCGGAAAAGAAACCCATCTACAAGATAAAACTTGTTAAAAGCACCTTTTAAACAATGAGTATAAATTTCCTTGAAATCTGGATCATTAGGATACAATTGCTTTATATGTTCGAATCCTAATATAGTAGCATGCATTTGAGTAATTAGGCTATACCTTCTAGATAGTGCATCTGCTACTACATTATCCTTACCTTTTTTGTACTTGATCACATAAGGGAATGTTTCAATAAACTCCACCCACCGAGCATGTCTCTTGCTCAAATTACCTTGGCCGTTAAGCCACTTCAATGATTTGTTCGGTGTGTATGATGAACTCCTTTGGAAGAAGGTAGTGTTGCCAAACTTCAAGTGCACGAACTAATGCAAGGAGCTCTTTATCATAAGTTGAGTAGTTCAAATGTGCTCCTTTTAACTTCTCGCTAAAGTAAGCGATTGGTTGTTTTTCCTGTAAAAGAACTGAACCTATGCCTATACCGGAGGCATCACATTCTAACTCAAAAGTTTTAGAAAAATCGGGAAGACGAAGAATTGGGGCAGTACAAAGTTTACCTTTTAGTGTTTGGAAGGCTTGTTCTTGTGCCTCACCCCAATGAAAACCTACCGTTTTTTGATGATATCTGTCAATGGTGCGGCAATGGTAGAGAAATCCTTGACAAAGCGGCGGTAGAAGCTTGCTAGGCCATGGAAGGATCTCACCTCGGATATGGATGATGGCGTGGGCCATTCTTGAATTGCTTTGACTTTTTCATTGTCAACATGGATACCCTATGCACTTACTATAAAGCCTAGAAAACTAAGACTTTCACTACAAAACACGCACTTTTCCATGTTAGCATATAATTGTTCTCTTCGGAGAACTTCGAAGACCGATCTCACATGAAAGATATGTAAATCAAAAGAAGAAGAGTAGATAAGAATATCATCAAAATAAACAACAAACTTACCTCTAAACTCCCTAAGGACAGTTCATCAATCTCATTAATGTGCTAGGGGCATTGGTCAAACCAAATGGCATAACTGTCCATTCATATAAACCGAACTTTGTCTTGAAAGCGGTTTTCCATTCATCTCCTTCTTTCATTCGAATTTGATGATAACCACTCTTCAAATCAATCTTGGTGAAGATGCATGCACCGTAGAGTTCATCAAGCATGTCATCTAATCGTGGAATAGGATGCCTATACTTGATTGTTATTCGGTTGATCGGCCAACAATCAACACACATTCTATATGAACCATCTTTCTTTGGCACCAAAAGTACTGGAACGGCATAAGGGCTTAAACTCTCACGAATGTAGCCTTTGTTGAGTAGTTCTTCCACTTGCTTTTCTAACTCCTTGGTTTTGTCGGGATTACATCTATATGCTGGTCTATTTGGAATAGAAGAACCCGGAATTAGGTCAATTTGATGTTCAATTCCTCTTAAGGGTGGCAAACCGTCAGGTGGATCACCTAAAACATCATTGAAGTCCTGCAAAAGAGAAACAAACACACTAGGCAAACTTTTGTTATTGTTAGTGATAGAAAAAAATTGTTCCCTAAAGCGGATGAGGATGCAAGGTTATTTAAGGAAGGGGGCTTGCCTCACTTCTTTTTCTATCGCATAAATATTTTGAGACACTCTTTTTTTCTCACATTTAGGATCACTCACCACCCTTGGGCCTATACTTATTTGGCTTTTATCACTATTGGCCTCTTTTGTATTTGCCTTTTGTTTTTCATTCTTTTTTTCTTTTTCATCTTTTTTTATTCCCATCTCCTCACAAAACTTCTTCATTCGCATATGATCTTTGTACACCTCTTTTGGATCGAGTGGAGCCAAGGTATAATTTTTGCCATGGTATACAAAGGAATACTTATTTAACTTACCATGGTGAGTCACATCACGGTCATACTGCCACGGTTGTCCTAAAAGTAAGTGAGATGCTTGCATAGGGATAGCATCACACCAAACGTTATCACAATATTTACCCATAGTAAAAGTGATTAAGGCACATTTGTTTACCTTTAATTCTGACCCTTCATGAAGCCATTGGAGATAATATGGCTTTGGATGGCGTTGACAAGGTAGGTCAAGTGCATCAACTAGATAGCTGCTCACCACATTCGAACAACTTCCGCTATTAATGATGACAGAATATAGTTTGCCTCTGATCAAACATCTTGTGTGGAAAATATTTGTTCTTTGCATCTCCGTATCGTCGATTGCTTGGATATTAAGTGAACGTTGAATCACCAAGCTTTTAGGATCAGGTTCATCACTGGAGTAACCACCGGCGATGAATTCATTATCGGAAAATTCCTCCTCCGACTCGGATGAGTAGCTCCCATCTTCTCGAATAAGAAAGAGTCTTGTATTCGGGCAGTCTCTTTTATAGTGTCCATGACCGTTGCACTTGAAGCATACAATCTCCCGAGTTTGTTTGAGTTTTTGTGTGTTTTCCGCCAACATGGGGGGTTTTTGTCTTGGTTTTGTCCAGTGACTTGGATGTTTCAATTTTCTGCTTTGGTCTACTTGAGTCGAGCAAAGGTTTAGAAGAATTAGAATGAGATAAAGGTTGAGTGGTACCATTTTCATAGTGATAATTCTTTTTTCGATATTGTTGTCGATCTTTGATGCGCTTTTCAATTGTCATGGCGAATTGGAATGCCTCTTGAAGGGTGTAGTAGGTTTTGAGTTCAAGTACCTCAAGAATGTTGTCATTGAGTCCGACAACAAACCTAGTCATTGTATCCTCTTCATCCTCTTGGATATCGGCTCTTTGCATCAATGATTCCATCTCTTTGAGATACTCATCAATAGTCCTGTAGCCTTGTCAGATTCTTTGTAACTTTTGTTTAATCTCTCGCCGATATAATGGGGGAACAAATCGTTCTCGCATGACTTCTTTAAGTTCTCTCCATGAGGTTAATCTTGGCTTCTCCATTGAGACGCCGATTGCGAACCAATTGGGACCACCAAATGGATGTGTATTCAGTGAATTCGAGAGTCAACAGTGGAACTTGATCCTCTTCGGGGCATTGATAATACTCGAATAGAAGATCAACTCGATTTTCCCAGTCACAATAAGCATCAGGGTCATACCTTCCTTGAAAAGGTGGTACAGTGATTTTTGGTTTGGCTAAGGTGTTTGTCGCTCGTCTCGGTTCTATGCGATGATTGTGCCTATGTAAGGGGAATGGGAACAAGATTTGGACGCCTAGGCTCTTCAGTATCGCTTGCAATTGAAGTGGTTTCTAATCTCCCAATGGTTTGAGTGATTGCGGTTACGACTGTATCGGTGTGCTCAAGCTTGGTTGCCAAATAGGTTACAATCCGTTCAAGTTTATTGAGAGTATTTGAAACTTCTTGAAGAGTCACTTCATGTGGTTCTTCGTCGTTACTCGTTTCTGACATCCTGAAACACTCAGATTTAAAAAGGTGAAAAGCAAAAGAAAACTAGAAATCTCACTAAACACTCCAAGGAATAAATATTTAGCGAGGCAAGTAAACCGATCTCGTGCTCTTTAAAGACCTTCCTGCCAACAGTCAACAAGTTACAATCAGAGTTTAATCCTAACAATGAGTCCTAATTGTACTAGGAGTCCAATGAAAGGCTTGACACCAATTGAATATAGTTGCAAGAAAGAAGGATTGGAATGCAACTTTTAGTCCTACTCACACCAGAAAAGAGAAGGTGTTAAATTGCGTAATAGAAGAAAGAAAAAGCAAAACAAAGGAACTTAAGAAACTAAGAGTAGAAAAAAATTAGTAGAGAAAGATGATAACCCCAAAACCCAAAAACAACTTGAAGGAAGAAATCCAATGTTGAATCCACTTAAATGTGATGCTTGTGGTGGTTGATGATGGTGATCTTGATGATTCTTGATGGTGGTTGGTGGCTAGGTATAAGCTTTCTCACGTTTCTTCACTTTTCTTTCTTTTCTTTTCTTTTTTCTTTTTTTATTTTTTTCTCTTTTTTTTCTTTTTACAAGGTAAATAAACTGAAAATAACGAAAATTGAAGAAAAAACAATGAAAATAGGGTTAAAGTTGGGGGAAAACCCTAATTTGGCTGAAACTTTATCCACTTCGTTCGAGGTGTTCCCGAACTCCAAAAATTCTGAAATTTTTTGTGGTGACTCCACCAATGGTGTAGATCTGATCTGGAAAGTTTCAGCTCAAAATTCACTCGTTTGGTTTTGTCGAATTTTCCCTAATTTTCGAGTTTTTTTCCCCAAAACGCCAAAATTCTTGCCAAGAATCATCCCAAATCTGATACCAAATGATAGAGTAGCGCAATCTTGGATTTGGAAGCCTTCAATCAAGTTGTTGCAAGAACTAGGAGCTCTAGACTCAATCAAGGAAGTTTGGGCATATCTGAAATTTCAAGAGAAAAGAGAAGGGATTTTCTTGAAATTTTCAGATTCAAGGCTGGAAATTTAAAGAAAGAAAGATAAGACGAAGGATTATATGATAAGAAATAAGAATATAAAAAGAAGATTAAAAAAGATTGAGAAAGAGATAAGTAAAACAAATCTGAAAATTCCAGCTTTGTTTATAGAATTATGGAAGATGGACTGAAGGTTGAAGATGAAGATGTCTTGCGAATTGTTGATGTTGTTTTGTCCTCGGCACCCTCTTTAGACGCAATTATCTAAGCAAGCAACCTCAAGCGGCTCTAACCCACCCTCCTAGACGCGATTATCTAGGCAAGCAAGAGTGTGAAGATGATCTCCCTCACAAGAACTTGTCGAACTTATGTTGAAGAAGACTTGAAGGCACAAGTAATCAGCACTTGCAAAAACAAACTCACTAAATATTTCATAAATCAAAGAAAATCTGTCTTACAATGATGGAGGCTTCATCCTTTTATGGGTGAAGGATAGACAAAGTAATTTAACTTCTACTAAAACAAGGAAAACCTAATCTAATTAAAAATAATAATAAAATAACAGCCTTTAAACTCCTTGTGCTTGTGTGGCAAGGAATAGGATGATAAGGCAAGTGATAAGCTGATAAGGGCTGGTTGCTTGGGCAGCAAGTAAACTTGATGAAGGCTGGTTTGCTTGGGTATCAAGTAATGGGCTGATAAGAGCTTTTTGATTGGGCAGCAAGTAAAAGTTGATAGGGCCTTTATTTGGACGAATTTAAGGGTATTTGGGCTTGTTTAGATGATAAGAAATTGGTTCTTGGGCAAGGAGGCATGTGTGGGCTATTTAAAAAGCTAACTAGGCCTAAAAACACTTGTAAATCCTAATTTGGGCTAAAAATAAAAATCTGACCCAATCTTTTATAGTAAAAGTATTGGGTTTAATTACAATAAAAAGGCTAATTAATGGACATCTAAAGGCTCATGGATATCCATCTCCAAAGGTGCAGCAAGTTGAGTTTTTGTGACCCAATTATTCTTGAAGGATGTTAAGTGTGGACTTCCTTCAAGAAATTCTTCTTTCTTCATGGCAGCTTGTAATCCTTTGCTCACGAATACTTGACGGTCGAATTTAGCTTGTCCTTGATTAGCTTAGACTTGGCAGGTTATTGGGCCAAGTGGAAAAAGTAAGTCAATCTTGTCCTTGGAATTGCCTTGTGGTACATGTATCATCCCTCCCTCCTCAAAAGGATTCGTCACGAATCTGAAACATCAAGGGAGAAAGATCAGAAACATTAAAAGTTGTACTCACATTATACTCACCTGGTAGATCAATTCGGTATGCATTGTTGTTGATCCTTTCAAGGTCTTGGAATGGTCCATCTCCTCGTGGATCCAATTTAGATTTCCTATGGTTCAGGAATCTTTCTTTACATGTGCACCAAACCCAATCTCCTAGTTCAAAGACAAGTTGGCGGGCCTTTGTTGACTTTGCAGCAACATTTTCATATGTTTTCTCCATTCTTTGCTTTGCCTTAGTGTGAATGGATTTAACTAACTCCGCTTTCTTTTCGCCATCTAAGCTGCTAATATTATCAATAGGTAAAGGAACAAGGTCTAATGTAGTTAAGGGGTTAAAACCATAAACTACTTCAAAATGGAGAATAACCAGTGGATGAATGAATAGAACGGTTTGGAGATGCTCCATTACCATGTCTAACGTTTTGGAGATGCCAAAGTACCCCATTAAGCCTCCAGTGTGATTCATGGACTAGCAATTCCTAATAGAGCCTTGTGGTATACACAACCTGTTTATTCGGAAAAGAAACCCATCTACAAGATAAAACTTATTAAAAGCACCTTTTAAACAATGAGTATAAATTTCCTTGAAATCTGGATCATTAGGATACAATTGCTTTATATGTTCGAATCCCAATATAGTAGCATGCATTTGAGTAATTAGGGTATACCTTCTAGGTAGTGCATCTGCTACTACATTATCCTTACCTTTTTTGTACTTGATCACATAAGGGAATGTTTCAATAAACTCCACCCACATAGCATGTCTCTTGCTCAAATTACCTTGGCCGTTTAGCCACTTCAATGATTCGTGGTCGATGTGTATGATGAGCTCCTTTGGAAGAAGGTAGTGTTGCCAAACTTCAAGTGCACGAACTAATGCAAGGAGCTCTTTATCATAAGTTGAGTAGTTCAAATGTGCTCCTTTTAACTTCTCGCTAAAGTAAGCGATTGGTTGTTTTTCCTGTAAAAGAACTGTGCCTATGCCTATACCGGAGGCATCACATTCTAACTCAAAAGTTTTAGAAAAATTGGGAAGACAAAGAATTGGGGCAGTACAAAGTTTACCTTTTAGTGTTTGGAAGGCTTGTTCTTGTGCCTCACCCCAATGAAAACCTACCGTTTTTTTGATGATATCTGTCAATGGTGCGGCAATGGTAGGGAAATCCTTGACAAAGCGGCAGTAGAAGCTTGCTAGGCCATGGAAGGATCTCACCTCGGTTATGGATGATGGCGTGGGCCATTCTTGAATTGCTTTGACTTTTCATTGTCAACATGGATACCCTGTGCACTTACTATAAAGCCTAGAAAACTAAGACTTTCACTACAAAACACGCACTTTTCCATGTTAGCATATAATTGTTCTCTTGGAGAACTTCAAGACCGATCTCACATGAAAGATATGTAAACCAAAAAGAAGAAGAGTAGATAAGAATATCATGAAATAAACAACAACAAACTTTCCTCTAAACTCCTGAAGGACATGGTTCATCAATCTCATGAATGTGCTAGGGAATTGGTCAAACCAAATGGCATAACTGTCCATTCATATAACCGAACTTGGTCTTGAAAGCGGTTTTCCATTCATCTCCTTCTTTCATTCAAATTTGATGATAACCACTCTTCAAATCAATCTTGGTGAAGATGCATGCACGTATAGAGTTCATCAAGCATGTCATCTAATTGTGGAATAGGATGCCTATACTTGATTGTTATATTCGGTTGATCGGTCGACAATCGACATACATTCTATATGAACCATATTTCTTTGGCACCAAAAGTACTGGAACGGCACAAGGGCTTAAACTCTCACGAATGTAGCCTTTGTTGAGTAGTTCTTCCACTTGCTTTTCCAACTCCTTGGTTTTGTCGAGATTACATCTATATGCTGGTCTTTTTGGAATAGAAGAACCCAGAATTAGGTCAATTTGATGTTCAATTCCTCTTAAGGGTGGCAAACCGTCAGGTGGATCACTTAAAACATCATTGAAGTCCTGCAAAAGAGAAACAAACACACTAGGCAAACTTTCGTTGTTGTTTAGTGATAGAAAAAAATTGTTCCCTAAAGCGGATGAGGATGCAAGGCTGTTTAAGGAAGGGGGCTTGCCTCACTTCTTTTTTTCTCGCATAAATATTTTGAGACACTATTTTTTCTCACATTTAGGATCACTCACCACCCCTGGGTCTATTCTTATTTGGCTTTTATCACTGCTGTCCTCTTTTGTATTTGCCTTTTGATTTTCATTCTTTTTTATTTTTCATCTTTTTTTATTCCCACCTCCTTACAAAACTTCTTCATTCGCATCTGATCTTTGTACACCTCTTTTGGATCGAGTGGAGCCAATGTATATACTTTTTTCCATGGTATACAAAAGAATACTTATTTAACTTACCATGGTAAGTCACATCACGGTCATACTGCCAAGGTTGTCTTAAAAGTAAGTGAGATTCTTGCATAGGGATAACATCACACCAAACGTCATCACAATATTTGCCCATAGTAAAAATAATTAAGGCACGTTTGTTTACCTTTAATTCTTACCCTTCATGAAGCCATTTGAGATAATATGGCTTTGGATGGCATTGACAAGGTAGGTCAAGTGCATCAACTATATAGCTGCTCACCACATTCGCACAACTTTTTCTATCAATGATGATAGAATACAATTTACCTTTGATCAAACATCGTGTGTGGAAAATATTCGTTCTTTGTATCTCTATATAGTCGATTGCTTGGATATTAAGTGAACATTGAATCACCAAGCTTCTAGGGTCAGGTTCATCACTGGAGTAACCATCGTGATGAATTCATTATCGAACAATTCCTCCTCCGACTCGGATGAGTAGCTCCTATCTTCTCGAATAAGAAAGAGTCTTGTATTCAGGCAGTCTCTTTTATAGTGTCCATGACAGTTGCACTTGAAGCATACAATCTCTCAAGTTTGTTTTAGTGTTTGTGTGTTTTTTGCCAACATGGGGGGTTTTTTGTCTTGGTTTTGTCCAGTGACTTGGATGTTTCAATTTTTGCTTTGGTCTACTTGAGTCGAGTGAAGGTTTAGAAGAATTAGAATAAGATAAAGGTTGAGTGATACCTTTGTCATAGTGATAATTCTTTTGTTGATATCGTTGTCGATCTTTGATGCACTTTTCAATTGTCATGGCGAATTGGAATGCCTCTTGAAGGGTGTAGTAGTAGGTTTTTGAGTTCAAGTACCTCAAGAATGTTGTCATTGAGTCCGACAACACAAACCTAGTCATTGTATCCTCTTCATCCTCTTGGATATCAGCTCTTTGCATCAATGATTCCATCTCTTTGAGATACTCATCAACAGTCCTGTAGCCTTGTCAGATTCTTTGTAACTTTCGTTTGATCTCTCGTCGATATAATGGGGGAACGAATCGTTCTCGCATGACTTCTTTAAGTTCTCCCCATGAGGTTATCTTGGCTTCTCCATTGAGACGTCGATTGTGAACCAATTGGGACCACCAAATGGATGCGTATTTAGTAAATTCGAGAGTCAATAGTGGAACTTGATCCTCTTCGGGGCATTGATAATACTCGAATAGAAGATCAACTCAATTTTCCCAGTCACAATAAGCATCAGGTCATACCTTCCTTGAAAAGGTGGTACAGTGATTTTTGGTTTGGCTAAGGTGTTTGTTGCTCGTCTCGGCTCTATGCAAGGATTGTGCCCATACAAGGGGTTTTGGCGTCTATTCTGAATGGGAACAAGATTTGGACGCCTAGGCTCTTCAGTATCGCTTGCAATTGCAGTGGTTTGAGTGATCCCGATTCGACGACTGTATCGGTGTGCTCAAGCTTGGCTGTCAAAGAGGTTACAGTCCGTTCAAGTTTATTGAGAGTATCCGAAACTTCTTGAAGAGTCACTTCATGTGGTTCTTCGTCGTTACTCGTTTTGACATCCGAAACACTCAGATTTAAAAGGTGAAAAGCAAAGAAAACTAGAAATCTCACTAAACACTCCAAGGAATAAATATTTAGCGAGGCAAGTAAACCGATCTCGTGCTCTTTTAAAAACCTTCCTGTCATAAGTCAACAAGTTACAATCGGAGTTTAATCCTAACAATGAGTCCTAATTGTACTAGGAGTCCAATGAAAGGCTTGACACCAATGAATATAGTTGCAAGAAAGAAGGATTGAAATGCAACTTTTAGTCCTACTCACACCAGAAAAGAGAATGTGTTAAATTGCGTAATAGAAGAAAGAAAAAACAAAACAAATGAACTTAAGAAACTAAGAGTAGAAAAATTAGTAGAGAAAGATGATAATCCCAAAACCCAGAAACAACTTGAAGGAAGAAATCCAATGTTGAATCCATTTCAATGTGATGCTTGTGGTGGTTGATGATGGTGATCTTGATGATTCTTGATGGTGGTTGGTGGCTAGGTATGAGCTTTCTCACTTTTCTTTTTTTATTATTTTTTATTATTTTTTTCTCTTTTTTTCTTTTTACAAGGTAAATAAACTGAAAATAACGAAAATTGAAGAAAAAAAACAATGAAAATAGGGTTAAAGTAGGGGAATACCCTAATTTGGCTGAAACTTTATCCACTTCATTCGAGGTGTTCCCGAAGTCCAAACTGAAATTTTGTGTGGTGATTCCACCAATGGTGTAGATCTGATCTGGAAAATTTTCAGCTCAAAATTCACTCGTTCGGTTTTGTGAATTTCCCTAATTTTGAGTTTTTCCCAAAAACACCAAAATTCTTGCCAAGAATCGTCCCAAATCTGATACCAAATGATAGAGTAGAGCAATCTTGGATTTGGAAGCCTTCAATCAAGTTGTTGCAAGAACTAGGAGCTCTAGACTCAATCAAGGAAGTTTGGGCAAATCTGAAAATTCAAGAGAAAATAGAAGGGATTTTCTTGAAATTTCAAATATAATGGTATAAATTTAAAGAAAGAAAAGACAAGATGAAGGATTATATGATACGAAATAAGAATATAAAAAGATTAAAAGAAATTGAAAAAGAGATAAGTAAAACAAATCTAAAAATGCCAGCTTTGTTTATGGAATTATGGAATATGTTGTGAAGGTTGAAGATGAAGATGGCTTGCTGAATTGTTGATGTTGTTTTGTCCTCGCACCCTCTTAGACTCAATTATCTAAGCAAGCAACCTCAAGCGGCTCTAACCCACCCTCCTAGACACGATTATCTAGGCAAGCAAGAGTGTGAAGATTATCTCCCTCACAAGAACTTGTCGAACTTATGTTGAAGAAGACTTGAAGGCACAAGTAATCAGCACTTGCAAAACAAACTCACTAAATATTTCATAAATCAAAGAAAATCTGTCTTACAATGATGGAGGCTTCATCCTTTTATAGGTGAAGGATAGACAAAGTAATTTAACTTCTACTAAAACAAGGAAAACCTAATCTAATTAAAAATAATAATAAAATAACAGCTTTTAAATTCCTTGTGCTTGTGTGGCAAGGGATAGGGTTATAAGGCAAGTGATAAGCTGATAAGGGCTGGTTGCTTGGCAGCAAGTAAACTTGATGAAGGCTGATTTGCTTGGGCATCAAGTAATGGGCTGATAAGAGCTGTTTTGATTGGGCAGCAAGTAAAAGTTGATAGGGCCTTTATTTGGACGAATTTAAGGGTATTTGGGCTGGTTTAGATGATAATAAATTGGTTCTTGGGCAAGGAGACATGTGTAGGCTGTTTTAAAAGCTAACTAGGCCTAAAAACACTTGTAAATCCTAATTTGGGCTAAAAATAAAAATCTGACCCAATCTTTTTATAGTAACAAGTATTGGGTCTAATTACAATAAAAAGGGCTAATTAATGGACATCTAAAGGCTCATGGATATCCATCTCCGAAGGTGCAGTAAGTTGAGTTTTTGTGACCCAATTATTCTTGAAGGATGTTAAGTGTGGACTTCCTTCAAGAAATTCTTCTTTCTTCATGGCAGCTTGTAATCGTTTGATATCGATGAGCCTTTAGATGTCCAATTCAGCTTGTATTTGATTAGACCTTAGACTTGGCTCAGGTTATTGGGCCAAGTTTATTTTTAAGTCCATCTTGATTTGGAATTGCCTTGTGGTACATGTATCAACTTTTAAAACGAAACATCATAGTCTTTGCCCAAGGTACGTATCTCTTCATCTTTTCTCTTTGATTCATCATGATGGTTGATGAAGAGTCTTGACTTTTAATTTCTATCAAGTATGTTGGTAATGTCAACTCTCTTAAGCTTTGTACCTTTCAAATGATAACTCTTGAGTAGGTGATAATGCCGCTTCATACCCTTGAAATGATTAATCTTGGACAGAATGAATGTCTTAGTTTGGCCTTGACTTTGATGCACCAACCAATCTCAAAAGAAATCATCATCATATGTTGATAGGATAACACCATGTAGGCGAATCACCTTGCTGCAAAACAAACCATGTTTAGAAGAAAAGAAATTGCAAACCAAGGAGGATGTTTGACGATCTTAAGGGGCTTTTGTGAGTTTGTGATGAGGAACTTTGATAGAGTAGCGCAATCTTGGATTTGGAAGCCTTTAATCAAGTTGTTGCAAGAACTAGGAGCTCTAGACTCAATCAATGAAGTTTGGGCAGATCTGAAAATTCAAGAGAATAGAGAAAGGATTTTCTTGAATTTTTCAGATTCAAGGCTGGAATCTTTTTTTATATTCTTATTTCTTATCATATAATCCTTCATCTTATCTTTCTTTCTTTAAATTTCCAGAATATAATTAAAAATTTCAAGAAAAGATTTTCTCTTGAAGAGGTAAAATCTGCCCAAACTTCCAGTTTTGTTTCTAGAGCTCCTAGTTCTTGCAACAACTTGATTGAAGGCTTCCAAATCCAATATTGCGCTACTCTATCACGGTCCTTTTCAAGTGGTTGAGAAAGTGACCGATAATGCTTACAAACTGGATCTAATGGGAGAATATAGGTGAACACAACCTTTAATGTTTGATCTCTTTCCATTTGAAAATAGTGACGATTTGGGGACAAATTGCCTTAAAGAATGGAGGGATGATGCAAGCATGCCTCCACAAGATCCAAAAAAATGTCATTAGGAATATTTCCCGTTCAAAGGCCAAACAAATCTGGGAAGTATTTTCTCATAAGTGCATTTTGGCCTTTGGTAGGTCAAAGGATCTTAGAAAATAAGTTGTATAATGTATTACTTGTTGACTAAAACATTAGGTCAAACCACATCTTTACTTTAATTAAAATTAATTATAATATAAGTATTCAATATGTGTTTTTCCTTTTTCTTAGGGATAGGGTAGGACTTATCATCCACAAACAAAGGGGAGGATTGAATGATTTGCTCGCCTAAAGCTCAAACCAGCTCATGCAATTTGGTTCAAGCTGTTTTACACAAGTAAAAGCACATTTAACTCCAAACAAGCTATTTGGGCTGGTTTAGATGATGAGAGAAATTGGTTCAAGGACATTTAATGACAAGCTCACCTAGCTAAAAACAACTTGTAGCAGCTCAATTCAGCTAACACTAAAAGCTCACTCAGCTTTTATAGTAAGCCAGCTCACTCTTAGCTCAACTAATTGAACTCAGCTCAAGCTACCTGGACATCTCAACACCCAAATGGTATCTAACCCTCCCAAGAGACATGTAAGTTGAGTTTTTGGAGGGAATATGAGTTTGGGCACAAGGATTTGAGGGAAATGCATGGAGGGAGGCACCATTCAGCCAAATGGTTTCTTGGTTTATAGGGGAGACATGACCGGGATTTCAGCTTGTTCTCCCTAGTCATATAGGCACATGGCCATTGGGCACACCCCTTTGTAAACTATAAATAGGGCCATTCGACTACCCTTGTAGACATGGACTCTTTCCTTTTGAATACAAATTACTTGTGAGGTTTTCTCTCAAACTTGTTCTTTTTAGAACTTTATCGACTTATCTTTTCTCTTTGCATCTTCTATCTTTCCATTTTGATACTTTAGGTTCTTGGTTCATATAACCAACGGGTCCAAGTCCTATCTACCACCCTCAAAGTCATTCTCTTAAGAAATGGGATTATACTTTTTAGTATAGTTTCTTTCTTAAATCCTTTAATACTACCACCACTTTTCATTCCATTTCACCATCCCTTCTTTCGATATCCATTTGTCTATCCAAACCTACACCTACACCTAAACCTTTCCTTTTCATCTTTTTATCCATTTTTATACACCACGCATCATAGCTTCAAACCCAACAATTCATCATCTTTCCTTCAACATTTCAACTTGGTGCATTCAGGAACTTTGCAAGGCTTACTTGCATTCACGGTCGGGAACAATCAAAGCTTCTCTCTACAACAACAACTGGATACTTAGAGCGTATCAGGTCATGTCCCCTCCTAAGAAACATGTCCCTAGCTGTTTGAGGGAAGTTTTGAATTGGGCGACAAACACATGGAGGGAAAGCATGATTTTCGCCAAAACGAAGAGTTCCAACCAAGACAATTTCTTCATTGGAAAGATTCATCACCAAAAATAGATGATCAGATTGTTTGCCATTTAAATAAAAGGATCCAAGCATAATTAGGTTGATAAGTCTCCATGAAATTTGTTCTCATATCTCCAGTTTAGCTTTCCTATGCATTTTGAATTGCATCAATCCAAATCAGGAGCTCAAGATATGTCCAGATTCCTGAAGGAAGTGCAGGCTGGAATTTCATACAAGAAATTACAACTTTTCAATCAAATGTTTGTGTGCCAAAACTATTTGGAGGAGACTCAATTTCGGCTGAACAAGCACCATGCCTTTTGGAAGAGGATTCACCACATAACCCAAATAGTTTAGAAAAAAACTCTATGCCCTTTCATCCCTATAAATAGGATTGTAATTCTCATTTGTAAAACATCTCATTCCTATTATAGGTGAAGGATAGACAAAGTAATTTAACTTCTACTAAAACAAGGAAAACCTAATCTAATTAAAAATAATAATAAAATAATAGCCTTTAAACTCCTTGTGCTTGTGTGGCAAGGAATAGGATGATAAGGCAAGTGATAAGCTGATAAGGGCTGGTTACTTGAGCAGCAAGTAAACTTGATGAAGGCTGGTTTGCTTGGGTATCAAGTAATGGGCTGATAAGAGCTGTTTTGATTGGGCAGCAAGTAAAAGTTGATAGGGCCTTTATTTGGACGAATTTAAGGGTATTTGGGCTGGTTTAGATGATAAGAAATTGGTTCTTGGGCAAGGAGGCATGTGTGGGCTGTTTAAAAAGCTAACTAGGCCTAAAAACACTTGTAAATCCTAATTTGGGCTAAAAATAAAAATCTGACCCAATCTTTTATAGTAACAAGTATTGGGTTTAATTACAATAAAAAGGGCTAAATAATGGACATCTAAAGGCTTATGGATATCCATCTCCAAAGGTGCAGCAAGTTGAGTTTTTGTGACCCAATTATTCTTGAAGGATGTTAAGTGTGGACTTCCTTCAAGAAATTCTTCTTTCTTCATGGCAGCTTGTAATCCTTGGCTCACGAATACTTGGACGGTCAAATTTAGCTTGTCCTTGATTAGCTTAGACTTGGCTCGGGTTATTGGGCCAAGTGGAAAAGTAAGTCCATCTTGTCCTTGAATTGCCTTGTGGTACATGTATCATCCCCTCCCTCCTCAAAAGGATTAGTCCCACGAATCTGAAACATCAAAGGGAGAAAGATCAGAAACATTAAAAGTTGTACTCACATTATACTCACCTGGTAGATCAATTCGGTATGCATTGTTGTTGATCCTTTCAAGGACTTGGAATGGTCCATCTCCTCGTGGATCCAATTTGGATTTCCTATGGTTCAGAAGTCATTCTTTATGCATGTGCAACCAAACCCAATCTCCTGGTTCAAAGACAACTTGGCGTCGGCCTTTGTTGACTTTGGCAGCAACATTTTCATATGTTTTCTCCATTCTTTTCTTTGCCTTAGTGTGAATGGATTTAACTAACTCCGCTTTCTTTTCGCCATCTAAGCTGCTAATATTATTAATAGGTAAAGGAACAAGGTCTAATGTAGTTAAGGGGTTAAAACCATAAACTACTTCAAATGGAGAATAACCGGTGGATGAATGAATAGAACGGTTGTAGGCAAACTCTACAAAAGGTAGATATTCTTCCCAAGTTTTTGTGTTCTTACCGACAACAGTTCTGAGTAATGCACCTAAGATCCGATTTGTTACCTCGGTTTGTCCATCCGTCTGTGGGTGACAAGTAGTAGAATAAAGAAGTTTGGTGCCTATCTTTCCCCACAAAACCTTCCAAAAATGGCTTATGAACTTTACATCTCTATCGGAAACGATGGTGCATGGAATTCCATGAAGTCGTACTACGTCTCTAAAGAAGAGATCCGCTACATGTGTTGCATCATCCATTTTATGGCATGGTATGAAGTGAGCCATCTTTGAAAACTTGTCGACCACAACAAAAATACTATCTCGACCCTTTTTGGTACGAGGTAATCCAATAATAAAGTCCATAGATAAATCGACCCAAGGGAAAGAAGGGATAGGAAGGGGTGTATATAAACCATTAGGACTTACCTTGGATTTTGCTTGTTTACATACGATGCAAGATGCGCATACCTTTTCCACGATTTTCCTCATATGTGGCCAAAAAAATGCTCCATTACCATGTCTAACGTTTTGGAGATGCCAAAGTGCCCCATTAAGCCTTTGGAGTGTGATTCATGGACTAGCAATTCTCTAATGGAGCCTTGTGGTATACACAACCTGTTTATTCGGAAAAGAAACCCATCTACAAGATAAAACTTGTTAAAAGCACCTTTTAAACAATGAGTATAAATTTCCTTGAAATCTGGATCATTAGGATACAATTGCTTTATATGTTCGAATCCTAATATAGTAGCATGCATTTGAGTAATTAGGCTATACCTTCTAGATAGTGCATCTGCTACTACATTATCCTTACCTTTTTTGTACTTGATCACATAAGGGAATGTTTCAATAAACTCCACCCACCGAGCATGTCTCTTGCTCAAATTACCTTGGCCGTTAAGCCACTTCAATGATTTGTTCGGTGTGTATGATGAACTCCTTTGGAAGAAGGTAGTGTTGCCAAACTTCAAGTGCACGAACTAATGCAAGGAGCTCTTTATCATAAGTTGAGTAGTTCAAATGTGCTCCTTTTAACTTCTCGCTAAAGTAAGCGATTGGTTGTTTTTCCCTGTAAAAAGAACTGAACCTATGCCTATACCGGAGGCATCACATTCTAACTCAAAAGTTTTAGAAAAATCGGGAAGACGAAGAATTGGGGAAGTACAAAGTTTACCTTTTAGTGTTTGGAAGGCTTGTTCTTGTGCCTCACCCCAATGAAAACCTACCGTTTTTTTGATGATATCTGTCAATGGTGCGGCAATGGTAGAGAAATCCTTGACAAAGCGACGGTAGAAGCTTGCTAGGCCATGGAAGGATCTCACCTCGGTTATGGATGATGGCGTGGGCCATTCTTGAATTGCTTTGACTTTTTCATTGTCAACATGGATACCCTGTGCACTTACTATAAAGCCTAGAAAACTAAGACTTTCACTACAAAACCTGCACTTTTCCATGTTAGCATATAATTGTTCTCTTCGGAGAACTTCGAAGACCGATCTCACATGAAAGATATGTAAATCAAAAGAAGAAGAGTAGATAAGAATATCATCAAAATAAACAATCTCATGAATGTGCTTGGGGCATTGGTCAAACCAAATGGCATAACTGTCCATTCATATAAACCGAACTTTGTCTTGAAAGCCGTTTTCCATTCATCTTCTTCTTTCATTCGAATTTGATGATAACCACTCTTCAAATCAATCTTGGTGAAGATGCATGCACCGTAGAGTTCATCAAGCATGTAATCTAATCGTAGAATAGGATGCCTATACTTGATTGTTATTCGGTTGATCAGCTGACAATCGACACACATTCTATATAAACCATCTTTCTTTGGCACCAAAAGTACTGGAACGGCATAAGGGCTTAAACTCTCACGAATGTAGCCTTTGTTGAGTAGTTCTTCCACTTGCTTTTCTAACTCCTTGGTTTTTTGTCGGGATTACATCTATATGCTGGTCTATTTGGAATAGAAGAACCCGGAATTAGGTCAATTTGATGTTCAATTCCTCTTAAGGGTGGCAAACCGTCAGGTGGATCACCTAAAACATCATTGAAGTCCTGCAAAAGAGAAACAAACACACTAGGCAAACTTTTGTTATTGTTAGTGATAGAAAAAAATTGTTCCCTAAAGCGGATGAGGATGCAAGGTTATTTAAGGAAGGGGGCTTGCCTCACTTCTTTTTCTATCGCATAAATATTTTGAGACACTCTTTTTTTCTCACATTTAGGATCACTCACCACCCTTGGGCCTATACTTATTTGGCTTTTATCACTATTGGCCTCTTTTGTATTTGCCTTTTTTTGTTTTTCATTTTTTTTCTTTTTCATCTTTTTTTATTCCCATCTCCTCACAAAACTTCTTCATTCGCATATGATCTTTGTACACCTCTTTTGGATCGAGTGGAGCCAAGGTATAATTTTTGCCATGGTATACAAAGGAATACTTATTTAACTTACCATGGTGAGTCACATCACGGTCATACTGCCACGGTTGTCCTAAAAGTAAGTGAGATGCTTGCATAGGGATAGCATCACACCAAACGTTATCACAATATTTACCCATAGTAAAAGTGATTAAGGCACATTTGTTTACCTTTAATTCTGACCCTTCATGAAGCCATTGGAGATAATATGGCTTTGGATGGCGTTGACAAGGTAGGTCAAGTGCATCAACTAGATAGCTGCTCACCACATTCGAACAACTTCCGCTATTAATGATGACAGAATATAGTTTGCCTCTGATCAAACATCTTGTGTGGAAAATATTTGTTCTTTGCATCTCCGTATCGTCGATTGCTTGGATATTAAGTGAACGTTGAATCACCAAGCTTTTAGGATCAGGTTCATCACTGGAGTAACCACCGGCGATGAATTCATTATCGGAAAATTCCTCCTCCGACTCGGATGAGTAGCTCCCATCTTCTCGAATAAGAAAGAGTCTTGTATTCGGGCAGTCTCTTTTATAGTGTCCATGACCGTTGCACTTGAAGCATACAATCTCCCGAGTTTGTTTGAGTTTTTGTGTGTTTTCCGCCAACATGGGGGGTTTTTGTCTTGGTTTTGTCCAGTGACTTGGATGTTTCAATTTTCTGCTTTGGTCTACTTGAGTCGAGCAAAGGTTTAGAAGAATTAGAATGAGATAAAGGTTGAGTGGTACCATTTTCATAGTGATAATTCTTTTTTCGATATTGTTGTCGATCTTTGATGCGCTTTTCAATTGTCATGGCGAATTGGAATGCCTCTTGAAGGGTGTAGTAGGTTTTGAGTTCAAGTACCTCAAGAATGTTGTCATTGAGTCCGACAACAAACCTAGTCATTGTATCCTCTTCATCCTCTTGGATATCGGCTCTTTGCATCAATGATTCCATCTCTTTGAGATACTCATCAATAGTCCTGTAGCCTTGTCAGATTCTTTGTAACTTTTGTTTAATCTCTCGCCGATATAATGGGGGAACAAATCGTTCTCGCATGACTTCTTTAAGTTCTCTCCATGAGGTTAATCTTGGCTTCTCCATTGAGACGCCGATTGCGAACCAATTGGGACCACCAAATGGATGTGTATTCAGTGAATTCGAGAGTCAACAGTGGAACTTGATCCTCTTCGGGGCATTGATAATACTCGAATAGAAGATCAACTCGATTTTCCCAGTCACAATAAGCATCAGGGTCATACCTTCCTTGAAAAGGTGGTACAGTGATTTTTGGTTTGGCTAAGGTGTTTGTCGCTCGTCTCGGTTCTATCTATCGATGATTGTGCCTATGTAAGGGAATGGGAACAAGATTTGGACGCCTAGGCTCTTCAGTATCGCTTGCAATTGAAGTGGTTTCTAATCTCCCAATGGTTTGAGTGATTGCGGTTACGACTGTATCGGTGTGCTCAAGCTTGGTTGCCAAATAGGTTACAATCCGTTCAAGTTTATTGAGAGTATTTGAAACTTCTTGAAGAGTCACTTCATGTGGTTCTTCGTCGTTACTCGTTTCGACATCTGAAACACACTCAGATTTAAAAAGGTGAAAAGCAAAAGAAAACTAGAAATCTCACTAAACACTCCAAGGAATAAATATTTAGCGAGGCAAGTAAACCGATCTCGTGCTCTTTAAAGACCTTCCTGCCAACAGTCAACAAGTTACAATCAGAGTTTAATCCTAACAATGAGTCCTAATTGTACTAGGAGTCCAATGAAAGGCTTGACACCAATTGAATATAGTTGCAAGAAAGAAGGATTGGAATGCAACTTTTAGTCCTACTCACACCAGAAAAGAGAAGGTGTTAAATTGCGTAATAGAAGAAAGAAAAAGCAAAACAAAGGAACTTAAGAAACTAAGAGTAGAAAAAAATTAGTAGAGAAAGATGATAACCCCAAAACCCAAAAACAACTTGAAGGAAGAAATCCAATGTTGAATCCACTTAAATGTGATGCTTGTGGTGGTTGATGATGGTGATCTTGATGATTCTTGATGGTGGTTGGTGGCTAGGTATAAGCTTTCTCACGTTTCTTCACTTTTCTTTCTTTTCTTTTTTTTTTTTTTTTTTTTTTTTTCTCTTTTTTTTCTTTTTACAAGGTAAATAAACTGAAAATAACGAAAATTGAAGAAAAAACAATGAAAATAGGGTTAAAGTTGGGGGAAAACCCTAATTTGGCTGAAACTTTATCCACTTCGTTCGAGGTGTTCCCGAACTCCAAAAATTCTGAAATTTTTTGTGGTGACTCCACCAATGGTGTAGATCTGATCTGGAAAGTTTCAGCTCAAAATTCACTCGTTTGGTTTTGTCGAATTTTCCTAATTTTCGAGTTTTTTTTCCCCAAAAAACACAAAATTCTTGCCAAGAATCATCCCAAATCTGATACCAAATGATAGAGTAGCGCAATCTTGGATTTGGAAGCCTTCAATCAAGTTGTTGCAAGAACTAGGAGCTCTAGACTCAATCAAGGAAGTTTGGGCATATCTGAAATTTCAAGAGAAAAGAGAAGGGATTTTCTTGAAATTTTCAGATTCAAGGCTGGAAATTTAAAGAAAGAAAGATAAGATGAAGGATTATATGATAAGAAATAAGAATATAAAAGAAGATTAAAAAAGATTGAGAAAGAGATAAGTAAAACAAATCTGAAAATTCCAGCTTTGTTTATAGAATTATGGAAGATGGACTGAAGGTTGAAGATGAAGATGTCTTGCGAATTGTTGATGTTGTTTTGTCCTCGGCACCCTCTTTAGACGCAATTATCTAAGCAAGCAACCTCAAGCGGCTCTAACCCACCCTCCTAGACGCGATTATCTAGGCAAGCAAGAGTGTGAAGATGATCTCCCTCACAAGAACTCGTCGAACTTATGTTGAAGAAGACTTCGAAGGCACAAGTAATCAGCACTTGCAAAAACAAACTCACTAAATATTTCATAAATCAAAGAAAATCTGTCTTACAATGATGGAGGCTTCATCCTTTTATGGGTGAAGGATAGACAAAGTAATTTAACTTCTACTAAAACAAGGAAAACCTAATCTAATTAAAAATAATAATAAAATAACAGCCTTTAAACTCCTTGTGCTTGTGTGGCAAGGAATAGGATGATAAGGCAAGTGATAAGCTGATAAGGGCTGGTTACTTGAGCAGCAAGTAAACTTGATGAAGGCTGGTTTGCTTGGGTATCAAGTAATGGGCTGATAAGAGCTTTTTGATTGGGCAGCAAGTAAAAGTTGATAGGGCCTTTATTTGGACGAATTTAAGGGTATTTGGGCTTGTTTAGATGATAAGAAATTGGTTCTTGGGCAAGGAGGCATGTGTGGGCTATTTAAAAAGCTAACTAGGCCTAAAAACACTTGTAAATCCTAATTTGGGCTAAAAATAAAAATCTGACCCAATCTTTTATAGTAACAAGTATTGGGTTTAATTACAATAAAAAAAGGCTAATTAATGGACATCTAAAGGCTCATGGATATCCATCTCCAAAGGTGCAGCAAGTTGAGTTTTTGTGACCCAATTATTCTTGAAGGATGTTAAGTGTGGACTTCCTTCAAGAAATTCTTCTTTCTTCATGACAGCTTGTAATCCTTGGCTCACGAATACTTGGACGGTCGAATTTAGCTTGTCCTTGATTAGCTTAGACTTGGCTCTGGTTATTGGGCCAACTGGAAAAGTAAGTCCATCTTGTCCTTGGAATTGCCTTGTGGTACATGTATCAACATGCCTCCTTGCCCAAGAACCAATTTCTTATCATCTAAACCAGCCCAAATACCCTTAAATTCGTCCAAGCAAACCAGCCCAATCAAAACAGCTCTTATCAGCCCATTACATGATGCCCAAGCAAACCAGCCTTCATCAAGCTTACTTTTGTTGCCCAAGCAACCAGCCCTTATCAGCTTATCACTTGCCTTATCACCCTATCCCTTGCCACACAAGCACAAGGAATTTAAAGGATGTTATTTTATTATTATTTTTAATTATATTAGGTTTTCCTTGTTGTAGAAGTTAAATTACTTTGTCTATCCTTCACCTATAAAAGGATGAAGCCTCCATCATTGTAAGGCATATTTTCTTTGATTTATGAAATATTTAGTGAGTTTGCTTTTGCAAGTGCTGATTACTTGTGCCTTTGAAGTCTTCTTCAACATAAGTTCGACGAGTTCTTGTGAAAAAGATCATCTTCACACTCTTGCTTGCCTAGATAATCGCGTCTATGAGGGTGGGTTAGAGCCGCTTGAGGTTGCTTGCTTAGAAATTGATTCTAAGAAGGTTCCGAGGACAAAACAACATCAACAATTCACAAGCCATCTTCATCTTCAACCTTCACTCCATCTTCCATAATTCCATAAACAAAGCTGGAATTTTCAGATTTGTTTTACTTATCTCTTTCTCAATCCTTTTTAATCTTCTTTTTATATTCTTATTTCTTATCATATAATCCTTAATCTTATCTTTCTTTATTTAAATTTCAGCCTTGAATTTGAAAATTTCATGAAAATCCCTTCTCTTTTCTCTTGAATTTTCATATCTGCCCAAACTTTCTTGATTGAGTCTAGAGCTCCTAGTTCTTGCAACAACTTGATTGAAGGCTTCCAAATCCAAGATTGCGCTACTCTATCAGAGAAAATTCTCACAAAGGTAATTTAATTGATATGAATGAGATGAGATGTTTTACAAATGAAATGAAAGGCCCTATTTATAGTTTTCTAGGGGTGTAGCCGAAAAGGCATTACATAGGTGAAGAGGCGACCGAAGAGGTAGGTGTCTCCCTCCAAAGGGCTGGTGATGATTCGTCCATCTTTGTGTCTCCCTCCAAATGGTTTTGGCGCTCAAACATTTGAAAAGTTGTAATTTCTCGTATGAAAATCCAGCATGCACTGCCTTTGGTAATTTGGACATATCTCGAGCTCCCGATATTGGATTGACACGATTCAACATGCGTTGGAAAGATAAGAGATACTAGAACAAGTTTCATGAAGACTTATCGACCTAGTTATGCTTGTATCCTGCTCGAAAATGTCAAACAACCTGACTGACGTTTTTGGTGATGAATCTGCCCAATAAAGAGTGATTTGGTTGAAACTCTTCATTTTGGCACACTCATGCTTTCCCTCCATGTGTTTGCTGCCCATTTTCAAGTTTCCCTCCAATTAGCTAGGGACATGGTTCTTAGGAGGGTACATGACCCTTGTGGTGGTGAGCTAGCAAGTGTAGTGTAGTTGGAGCTGAAGTGAGCTGGTTGAGTTGAGCTAGCTTAATCTTCGCGCTATTTTGAGCTTCCTTGAGCTGCCCTTAGCTAGGTTAGCTAGTCCTTCAAGCTTGTGAGCTCCTTTAGAATGTTCACCTTAAGTTTTGAGCTGGTGCAAGCTTCTATTGGACTCCTTGAGCTAATTCGAGCTGTCTTGAATGTCCTAGAGCTAATCCGAGCTTGTTACGAGATCTTTGAGCTGCTTTCAGTTTGTGCCTTTAACCTTCGTACATAAAGAGAACAACAAACAATGTGTGAGCTAAAATAAAGCTAAAATATGTGCATGTTTAAGTATAAAGATGCAATGCAATGCAAACATACTTAACTGATTTGAAACTAAGTATAAAGATGTGGATCATAGGTTATGCATGAATATCATATATTATGCAAATAAATGATAACATATGATCTGGAATTATTCCCTAATATGCAAAAGCATGCTTATAACAATATATAATGCATAAAGAAGATAATAAAAGATGAAGTAAGGTAAAACTCCCTTAGAATCAACCTTGAAGATCTTTAATGTGACCAATTCATGAAAAAAGTTGGTGCTAATTAGGATTGTATCAGTTACTTATGTAATTAGGAGATTAGATTTCAACATTTATTTATTGTATTTAATTCCTTAAGTTTAGTAGGATTAAAACTTCTCCAAGGCCTATATAAGGAGGAGACATCTATCATTGTAAAATTAGACCTTGATTTTTTTTGAAGAAATAAAATTTAGATTACTTTTTGAGTAATTCTTGTTGCAAGTTCTTTGCATCTTCGATCTTGTTCTTTGCAGGTTCACACTCCCGTTTACCTAATCAATTGCAGTTAGGAGGGTGGTTAGATCCTATTATGGTGTTTTCCTCATCAATTGTGATTAGGAGGGTGCCTAGGATAACAACATCTATCTTGCCACTATTCATTCATCGAAGAGATTTGTGTCGTTTGTAGATGTTTGCCTATTCAATTACGATTAGGAGAGTGCCAAGGACAAATCAATCCACCACCACTACCATCATATTCATCCATTGATCCTAGCAAATTCAAGTCACATTCATCAATCAACTTCCATTAAATACATTATCTGTTGTAACGCATCATTTGGTATCGAATTCGGATCGTTCTTGATATGATCTCGACTATGAGTTTTGAATCATATATGTGAATGCCCGATCGTGATTCTAGTAAGAACTCTGCAGTGCTTTGAATGTATTCTGAAATTACTCAAACAACAATGTAAGTAGAAATAGATAAATAAGAAATAGAAATAATGGGATGAAAGATATGTAGAAGGGGTGTAGGAAGAGTGATAGTTGTGATTATGGAAGAAAAAAAAAATAAAAGATGAAAATGTAGGTGAAGATGATGGGGTGTTGGCGTTAAGATGAAGAAATTCAAAGGATGGATTGTGACCCCCTAACTATAAAGAGTTAGGAACCAGCAATATAATAAAGTGGAAATGAAGTGGTAGGATATGGAACGTGACCCACTAGCTATAGATGAGCTAGGAACCAACGCTATAACAAAAGGGAAATGGATGAAGACTACAAGACTAACTTGAAGCCGATAAAGTTCCACAAGAGAATAAGAATGAAAGCAATCTTTCAAAGATGTTTTATATATTCAAAAGTGTATCTTACAATGATCCTAAAGATGCCTATTTATAGTAGAAGTAGGCAGAATATGAAAAGGTGTTACAAGAAAGATGAATGCTCATCTTAATGCACTTGAATACACATGAATGCTTTGTCCTTTCTTCTCATCTTCAAAGCTGATTAGTTTAGACAAATTGAGGTTGAATTTAGTCATATTTTCGTCCAAATTAAGAAGGACTCTTGGGCTGCCTTGTTTTGCTATCATATGAATGTGGACAAGGATGAATGTAGACATCCTTGCTGTCCAGTTTAAGTGCAACTCTTCATCTTCCAAGCTGATTAATATGACTTGAATGTCATAAAAAGGTGAGTTTCATCCAGCCTTCATTTCATGTCTCCTCAATGAATTTTGAAACCCCCACTTGAATGGTGATAACATCAACCTTGAATGCCTTGAATTTGCTGAATTAAGATGGCCATCAATTGCTTGTCTCTTGGTAGAAGATGAAAGAACTCTTCCTTGGCTCAAATTCATTCAAATCATCCATGCATAAAATTCCCGTAATAAAAATTTCAGCCTGCACTGTCTTCAGTAAATCATTCGTATCTCAAGCTCCCGATATCGGATTGAGGTGATTCAAAAGGCATTGGAAAGCTAAGAGATGGAGGAATAACGTCCAATTGATTTCTGGATCCAAACACGTCTGTATCGCATCCAGAATTGGAAGACATTCTGCTGATATTCTTGCATCTGGTAAAACCGTTCATCTTCCTCATGCACCTAGACACAAAGGTAAACTTTATTCAATCTTTAATTGAAAACATGCATGTAAACAATTAAGAGTTAGTTTAATAAATGAGCTAGTTTGATGAATGAACTAGTTTAATTAATGAACTAACTTTATTCAATGAACTAATAATCTTGAATGAACTAGTTTAATCAATGAACTACTTAGTTAAATGAAGTGTATAACTAAATGAACTACATTTTTAAATGCAACGCATGCTTTAATGAACAACATGTTTATTGAATGCAATGAATGTTATGCAAACTTTAAATACTCATGCAAATTCATGCATAAGCAAAGTAAAGTGTTCCTCCCTTATTATTTCTTCTTTCTCACGTCCCAAGCTTGATGTAAACATATTTTCCATGGCTGCTTGGAACTCCTTGGCCCTTGCTCGAGTAATGGGGCCACCTGGGTACTTCTCTGGGTCTTTGCCATTGACGTTCATATCAGTCCCTCCCTCTTTAAGGCGATTTGTCCCCAAATCGTCATCTACATCATAAGGAGATAGGTCAGCAACATTGAAGATTGCACTAACATTAAACTCACCTGGAAGATCTAATTGATAGGCATTGTCATTGATCTTCTTGACTATTTTGAATGGTCCATCTCCCGAGGCATTAATTTGGACTTTCGTTGAGCGGGAACCTTTCTTTCCTCATGTGCAGCCACACCCAATCCCCTGGCTCAAAGGAAATTCGCTTACGACCCTTATTTGCTTGCTGCTCATATTGCTTGGTTTGTTTTTCAATGTTCTCGCACTTGTTGATGAAGCTTCTTAACAAATTCAGCTTTATTAAGTCCATCTTTATTCACAATTTGATCAGCGGGTAATGGTAACAAGTCTATCGGTGTTAATGGATTGAATCCATACACCACTTCAAAAAGCGTGCGCCTGTAGTACTATGGATCGAACGGTTGTATGCAAACTCCACATGTGGTAAACTCTCCTCCCATGTTTTCAAATTCTTCCTAATGATGGTTCGAAGTAACATAGAAAGTACTCGGTTCACCACTTCAGTTTGGCCATCCGTTTGAGGATGGCAAGTGGTGGAGAATAGTAACTTAGTACCAATCTTACTCCATAGGGCTCTCCAAAAGTGACTTAAGAACTTCACATCCCGATCAGACACAATAGTTCTTGGTATGCCATGTAACCTTAAGATTTCCCTGAAAAACAAAGTAGCAATATGTGAGGCATCATTAGTTTTGTTACAGGGAATGAAATGAGCCATTTTGGAGAATCTATCCACAACTACAAAGATGGAATCTTTGTTATTCTTGGTACGTGGAAGCCCTAGCACAAAATCCATTGAAATATCCATCCATGGTGCTTCCGGTATGGGTAGTGGTGTGTAAAGTCCATGTGGCATGACTTTAGATTTGGCCTTCCTGCAAGTGATGCATCGCTCACACAACCTCTCCACATCTCGTTTCATTTTAGGCCAATATAGGTGCTCTTGAAGTATAGCCAAAGTCTTTGCTATCCCAAAATGTCCCATTAATCCTCCTCCATGAGCTTCCTTAGTTAGCAATTCACGCATGGAACCTTGAGGATGCATAGTCTTCCTTCCTTAAATAGGAAACCATCATGCTTATAGTATTTTTCAATTGACCTTTTCTCACAAGCTTTGTAAATCTCTCCAAAATCAGAGTCAGAGACATATAAGTCTTTAATAAAAACAAAACCCAATAACTTAGATTCCAAAGTGTTTAAAAGAATATACCTCCGTGACAATGCATCGGCAACTATATTCTCCTTACCTTTCTTGTACTTGATAACATATGGGAAAGTTTCAAGAAACTCCACCCATTTGGCATGCCTTTTGTTGAGTTTATGCTGCCCCGGATATGTTTCAATGCCTCATGATCAGTGTGAATGATGAACTCCTTAGGCCAAAGGTAATGTTGCCATGTTTCCATTGCCCTCACAAGAGCATACATCTCCTTGTCATAGGTAGGGTAATTAAGCGTAGCTCCACTTAATTTTTCACTGAAATAGGCTATAGGACGTCCACCTTGAGACAAAACTGCTCCAATTCCTACACCTGATGCATCACATTCAATTTCAAAAGTTAGATTAAAATCAGGTAGAGCAAGTAAAGGGGCATGTATTAAACAATCTTTAATGCTATTAAAGGACTTCTCTTGATCTTCCCCAAAAGAATTTAGAATTCTTCTTAATAACACTTGTTAGTGGGGCGGCTATGGTGCTGAAGTTGGGGACGAATCTTGATAAAAACTTGCAAGTCCATGGAAGCTCCTAACTTGAGAAATGCTTGCTGGTCGTGGCCACTCTTCAATGGCTTTAACCTTCTCTTTGTCCACCTCCAAGCCTTCAGAACTCACAACGAAACCTAGGAAAACAACCCTGTCAGTACAAAATGTACATTTTTGTAAGTTAGCAAACAGTTTTTCCTTCCTCAAAACTAGCAAAACTGACCTTAAATGTTGAACATGTTCTTCCATGGTTTTACTATAGATTAGAATGTCATCAAAGTAAACCACTCAAAACTTACCCAAGAATGGCCTAAGAACATGATTCATTAACCTCATAAACGTGCTTGGAGCATTAGTTAAGCCAAAAGGCATAACCAACCACTCATAAAGGCCTTGCTTAGTTTTGAATGCTGTTTTCCACTCATCACCTTCCCAAGATTCGTATTTGGTGGTAACCACTTTTAAGATCAATCTTGGAAAAGAGGTTAGAACCACTAAGCTCATCTAACAAATCATCTAAGCGAGGAATAGGGTGACGATACTTTTACCGTAATTTTGTTTACCGCTCGGCAGTCCACACACATGCGCCAAGTTCCATCCTTCTTTGGCACAAGTAGAACTGCACGGCACATGGGCTAAGGCTTTCCCTCACGTAGCCTTTTGACATCAACTCAGATACTTGCCTTTGCAACTCCTTAGTTTCTTGGGGTTGCTTGATGCGCTGGTCGGTTTGGAAATGACGGCTCCGGGAACAAAGTCTATTTGATGTTCTATGCCACGAATAGGTGGCAGCCCCTTGGTATTTCCTTGGAAATAGGTCATCAAACTCCTGCAATAAAGACACAACAAAAGCAGGCAAATTTTGATCAAGGTAGTTAGTATTCAAGAAATTTTCCTTGTACATGAGCACAAGTGCTTCCTTTGCTGTCATTAAACTCTTTTCAACTCTCTCTCTTTAGAAAGAATGCTGATTTTCCTTCCCTCATTTTGATCACACTCCTTTGCTTTTACCTCCATTTTGGTCTCTCTCTCTTTGGCTTTTTCAAATTTTCCTCTCAATAAAATTTGGTCTTCATTTATTTGTTTTGGAGAAAGTGGGGCTAAAGTGATCTTCTTTGCTTCATGGGTGAACGTATACCGGTTGGTATATCCGTCATGGATCACTCGCCTATCAAATTGCCAAGGCCTTCCAAGTAATAAATGGCTTGCGTGCATTGGAACGACATCGCATAATACCTCGTCTTTGTACTTCCCAATAGAGAAAACAATTCGAACTTGTTTGGTCACCTTGAGTTCTCCTCCATCGTTGAGCCATTGTAGCTTATAAGGTTGTGGATGCTTTGTTGTTGCCAAGCCAAGTGTATCTACCATTAAGGTACTAGCAACATTAGTGCAACTACCACCATCAATAATAACAAAGCATACCTTTCCTCCAACATGGCAACGAGTATGGAAGATATTTTCTCGTTGTTCATTTCCTCCAACGGATTGTACGTTTAGGCTTCTTTTGACAACAAGAACCTCTCCTTCCACGCCATACTCTAATTCTTCTTCTTCGATGGCAACATCTTCATTCTCATCCTCTTCTTGTTCCGATTCAACTTCTCCATCATCTCGAAGAAGCATGGTGTTGCGGTTCGGACATTGGCTTGCAATGTGTCCACGCCCCAAACACTTAAAACATTGTATGTCACGGAACGATTTGGAGTAGCGGTAGTCTTACCCTTGCTGGTTTCGCAATGGGCTTACTTCCTTCGGTGGTCCTCCTTTTTCGTGGGACGGTATTGGAGGAGTCTTCTTGTATGAACTTTGCCCCCATTTTGATGTTGAACTCCCATAAAGATCGTGGCACCCTTTCTTTTGAGCTGTTTTTCCACTTTCATGGCCATATGCACCATGTCTTCCATCTCCACATAATGTTGCAACTCGACCACGTTCGCAATGTCCGGATTTAGTCCCGCTAGAATCTTGCCATTGTGGCTTCTCGATCCTCGTCGATGTTGGCTCGAATCATGGACACCTCCATCTCTTTGTAGTAATCTTCAACACTTCGGTTACCTTGTGAAAGATTTTGAAGACGGTTGAATAACTCGATGGTAGTGGGTTGGAATGAATCGCCTTCGCATCACCGCTTTCATTTCATCCCATGTAGTGATAGGATGTTCTCCATTCGTCTCCTACTTGATGTCAATTGATCCCACCATATTAGTGCATAATCCGTAAACTCAATGGCAGCGAGTTTTACCTTTTTAAGCTCTGAATAGTTATGGCACTCAAAAATGTGCTCAACCTTCTTTTCCCATGCAAGATAGGTTTCAGGATCCGTTCTTCCTTGAAAAGGAGGAATGGTAATCTTGATGTTGCTGAGATTATCGTCTACTCGTGGTCGAGCTCTCTGGCCTTGTTGTACCATGCTATGTTGGGATACTTGATCTTGCACATCATCTACTTCAACTTCTTCAGGATACTCCTCATTACCCCTGATGAGCTTGTGAAATTTCAAGCTGGTCTATTCGTTCAATTAGGGGCTCCAATTGCTCTTGGATCATTTTGGCCATTGCTTGAAGCATAGCCTGATTTTGCAAATTGGGAACTCCTTCACCACTATGACCAGATCTTTGTGACATGTTAGATAAAGAAACAAAAGAAATTAAACCTTACTAACACAAAATCTCACCTTTCCACTCCAAAGAAAATGCACTCACACTCGTGTTTCACTCGGGTTAGGCTTTTCCCCTTAATGCACACTCATGCCTTTTACCACTCGTGCTTTATTTTCAAGTCCTTTTGGGAACTTCCTCAAGGCTTACAAGTGTCTCGTGGACTTGGCTGAAACAATTCTAGTTTGGTAGGAGAATGATGAATAATAAAAGGATAATGGCTTCAAAAAGAAAGAATTACTAAGAATAGGTAAAGGAATTTGTAATTCAGCAATAAGAAATGATGTATTGTAATTTTTTTTAAACAAGAATAGACTGCTCCCTCCCTCTTTAAGATTTTTTTTTTTTTTTTTTTGATTTTTTTTTACTAACCCGGAGAGAGAGAAAATAATACGCTTACTGAATCGTCTAGGCTCTGATACCAAATGATATGATCTCGACTATGAGTTTTGAATCATATATGTGAATGCCCGATCGTGATTCTAGTAAGAACTCTGCAGTGCTTTGAATGTATTCTGAAATTACTCAAACAACAATGTAAGTAGAAATAGATAAATAAGAAATAGAAATAATGGGATGAAAGATATGTAGAAGGGGTGTAGGAAGAGTGATAGTTGTGATTATGGAAGAAAAAAAAATAAAAGATGAAAATGTAGGTGAAGATGATGGGGTGTTGGCGTTAAGATGAAGAAATTCAAAGGATGGATTGTGACCCCTAACTATAAAGAGTTAGGAACCAGCAATATAATAAAGTGGAAATGAAGTGGTAGGATATGGAACGTGACCCACTAGCTATAGATGAGCTAGGAACCAACGCTATAACAAAAGGGAAATGGATGAAGACTACAAGACTAACTTGAAGCCGATAAAGTTCCACAAGAGAACAAGAATGAAAGCAATCTTTCAAAGATGTTTTATATATTCAAAAGTGTATCTTACAATGATCCTAAAGATGCCTATTTATAGTAGAAGTAGGCAGAATATGAAAAGGTGTTACAAGAAAGATGAATGCTCATCTTAATGCACTTGAATACACATGAATGCTTTGTCCTTTCTTCTCATCTTCAAAGCTGATTAGTTTAGACAAATTGAGGTTGAATTTAGTCATATTTTCGTCCAAATTAAGAAGGACTCTTGGGCTGCCTTGTTTTGCTATCATATGAAGAGAAAGGGGATGAATGTGGACAAGGATGAATGTAGACATCCTTGCTGTCCAGTTTAAGTGCAACTCTTCATCTTCCAAGCTGATTAATATGACTTGAATGTCATAAAAGGTGAGTTTCATCCAGCCTTCATTTCATGTCTCCTCAATGAATTTTGAAACCCCCACTTGAATGGTGATAACATCAACCTTGAATGCCTTGAATTTGCTGAATTAAGATGGCCATCAATTGCTTGTCTCTTGGTAGAAGATGAAAGAACTCTTCCTTGGCTCAAATTCATTCAAATCATCCATGCATAAAATTCCCGTAATAAAAATTTCAGCCTGCACTGTCTTCAGTAAATCATTCGTATCTCAAGCTCCCGATATCGGATTGAGGTGATTCAAAAGGCATTGGAAAGCTAAGAGATGGAGGAATAACGTCCAATTGATTTCTGGATCCAAACACGTCTGTATCGCATCCAGAATTGGAAGACATTCTGCTGATATTCTTGCATCTGGTAAAACCGTTCATCTTCCCTCATGCACCTAGACACAAAGGTAAACTTTATTCAATCTTTAATTGAAAACATGCATGTAAACAATTAAGAGTTAGTTTAATAAATGAGCTAGTTTGATTTGAATGAACTAGTTTAATTAATGAACTAACTTTATTCAATGAACTAATAATCTTGAATGAACTAGTTTAATCAATGAACTACTTAGTTAAATGAAGTGTATAACTAAATGAACTACATTTTTAAATGCAACGCATGCTTTAATGAACAACATGTTTATTGAATGCAATGAATGTTATGCAAACTTTAAATACTCATGCAAATTCATGCATAAGCAAAGTAAAGTGTTCCTCCCTTATTATTTCTTCTTTCTCACGTCCCAAGCTTGATGTAAACATATTTTCCATGGCTGCTTGGAACTCCTTGGCCCTTGCTCGAGTAATGGGGCCACCTGGGTACTTCTCTGGGTCTTTGCCATTGACGTTCATATCAGTCCTCCCTCTTTAAGGCGATTTGTCCCCAAATCGTCATCTACATCATAAGGAGATAGGTCAGCAACATTGAAGATTGCACTAACATTAAACTCACCTGGAAGATCTAATTGATAGGCATTGTCATTGATCTTCTTGACTATTTTGAATGGTCCATCTCCCCGAGGCATTAATTTGGACTTTCGTTGAGCCGGGAACCTTTCTTTCCTCATGTGCAGCCACACCCAATCCCTGGCTGGCAAAGGAAATTCGCTTACGACCCTTATTTGCTTGCTGCTCATATTGCTTGGTTCGTTTTTCAATGTTCTCCGCACTTGTTGATGAAGCTTCTTAACAAATTCAGCTTTATTAAGTCCATCTTTATTCACAATTTGATCAGCGGGTAATGGTAACAAGTCTATCGGTGTTAATGGATTGAATCCATACACCACTTCAAAAAAAGCGTGCGCCTGTAGTACTATGGATCGAACGGTTGTATGCAAACTCCACATGTGGTAAACTCTCCTCCCATGTTTTCAAATTCTTCCTAATGATGGTTCAAGTAACATAGAAAGTACTCGGTTCACCACTTTCAGTTTGGCCATCCGTTTGAGGATGGCAAGTGGTGGAGAATAGTAACTTAGTACCAATCTTACTCCATAGGGCTCTCCAAAAGTGACTTAAGAACTTCACATCCCGATCAGACACAATAGTTCTTGGTATGCCATGTAACCTTAAGATTTCCCTGAAAAACAAAGTAGCAATATGTGAGGCATCATTAGTTTTGTTACTGGGAATGAAATGAGCCATTTTGGAGAATCTATCCACAACTACAAAGATGGAATCTTTGTTATTCTTGGTACGTGGAAGCCCTAGCACAAAATCCATTGAAATATCCATCCATGGTGCTCCGGTATGGGTAGTGGTGTGTAAAGTCCATGTGGCATGACTTTAGATTTGGCCTTCCTGCAAGTGATGCATCGCTCACACAACCTCTCCACATCTCGTTTCATTTTAGGCCAATATAGGTGCTCTTGAAGTATAGCCAAAGTCTTTGCTATCCCAAAATGTCCCATTAATCCTCCTCCATGAGCTTCCTTAGTTAGCAATTCACGCATGGAACCTTGAGGGATGCATAGTCTTCCTTCCTTAAATAGGAAACCATCATGCTTATAGTATTTTTCAATTGACCTTTTCTCACAAGCTTTGTAAATCTCTCCAAAATCGAGTCAGAGACATATAAGTCTTTAATAAAAACAAAACCCAATAACTTAGATTCCAAAGTGTTTAAAAGAATATACCTCCGTGACAATGCATCGGCAACTATATTCTCCTTACCTTTCTTGTACTTGATAACATATGGGAAAGTTTCAAGAAACTCCACCCATTTGGCATGCCTTTTGTTGAGTTTATGCTGCCCCGGATATGTTTCAATGCCTCATGATCAGTGTGAATGATGAACTCCTTAGGCCAAAGGTAATGTTGCCATGTTTCCATTGCCCTCACAAGAGCATACATCTCCTTGTCATAGGTAGGGTAATTAAGCGTAGCTCCACTTAATTTTTCACTGAAATAGGCTATAGGACGTCCACCTTGAGACAAAACTGCTCCAATTCCTACACACGATGCATCACATTCAATTTCAAAAGTTAGATTAAAATCAGGTAGAGCAAGTAAAGGGGCATGTATTAAACAATCTTTAATGCTATTAAAGGACTTCTCTTGATCTTCCCCCAAAAGAATTTAGAATTCTTCTTAATAACACTTGTTAGTGGGGCGGCTATGGTGCTGAAGTTGGGGACGAATCTTGATAAAAACTTGCAAGTCCATGGAAGCTCCTAACTTGAGAAATGCTTGCTGGTCGTGGCCACTCTTCAATGGCTTTAACCTTCTCTTTGTCCACCTCCAAGCCTTCAGAACTCACAACGAAACCTAGGAAAACAACCCTGTCAGTACAAAATGTACATTTTTGTAAGTTAGCAAACAGTTTTTCCTTCCTCAAAACTAGCAAAACTGACCTTAAATGTTGAACATGTTCTTCCATGGTTTTACTATAGATTAGAATGTCATCAAAGTAAACCACTCAAAACTTACCCAAGAATGGCCTAAGAACATGATTCATTAACCTCATAAACGTGCTTGGAGCATTAGTTAAGCCAAAAGGCATAACCAACCACTCATAAAGGCCTTGCTTAGTTTTGAATGCTGTTTTCCACTCATCACCTTCCCGCATTCGTATTTGGTGGTAACCACTTTTAAGATCAATCTTGGAAAAGAGGTTAGAACCACTAAGCTCATCTAACAAATCATCTAAGCGAGGAATAGGGTGACGATACTTTACCGTAATTTTGTTTACCGCTCGGCAGTCCACACACATGCGCCAAGTTCCATCCTTCTTTGGCACAAGTAGAACCGGCACGGCACATGGGCTAAGGCTTTCCCTCACGTAGCCTTTTGACATCAACTCAGATACTTGCCTTTGCAACTCCTTAGTTTCTTGGGGTTGCTTGATGCACGCTGGTCGGTTTGGAATGACGGCTCCGGGAACAAAGTCTATTTGATGTTCTATGCCACGAATAGGTGGCAGCCACTTGGTATTTCCTTCGAAATAGGTCATCAAACTCCTGCAATAAAGACACAACAAAAGCAGGCAAATTTGATCAAGGTAGTTAGTATTCAAGAAATTTTCCTTGTACATGAGCACAAGTGCTTCCTTTGCTGTCATTAAACTCTTTTTCAACTCTCTCTCTTTAGAAAGAATGCTGATTTTCCTTCCCTCATTTTGATCACACTCCTTTGCTTTTACCTCCATTTTGGTCTCTCTCTCTTTGGCTTTTTCAAATTTTCCTCTCAATAAAATTTGGTCTTCATTTATTTGTTTTGGAGAAAGTGGGGCTAAAGTGATCTTCTTTGCTTCATGGGTGAACGTATACGGTTGGTATATCCGTCATGGATCACTCGCCTATCAAATTGCCAAGGCCTTCCAAGTAATAAATGGCTTGCGTGCATTGGAACGACATCGCATAATACCTGCGTCTTTGTACTTCCCAATAGAGAAAACAATTCGAACTTGTTTGGTCACCTTGAGTTCTCCTCCATCGTTGAGCCATTGTAGCTTATAAGGTTGTGGATGCTTTGTTGTTGCCAAGCCAAGTGTATCTACCATTAAGGTACTAGCAACATTAGTGCAACTACCACCATCAATAATAACAAAGCATACCTTTCCTCCAACATGGCAACGAGTATGGAAGATATTTTCTCGTTGTTCATTTCCTCCAACGGATTGTGCGTTTAGGCTTCTTTTGACAACAAGAACCTCTCCTTCCACGCCATACTCTAATTCTTCTTCTTCGATGGCAACATCTTCATTCTCATCCTCTTCTTGTTCCGATTCAACTTCTCCATCATCTCGAAGAAGCATGGTGTTGCAGTTCGGACATTGGCTTGCAATGTGTCCACGCCCCAAACACTTAAAACATTGTATGTCACGGAACGATTTGGAGTAGCGGTAGTCTTACCCTTGCTGGTTTCGCAATGGGCTTACTTCCTTTCGGTGGTCCTCCTTTTTCGTGGGACGGTATTGGAGGAGTCTTCTTGTATGAACTTTGCCCCATTTTGATGTTGAACTCCCATAAGATCGTGTGGCACCCTTTCTTTTGAGCTGTTTTCCACTTTCATGGCCATATGCACCATGTCTTCCATCTCCACATAATGTTGCAACTCGACCACGTTCGCAATGTCCGGATTTAGTCCCGCTAGGAATCTTGCCATTGTGGCTTCTCGATCCTCGTCGATGTTGGCTCGAATCATGGACACCTCCATCTCTTTGTAGTAATCTTCAACACTTCGGTTACCTTGTGAAAGATTTTGAAGACGGTTGAATAACTCTCGATGGTAGTGGGTTGGAATGAATCGCCTTCGCATCACCGCTTTCATTTCATCCCATGTAGTGATAGGATGTTCTCCATTGCGTCTCCTACTTGATGTCAATTGATCCCACCATATTAGTGCATAATCCGTAAACTCAATGGCAGCGAGTTTTACCTTTTAAGCTCTGAATAGTTATGGCACTCAAAAATGTGCTCAACCTTCTTTTCCCATGCAAGATAGGTTTCAGGATCCGTTCTTCCTTGAAAAGGAGGAATGGTAATCTTGATGTTCTTTGAGATTATCGTCTACTCGTGGTCGAGCTCTCTGGCCTTGTTGTACCATGCTATGTTGGGATACTTGATCTTGCACATCATCTACTTCAACTTCTTCAGGATACTCCTCATTACCCTGATGAGCTTGTGAAATTTCAAGCTGGTCTATTCGTTCAATTAGGGGCTCCAATTGCTCTTGGATCATTTTGGCCATTGCTTGAAGCATAGCCTGATTTTGCAAATTGGGAACTCCTTCACCACTATGACCAGATCTTTGTGACATGTTAGATAAAGAAACAAAAGAAATTAAACCTTACTAACACAAAATCTCACCTTTCCACTCCAAAGAAAATGCACTCACACTCGTGTTTCACTCGGGTTAGGCTTTTCCCCTTAATGCACACTCATGCCTTTTACCACTGTGCTTTATTTTCAAGTCCTTTTGGGAACTTCCTCAAGGCTTACAAGTGTCTCGTGGACTTGGCTGAAACAATTCTAGTTTGGTAGGAGAATGATGAATAATAAAAGGATAATGGCTTCAAAAAGAAAGAATTACTAAGAATAGGTAAAGGAATTTGTAATTCAGCAATAAGAAATGATGTATTGTAATTTTTTTTTAAACAAGAATAGACTGCTCCCTCCCTCTTTAAGATTTTTTTTTGATTTTTTTTTTGATTTTGTTTTACTAACCGGGAGAGAGAGAAAATAATACGCTTACTGAATCGTCTAGGCTCGATACCAAATGATATGATCTCGACTATGAGTTTTGAATCATATATGTGAATGCCCGATCGTGATTCTAGTAAGAACTCTGCAGTGCTTTGAATGTATTCTCAAATTACTCAAACAACAATGTAAGTAGAAATAGATAAATAAGAAATAGAAATAATGGGATGAAAGATATGTAGAAGGGGTGTAGGGAGAGTGATAGTTGTGATTATGGAAGAAAAAAAAAATAAAAGATGAAAATGTAGGTGAAGATGATGGGGTGTTGGCGTTAAGATGAAGAAATTCAAAGGATGGATTGTGACCCCCTAACTATAAAGAGTTAGGAACCAGCAATATAATAAAGTGGAAATGAAGTGGTAGGATATGGAACGTGACCCACTAGCTATAGATGAGCTAGGAACCAACGCTATAACAAAAGGGAAATGGATGAAGACTACAAGACTAACTTGAAGCCGATAAAGTTCCACAAGAGAACAAGAATGAAAGCAATCTTTCAAAGATGTTTTATATATTCAAAAGTGTATCTTACAATGATCCTAAAGATGCCTATTTATAGTAGAAGTAGGCAGAATATGAAAAGGTGTTACAAGAAAGATGAATGCTCATCTTAATGCACTTGAATACACATGAATGCTTTGTCCTTTCTTCTCATCTTCAAAGCTGATTAGTTTAGACAAATTGAGGTTGAATTTAGTCATATTTTCGTCCAAATTAAGAAGGACTCTTGGGCTGCCTTGTTTTGCTATCATATGAAGAGAAAGGGGATGAATGTGGACAAGGATGAATGTAGACATCCTTGCTGTCCAGTTTAAGTGCAACTCTTCATCTTCCAAGCTGATTAATATGACTTGAATGTCATAAAAGGTGAGTTTCATCCAGCCTTCATTTCATGTCTCCTCAATGAATTTTGAAAACCCCACTTGAATGGTGATAACATCAACCTTGAATGCCTTGAATTTGCTGAATTAAGATGGCCATCAATTGCTTGTCTCTTGGTAGAAGATGAAAGAACTCTTCCTTGGCTCAAATTCATTCAAATCATCCATGCATAAAATTCCCGTAATAAAAATTTCAGCCTGCACTGTCTTCAGTAAATCATTCGTATCTCAAGCTCCCGATATCGGATTGAGGTGATTCAAAAGGCATTGGAAAGCTAAGAGATGGAGGAATAACGTCCAATTGATTTCTGGATCCAAACACGTCTGTATCGCATCCAGAATTGGAAGACATTCTGCTGATATTCTTGCATCTGGTAAAACCGTTCATCTTCCCTCATGCACCTAGACACAAAAGGTAAACTTTATTCAATCTTTAATTGAAAACATGCATGTAAACAATTAAGAGTTAGTTTAATAAATGAGCTAGTTTGATGAATGAACTAGTTTAATTAATGAACTAACTTTATTCAATGAACTAATAATCTTGAATGAACTAGTTTAATCAATGAACTACTTAGTTAAATGAAGTGTATAACTAAATGAACTACATGTTTAAATGCAACGCATGCTTTAATGAACAACATGTTTATTGAATGCAATGAATGTTATGCAAACTTTAAATACTCATGCAAATTCATGCATAAGCAAAGTAAAGTGTTCCTCCCTTATTATTTCTTCTTTCTCACGTCCCAAGCTTGATGTAAACATATTTTCCATGGCTGCTTGGAACTCCTTGGCCCTTGCTCGAGTAATGGGGCCACCTGGGTACTTCTCTGGGTCTTTGCCATTGACGTTCATATCAGTTCTTGAGGAAGTAATTGAGCAACATATTGGATTTTACCCTTTTGGGGATTTGATACCATTATTGTTGTCGACTAGATCATTTAGGGTATGATTATCCAGATAAGTCTTATTTTCAAGATAAAATTGAGAGATATGTTGTCTAAATTTATGTCTTCTAATGATATTAAAATCCATGATCTGAAACTTGATAAAGAAATTTGTTCTCCTAAAGAACATGAGAAAGGCAATACCATCAAGAGTTTAACCTTGTTTATTGATGAGGAAGAAATTTTAAGCATTGTGTTTGTTTCTAGTGATGAACCTACTATTCCAATTCAAGATGATCATCAACCGGCAAACATTGACGAAGGTACCCTACAATCAAAAGGTACCATCGATTCTTTTCATAATTCTATTTATGCTTACCATTTCCTCCAAACATCAATTTTCAAGAATGTTTGACATTTTTTTCTAAACCTTGATTTTTTAAGATATCTATAGTTTTTCTCCCAAACACTAGTTTTCAAAATGTTTGGTATTGATAGAGTAGCGCAATCGTGGATTTGGAAGCCTTCAATCAAGTTGTTGATAAAATTAGAAGCTCTAGACTCAAACAAACAAGCTGTGCACAGATCTGAAAATTCAAGAGAATTGAGAAGGGATTTTCTTGAAATTTTTATATTCAAGGCTAGAAATTTAAAGAAACGAAGGTAAGGTGAAAGATTAGAAGATGAAGAATAAGATTATAGTTAAAAAGATTGAAAAAGATAAAGAAAAGGATTGTAAACAAATCTGAAATTTCCAACTTTGTTTATGGATTATAGATTATAGTGTGGAGGTAGTAGATGAAGATGGGTTGGAGAAATAGAAGTTGATGTCTTCGGCACCCTCTTGATCGTAATTAACCAAGCAAGAAACCTCAATCAGCTGTAGCCGACCCTCTTAGACGTAATTACCTAGGCAAGCATGAGTGTGAAGATGATCTCCCTCATAAGAACTTGACGATCTTATGTTGAAGAAGACTTATAAGGCAAAGTTATCAACACCTGTAAAAACAAACTCACTAAATATTTCATATATCAAAGAAAATCTTTCTTACAATGGTGGAGGCTTCATCCTTTTATAGATGAAGGATAGCCAAAGTAATTTAACTTCTACAAGAACAAGGAAAACCTAATTTAATTAAAATAAAGAAAATCAGCCTATAAGCTGATAAAGGGCATTTGCTAAAGTCTAAAAACCCTAAAATATCAATTTAAATGATACTAAATACATTGGGCTAACTTTAACTCGTCCAAAGCATTATATGTTAGCTTTTGGGCTGAATTTTACAAAATCCTGTAATAATCTCGTATTCAGTTTTTGCATGTGCAATCTTTAGTAAAATGGACGTATCTAGAGTTCCTAATATCGGATTGATGTGTTTCAAGGTGTGTTGGTAAGGTAACTAAATGGTGGTCAATTTGTTAGAAGATAACTCTTCGCATAAATGCCTGGATCCCATCCGAAAATTCATCTCAAGTTGACTGATGCTCCAGCTTTTCAAATCTGTTTCAGTTTCTTATCTAAAATGCATCTCTTCACACCTCCTAAGCATGGATCATTTTGGACCTTGTTGTTTGCATTGAACGACTTCAACTTCTTGTACCATATGAGTAATTTGATCGCGCTCATGCATGTATCATCCTCTCCTTCCTCAAAAGGATTCATCCTCGAATCTGAAGTATCAAAAGGAAAAAGATCGGGCATGTGAAACAATTTCAACTTCTTGTCTTCAATGCATCGTTCTAGCCCTTCTATGCATATGCATGTATCATTCCTCCACTCTTCAAATGAATTCGTCCTCAAATCAGAACAAGCAAAAGAAGGACATTGAACAACGGTAAACAAAAAGGAATCTTTGTCATAGGTGGTGTGATCCAATTGAGCTCCTCTCAATGGCTCAACAAAATCCTGAAAAAAGAACTCCAAACCACTCGTAACAATAATGTTATGGTTAGGTAGATAAAAGTCTCTCTTTATATTTTTCTCGTCTTTTTCATTTGGACATTGTTCGACTTTTACATCTCGCTTCTTTTCGCTCACCAAAATTGGGCCATTAAGATGACTTTTATTGCTGTCAGCCTCATGACTATCAGTCTTTTCCAAATGAGATAATCCACTTCACATATCCCTTTCACAAAATTTATCATCAAAGTACATTTGTTTTATAGGAGAAGATGTTTGACTAGAATCAAAAGAAGGGTTAAAAGCACACGTACTTTCTTCGTGGGGAGGTGATGAGAATGTAACAAGGGAACTTACTACTTTGCATGAAGGATCAGAAGCATTGTCCTCTTGACTGATATGTTCACGATCACTATCCTCTTCTAGTTCTAGTGTGTCTTCATGGTTGTTCGCCTTTGTGTGTTCAATTGATTCAGCCTTTTGTGATTCCAATTTTCTTTGTTTTAATCCTCCAAAAAAATTTTGCACTCTCACCTGCTCTTTATATGCTTTTTTCGGCTCTATTGAACCCAACGTGAACTTCTGGCCATTGTGCACGAAGGAGTATCTATTTGTCATGATTCAATGGATAGTGTCTCGATCATTTTTCCACGGTCTTCCCAGTAGCAAGGCGGTGACTTCCATAGTAACCACATCACACCAAACATCATCACAATAGCCTCCAAAAGTAAAAGTGATTAAACAACGTTCGATTATCGTCATATTTGCTCCGTAAGATGGTATGGCCTAGGGTGTTCTTTGCATGGTGGATTGAGTGCATCAACAACAAAACTGCTCACTAAGTTTACACGACTTGCTATCGATGATGAAATAACATTTTTTACCTTGTATATAACATCTTGACCTAAAGATATTTATCGATATAGCATGGCGTGTGTTTGTAAAAGAATAAAACATCCTAATTGCTTTAAGAATCCAAAGAAAAGGTTAGACACCAATAGAATTATAGTTGCAAGGAGAAAGAAGGGTATGCAACTTTTAGTCCTACTATCACAAGGAAACAAGAAGGTGTTAGAAGATGTATAAGAAGCAATGAAAGCTAAAACAAACAAAAATTAATAGTTAAGAATGAAAAAAGTTAGAAAACCCAAAAAACCCTAAAATTTGCAGCAACTTGATCCACTTTGTTCGAGGTGTTCATGATGTCAAAAAAATTTGAAATTTTATGTGGTGACTCCTCCAATGGTGTAGATTTGATCTGGAAATTGTCAGCTCAAAATTCACTCGTTTGGTTTTGGCGAATTTTCCACTTTTTTCTTGAATTCTCACCAAAAAACGACAAAATTTTGCCCCAGAATCGGCCCAAATCTGATACCAAATGATAGAGTAGCGCAATTGTGATTTTGGAGGCCTTCAATCAAGTTGTTGCAAAAACTAGAAGATCTAGACTCAATCAAACAAGTTGTGCACAGATCTAAAAATTCAAGAGAATTGAGAAGGGATTTTCTTGAAATTTTCAGATTCAAGGCTGGAAATTTAAAGAAACAAAGGTAAGGTGAAATATTAGAAGATGAATAATATAGTTAAAAAGATTGAAAAAGATAAAGAAAAAGATAGGTAAAACAAAACTGAATTTTCCAGCTTTGTTTATGGATTATAGATTGTGGCGTGGAGGTAGTAGATGAGGATGGGTTGGCGAAATAGAAGTTTATGTCCTCGACACCCTCTTGATCGCAATTAACCAAGCAAGCAACCTCAAGAGGCTCTAACCCACCCTCCTAGACGTAATTACCTAGGCAATCAGGAGTGTGAAGATGATCTCTCTCACAAGAACTTGACGATCTTATGTTGAAGAAGACTTCTAAGGCACAAGTTATCAACACTTGTAAAAATGAACTCACTCAATATTTCATATATCAAAGAAAATTTATCTTATAATGGTGGAGGCTTCATCCTTTTATAGATGAAGGATAGCCAAAGTAATTTAACTTCTACCAGAACAAGGAAAACCTAATTTAATTAAAATAAAGAAAAGCAGCCTATAAGCTGATAAGCTATTGCTAAAGTCTAAAACCCCTAAAAATATCAATTTAAATGATAATAAATACATTTGTCTAAGTTTAATTTGTCCAAAGCCTTATATGTTAGCTTTTGGGCCGAATTTTACAAAATCCCGTAATAATCTCGTATCCAGTTTCCGCATGCACAGTCTTCAGTAAAATAGACGTATCTTGAGTTCCCGACATCAGATTGATGCATTTCAAGATGCGTTGGAAAGGTAACTGAATGATGGTCAATTTGTTAGAAGACATCTCTTTCCAGAAATGTCTGGATCTCATCCGAAAATTCATCTTAAGTCGGATGATGCTCCAAGCTTTGCAAAACAGTTTCAGTTTCTTATCTAAAATGCATCTCTTCACACCTCCTAAGCATGGATCATTTTGAACCTTGTTGTTTGCATCGAACAACTTCAACTTCTTGTCTAAAATGCATCTCTTCACACTTTCGAGAGTTGGTTTCCGCCGAGATGCTGCAAGAAGATTAGATTTAAAGATGAGTTCATGGAGTGGGGGCATTTTGCCTGCCCTAATGTTGAGACAGATCAAGAATGTTGGGTCAAGAAATTGGAAATAGTTGAGCCTGGAGATTTAATGGGGAAATGCTGAACACAGAAGAATGATGAGCGTCCCTATATAAGAATAGTATAGGGACTAGAATAAGATTATAGGCTAAATGGGTAGTGACCCCAAAGAAGAAGAAGAGAGTTACTCGCGCAAGAGAGTTAAGAGCGTGAGTATTCAATTGATGAAATGAAGATTGACGAAGACAAAGATTGTAAAACATACTGTAGAGAAATGAAGAAAGAAAATCCAAAGAATGGCCTTTTAGGGAATATGATTTTAAAGCAGACTAAAAAAAAGAAGAAAGAAAGTGTAATCACTAATTTTGTTCGGATTTTGTTATTTATATTCGAATATTATTATCTTTTTTATTTTATTTTATTTATTTTTAGGTATTATTAATATTTATTATTATTATTAGTTATTATTAACCTTAATATTGTTATTATAATATATATAAACAAATCATATAATAAAGGCCCAATTAATATTAGTCCATAATAATTAATTACAACCCAAAATTACTAACCCAAAACATTTTAATTTACAGCAAGCCCGTTTGGCCCAAAACCAACCTAGAAACCCTAATTTAAAAAAATTAATCTAATCTATTCTTTTGCAGCCACCCAAATCTGGCTGTTGGATCAGATTTGATCCAACGGTCCAGATTAAACCAAGAAACCCTTTTGCTGCCCTCCATTCGCGCTTGTCGACCACCGTCGTAGCTGTCCAACTTCTTCACGTGCCCAAGCGATGGCCCGATTGGCTTCCCTCATTCACATGGCACCACTGTCGGATATCACGCCGCCACCATTGGCTCCCAACCACCGAGCATGCAAGAAATCGATAAAAAACAATATATCAAATTTAGAGCATGGGCAAGCAGTCCATCCAACAATAGATTAGGTCTTTTTTATTATTTCAAGCATGTAATCGGATATAAGAATCCAAACAAAAACCATGTAAATCAGTTGCAAATTATCAGCAATAAAAATAAAAAAAAACTCAAACTTTTGAAAAAAATCATCTTTCATTTTTTTTTCAGTTCAAACGGATCTAAAAGAAAATAAAAACAATAAAAGGAAGTTTAGGGGTTTTACCTTGGTCGGTCTCGGGCCGCCGTTGTTGTTGATGGCCGAGGGAGGTGCTCCGATGAATGACACCGATTCATCTTTTTGTTAGATCTAGGGTTCAGTTTTAGATTTAATAAAATGAGGTTTTTCGGTTTAAGGTTTGTTTAGGGTTTAAAAAGGGGGGCTAAAGATTATCTTCGTTTAAAAAGGTTAAAACTATCTAAATTCCGACGTCGAGGTACGGCGGCGCACGGATGGAATCTGGAAACCCACGACGGTTTCTGGGCAAGGATGAGGAACACCACGACAGTGTTCTTCAGAGGTTTAGAGAGTTTTGTGTTTTTTTTAGTTTCGAATGTTTGAAATGATTTTAGAAAAAAAAGCAAATGACTTAAATAGTGGCCCAGTTTAAAGAAAAATGAGCTATTTAATTTTTGAAATCCCTCCACCCCATTTCTTCTTGCTCTGCTATCCCTTTTTTTCTTTTCTTTCATTTTGGTCACCATTTTTTAAATCTGCTTTATTCTTTTAATTTTGTCCTCAGATTTTATTTTTGTTTCAATTTCATCCCTAGATTTTGGTTTTAATTCAGTTTGGTCCGAGATTCAATGGTACAATTGCCCCTTTAATCCTTTTTTGTTGGTATATTTATCTACATGTCCCTATATTTCTATTTTTTATACACTGCATAATATATATTTGTATCTAATATGCATCTAATATTGTTATAATGTTTGTTTGTGTATGTTTCATATATATATATGTTATGTTTTTTTATCACATACATTATATATGTACATGTACATGTATATTATAATATATATGTGTAAGTTATATATATACTATGTCGTTGATGATGTTGGGGACGTCCTTTGATTGTAGGATCTAGGACGGCAAGCAAGTGATTCCTACAAAGTAAGATGGCTTGAAAATATGAAAGGTATTTCAATGGTGGCTGTGGAAGATGGTAAGAATGGTGTATGGAAATGGTGATGGAAATGGATGGAAATGGTGAAGGTAGTATCTTAAAGAATCAAGGAAGAAACTAGGCTAAAAGCCTAACCCTAAACCTTATAGATATCTTTAAGGGATAGTAGAAAGGACTTGGACCTGTTGGTTATAAAGAACCAAGAACCCAAAGTATCAAGGTGGAAAAGGAAGACGCCACAAGTACAAGTACTTGATAAGTCGATAAAGTTCAATGAAGAACTAAAGAGAGAAAATTCTCACAAAGGTAAGTTAATTGATATGAATGAGATGTTTACAAATGAAAATTACAACTCAATTTATAGGAAATGAAGAGGTTTGGCCGAATGGCCTTGTATCTATTCGGCTAGGCTTCAAGTCTCCCTTCAAGGCTGCTCGTGACTCCCTCCAAGGCCTTTGTGATGATTCGACAGAATTGGAGTCTCCCTCAGCTTTGTTTTGGCTCACAAAGGCTTCCCTTCATGAGTTTACCGCCCATTTTCAAGTTTTCCCTCCAAACTATAAGGACATGTTCCTTAGGAGGGGACACAACCCTTGGGGTAGTGAGCTGGCATGTGTAGGTGGAGCTGAAGTGAGCTGGTTGAGCTTGGTGTGAGCTAGATTGAGCTGAGCTAGCTAGCTCAATTTTTTTATTCAATTTTAGCTTCTATGAGCTGTCCTTAGCTAGGTGAGCTAGTCTTTGAAGCTTGTTAGCTTTCTTTTGTCCTCAAGCTGCCATAAGCTCCTAATGTGCTCCTTGAGCTAATCTGAGCTGTAATGAATGTTCTTGAGCTATTCCAAGCTCCCATGAATGTCTTTGAGCTGATCCGAGCTGCATTTAAGGTGTTTGAGCTATATCGAGCTTGTGCCTTCATCCATATTACCTAAAAGAAAACATTAAACAATGTGTGAGCTGAAAATAAGATGCATGCTTAAACTAATAATGTAATACAATCATACTTAAATAAGTAGAGACTAAGTAAAGATGTGGATTAAGATATTATTTAGGCAACTTAGGTAATATAAGGACCTATGTGTATAAGCACAACCTTTAATATAATATGTATCATATAAACTGTGTAAATGTCATTATAAGGTATGCTATGCAACCAAAATAAATTTAGTGTGCCATGAATAATCCTTTCATCCCTAATATTAGAGATGAAAGGATGATGAGGAAAAGATGCCAAGGCTGGATTGTATAATCCTCCCCTTCTTTTAGGCGATTTATCCTCAAACTGAAAGGATTCTTCATTGGACACTTTTTTCCCGTAAGGATGGTTGAATTCTCAAAGTCTTCTCCCCTTGGCTTCTCCTTCATTCCCAGTGTAATCTGTAAAATAAGATGATAAGTGTTCTGAAAAGTAGGGTTAGCATAGAAATCCTTGTACATAGTTGGTGTCATAAGACACGATCCCTTGATTGAAAAGGTACTCGTCCTTCCTTGCTTGGGCCGGTTCAAACCATCATGTCCTTTGGTGAAGGATGATGATTTTTGGTATCCTCCTTCATGCTGTTCCTCACGTTCCTTGCGCATGGCCTCAATGTTCTTTCTCATTTGCATTTGGCCTTGTTGTACCTCTTTTGGTGATAAGGAACCAAAATGAATTTCTTTCCCTCATGCTTAAAAGAGTATTGGTTGGTGTAGCAGTCGTGAATTGTCCTTTTATCATACTGCCATGGCCTTCCAAGCAAGATATGACCTGCATGCATAGGGATTACATCATATAGTACCTCATCTTTGTAGTTCCCAATTGATAATGGCACCAATGCTTGCTTTGTCATGTTCAATTCTCCTCCATCATTCAGCCATTGAGGTTTGTAAGGCTCGGGATACTTTAGGGTCTTTAAACCCAACTTCTTGATCAGAATAGTGCTGGCTACATTCGTACAACTTCCGCCATCAATAATCATGAAACATACCTTCGCATTAATGTTGCACCTTGTATGGAAGATATTCTCTCTTTGTTCCTCCTAGGTGGTTACTTGGACGTTAAGTAATCATTTCACCATAAAAACTTCTCCATCAGGAGCAGTAGCAAATTCTGGATTTTCGACTTCATCCTCGAGTTCTTCTTCTTCCTTCTCATCTTCATGATTAAAAGCGACCTCTCCGCTGTCTAACAATAGCATGGTATTTCAATTAGGACATTGATTGGCCATATGACCTCGTCCAAGGTATTTGAAGCACTTGTTCTCACTTGAACGTTCCTTGTCTTCTATTGCCTTGCCTCGGCTTGTTTCCACCATGGTTGGCTTTGTTTTTGAGGTCTCCATTGGTTCTCTTATTTGGAGGAGTGTGTTCTTCCGAGCACTGCTCAATTTAGGTCCGTTGGCATTGTTGTTTCTTGTAACAGTCCCTCTCTTTTGCTTCCTTTCAACCTTCATTGCCATATGTACCATCTCATCAATTTCCACATAATGTTGTAATTCTACAACATCGACAATCTCTCTATTCAACCTGGTGATAAATTTGGTCATTGTTGCTTATCTATCTTCATCGACATTGGCATGTATCATTGCAACCTCCATCTCTTGGTAATATTCTTCCACGCTTCAGTTGCCTTGCTTTAAGGTTTGTAAATTGTGGAAAAGGTCTTGGTGATAATGAGTTGGAATGTACCTTCTCCTCATGATGCTTTTCATATCATGCCATGTAGTAATTGGCCTTTCTCCATTTCTCCTCCTAGACAAGGTTAATTGGTCCGACCAAATAAGTGCATAATCAATGAATTCCATGGCTGCCAATCGTACCTTTTTCTGTTCAGAGTAGTTATGGCACTCAAATATATGGTCCACCTTTGATACATGTACCACAAGGCAATTCCAAGGACAAGATGGACTTACTTTTCCACTTGGCACAATAACTCAAGCCAAGTCTAAGCTAATCAAGGACAAGTTGAATTCGTGAGTAAAGGATTACAAGCTGCCATGAAGAAAGAAGAATTTCTTAAAGGAAGTCCACACTTAACATCCTTCAAGAATAATTGGGTCACAAAAACTTCTTTTCCAAGATGATTATTTTGATTATTTTGACCCCTCTCATGCTCGTATCATTCCCCCACTCCTCAAAAAGATTCGCCCCCGAATCTAGATCAGTAAATGGAGGAAGTTCATCAAAGTACCATAGATCAGATTTGGTATCAGATTTGGGACGATTCTTGACAAGAATTTTGGCATTTTTGGGTGAAAAACTCGAAAATTAGGGAAAATTCGTCAAATTCAAACGAGCGAATTTTGAGCAAAAAATTTGTAGATCAGATTTAAACCTTTGGAGGAGTCACCACATAAAATTTTAGAATTTTTTGACATCGGGAACACCTCAAACGAAGTAGATCAAGTTGCTGCAAAATTCAGGGTTTTTGGGGTTTTCTAATTTTCTTTCATTCTTAGCCATTAGTTTTCGTTTGTTTTAGCTTTTATCGCTTCTTACACATCTTCTAACACCTTCTTGTTTCCTTGTGTTAGTAGGACTAAAAGTTGCATACTCTTCTTTCTCCTTGCAACTATAATTCTATTGGTGTCTAACCTTTTCTGTGGATTCTTAAAGCAATTAGGATGTTTTATTCTCTTTTCAACACTCGTTATCGTATAACAATAAATATTTTTCGGTCATGATGTAAGATACAAGATATAATCTATGTTTTTTAATTATTGATGGTGACAGTCGTGTAAACTTAGTTAGCAGCTTCATTGTTGATGCACTCGATCTACCATGCCAAGAACACCCTAAGCCGTATCATCTTCAAGGGTTTAATAGCAGACCATATATGAAGGTAACCGAACGTTGTTTAATCTCTTTTACTCTTGGAAGCTATTGTGATGATGTATGGTGTGACGTGGTTCCCATGGAAGTCACTCACTTGCTATTAGGAAGACCTTGGAAAAATGATAGTGGTGTTGTCCATCGAATCAATACAAATGGATACTCGGTTGTGCACCAAGGCCAGAAGCTCTCGTTTGCTACAATAGAGCCAGAAAAAGTAGATGACGAAATAACGAAAGCAAAAAAATAGCGTGAGAGGATAAAACGAAAAAGATTGGAAGCACAAAAGGCTGAATCAATTGACCACACAAAGGCAACCAACCATGAAGACATCCCAAAACCAGAAGGTACACACGACTCTCTTCGTACTTCTACTTCTAGCATTTGTGCTGATAGAGTAGCACAAATTCGAATAAAGAGAAAAAAAACAAGCCAAAATAAAGAACAAATCTAAAAATTCAGATTTGCTTATGGTGGTGGCGTCAATGGAGGAAGCTTGAATATGTGGAGATGGCGTGATGAATTGATAGTTGTTGTTTTGTCCTCAGCACCCTCTTAGACGTAATTATCTAAGCAAGCAACCTCAAGCGGCTCTAACCCACCCTCCTAGATGCAATTACCTAGGCAAGCAAGAGTGTGAAGATGATCTTATGTTGAAGATGACTTCTAGACAAGTTTATCGAACACTTGCAAACTCAAAGAATACTAAAATCTCCAAAGAGAACTTTTTTTAATCAATGAAATCTGAATTACAATGTGGGTGAAGCCTCCTTTATATAGGCCATGGAGAAGTTTTAATTCTACTAAACTTAGGAATTAAATACAATAAATAAATGCTAAAATCTAATCTCCTAATTAGATAAGTAACTTCTAATAATAAATAAATGCTAAAAATAAAATCCTAATTAAATAAAAATGATCCTAATAGATATTACAGAATCCTATGTTGATTTAAATTACAAATAATCAAATAAAATCTTGAAAATTCGTAATTATCCAAAAATCCCGTATTAATCCCGTATAGGAATTTCTGCATGCACTGTCTTCGCTAAAATAGACGTATCTTGAGATCCAGATGTCCGATTGAGGCATTTCAAGATGCGTTAGAAAGCTAATTTGCAGCCGGACAATTTTTAAGAAGACATGTTGACCCATAAATGCATGGATCCCATCCAAAAATGCTTCGCAAGTTGACTGATGTTTTTGACTTGCAAAGCAGTTTCAAATTCTTTTCCAAGATGATTATTTTGACCCCTCTCATGCTCGTATCATTCCCTCACTCCTCAAAAAGATCCGCCCTCGAATCTAGATCGGTAAATAGAGGAAGTTCATCAAAGTACCATAGAAGAGAAGACGTCTTGAAGGATCCTTTTGTAGAGTCTCTTTTTGCAATGAAATTTACAAGTTCCTTCTCATGTGCAAATGTTGATATTGGAGAAGAACCATCTCCCAAACAAAAGGATAGTGAACACATTAAACAAGATGACAATGCTTCTAATCCCTCATGTAAAGTAGTAGGTCCACTTGCTATACTCTCATCACCTCCCCACGAAGAAAGTAAGTGTAATTCTAACCCTTCATTTGATTCTTGTCCTATCATTCCATTAGAAACACTTTCTCCTCTACAGAAATTGTACATTGATGATAAATTTTGTGAGAGGGATATGGGATGTGAGATACAAAAGACTGAGAGTAAAGAGGCCGAGAGTGAAAAAAGTCAAATTAATGGCCCAAAATTGGTGAGTGAAAATACATATGAGGTAAAAGTCACACAAAGCCCAAAAGAAAAAGACAAGAAAAAGAACGCGACGATTGATTTTGTTTTGACTAATCATTACAAACGTTCGAGTAGTGTTGTCTTATTTTTTCAGGATTTTGTTGAACCATTAAGAGGAGCTCAATTAGATCACTCCACATACAACAAAGAAGCATTTTCAATTGAACTTGATGATTGTTCTCTCATTGCCGATTTAGATTCGAGGACGAATCCTTTTGAGGAGTGGGGGAATGATACATGCATGAGAGGGGTTAAATTACTCATATTGGACAAGAAGCTGAATTTCCTCGATGCAAACAATAATGGCCAAAACAATGCATGCATAGGAGGTCAAAAACGATGCATCTTGGACAAGAAACTGAATCTGTTTGTGAAGTCTGGAAAGTCAGCTAACTTGCGACGGGTTTTCGGATGGGATCCTGGAATTTTTGGGTCGAGTTGTCTTCTAACAAATTGTCCTTCATTCATTTACCTTTCCAACGTATCTTGAAACGCGTCAATCGGACATCGGGAACTCAAGATACGTCCAATTTACCGAAGACTGCGCATGTAGAAAACTGGATACGGGATTATTACGAGATTTTGTAAAATTCAGCCCAAAAGCTAACATATAAGGATTTGGACGAATTAAACTTAACCCAACCTAATTATTAACATTTAAATTATGTTTTTAGGGTTTTATATACTTTATGAACCAGTCACCCTTCTCCCAAGCCGTTAGATCAAGTCCAATTTAATGGACCAGATTTGTTTGTTTATTTTATTCATTCTTAGCTTTACGTTAAAGCTATCCTTCATCTATAAAAGGATGACGCTTTCTTCTTTGTTTGAGAAGATTTCATTGATTAATAAAAAGTCCTCTTTGGAGATTTTAGTATTCTTTGAGTTTGCAAGTGTTCGGTAAACTTGTCTAGAAGCCATCTTCAACATAAGATCATCGAGTTCTTTGAGGGAGATCATCGAGTTCTTTGAGGGAGATCATCTTCACACTCTTGCTTGCCTAGGTAATTGCATCTAGGAGGGTGGGTTAGAGCCTCTTAAGGTTGCTTGCTTAGATAATTAAGTCTAAGAGGGTGCCGAGGACAAAACAACATCAACAATTCGCAAGCCATCTTCATCTTCAACCTTCACACCATCTTCCATAATTCCATAAACAAAGCTGGAATTTTCAGATTTGTTTTACTTATCTCTGTCTCAATCTTTTTTTATATTCTTATTTCTTATCATCTAATCCTTCATCTTGTCTTTCTTTCGTTAATTTTCTAGCCCCGAATCTGAAATTTTCAAGAAACCCTCAACTAGTTTCTCTTGAATTTTCAGATCTTCCCATACTTTTCTTGATTGAGTCTAGAGCTCCTAGTTCTTGCAACAACTTGATTGAAGGCTTCCAAATCCAAGATTGCGCTACTCTATCATTTGGTATCAGATTTGGGATGATTCTTGACAAGAATTTTGGAGTTTTTGGTGAAAAACTAGAAAATTAGGGAAAATTCGTCAAATTCAAACGAGCGAATTTTGAGCTGAAAATTTACAGATCAGATCTAAACCTTTGGAGGAGTCACCACATAAAATTTTAGAATTTTTTGACATTGGGAACACCTCAAACGAAGTAGATCAAGTTGCTGCAAAATTCCAGGGTTTTTGGGGTTTTCTAATTTTCTTTCATTCTTAGCCATTAGTTTTCGTCTGTTTTAGCTTTTATTGCTTCTTACACATCTTCTAACACCTTCTTGTTTCCTTGTGTTAGTAGGGCTAAAAGTTACATACTCTTCTTTCTCCTTGCAACTATAATTCTATTGGTGTCTAAACTTTTCTTTGGATTCTTAAAGCAATTAGGATGTTTTATACTCTTTTCAACACTCATTATCGTATACCAATAAATATTTTTCGGTCACGATGTAAGATACAAGATAATCTATGTTCTTTAATTATTGATGGTAACAGTTGTGTAAACTTAGTTAGCAGCTTCATTGTTGATGCACTCGATCTACCATGCGAAGAACACCCTAAGCTGTATCATCTTCAAGGGTTTAATAGCAGACCATATATGTAGGTAACCGAACGTTGTTTAATCTCTTTTACTCCTGGAAGCTATTGTGATGATGTATGGTGTGACGTGGTTCCTATGGAAGTCACTCACTTGCTATTAGGAAGACCTTGGAAAAATGATAGTGGCACTGTCCATCGAATCAATACAAATGGATACTCGGTTGTGCACCAAGGCCAGAAGCTCTCGTTTGCCACAATTGAGCCAGAAAAAGTAGATAGCGAAATAGCAAAAGCAAAAAAACAGCGTGAGAGGATAAAACGAAAAAGATTGGAAGCACAAAAGGCTGAATCAATTGACCACACAAAGGCAACCAACCATGAAGACATCCCAAAACCAGAAGGTACACATGACTCTCTTCGTACTTCTATTTCTAGCATTTGTGTTGATAGAGTAGCGCAAATTCAAATAAAGAAAAAAAAAACAAATTAAAATAAAGAACAAATCTAAAAATTTAGATTTGCTTATGGTGGTGGCGTCAATGGAGGAAGCTTGAATATGTGGAGATGGCGTGATGAATTGATAGTTATTGTTTTGTCCTCGGCCCCCTTTTAGACGCAATTATCTAAGCAAGCAACCTCAAACGGCTTTAACCCACCCTCCTAGATGCAATTACCTAGGCAAGCAAGAGTGTGAAGATGATCTCCCTCACAAGAACTCGATGATCTTATGTTGAAGATGGCTTCTAGACATGTTTATCGAACACTTGCAAACTCAAAGAATATTAAAATCTCCAAAGAGAACTTTTTATTAATCAATGAAATCTGAGTTACAATGTGGGTGAAACCTCCTTTATATAGGCCATGGAGAAGTTTTAATCTTACTAAACTTAGGAATTAAATACAATAAATAAATAAATGCTAAAATCTAATCTCCTAATTAGATAAGTAACTTCTAATAATAATAAATGCTAAAAATAAAATCCTAATTATATAAACACGATCCTAATAGATATTACAGAATCCTATGTTGATTTAAATTACAAATAATCAAATAAAATCTTGAAAATTCGTAATTATCCAAAAATCCCGTATTAATCCTGTATAGGAATTTCTGCATGCGTTGTCTTTGCTAAAATAGAGGTATCTTGAGATCCAGATGTCCGATTGAGGCATTTCAAGATGCGTTAGAAAGCTAATTTGCAGCCAGACAAGTTTTAAGAAGACATGTTGACCCATAAATGTCTGGATCCCATCCAAAAATGCTTCGCAAGTTGACTGATGTTTTTGACTTGCAAAGCAGTTTCAACTTCTTTTCCAAGATGATTATTTTGACCCCTCTCATGCTCGTATCATTCCCCCACTCCTCAAAAAGATTCACCCTCGAATCTAGATCATTAAATGGAGGAAGTTCATCAAAGTACCATAGAAGAGAAGACGTCTTGAAGGATCCTTTTGTACAGTCTCTTTTTGCAATGAAATTTACAAGTTCCTTCTCATGTGCAAATATTGATATTGGAGAAGAACCATCTCCCAAACAAAAGGATAGTGATAGTGAACACATTAAACAAGATGACAATGCTTCTAATCCCTCATGTAAAGTAGTAGGTCCACTTGCTATACTCTCATCACCTCCCCACGAAGAAAGTAAGTGTAATTCTAACCCTTCATTTGATTCTTGTCCTATCATTCCGTTAGAAACGCTTTCTCTTCTATAGAAATTGTACATTGATGATAAATTTTGTGAGAGACATATGGGATTTGAGATACAAAAGACTGAGAGTAAAGAGGCCGAGAGTGAAAAAAGTCAAATTAATGGTCCAAAATTGGTGAGTGAAAATACATATGAGGTAAAAGGCAGGCAAAGCCCAAAAGAAAAAGACAAGAAAAATAACGCGACGAGTGATTTTGTTTTGACTAATCATTACAAATGTTCGAGTAGTGTTATCTTATTTTTTCAGGATTTTGTTGAACCATTAAGAGGAGCTCAATTAGATCACTCCACATACAACAATGAAGCCCTTTCAATTGAACTTGATGATTGTTCCCTCATTGCCGATTTAGATTCGAGGACGAATCCTTTTGAGGAGTGGGGGAATGATACATGCATCTGCGGGGTTAAATTACTCATATTGGACAAGAAGCTGAATTTCCTCGATGCAAACAATAATGGCCAAAACAATGCACGCATAGGAGGTCAAAAACGATGCATCTTGGACAAGAAACTGAATCTGTTTGTGAAGTCTGGAAAGTCAGCTAACTTGCGACGGGTTTTCGGATGGGATACAAGAATTTCTAGGTCGAGTTGTCTCCTAACAAATTCTCCTTCATTCAGTTACCTTTCCAACGCGTCAATCGGACATCGGGAACTCAAGATACGTCCAATTTACTGAAGACTGCACATGCAGAAAACTGGATACGGGATTATTACAAGATTTTGTAAAATTCATCCCAAAAGCTAACATATAAGGCTCTGGACGAATTAAAATTAACCCAACCTAATTATTAACATTTAAATTATATTTTTAGGGTTTTATATACTTTATGAACCAGCCACCCTTCTCCCAAGCCGTTAGATCAAGTCCAATTTAATGAACCAAATTTGTTTGTTTATTTTATTCATTCTTAGCTTTAGGTTAAAGCCATCCTTCATCTATAAAAGGCTGATGCTTTCTTCTTTGTTTGAGAAGATTTCATTGATTAATAAAAAGTTCTCTTTGGAGATTTTAGTATTCTTTGAGTTTGCAAGTGTTCGGTAAACTTCTCTGGAAGCCATCTTCAACATAAGATCATCGAGTTCTTTGAGGGAGATCATCTTCACACTCTTGCTTGCCTAGGTAATTGCATCTAGGAGGGTGGGTTAGAGCCGCTTGAGGTTGCTTGCTTAGATAATTAAGTCTAAGAGGGTGCCGAGGACAAAACAACATCAACAATTCGCAAGCCATCTTCATCTTCAACCTTCACACCATCTTCCATAATTCCATAAACAAAGCTGAAATTTTCAGATTTGTTTTACTTATCTCTTTCTCAATCTTTATTTTATATTCTTATTTCTTATCATCTAATCCTTCATCTTGTGATAGAGTATGCTTTGGCACGTGGTAACCTTCAATTTGATGGCTTGGAAGCAAACCTAGGGCTTTAGACTCAAATAAGGAAGTTAGGCGCAAATCTGAAAATTTAAGAGAAACTAGTTGGGGCTTTCTTGAAAATTTCAGATTTAATGATGGAAATTCAAGAAACGAAGATAAGAGCGAAGATAAGATGATGATTAATAAGAATAAAAACAAAAGATTGAAAAAGACTAAGATAAGCATATACGTAAAACAAATCTGAAAATTCTAGTTTTGTTTATGGAATTATGGAAGATGGTGTGAAGGTTGAAGATGAAGATGGCTTGCGAATTGTTGATGTTGTTTTGTCCTCGGCACCCTCTTAGACGCAATTATCTAAGCAAGCAACCTCAAGCGGCTCTAACCCACCCTCCTAGATGCAATTACCTAGGCAAGCAAGAGTGTGAAGATGATCTCCCTCACAAGAACTCGATGATCTTATGTTGAAGATGGCTTCTAGACAAGTTTACCGAACACTTGCAAACTCAAATAATACTAAAATCTCCAAAGAGAACTTTTTATTAATCAATGAAATCTAAGTTACAATGTGGGTGAAGCTTCCTTTATATAGGCCATGGAGAAGTTTTAATCCTAATAAACTTAGGAATTAAATACAATAAATAAATGCTAAAATCTAATCTCCTAATTAGATAAGTAACTTCTAATTATAAATAAATGCAAAAAATAAAATCCTAATTAAATAAATCTGATCCTAATAGATATTGCATAATCCTATATTGATTTAAATTACAAATAATCAAATAAAATCTTGAAAATTCGTAATTATCCAAAAATCCCGTATTAATCCCGTATAGGAATTTCTGCATGCGCTGTCTTCGCTAAAATAGACGTATCTTGAGATCCAGATCTCCGATTAAAGCATTTCAAGATGCGTTGGAAAGCTAATTTGTATCCGGACAAGTTTTAAGAAGACATGTTGACCCATAAATGCCTGGATCCCATCCAAAAATTCGTCGCAAGCTAGCTGACTTTCCAGACTTCACAAACAGATTCAGTTTCTTGTCCAAGATGCATCGTTTTTGACCTCCTATGCGTGCATTGTTATGGCCATTATTGTTTGCATCTAACAAATTCAGCTTCTTATCCCATATGAGTAATTTAACCCCGCTCATGCATGTATCATCTTGTCTTTCTTTCTTTAATTTTCTAGCCCCGAATCTGAAATTTTCAAGAAACCCTCAACTAGTTTCTCTTGAATTTTCAGATCTGCCCATACTTTTCTTAATTGAGTCTAGAGCTCCTAGTTCTTGCAACAACTTGATTGAAGGCTTCCAAATCCAAGATTACGCTACTCTATCATTTGGTATCAGATTTGGGACGATTTTTGACAAGAATTTTGGCATTTTTGGGTGAAAAACTCGAAAATTAGGGAAAATTCGTCAAATTCAAATGAGTGACTTTTGAGCTAAAAATTTGTAGATCAGATTTAAACCTTTGGAGGAGTCACCACATAAATTTTTAGAATTTTTTGACATCGGGAACACCTCAAACGAAGTAGATCAAGTTGCTGCAAAATTCCAGGGTTTTTGGGGTTTTCTAATTTTCTTTCATTCTTAGCCATTAGTTTTCGTTTGTTTTGGCTTTTATTGCTTCTTACACATCTTCTAACACCTTCTTGTTTCCTTGTGTTAGTAGGACTGAAAGTTGCATACTCTTCTTTCTCCTTGCAACTATAATTCTATTGGTGTCTAACCTTTTCTTTGGATTCTTAAAGCAATTAGGATGTTTTATTCTCTTTTCAACACTCGTTATCGTATACCAATAAATATTTTTCGGTCACGATGTAAGATACAAGATAATCTATGTTCTTTAATTATTGATGGTGACAGTCGTGTAAACATAGTTAGCAGCTTCATTGTTGATGCAGTCGATCTACCATGCCAAGAACACCCTAAGCCGTATCATCTTCAAGGGTTTAACAGCGGACCAGATATGAAGGTAACCGAACGTTGTTTAATCTCTTTTACTCTTGGAAGCTATTGTGATGATGTATGGTGTGACATGGTTCCTATGGAAGTCACTCACTTGCTATTAGGAAGACCTTGGAAAAATGATAGTGGCGCTGTCCATCGAATCAATACAAATGGATACTCGGTTGTGCACCAAGGCCAGAAGCTCTCGTTTGCTACAATAGAGCCAAAAAAGTAGATGACGAAATAGCGAAAGCAAAAAAACAGCGTGAGAGGATAAAACGAAAAAGATTGGAAGCACAAAAGGCTGAATCAATTGACCACACAAAGGCAACCAACCATGAAGACATCCCAAAACCAGAAGGTGCACACAACTCTCTTTGTACTTCTACTTCTAGCATTTGTGCTGATAGAGTAGCGCAAATTCGAATAAAGAGAAAAAAACAAACCAAAATAAAGAACAAATCTAAAAATTCAGATTTGCTTATGGTGGTGGCGTCAATGGAGGAAGCTTGAATATATGGAGATGGCGTGATGAATTGATAGTTGTTGTTTTGTCCTCGGCACCCTCTTAGACGCAATTATCTAAGCAAGCAACCTCAAGCGGCTCTAACCCACCCTCCTAGATGTAATTACCTAGGCAAGTAAGAGTGTGAAGATGATCTCCCTCACAAGAACTCGATGATCTTATGTTGAAGATGACTTCTAGACAAGTTTATCGAACACTTGCAAACTCAAAGAATACTAAAATCTCCAAAGAGAACATTTTATTAATCAATGAAATCTGAATTACAATGTGGGTGAAGCCTCCTATATATAGGCCATGGAGAAGTTTTAATCCTACTAAACTTAGGAATTAAATACAATAAATAAATGCTAAAATCTAATCTCCTAATTAGATAAGTAACTTCTAATAATAAATAAATGCTAAAAATAAAATCCTAATTAAATACACACGATCCTAATAGATATTATAGAATCCTATGTTGATTTAAATTACAAATAATCAAATAAAATCTTGAAAATTCGTAATTATCCAAAAATCCCGTATTAATCCCGTATAGGAATTTCTGCATGCGCTGTCTTCGCTAAAATAGACGTATCTTGAGATCCAGATGTTCGATTGAGGCATTTCAAGATCTGTTAGAAAGCTAATTTGCAGCCGGACAAGTTTTAAGAAGACATGTTGACCCATAAATGCCTGGATCCCATCCAAAAATGCTTCGCAAGTTGACTGATGTTTTTGACTTGCAAAGCAGTTTCAACTTCTTTTCTAAGATGATTATTTTGACCCCTCTCATGCTCGTATCATTCCCCCACTCCTCAAAAAGATTCGCCCTCGAATCTAGATCAGTAAATGGAGGAAGTTCATCAAAGTACCATAGAAGAGAAGACGTCTTGAAGGATCCTTTTGTAGAGTCTCTTTTTGCAATGAAATTTACAAGTTCCTTCTCATGTGCAAATATTGATATTGGAGAAGAACCATCTCCCAAACAAAAGGATAGTGATAGTGAACACATTAAACAAGATGACAATGCTTCTAATCCCTCATGTAAAGTAGTAGGTCCACTTGCTATACTCTCATCACCTCCCCACGAAGAAAGTAAGTGTAATTCTAACCCTTCATTTGATTCTTGTCCTATCATTCCGTTAGAAACGCTTTCTCCTCTACAGAAATTGTACATTGATGATAAATTTTGTGAGAGGGATATGGGATGTGAGATACAAAAGACTGAGAGTAAAGAGGCCGAGAGTGAAAAAATTCAAATTAATGGCCCAAAATTAGTGAGTGAAAATACATATGAGGTAAAAGGCACACAAAGCCCAAAAGAAAAAGACAAGAAAAAGAACGCGACAGTGATTTTGTTTTGACTAATCATTACAAATGTTCGAGTAATGTTGTCTTATTTTTTCAGGATTTTGTTGAACCATTAAGAGGAGCTCAATTAGATCACTCCACATACAACAAAGAAGCCTCTTCAATTGAACTTGATGATTGTTCTCTCATTGCCGATTTAGATTCGAGGACGAATCCTTTTGAGGAGTGGGGGAATGATACATGCATGAGCGGGGTTAAATTACTCATATTGGACAAGAAGCTGAATTTCCTCGATGCAAACAATAATGGCCAAAACAATGCACGCATAGGAGGTCAAAAACGATGCATCTTGGACAAGAAACTGAATCTGTTTGTGAAGTCTGGAAAGTCAGCTAACTTGCGACGGGTTTTCGGATGGGATACAAGAATTTCTAGGTCGAGTTGTCTCCTAACAAATTCTCCTTCATTCAGTTACCTTTCCAACGCGTCAATCGGACATCGGGAACTCAAGATACGTCCAATTTACTGAAGACTGCACATGCAGAAAACTAGATACGAGATTATTACGAGATTTTGTAAAATTCAGCCCAAAAGCTAACATATAAGGCTTTGGACGAATTAAACTTAACCCAACCTAATTATTAACATTTAAATTATGTTTTTAGGGTTTTATATACTTTATGAACCAGCCACCCTTCTCCCAAGCCGTTAGATCAAGTCCAATTTAATGGACTAGATTTGTTTGTCTATTTTATTCATTCTTAGCTTTAGGTTAAAGCCATCCTTCATCTATAAAAGGATGATGTTTTCTTCTTTGTTTGAGAAGATTTTAGTAATCTTTGAGTTTGCAAGTGTTCGGTAAACTTGTCTAGAAGCCATCTTCAACATAAGATCATCGAGTTCTTTGAGGGAGATCATCTTCACACTCTTGCTTGCCTAGGTAATTGCATCTAGGAGGGTGGGTTAGACCCGCTTGAGGTTGCTTGCTTAGATAATTAAGTCTAAGAGGGTGCCGAGGACAAAACAACATCAACAATTCGCAAGCCATCTTCATCTTCATCTTCAACCTTCACACCATCTTCCATAATTCCATAAACAAAGCTGGAATTTTCAGATTTGTTTTACTTATCTCTTTGTCAATCTTTTTTATATTCTTATTTCTTATCATCTAATCCTTCATCTTGTCTTTCTTTCTTTAATTTTCTAGCCCCGAATCTGAAATTTTCAAGAAACCTTCAACTAGTTTCTCTTGAATTTTCAGATCTGCCAATACTTTTCTTGATTGAGTCTAGAGCTCCTAGTTCTTGTAACAACTTGATTGAAGGCTTCCAAATCCAAGATTGCGCTACTCTATCATTTGGTATTAGATTTGGGACGATTCTTGACAAGAATTTTGGCGTTTTTGGGTGAAAAACTCGAAAATTAGGGAAAATTCGTCAAATTCAAACGAGCGAATTTTGAGCTGAAAATTTGCATATCAGATCTAAACCTTTGGAGGAGTCACCACATAAAATTTTAGAATTTTTTGACATCGGGAACACCTCAAACGAAGTAGATCAATTTGCTGCAAAATTCCAGGGTTTTTGGGGTTTTCTAATTTTCTTTCATTCTTAGCCATTAGTTTTCGTCTGTTTTAGCTTTTATTGCTTCTTACACATCTTCTAACACCTTCTTGTTTCCTTGTGTTAGTAGGACTAAAAGTTGCATACTCTTCTTTCTTCTTGCAACTATAATTCTATTGGTGTCTAACCTTTTCTTTGGATTCTTAAAGCAATTAGAATGTTTTATTCTCTTTTCAACACTCGTTATCGTATACCAATAAATATTTTTCGGTCACGATGTAAGATACAAGATAATCTATGTTCTTTAATTATTGATGGTAACAGTCGTGTAAACTTAGTTAGCAGCTTCATTGTTGATGTACTCGATCTACCAAGCCAAGAACACCCAAAGCCGTATCATCTTCAAGGGTTTAATAGCATACCAGATATGAAGGTAACCAAACGTTGTTTAATCTCTTTTACTCTTGGAAGCTATTGTGATGATGTATGGTGTGATGTGGTTCCTATGGAAGTCACTCACTTGCTATTAGGAAGACCTTGGAAAAATGATAGTGGCGCTGTCCATCGAATCAATACAAATGGATACTCGGTTGTGCACCAAGGCCAGAAGCTCTCGTTTGCTACAATAGAGCCAGAAAAAGTTGATGTCGAAATAGCAAAAGCAAAAAAACAACGTGAGAGGATAAAACGAAAAAGATTGGAAGCACAAAAGGCTTAATCAATTGACCATACAAAGGCAACTGATACATGCATGAGCGGGGTTAAATTACTCATATTGGACAAGAAGCTGAATTTGTTCGATGCAAACAATAATGGCCAAAACAATGAACGCATAGGAGGTCAAAAACGATGCATCTTGGACAAGAAACTGAATCTGTTTGTGAAGTCTGGAAAGTCAGCTAACTTGCGACGAATTTTTGGATGGGATCCAGACATTTATGGGTCAACATGTCTGCTTAAAACTTGTCCGGCTGCAAATTATCTTTCCAACGCATCTTGAAACGCCTCAATCGGACATCTGGATCTCAAGATACGTCTATTTTAGCGAAGACAGCACATGCAGAAATTACTATACGGGATTAATACGGGATTTTTGGATAATTACGAATTTTCAAGATTTTATTTGATTATTTGTAATTTAAATCAATATAGGATTCTGCAATATCTATTAGGATCAGATTTATTTGACTAGGATTTTATTTTTAGCATTTATTTATTATTAGAAGTTACTTATCTAATTAGGAAAATATATTTTAGCATTTATTTATTGTATTTAATTCCTAAGTTTAGTAGGATTAAAACTTCTCCATGGCCTATATATAAAGGAGGCTTCACCCACATTGTAATTCAGATTTCATTGATTAGTAAAAAGTTCTCTTTGGAGATTTTACTATTCTTTGAATTTGCAAGTGTTCGGTAAACATGTCTAGAAGCCATCTTCAACATAAGATCATCGAGTACTTGTGAGGGAGATCATCTTCACACTCTTGCTTGCCTAGGTAATTGCATCTGGGAGGGTGGGTTAGAGCCGCTTGAGGTTGCTTGCTTAGATAATTGCGTCTAAGAGGGTGCTGAGGACAAAACAACATCAACAATTCACAAGCCATCTTCATCTTCAACCTTCACACCATCTTCCATAATTCCATAAACAAAGCTGGAATTTTCAGATTTGTTTTACGTATCTCCTTATCTTAGTCTTTTTCAATCTTTTGTTTTTATTCTTATTAATCATCATCTTATATTCGTTTCTTGAATTTCCAGCATTAAATCTGAAATTTTCAAGAAACCCCCAAATAGTTTCTCTTGAATTTTCAGATCTGCCCATACTTTTCTTGATTGAGTCAAGAGCGAATTTTGGCGTTTTTGGGTGAAAAACTCGAAAATTAGGGAAAATTCATCAAATTCAAACGAGCGAATTTTGAACTGAAAATTTCCAGATCAGATATACACCATTGGAGGAGTCACCACACAAAATTTCAGAATTTTTGAACTTCAGGAACACCTCGAACGAAGTGTATAAAGTTTTAGCCAAATTAGGGTTTTCCCCCTACTTTAACCCTATTTTCATTATTTTTCTTCAATTTTCGTTATTTTCGGTTTATTTACCTTGTAAAAAGAAAAAAATTAAAAATTAAAAAAATTAAAAAAAAAGAAAAGAAAGAAAAGTGAGAAAGCTCATACCTAGCCACCAACCACCATCAAGAATCATCAAGATCACCATCATCAACCACTACAAGCATCACATTGAAGTGGATTCAACATTGGATTTCTTCCTTCAAGTTGTTTCTGGGTTTTGGGGTTATCATCTTTCTCTACTATTTTTTTTCAACTCTTAGTTTCTTAAGTTCCTTTGTTTTGTTTTTTCTTTCTTCTATTACGCAATTTAACACCTTCTCTTTTCTGGTGTGAGTAGGACAACAAAGTTGCATTACAATCCATATTTCTTGCAACTATATTCAATTGGTGTCAAGCCTTTTCATTGGACTCCTAGTACAATTAGGACTCATTGTTAGGATTAAACTCCGATTGTAACTTGTTGACTTGTGGCAGGAAGGTCTTTAAAGAGCACGAGATCGGTTTACTTGCCTCGCTAAATATTTATTCTTGGAGTGTTTAGTGAGATTTCTAGTTTTATTTTGCTTTTTACCTTTTAAATCCGAGTGTTTCAGGATGTCAGAAACGAGTAACAACGAAGAACCACATGAAGTGACTCTTCAAGAAGTTCAGGATACTCTCAATAAACTTGAATGGACTGTAACCTCATTGGCAACCAAGCTTGAGCACACTGATACAGTCGTGACCGCAATCACTCAAACCATTGGGAGATTAGAAATCACTGCTATCGCAAGCGATACTGAGGAGCCTAAGCGTCCAAATCTTGTTCCCATTCAGAATAGACGCCAAAACCCCTTACATAGGCACAATCATCACATAGAACCGAGACGAGCAACAAACACCTTAGCCAAGCCAAAGATCATTGTACCACCTTTTCCAGGAAGGTATGACCCTGATGCTTATTATGACTGGGAAAATCGAGTTGATCTTCTATTCGAGCATTATCAATGTCCCGAAGAGGATCAAGTTCCACTGTTGACTCTTAAATTCACTGAATATGCATCCATTTGGTGGTCCCAATTGGTACGCAATCGGCGTCTCAATAGAGAAGCCAAGATAACCTCATGGGGAGAACTTAAAAAAGTCATGCGAGAACGATTTGTTCCCCCATTATATCAACGAGAGATCAAACAAAAGTTACAAAGGATCCGACAAGGCTACAGAACTGTTGATGAGTATCTCAAAGAAATTGAATCATTGATGCAAAAAGCTGACATACAAGAGGATGAAGATGATACAATGACTAGGTTTGTTATCAGACTCAATGACAACATTCTTGAGGTACTTGAACTCAAAACCTACTACACCCTTCAAGAGGCATTCCAATTCGCCACAACAATCGAAAAGCGCATCAAAGATCGACAACGATATCGACAGAAGAATTATCACTATGATAGAGGTACCACTCAACCTTTATCTCATTCTAATTCTTCTAAACCTTTGCTCGACTCAAGTAGACCAAAACAGAAAATTGAAGCATCCAAGTCAATGGACAAACCCAAGAAAAAAATCCCCATGTTGTCAGAAAACACACAAACACTCAAACAAGAGGATAGTGATAATGAACACATTAGACGAGATGAAAATGCTTCTAATCCCTCATGTGAAGTAGTAGGTCCACTTGCTATACTCTCATCACCTCCCCACAAAGAAAGTAAAAATAATTTTAACCCTTCATTTGATTTTTGTCTTATCATTCCGTTAGAAACACTTTCTCCTCTACAGAAATTATACATTGATGATAATTTTTGTGAGAGGGATATGTGATGTGACATACAAAAGACTGAGAGTACAGAGGCTGAGAGTGAAAAAGTCAAATTAATGGCCCAAATTTGGTGAGTGAAAATACATATGAGGTAAAAGTCACACAAAACCCAAAAGAAAAACACAAGAAAAAGAATGCGACGAGTGATTTCGTTTTGACTAATCCTTACAAATGTTCGAGTAGTGCTGTCTTATTTTTTCAGGATTTTGTTGAACCATTGAGAGGAGCTCAATTAGATCACTCCACATACAACAAAGAAGCCTTTTCAATTGGAGTTGATGATTGTTCTCTCATTGCCAATTTAGATTCGAGGACGAATCCTTTTGAGGAGTGGGGGAATGATACATGCATGAGCGGGGTCAAATTACTAATTTTGGACAAGAAGCTGAATTTGTTCGATGCAAACAATAAAAGCCAAAACAGTGCACGCATAGGAGGTCAAAAATGATGCATCTTGGACAAGAAATTGAATTTGTTTATAAAGTCTGGAAAGTCAGCCAACTTGCGACGAGTTTTTGGATGGGATCCAGGCATTTCTGAGTCAAGTTGTCTTCTAACAAATTGTCCGTCATTCAGTTACCTTTCCAACGCATCTTGAAACGCATCAATCGAACATCAGGAACTCAGGATACGTCCAATTTACTAAGACTGCGCATGCATAAAACTGGATACGGGATTATTACGGGATTTTGTAAAATTCAGCCCAAAAGCTTAAATATAAGGCTTTGGACGAATTAAACTTAGCCCAATGTATTTATTATCATTTAAATTGATGTTTTTAGGGTTTTATATACTTTAGGAACCAGCCACCCAGCCCTTATCAGCTTATAACTTGCCTTATCACCCTATTCCTTGCCACACAAGCACAAGGAGTTTAAAGGCTGTTATTTTTTTATTATTTTTAATTGGATTAGGTTTTCCTTGTTTTAGTAGAAGTTAAATTACTTTGTCTATCCTTCACCTATAAAAGGATGAAGCCTCCATCATTGTAAGACGGATTTTCTTTGATTTATGAAATATTTAGTGAGTTTGCTTTTGCAAGTGCTGATTACTTGTGCCTTCGAAGTCTTCTTCAACATAAGTTCGATGAGTTCTTGTGAGGGAGATCATCTTCACACTCTTGCTTGCCTAGATAATCGCGTCTAAGAGGGTGGGTTAGAGCCACTTGAGGTTGCTTGCTTAGATAATTGCGTCTAAGAGGGTGCCGAGGACAAAATAACAACAATAAATCGCAAGCCATCTTCACCTTCAACCTTCAACCTTCACACCATCTTCCATAATTCTATAAACAAAGCTGGAATTTTCAGATTTGTTTTACCTTTCACTTTTGCAATCTTTTTATTTATATTCTTATTTCTTATCATCTAATCCTTCATTTTGTCTTTCTTTCTTTCATTAATTTTCCAGCCCCGAATCTAAAATTTTCAAGAAACCCCAAATAGTTTCTCTTGAACTTTCAAATCTGCCCATACTTTTCTTGATTGAGTCTAGAGCTCCTAGTTCTTGCAACAACTTGATTGAAGGCTTCCAAATCCAAGTTTGCGCTACTCTATCAGCAACCAACCATGAAGACATCCCAAAACCAGAAGGTACACACGACTCTCTTCGTACTTCTACTTCTAGCATTTGTGCTGATAGAGTAGCGCAAATTCGAATAAAGAGAAAAAAACAAACCAAAATAAAGAACAAATCTAAAAATTCAAATTTGCTTATGGTGGTGGCGTCAATGGAGAAGCTTGAATATGTGGAGATGGCGTGATGAATTGATAGTTGTTGTTTTGTCCTCGGCACACTCTTAGACGCAATTATCTAAGCAAGCAACCTCAAGCGGCTCTAACCCACCCTCCTAGATGCAATTACCTAGGCAAGCAAGAGTGTGAAGATGATCTCCCTCACAAGAACTCGATGATCTTATGTTGAAGATGGCTTCTAGACAAGTTTATCGAACACTTGCAAACTCAAAGAATACTAAAATCTCCAAAGAGAACTTTTTTAACATAATGAAATCTGAATTACAATGTGGGTGAAGCCTCCTTTATATAGGCCATGGAGAAGTTTTTATCCTACTAAACTTAGGAATTAAATACAATAAACAAGATGACAATGCTTCTAATCCCTCATGTAAAGTAGTAGGTCCACTTGCTATACTCTCATCACCTCCCCACGAAGAAAGTAAGTGTAATTCTAACCCTTCATTTGATTCTTTTCCTATCATTCCGTTAGAAACGCTTTCTCCTCTAAATAAATTGTACATTGATGATAAATTTTGTGAGAGGGATATGGGATGTGAGATACTAAAGACTGAGAGTAAAGAGGCCGAGAGTGAAAAAAGTCAAATTAATGGCCCAAATTTGGTGAGTGAAAATACATATGAGGTAAAAGTCACACAAAGCCCAAAAGAAAAAGATAAGAAAAAGAACGCGACGAGGGATTTTGTTTTGACTAATCATTACAAATGTTCGAGTAGTGTTGTCTGGTTTTTTCAGGATTTTGTTGAACCATTGAGAGGATCTCAATTAGATCACTCCACATACAACAAAGAAGCCTTTTCAATTGAACTTGATGATTATTCTCTCATTGCCGATTTAGATTCGAGGACGAATCCTTTTGAGGAGTGGGGGAATGATACATGCATGAGCGGGGTTAAATTACTCATATTGGACAAGAAGCTGAATTTCCTCGATGCAAACAATAATGGCCAAAACAATGCACGCATAGGAGGTCAAAAACGATGCATCTTGGACAAGAAACAGAATCTGTTTGTGAAGTCTGGAAAGTCAGCTAACTTGCGACGGGTTTTCGGATGGGATCCAGGAATTTCTGGGTCGAGTTGTCTTCTAACAAATTGTCCTTAATTCAGTTACCTTTCCAACGCATCTTGAAACGCGTCAATCGGACATTGGGAACTCAAGATACGTCCAATTTATTGAAGACTGCGCAAGCAGAAAACTGGATACGGGATTATTACGAGATTTTGTAATATTCAGCCCAAAAGCTAACATATAAGGTTTTGGACGAATTAAACTTAACCCAACCTAATTATTAACATTTAAATTATGTTTTTAGGGTTTTATATACTTTATGAACCAGCCACCCTTCTCCCAAGCCGTTAGATCAAGTCCAATTTAATGGACCAGATTTGTTTGTTTATTTTATTCATTCTTAGCTTTAGGTTAAAACTATCCTTCATCTAAAAAAGGATGATGCTTTCTTCTTTGTTTGAGAAGATTTCATTGATTAATAAAAAGTTCTCTTTGGAGATTTTAGTATTCTTTGAGTTTGCAAATCTTCGGCAAACTTGTCTAGAAGCCATCTTCAACATAAGATCATCGAGTTCCTTGAGGGAGATCATCTTCACACTCTTGCTTGCCTAGGTAATTGCATCTAGGAGGGTGGGTTAGAGCCGCTTGACGTTGCTTGCTTAGATAATTAAGTCTAAGAGGGTGCCGAGGACAAAACAACATCAACAATTCGCAAGCCATCTTCATCTTCAACCTTCACACCATCTTCCATAATTCCATAAACAAAGCTGGAATTTTCAAATTATTTTACTTATCTCTTTCTCAATCTTTATTTTATATTCTTATTTCTTATCATCTAATCATTCATCTTGTCTTTCTTTCTTTAATTTTCCAGCCCCGAATCTGAAATTTTCAAGAAACCCTCAACTAGTTTCTCTTGAATTTTCAGATCTGCCCATACTTTTCTTGATTGAGTCTAGTGCTCCTAGTTCTTGCGACAACTTGATTGAAGGCTTCCAAATCCAAGATTGCGCTACTCTATCATTTGGTATCATATTTGGGACGATTCTTGACAAGAATTTTGGCGTTTTTGGGTGAAAACTCAAAAATTAGGGAAAATTCGTCAAATTCGAACGAGGGAATTTTGAGCTGAAAATTTCCAGATCAGATCTAAACCTTTGGAGGAGTCACCACATAAAAGTTTAGAATTTTTTGACATCGGGAACACCTCCAACGAAGTAGATCAAGTTGCTGCAAAATTCTAGGGTTTTTGGGGTTTTCTAATTTTCTTTCATTCTTAGCCATTAGTTTTCGTTTGTTTTAGCTTTTATTGCTTCTTACACATCTTCTAACACCTTCTTGTTTCCTTGTGTTAGTAGGACTAAAAGTTGCATACTCTTCTTTCTCCTTGCAACTATAATTCTATTGGTGTCTAACCTTTTCTTTGGATTCTTAAAGCAATTAGGGTGTTTTATTCTCTTTTCAACACTCGTTATCGTATACCAATAAATATTTTTCGGTCACGATGCAAGATACAAGATAATCTATGTTCTTTAATTATTGATGGTGACAGTCGTGTAAACTTGGTGAGCAACTTCATTGTTGATGCACTCGATCTACCATGCCAAGAACACCCTAAGCTGTATCATCTTCAAGGGTTTAATAGCGGACCGAGTATGAAGGTAACCGAACGTTGTTTAATCTCTTTTACTCTTGGAAGCTATTGTGATGATGTATGGTGTGACGTGGTTCCTATGGAAGTCACTCACTTGCTATTAGGAAGACCTTGGAAAAATGATAGTGGCATTGTCCATCGAATTAATACAAATGGATACTCGGTTGTGCACCAAGGCCAGAAGCTCTCGTTTGCTACAATAGAGCCAGAAAAAGTAGATGACGATATAGCGAAAGCAAAAAAACAGTGTGAGAGGATAAAACGAAAAAGATTGGAAGCACAAAAGGCTGAATCAATTGACCACACAAAAGCAACCAGAAGGTACACATGATTCTCTTCGTACTTCTACTTCTAGCATTTGTGCAAATGTTGACATTGGAGAAGAACCATCTCCCAAACAAAAGGATAGTGATAGTGAACACATTAGACAAGATGACAATGCTTCTAATCCCTCATGTGAAGTAGTAGGTCCACTTGCTATACTCTCATCACCTCCCCACGAAGAAAGTAAGTGTAATTCTAACCCTTCATTTGATTCTTGTCCTATCATTCCGTTAGAAACACTTTCTCATGTACAGAAATTGTACATTGATGATAAATTTTGTGAGAGGGATATGAGATGTGAGATACAAAAGACTGCGAATAAAGAGGTCGAGAGTTAAAAAAGTCAAATTAAAGGCCCAAAATTGGTGAGTGAAAATACATATGAGGTAAAAGTCACACAAAGCCCAAAAGAAAAAGACAAGAAAAAGAACGCGACGAGTGATTTTGTTTTGACTAATCATTACAAATGTTCGAGTAGTGTTGTCTTATTTTTTCAGGATTTTGTTGAACCATTGAGAGGATCTCAATTAGATCACTCCACATACAACAAAGAAGCCTTTTCAATTGAACTTGATGATTATTCTCTCATTGCCGATTTAGATTCGAGGACGAATCCTTTTGAGGAGTGGGGGAATGATACATGCATGAGCGGGGTTAAATTACTCATATTGGACAAGAAGCTGAATTTCCTCGATGCAAACAATAATGGACAAAACAATGCACGCATAGGAGGTCAAAAACGATGCATCTTGGACAAGAAACTGAATCTGTTTGTGAAGTCTGGAAAGTCAACTAACTTGCGACGGGTTTTCGGATGGGATCCAGGCATTTATGGGTCTAGTTGTCTCCTAACAAATTGTCCTATATTCAGTTACCTTTCCAACGCATCTTGAAACGCGTCAATCGGACATTGGGAACTCAAGATACGTCCAATTTACTGAAGACTGCGCATGCAGAAAACTGGATACGGGATTATTACGAGATTTTGTAAAATTCAGCCCAAAAGCTAACATATAAGGCTTTGGACGAATTAACCTTCATCTTTTTTTATAATCTTATTTCTTATCATCCAATCCTTCATCTTGTCTTTCTTTCTTTAATTTTCCAGCCCCGAATCTGAAATTTTCAAGAAACCCTCAACTAGTTTCTCTTGAATTTTCAGATCTGCCCATACTTTTCTTGATTGAGTCTAGTGCTCCTAGTTCTTGCAACAACTTGATTGAAGGCTTCCAAATCCAAGATTGCACTACTCTATCATTTGGTATCATATTTGGGACGAATCTTGACAAGAATTTGTGAAAACTCAAAAATTAGGGAAAATTCGTCAAATTCAAACGAGGGAATTTTGAGCTGAAAATTTCCAGATCAGATCTAAACCTTTGGAGGAGTCACCACATAAAAGTTTAGAATTTTTTGACATCGGGAACACCTCAAACGAAGTAGATCAAGTTGCTGCAAAATTCCAGGGTTTTTGGGGTTTTCTAATTTTCTTTCATTCTTAGCCATTAGTTTTCGTTTGTTTTAGCTTTTATTGCTTCTTACACATCTTCTAACACCTTCTTGTTTCCTTGTGTTAGTAGGACTAAAAGTTGCATACTCTTCTTTCTCCTTGCAACTATAATTCTATTGGTGTCTAACCTTTTCTTTGGATTCTTAAATCAATTAGGGTGTTTTATTCTCTTTTCAACACTCGTTATCGTATACCAATAAATATTTTTCGCGCACGATGCAAGATACAAGATAATCTATGTGCTTTAATTATTGATGGTGACAGTCGTGTAAACTTGGTGAGCAACTTCATTGTTGATGCACTCGATCTACCATGCCAAGAACACCCTAAGCCGTATCATCTTCAAGGGTTTAATAGCGGACCGAGTATGAAGGTAACCGAACGTTGTTTAATCTCTTTTACTCTCGGAAGCTATTGTAATGATGTATGGTGTGACGTGGTTCCTATGGAAGTCACTCACTTGCTATTAGGAAGACCTTGGAAAAATGATAGTGGCGCTGTCCATCGAATCAATACAAATGGATACTCGGTTGTGCACTAAGGCCAGAAGCTCTCGTTTGCTACAATAGAGACAGAAAAAGTAGATGACGATATCGCGAAAGCAAAAAAACAGTGTGAGAGGATAAAACGAAAAAGATTGGAAGCACAAAAGGCTGAAATCAATTGACCACACAAAGGCAACCAGAAGGTACACATGATTCTCTTCGTACGTCTACTTCTAGCATTTGTGCAAATGTTGACATTGGAGAAGAACCATCTCCCAAACAAAAGGATAGTGATAGTGAACACATTAGACAAGATGACAATGCTTCTAATCCCTCATGTGAAGTAGTAGGTCCACTTGCTATACTCTCATCACCTCCCCACGAAGAAAGTAAGTGTAATTCTAACCCTTCATTTGATTCTTGTCCTATCATTCCGTTAGAAACACTTTCTCCTGTACAGAAATTGTACATTGATGATAAATTTTGTGAGAGGGATATTGGATGTGAGATACAAAAGACTGAGAGTAAAGAGGCCTAGAGTGAAAAAAGTCAAATTAATGGCCCAAAATTGGTGAGTGAAAATACATATGAGGTAAAAGTCACACAAATCCCAAAAGAAAAAGATAAGAAAAAGAACGCGACGAGTGATTTTGTTTTGACTAATCATTACAAATGTTTGAGTAGTGTTGTCTTATTTTTTCAGGATTTTGTTGAACCATTGAGAGGAGCTCAATTAGATCACTCCACATACAACAAAGAAGCCTTTTCAATTGAACTTGATGATTGTCCTCTCATTGCCGATTTAGATTCGAGGACGAATCCTTTTGAGGAGTGGGGGAATGATACATGCATGAGCGGGGTTAAATTACTCATATTGGACAAGAAGCTGAATTTCCTCGATGCAAACAATAATGGACAAAACAATGCACGCATAGAGGTCAAAAACGATGCATCTTGGACAAGAAACTGAATCTGTTTGTGAAGTCTGGAAAGTCAACTAACTTGCGACGGGTTTTCGGATGGGATCCAGGAATTTCTTGGTCGAGTTGTCTCCTAACAAATTGTCCTTCATTTAGTTAACTTTCCAACGCATCTTGAAACGCGTCAATCGAACATCGGGAACTCAAGATACGTCCAATTTACTGAAGACTGCGCATGCAGAAAACTGTATACGGGATTATTACGAGATTTTGTAAAATTCAGCCCAAAAGCTAACATATAAGGCTTTGGACGAATTAAACTTAACCCAACCTAATTATTAACATTTAAATTATGTTTTTAGGGTTTTATATACTTTATGAACCAGCCACCCTTCTCCCAAGCCGTTAGATCAAGTCCAATTTAATGGACCACATTTGTTTGTTTATTTTATTCATTCTTAGCTTTAGGTTAAAGCCATCCTTCATCTATAAATGGATGATGCTTTCTTCTTTGTTTGAGAAGATTTCATTGACTAATAAAAAGTTCTCTTTGGAGATTTTAGTATTCTTTGAGTTTGCAAGTGTTCGGTAAACTTGTCTAGAAGCCATCTTCAACATAAGATCATCGAGTTCTTTGAGGGAGATCATCTTCACACTCTTGCTTGCCTAGGTAATTGCATCTAGGAGGGTGGGTTAAAGCCTCTTGAGGTTGCTTGCTTAGATAATTGAGTCTAAGAGGGTGCCGAGGACAAAACAACATCAACAATTCGCAAGCCATCTTCATCTTCAACCTTCACACCATCTTCCATAATTCCATAAACAAAGCTGGAATTTTCAGATTTGTTTTACTTCTCTTTCTCAATCTTTTTTTTATATTCTTATTTCTTATCATCTAATCCTTCATCTTGTCTCTCTTTCTTTAATTTTCCAGCCCCGAATCTGAAATTTTCAAGAAACCCTCAACTAGTTTCTCTTGAATTTTCAGATCTGCCCATACTTTTCTTGATTGAGTCTAGTGCTCCTAGTTCTTGCAACAACTTGATTGAAGGCTTCCAAATCCAAGATTGCGCTACTCTATCATTTGGTATCATATTCGGGACGATTCATGACAAGAATTTTGGCGTTTTTGGGTAAAAACTCAAAAATTAGGGAAAATTCGTCAATTTCAAACGAGGGAATTTTGAGCTGAAAATTTCCAGATCAGATCTAAACCTTTGGAGGAGTCACCACATAAAAGTTTAGAATTTTTTGACATCGGGAACACCTCAAACGAAGTAGATCAAGTTGCTGCAAAATTCCAGGGTTTTTGGGGTTTTCTAATTTTCTTTCATTCTTATCCATTAGTTTTCGTTTGTTTTAGCTTTTATTGCTTCTTACACATCTTCTAACACCTTCTTGTTTCCTTGTGTTAGTAGGACTAAAAGTTGCATACTCTTCTTTCTCCTTGCAACTATAATTCTATTGGTGTCTAACCTTTTCTTTGGATTCTTAAAGCAATTAGGGTGTTTTATTCTCTTTTCAACACTCGTTATCGTATACCAATAAATATTTTTCGGTCACGATGCAAGATACAAGATAATCTATGTTCTTTAATTATTGATGGTGACAGTCGTCTAAACTTGGTGAGCAACTTCATTGTTGATGCACTCGATCTACCATGCCAAGAACACCCTAAGCCGTATCATCTTCAAGGGTTTAATAGCGGACCGAGTATGAAAGTAACCGAACGTTGTTTAATCTTTTTTACTCTTGGAAGCTATTGTGATGATGTATGGTGTGACGTGGTTCCTCTGGAAGTCACTCACTTGCTATTAGGAAGACCTTGGAAAAATGATAGTGGCGCTGTCCATCGAATCAATACAAATGGATACTCGGTTGTACACCAAGGCCAGAAGCTCTCGTTTGCTACAATAGAGCCAGAAAAAGTAGATGACGAAATAGTGAAAGCAAAAAAACAGTGTGAGAGGATAAAACGAAAAAGAATGGAAGCACAAAAGGCTGAATCAATTGACCACACAAAGGTAACCAGAAGGTACACATGATTCTCTTCGTACTTCTACTTCTAGCATTTGTGCAAATGTTGACATTGGAGAAGAACCATCTCCCAAACAAAAGGATAGTGATAGTGAACACATTAGACAATATGACAATGCTTCTAATCCCTCATGTGAAGTAGTAGGTCCACTTGCTATACTCTCATCACCTCCACACGAAGAAAGTAAGTGTAATTCTAACCCTTCATTTGATTCATGTCCTATTATTCCGTTAGAAACACTTTCTCCTTTACTGAAATTGTACATTGATGATAAATTTTGTGAGAGGGATATTGGATGTGAGATACAAAAGACTGAGAGTAAAGAGGCCGAGAGTGAAAAAAGTCAAATTAATGGCCCAAAATTGGTGAGTGAAAATACATATGAGGTAAAAGTCACACAAAGCCCAAAAGAAAAAAGACAAGAAAAAGAACGCGACAAGTGATTTTGTTTTGACTAATCATTACAAATGTTCGAGTAGTGTTGTCTGGTTTTTTCAGGATTTTGTTGAACCATTGAGAGGAGCTCAATTAGATCACTCCACATACAACAAAGAAGCCTTTTCAATTGAGCTTGATGATTGTTCTTTTATTGCCGATTTAGATTCGAGGACGAATCCTTTTGAGGAGTAGGGGAATGATACATGCATGAGAGGGGTTAAATTACTCATATTGGACAAGAAGCTGAATTTGTTCGATGCAAACAATAATGGCCAAAACAATGCACGCATAGGAGGTCAAAAACGATGCATCTTAGACAAGAAACTGAATCTGTTTGTGAAGTCTGGAAAGTCAGCTAACTTGCGATGAGTTTTCCGATGGGATCCAGGCATTTATGGGTCGAGTTGTCTTCTAACAAATTGTCCTTCATTCAGTTACCTTTCCAATGCATCTTGAAACGCGTCAATCGACATCGGGAACTCAAGATACGTCCAATTTACTGAAAACTGTGCATGCAAAAAACTGGATACGGGATTATTACGATATTTTGTAAAATTCAGCCCAAAAACTAACATATAAGGCTTTGGATGAATTAAACTTAACCCAACCTAATTATTAACATTTAAATTATGTTTTTAGGGTTTTATATACTTTATGAACCAGCCACCCTTCTCCCAAGCCGTTAGATCAAGTCCAATTTAATGGACCAGATTTGTTTGTTTATTTTATTCATTCTTAGCTTTAGGTTAAAGCCATCCTTCATCTATAAAAGGATGATGCTTTCTTCTTTGTTTGAGAAGATTTCATTGATTAATAAAAAGTTCTCTTTGGAGATTTTAGTATTCTTTGAGTTTGCAAGTGTTCGGTAAACTTGTCTAGAAGCCGTCTTCAACATAAGATCATCGAGTTCTTGTGAGGGAGATCATCTTCACACTCTTGTTTGCCTAGGTAATTGCATCTAGGAGGGTGGTTTAGAGCCGCTTGAGGTTGCTTGCTTAGATAATTGAGTCTAAGAGGGTGTCGAGGACAAAACAACATCAACAATTCGCAAGCCATCCTTCATCTTCAACCTTCACACCATCTTCCATAATTCCAAATACAAAGTTGGAATTTTCAGATTTGTTTTACTTATCTCTTTCTCAATCTTTTTTTATATTCTTATTTCTTATCATCTTGTCTTTCTTTCTTTAATTTTCCGGCCCGAATCTGAAATTTTCGAGAAACCCTCAACTAGTTTCTCTTGAATTTTCAGATATGCCCATACTTTTCTTGATTGAGTCTAGAGCACCTAGTTCTTGCAACAACTTGATTGAAGGCTTCCAAATCCAAGATTGCGCTACTCTATCACTTACTTGCTGCCCAAGCAACCAGCCCTTATCAGCTTATCACTTGCCTGATCACCCTATCCCTTGTCACACAAGCACAAGGAGTATAAAGGCTGTTATTTTATTATTATTTTTAATTAGATTAGGTTTTCCTTATTTTAGTAGAAGTTAAATTACTTTGTCTATCCTTCACCTATAAAAGGATGAAGCCTCCACCATTGTAAGACAGATTTTATTTGATTTATGAAATATTTAGTGAGTTTGCTTTTGCAAGTGCTGATTACTTGTGCCTTCGAAGTCTTCTTCAACATAAGTTCGACGAGTTCTTGTGAGGGAGATCATCTTCACACTCTTGCTTGCCTAGATAATCGCATATAGGAGGGTGGGTTAGAGCCGCTTGAGGTTGCTTGCTTAGATAATTGAGTCTAAGAGGGTGTCGAGGACAAAACAACATCAACAATTCGCAAGCCATCTTCATCTTCAACCTTCACTCCATCTTCCATAATTCCATAAACAAAGCTGGAATTTTCAGATTTGTTTTACTTATCTATTTCTCAATATTTTTTAATCTTCTTTTTATATTCTTATTTCCTATCATATAATCCTTCATCTTATCTTTCTTTCTTTAAATTTCCAGCCTTGAATCTGAAAATTTCAAGAAAATCCCTTCTCTTTTCTCTTGAATTTTCAGATCTGCCCAAACTTCCTTGATTGAGTCTAGAGCTCCTAGTTCTTGCAACAACTTGATTGAAGGCTTCCAAATCCAAGATTGATCTACTCTATCATTTGGTATCAGATTTGGGACGATTCTTGGCAAGAATTTTGGGGTTTTTGGGAAAAAAAACTCGAAAATTAGGGAAAATTCGTCAAACTAAATGAGTGAATTTTGAGCTGAAAATTTCCAGATCCGATCTACACCATTGGAGGAGTCACCACACAAAATTTTAGAATTTTTGGACTTCAGGAACGCCACGAACGAAGTGGATAAAGTTACAGCAAAATTAGGGTTTCCCCCTACTTTAACCCTATTTTCATTATTTTTTCTTCAATTTTCGTTATTTTCAGTTTATTTGCCTTGTAAAAAGAAAAAAAAGAGAAAAAAAGAAAAAACTAAAAAAGAAAGGAAAGTGAAGAAAAGCTCATACCTAGCCCACTAACCACCATCAAGAATCATCAAGATCACCATCATCAACTACCACAAGCATCACATTGAAGTGGATTCAACATTGGATTTCTTCCTTCAAGTTGTTTCTAGGTTTTGGGGTTATCATCTTTCTCTACTAATTTTTTTCTACTCTTAGTTTCTTTAGTTCCATTGTTTTGCTTTTTCTTTATTCTATTATGCAATTTAAAACCTTCTCTTTTCTGGTATGAGTAGGACTAAAAGTTGCAATATAATCCTTCTTTCTTGCAACTATATTCAATTGGTGTCAAGCCTTTCATTGGACTCCTAGTACAATTAGGACTCATTGTTAGGATTAAACTCCGATTGTAACTTGTTGACTTGTGGCGGGGAAGGTCTTTAAAGAGTACGAGATCGGTTTACTTGCCTCGCTAAATAAATTTGGAGCGTTTAGTGAGATTTCTAGTTTTCTTTTGCTTTTCACCTTTTTAAATCTGAGTGTTTCAAGATGTCAGAAACAAGTAACAACGAAGAACCACATGAAGTGACTCTTCAAGAAGTTTCGGATACTCTCAATAAACTTGAATGGACTATAATCTCTTTGGCAGACAAGCTTGAGCACACCGATACATTCATAACCGCAATCACTCAAACCATTGGGAGATTAGAAACCATTGCTATTGCAAGCGATATTGAATAGCCTAGGCATCCAAATCTTGTTCCCATTCAGAATAGACGCCAAAACCCCCTGCATGGGCACAATCCTCGCATAAAGCCGAAATGAGCAACAAACACCTTAGCCAAACCAAAAATCACTGTACCACCTTTTCAAGGAAGGTATGATCTTGATGCTTATTGTGACTAGGAAAATCAAGTTGATCTTCTATTCGAGTATTATCAATGCCCCGAAGAGGATCAAGTTCCACTGTTGACTCTCGAATTCACTGAATATGTATCCATTTGGTGGTCCCAATTGGTTCGCAATCGGCGTCTCAATGGAGAAGCCAAGATAATCTCATGGGGAGAACTTAAAGAAGTCATACGAGAACGATTCGTTCCCCCATTATATCGGCGAAAGATCAAACAAAAGTTTCAAAGAATCTGACAAGGCTATAGGACTGTTGATGAGTATCTCAAAGAGATGGAATCATTGATGCAAAGAGCCGATATCCAAGAGGATGAAGAGGATACAATGACTAGGTTTGTTGTCAGACTCAATGACAACATTCTTGAGGTACTTGAACTCAAAACCTACTACACCCTTCAAGAGGCATTCAATTCACCATGACAATTGAAAAGCGCATCAAAGATCGATAACAATATCGACAAAAGAATTATCACTATGACAAAGGTACCACTCAACCTTTATCTCATTCTAATTCTTCTAAACCTTTGCTCGACTCAAGTAGACCAAAGCAGAAAATTGAAACATCCAAGTCACTTTGGACAAAACCAAGACAAAACCCCATGTTGGCAGAAAACACACAAACACTCAAACAAACTCGAGAGATTGTATGCTTCAAGTGCAACGGTCATGGACACTATAAAAGAGACTACCCGAATACAAGACTCTTTCTTATTCAAGAAGATGAGAGCTACTCATCCAAGTCGGAGGAGGAATTGTTCGACAATGAATTCATCACCGGTGGTTACCAAAGTGATGAACCTGATCCTAAAAGCTTGGTGATTCAAAATTCACTTAATATCCAAGCAATCGACGATACGGAGATGAAAAGAACAAATATTTTCCATACACGATGTTTGATCAAAGGCAAACTATATTCTCGTCATCATTGATAGCGGAAGTTGTGCGAATATGGTGAGCAGCTATCTAGTTGATGCACTTGACCTACCTTGTCAACGCCATCCAAAGCCATATTATCTCCAATGGCTTCATGAAGGGTCAGAATTAAAGGTAAACAAATGTGCCTTAATCACTTTTACTATGGGTAAATATTGTGATGATGTTTGGTGTGATGTTATACCTATGCAAGCATCTCACTTACCTTTAGGACAACCGTGGCAGTATGACCGTGATGTGACTCACCATGGTAAGTTAAATAAGTATTCCTTTGTATACCATGGCAAAAAGTATACCTTGGCTCCACTTGATCCAAAAGAGGTGTACAAAGATCAGATGCCGAATGAAGAAGTTTTGTGAGGAGGTGGGAATAAAAAAAGATGAAAAAGAAAAAAAGAATGAAAAACAAAAGGCAAATACAAAAGAGGCCAGTAGTGATAAAAGCCAAATAAGTATAGGCCCAAGGGTGGTGAGTGATCCTAAATGTGAGAAAAAAAAGAGTGTCTCAAAATATTTATACGAGAGAAAAGAAGTGAGGCAAGCCCCTTCCTTAAACAGCCTTGCATCCTCATCCGCTTTAGGGAACGATTTTTTGAATCACTAACAATAACAAAACTTTGCCTAGTGTGTTTGTTTCTCTTTTGCAGGACTTCAATGATGTTTTAGGTGATCCACTGACGGTTTGCCACCCTTAAGAGGAATTGAACATCAAATTGACCTAATTTGGGTTCTTCTATTCCAAATAGACCAGCATATAGATGTAATCCTGATGAACCCAAGGAGTTAGAAAAGCAAGTGGAAGAACTACTCAACAAAGGCTACATTCGTGAGATTTTAAGCCATTGTTCCGTTCTAGTACTTTTGGTGCCAAAGAAAGATGGTTCATATAGAATGTGTGTCGATTGTAAACCTATCAACCGAATAACAATCAAGTATAGGCATCCTATTCCACGATTAGATGACATGCTTGATGAACTCTACGGCGCATGCATCTTCACCAAGATTGATTTGAAGAGTAGTTATCATCAAATTCGAATGAAAGAAGAAGATGAATGGAAAACTACTTTCAAGACCAAGTTCGGTTTATATAAATGGACAGTTATGCCATTTGGTTTGACCAATGCCCCTAGCATATTCATGAGATTGATGAACCATGTCCTTCGGGAGTTTAGAGGTAAGTTTATTGTTGTTTATTTCGATGATATTCTTATCTACTCTTCTTCTTTTGATTTACATATCTTTCATGTGAGATCGGTCTTGAAGTTCTCCAAGAGAACAATTATATGCTAACATGGAAAAGTGCGTGTTTTGTAGTGAAAGTCTTAGTTTTCTAGGCTTTATAGTAAGTGCACAGGTATCCATGTTGACAATGAAAAAGTCAAAGCAATTCAAGAATGATCCACGCCATCATCCATAACCGAGGTGAGATCTTTCCATGGCCTAGCAAGCTTCTACCGTCGCTTTGTCAAGGATTTCTCTACCATTGCCGCACCATTGACAGATATCATCAAAAAACGGTAGGTTTTCATTGGGGTGAGGCACAAGAACAAGCCTTCCAAACACTAAAAGGTAAACTTTGTAATGCCCCAATTCTTCATCTTCAGATTTTTCTAACATTTTGAGTTAGAATGTGATGCCTCCGGTATAGGCATAGGCGCAGTTCTTTTACAGGAAAAACAACCAATCACTTACTTTAGCGAGAAGTTAAAAGGAGCACATTTGAACTACTCAACTTATGATAAAGAGCTTCTTGCATTAGTTCGTGCACTTGAAGTTTGGCAACACTACCTTCTTCCAAAGGAGTTCATCATACACACCGACCACGAATCATTGAAGTAGCTAAACGGCCAAGGTAATTTGAGCAAGAGACATGCTCGGTGGGTGGAGTTTATTGAAACATTCCTTATGTTATCAAGTACAAAAAGGTAAGGATAATGTAGTAGCAAATACACTATCTAGAAGGTATACCCTAATTACTCAAATGCATGCTACTATATTAGGATTCGAACATATAAAGCAATTGTATCCTAATGAACCAGATTTCAAGGAAATTTATACTCATTGTTTAAAAGGTGCTTTTAACAAGTTTTATCTTGTAGATGGGCTTCTTTTCCGAATAAATAGGTTGTGTATACCACAAGGTTCCATTAGAGAATTGCTAGTCCATGAATCACACTCCAGAGGCTTAATGGGGCACTTTGGCATCTCCAAAACGTTAGACATGGTAATAGAGCATTTTTTTGGCCACATATGAGGAAAACCGTGGAAAAGGTATGCGCATCTTGCATCGTATGTAAACAAGCAAAATCCAAGGTAAGTCTTAACGGTTTATATACACCCTTTCCTATCCCATCTTTCCCTTGGGTCGATTTATCTATGGATTTTATTCTTGAATTACCTCATACCAAAAAGGGTTGAGATAGTATTTTTTTGTGGTAATTACACAGGTTTTCAAAGATGGCTCACTTCATACCATGCCATAAAATGGATGATGCAACACATATAGCCGATCTCTTCTTTAGAGAAGTAGTACGACTTTATGGAATTCCATGCACCATCATTTTCGATAGAGATGTAAAGTTCATAAGCCATTTTGGAATGTTTTGTGGGGAAAGATAGGTACCAAACTTCTTTATTCTACTACTTGTCACCCATAGACGGATGGACAAACTGAGGTAATAAATCGGATCTTAGGTGCATTACTCAGAACTGTTGTCGGTAAGAACACAAAAACTTGGGAAGAATATTTACCTTTTGTAGAGTTTGCCTACAATCGTTCTATTCATTCATCCACCAGTTATTCTCCATTTGAAGTAGTTTATGGTTTTAACCCCTTAACTACATTAGGCCTGGTTCCTTTACCTATTGATAATATTAGCAGCTTAGATGGTGAAAAGAAAGCGGAGTTAGTTAAATCTATTCACACTAAGGCAAAGAAAAGAATGGAGAAAAACATATGAAAACGTTACTACCAAAATCAACAAAGGCCGATGCCAAGTTGTCTTTGAACCAGAAGATTGGGTTTGGTTGCACATGCGTAAAGAAAGATTTATGAACCCTAGGAAATCCAAATTGGATCCACGAGGAGATGAATCATTCCAAGTCCTTGAAAGGATCAACAACAATGCATACCGAATTGATCTACCAGGTAAGTATAATGTGAGTACAACTTTTAATGTTTCTGATCTTCCTCCCTTTGATGTTTTAGATTCGTGGACGAATCCTTTTGAGGAGGGAGAGGATGATACATGTACCACAAGGAAATTCCAAGGACAAGATGGACTTACTTTTCCACTTGGCCCAATAAACCGAGCCAAGTCTAAGCTAATCAAGGACAAGATGAATTGACCGTCCAAGGATTCGTGAGCAAAGGATTACAAACGCCATGAAGAAAAAGAATTTCTTGAAGGAAGTCCACACTTAACATCCTTCAAGAATAATTGGGTCACAAAAAACTCTACTTGCTGCACCTTTGGAGATGGATATCCATGAACCTTTAGATGTCCATTAATTAGCCCTTTTATTGTAATTAGACCCTATACTTGTTACTATAAAAGATTGGGTCATATTTTTATTTTTAACCCAAATTAGGATTTACAATTGTTTTTAGGCCTAGTTAGCTTTTAAAACAACCCACACATGCCTCCTTGTCCAAGAACCAATTTCTTATCATCTAAACCAGCCCAAACACCCTTAAATTCGTCAAAATAAAGGCCCTATCAACTTTTACTTGTCTGCCCAATCAAAACAGCTCTTATCAGGCCATTACTTGATGCCTAAGCAAACCAGCCTTCATCAAGCTTACTTGCTGCCCAAGCAACCAACCCTTATCAGCTTATCACTTGCCTTATCACCCTATCCCTTGCCACACAAGCACAAGGAGTTTAAATGCTGTTATTTTATTATTATTTTTAATTAGATTAGGTTTTCCTTGTTTTAGTAGAAGTTAAATTACTTTGTCTATCCTTCACCTATAAAAAGATGAAGCCTCCATCATTGTAAGACATATTTTCTTTGATTTATGAAATATTTAGTGAGTTTTTTTTTGCAAGTGCTGATTACTTGTGCCTTCACAAAGTCTTCTTCAACATAAGTTCGATGAGTTCTTGTGAGGGAGATCATCTTCACACTCTTGCTTGCCTAGATAATCGCGTCTAGGAGGGTAGGTTAGAGCCGCTTGAGGTTGCTTGCTTAGATAATTACGTCTAAGAGGGTGCCGAGGGCAAAACAACATCAACAATTCGCAAGCCATCTTCATCTTCAACCTTCACACCATCTTCCATAATTCCATAAACAAAGCTGGAATTTTCAGATTTGTTTTACTTATCTCTTTCTCAATCTTTTTAATCTTTTTTTATATTCTTATTTCTTATCATATAATCCTTCATCTTGTCTTTCTTTCTTTAGTTACGAACTCAAAAATACTACATGTTTCAAGAATGATCCTAAACAAGGCAATTCAAAGGCAAACGGATCTACTTTTGCAAATTCAATCATGTGCCAAGTCTAACTAATCAGGACAATTTAACAAAGGCTTTCAAGTATTCATCTTGTACTTGCGATTCTTGCTGCGATGAAGAAGAAGAATTTCTTGGTCATTAAACCTCCAAACAATGATAGAAATGGCTAAAAAGTAATCACCTAGTGAGATGGATATAAATAACCAATTTATAAATTAATTAGCCTTTAAGATGTAGCACTATTCTTACTTGTTACTATAAAGATATTGGGCCAAGATTTTTATTTTTAGCCCAAATTATTTACAAGTGTTTTTAGGCCTAGTTAGCTTTTAAAACAGCCAAACCATGTCTCCTTGCCCAAGAACCAATTCATTTATCATCTAAACCAGCCCAAATACCATTTTAAATTTCGTCCAAATAAAGGCCCTATCAACTTTTACTTGCTGCCCAATCAAAACAGCTCTTATCAGCCCATTACTTGATGCCCAAGCAAATCAGCCTTCATCAAGTTTACTTAAACAAACAAACCAGCCCTTATCAGCTTATCACTTGCCTTATACACCCTATCCTTTATATTATTTTTAAGCACAAGGAATTTACTTATTAAAACATCCTGTTATTTTATTATTTTTAATTAGATTAGGTTTTCCTTGTTTTAGTATAAGTTAAATTACTTTGTCTATCCTTCACCTATAAAAAGGATGAAGCCTCCATCATTGTCAATACATACATATTTTCTTTGATTTATGAAATATTTAGTGAGTTTTTTTTGCAAGTGCTGATTGCTTGTGCCTTAGCATAAGTCTTCTTCAACATAAGTTCAAATTGAGTTCTTGTGAGGGAGATCATCAAAAGTCAAAACTTCTTCCCCTAGATAACCTTAGGGGGTGGGTTAGAGCATACATTCATAAGGTTGCTAAAATTTTAGATAATTGAGTTTAAGAGGGTGTACGAGGACAAAACAACATCAACATTTTGCATGCCACCTTCATCTTCAACCTTCACACCATCTTCCATAATTCCATAAACAAAACTGGAATTTTCAGATTTGTTTTACCTATCTTCTTCTTAATCTTTTTCTCATCTTTTATTTATATTCTTATTTCTTATCATCTAATCCTTCATCTTGTCTTTCTTTCTTCGCCAAAAAGGACAGCCTTGAATCTGAAAAATTCAAGAAAATCCCTTCTCTATTCTCTTGAATTTTCAGATCTGCCCAAACTTCATTGATTGAGTCAAGAGCTCCTAGTTCTATGCAACAACTTGATTAAAGGCTTCTAAATTATCAAAATATCATCTATCAAAGTTCCTCATCACCAAGCAACAAAAGCCCTATAAGATCATCAAACATCTCCTTGGTTTGCAATACCATTTTCTTCTAAACATGGTTTGTTTTGCAGCAAGGTGATTCATTTCTACATGGCATGGGCATTTATCCTATCAACATATGATGACAATTTTGTTTTTGATGTTATTCATATACATCAAATTCATGTATAAAACTACAGACATTCATTCTTCCAAGATTAATCATTTCTTAGGGTAAACCACATCTCAAGCATTATCACCTACAATAAGAGTTATCATTTGGAAAGGTACAAAGCTTAACTCTTAGTTGATTTACCAACATACTTGATAGAAATATTAAAATATCTTAACTCTTCATCAACCATCATGATGAATCAAAGAAAATGATGAAGAAGGTTTTTAAGCCCAACAAAGACTTTAATGATCACAATTTCAACCAAGAAGTTTTGATACATGTATTACAAGGCAATTTGCTTATCAATTTGGATCTACTTTAGTCCTTTTGGCCCTTCAACTCTTTCTTTCTAAGCTAATGACAATCTGAAATATGGACAAACGAACAACTGCCATGAAGCTAATTAGAATTTCTTGAAGGGGAAGTCCACAGTCCTAACATCCTTCAAGAATAATTCTAAGTTAAAAACAAACTTACTGCACCTTCAGATGGATATAAATGAGCCTTTAATGTCCATTAATTAGCTTTTTTGTAATTAGACCAAAACAATACTTTAAACTATAAAACATTGTTTCAGATTTTTATTTTTAGCCCAAACATATTAACAAGTGTTTTTAGGCCTAGTTACATTTAAAACAGCTCTGAACATGTCCCTAAAGAACCATGAACATTCATTTAAACCAGCCACAAATACAGTTAAATCTGTCCAAATCAAAACAACTATCAACTTTTACTTACATCAAACAATCAAAAAACATTTTATCAGTGCAGAACTTGATCTTTAATGTATCAGCCTTCATCAATTTATTTACAAACAGATTTATCAGCTTATCAATTGCCTTATAACCCCATCCCTTGCCACACAAGCAAAAGGAATTTACAAAGTTGTTCTTTATTTTTATTTTTAATTAGATTAGGTTTTCCCTTGTAAATAGTTCCCAATTAAATTGTTTTGTTATCCAAACACAGCTAAAATAGTCTTCCATCATTGTAATCAAACAATTTGATTTAAACAAACATTTTCACTCTTTTTTAATTGCTGATAGAAACTATACAGCTAAATTCAACATCAAACTTCCACATAATTTAATGATTCTTGTGAGGAGATCATTTTCACTCTTGCTTGCCTTGATAGTCTTATTAAGAGGGTGGGTTAAGCATCTTTTGCTTTCTTATATTAGATCACAAACAATAGAATAAGAGGACAAAACAACATCAACATTCTCAAAACCTTCATTTCAACCTTAAACACCATCTTAAAAATAATTCCATAACTAAACTGGAATTTTCAGATTTGTTTTACCTATCTTTAATTCTTAATCTTTTCTCATCTTTTTATTTATTTAAGGAATTTCTTATCATCTAATCCTTCATCATGTCTTTCTTTCTTTAAATTTCCAGCCTTGAATCTGAAAAATTCAAGAAAATCCCTTCTATTCTCTCTTGAATTTTCAGATCTGCAACAAACTTCATTGATTGAGTCTAGAGCTCCTAGAAGAATGCAACAACTTGATTAAAGGTCAACAAATCCAAGATTGAATTATTTTATCAAAGTTCCTCATCACCAAGCAATTGTGAAAAGCCCCTTAAGATCGTCAAACATCCTCCTTATTTTTTTCTTTTCTTCTAAACATGGTTTGTTTTGCAGCAAGGTGACAAGATGGACTTATCTTATCAACATATGATGACAATTTTCTTTTTGAGATTGGTTGGTAATCAAAGTCAAGGCCAAACTACAGACATTCATTCTGTCCAAGATTAATCATTTCAAGGGTATGAAGGGCATTATCACCTACTCAATGAAGAAAGAAGGTACAAAGCTTAAGAAGTTGACATTACCAACATATCCTTCAAGAAATTTGAGGAGTCAAGAAAACTCAACCATCATGATACACCAAAGAGAAAAGATGAAGATATCTCCAACAAAGACTATGATGTTTGTCCATTAATTAGCCCTTACTTGTACCATTAGGCAATTTGTTACTATGACAACTCTTTCTCAATCTTTTTTATATTCTTATTTCTTATCATCTTGTCTTTCTTTCTTTAATTTTTAGCCCCGAATCTGAAGTTTTTTAGAAACCCTCAACTAGTTTCTCTTGAATTTTCTTGATATGAACCCCATACTTTTCTTGATTGAGTCTAGAGCACCTAGTTCTTGCAACAACTTGATTGAAGGCTTCCAAATCCAAGATTGCGCTACTCTATCACTTACTTGCTGCCCAAGCAACCAGCCCTTATCACTTATCACTTGCAACCAGATCACCCTATCCCTTGTCACACAAGCACAAGGAGTATAAAGGCTGTTATTTTATTATTATTTTTAATTAGATTAGGTTTTCCTTATTTTAGTAGAAGTTAAATTACTTTGTCTATCCTTCACCTATAAAAGGATGAAGCCTCCACCATTGTAAGACAGATTTTATTTGATTTATGAAATATTTAGTGAGTTTGTTTTTGCAAGTGCTGATTACTTGTGCCTTCAAGTCTTCTTCAACATAAGTTCGACGAGTTCTTGTGAGGGAGATCATCTTCACACTCTTGCTTGCCTAGATAATCGCATATAGGAGGGTGGGTTAGAGCGCTTGAGGTTGCTTGCTTAGATAATTGAGTCTAAGAGGGTGTCGAGGACAAAACAACATCAACAATTCGCAAGCCATCTTCATCTTCAACCTTCACTCCATCTTCCATAATTCCATAAACAAAGCTGGAATTTTCAGATTTGTTTTACTTATCTATTTCTCAATATTTTTTAATCTTTTTTTATATTCTTATTTCCTATCATATAATCCTTCATCTTATCTTTCTTTCTTTAAATTTCCAGCCTTGAATCTGAAAAATTTCAAGAAAATCCCTTCTCTTTTCTCTTGAATTTTCAGATCTGCCCAAACTTCCTTGATTGAGTCTAGAGCTCCTAGTTCTTGCAACAACTTGATTGAAGGCTTCCAAATCCAAGATTGATCTACTCTATCATTTGGTATCAGATTTGGGACGATTCTTGGCAAGAATTTTGGGGTTTTTGGGAAAAAAAAACTCGAAAATTAGGGAAAATTCGTCAAACTAAATGAGTGAATTTTGAGCTGAAAATTTCCAGATCCGATCTACACCATTGGAGGAGTCACCACACAAAATTTTAGAATTTTTGGACTTCAGGAACGCCACGAACGAAGTGGATAAAGTTACAGCAAAATTAGGGTTTCCCCCTACTTTAACCCTATTTTCATTATTTTTTCTTCAATTTTCGTTATTTTCAGTTTATTTGCCTTGTAAAAAGAAAAAAAAGAGAAAAAAAGAAAAAACTAAAAAAGAAAGGAAAGTGAAGAAAAGCTCATACCTAGCCCACTAACCACCATCAAGAATCATCAAGATCACCATCATCAACTACCACAAGCATCACATTGAAGTGGATTCAACATTGGATTTCTTCCTTCAAGTTGTTTCTAGGTTTTGGGGTTATCATCTTTCTCTACTAATTTTTTTCTACTCTTAGTTTCTTTAGTTCCATTGTTTTGCTTTTTCTTTATTCTATTATGCAATTTAAAACCTTCTCTTTTCTGGTATGAGTAGGACTAAAAGTTGCAATATAATCCTTCTTTCTTGCAACTATATTCAATTGGTGTCAAGCCTTTCATTGGACTCCTAGTACAATTAGGACTCATTGTTAGGATTAAACTCCGATTGTAACTTGTTGACTTGTGGCAGGAAGGTCTTTAAAGAGTACGAGATCGGTTTACTTGCCTCGCTAAATAAATTTGGAGCGTTTAGTGAGATTTCTAGTTTTCTTTTGCTTTTCACCTTTTTAAATCTGAGTGTTTCAAGATGTCAGAAACAAGTAACAACGAAGAACCACATGAAGTGACTCTTCAAGAAGTTTCGGATACTCTCAATAAACTTGAATGGACTATAATCTCTTTGGCAGACAAGCTTGAGCACACCGATACATTCATAACCGCAATCACTCAAACCATTGGGAGATTAGAAACCATTGCTATTGCAAGCGATATTGAATAGCCTAGGCATCCAAATCTTGTTCCCATTCAGAATAGACGCCAAAACCCCCTGCATGGGCACAATCCTCGCATAAAGCCGAAATGAGCAACAAACACCTTAGCCAAACCAAAAATCACTGTACCACCTTTTCAAGGAAGGTATGATCTTGATGCTTATTGTGACTAGGAAAATCAAGTTGATCTTCTATTCGAGTATTATCAATGCCCCGAAGAGGATCAAGTTCCTTTATTGACTCGAATTCATTCACTGAATATGTATCCATTTGGTGGTCCCAATTGGTTCGCAATCGGCGTCTCAATGGAGAAGCCAAGATAATCTCATGGGGAGAACTTAAAGAAGTCATACGAGAACGATTCGTTCCCCCATTATATCGGCGAAAGATCAAACAAAAGTTTCAAAGAATCTGACAAGGCTATAGGACTGTTGATGAGTATCTCAAAGAGATGGAATCATTGATGCAAAGAGCCGATATCCAAGAGGATGAAGAGGATACAATGACTAGGTTTGTTGTCAGACTCAATGACAACATTCTTGAGGTACTTGAACTCAAAACCTACTACACCCTTCAAGAGGCATTCAATTCACCATGACAATTGAAAAGCGCATCAAAGATCGATAACAATATCGACAAAAGAATTATCACTATGACAAAGGTACCACTCAACCTTTATCTCATTCTAATTCTTCTAAACCTTTGCTCGACTCAAGTAGACCAAAGCAGAAAATTGAAACATCCAAGTCACTGGACAAAACCAAGACAAAACCCCCATGTTGGCAGAAAACACACAAACACTCAAACAAACTCGAGAGATTGTATGCTTCAAGTGCAACGGTCATGGACACTATAAAAGAGACTACCCGAATACAAGACTCTTTCTTATTCAAGAAGATGAGAGCTACTCATCCAAGTCGGAGGAGGAATTGTCTGACAATGAATTCATCACCGGTGGTTACTCCAGTGATGAACCTGATCCTAAAAGCTTGGTGATTCAAAATTCACTTAATATCCAAGCAATCGACGATACGGAGATGAAAAGAACAAATATTTTCCATACACGATGTTTGATCAAAGGCAAACTATATTCTGTCATCATTGATAGCGGAAGTTGTGCGAATATGGTGAGCAGCTATCTAGTTGATGCACTTGACCTACCTTGTCAACGCCATCCAAAGCCATATTATCTCCAATGGCTTCATGAAGGGTCAGAATTAAAGGTAAACAAATGTGCCTTAATCACTTTTACTATGGGTAAATATTGTGATGATGTTTGGTGTGATGTTATACCTATGCAAGCATCTCACTTACCTTTAGGACAACCGTGGCAGTATGACCGTGATGTGACTCACCATGGTAAGTTAAATAAGTATTCCTTTGTATACCATGGCAAAAAGTATACCTTGGCTCCACTTGATCCAAAAGAGGTGTACAAAGATCAGATGCGAATGAAGAAGTTTTGTGAGGAGGTGGGAATAAAAAAAGATGAAAAAGAAAAAAAGAATGAAAAACAAAAGGCAAATACAAAAGAGGCCAGTAGTGATAAAAGCCAAATAAGTATAGGCCCAAGGGTGGTGAGTGATCCTAAATGTGAGAAAAAAAGAGTGTCTCAAAATATTTATACGAGAGAAAAAGAAGTGAGGCAAGCCCCCTTCCTTAAACAGCCTTGCATCCTCATCCGCTTTAGGGAACGATTTTTTTGAATCACTAACAATAACAAAACTTTGCCTAGTGTGTTTGTTTCTCTTTTGCAGGACTTCAATGATGTTTTAGGTGATCCACCTGACAGTTTGCCACCCTTAAGAGGAATTGAACATCAAATTGACCTAATTTCGGGTTCTTCTATTCCAAATAGACCAGCATATAGATGTAATCCTGATGAACCCAAGGAGTTAGAAAAGCAAGTGGAAGAACTACTCAACAAAGGCTACATTCGTGAGATTTTAAGCCATTGTTCCGTTCTAGTACTTTTGGTGCCAAAGAAAGATGGTTCATATAGAATGTGTGTCGATTGTAAACCTATCAACCGAATAACAATCAAGTATAGGCATCCTATTCCACGATTAGATGACATGCTTGATGAACTCTACGGCGCATGCATCTTCACCAAGATTGATTTGAAGAGTAGTTATCATCAAATTCGAATGAAAGAAGAAGATGAATGGAAAACTACTTTCAAGACCAAGTTCGGTTTATATAAATGGACAGTTATGCCATTTGGTTTGACCAATGCCCCTAGCATATTCATGAGATTGATGAACCATGTCCTTCGGGAGTTTAGAGGTAAGTTTATTGTTGTTTATTTCGATGATATTCTTATCTACTCTTCTTCTTTTGATTTACATATCTTTCATGTGAGATCGGTCTTCGAAGTTCTCCGAAGAGAACAATTATATGCTAACATGGAAAAGTGCGTGTTTTGTAGTGAAAGTCTTAGTTTTCTAGGCTTTATAGTAAGTGCACAGGGTATCCATGTTGACAATGAAAAAGTCAAAGCAATTCAAGAATGATCCACGCCATCATCCATAACCGAGGTGAGATCTTTCCATGGCCTAGCAAGCTTCTACCGTCGCTTTGTCAAGGATTTCTCTACCATTGCCGCACCATTGACAGATATCATCAAAAAACGGTAGGTTTTCATTGGGGTGAGGCACAAGAACAAGCCTTCCAAACACTAAAAGGTAAACTTTGTAATGCCCCAATTCTTCATCTTCCAGATTTTTCTAACATTTTTGAGTTAGAATGTGATGCCTCTGGTATAGGCATAGGCGCAGTTCTTTTACAGGAAAAACAACCAATCACTTACTTTAGCGAGAAGTTAAAAGGAGCACATTTGAACTACTCAACTTATGATAAAGAGCTTCTTGCATTAGTTCGTGCACTTGAAGTTTGGCAACACTACCTTCTTCCAAAGGAGTTCATCATACACACCGACCACGAATCATTGAAGTAGCTAAACGGCCAAGGTAATTTGAGCAAGAGACATGCTCGGTGGGTGGAGTTTATTGAAACATTCCCTTATGTTATCAAGTACGAAAAAGGTAAGGATAATGTAGTAGCAAATACACTATCTAGAAGGTATACCCTAATTACTCAAATGCATGCTACTATATTAGGATTCGAACATATAAAGCAATTGTATCCTAATGAACCAGATTTCAAGGAAATTTATACTCATTGTTTAAAAGGTGCTTTTAACAAGTTTTATCTTGTAGATGGGCTTCTTTTCCGAATAAATAGGTTGTGTATACCACAAGGTTCCATTAGAGAATTGCTAGTCCATGAATCACACTCCAGAGGCTTAATGGGGCACTTTGGCATCTCCAAAACGTTAGACATGGTAATAGAGCATTTTTTTGGCCACATATGAGGAAAACCGTGGAAAAGGTATGCGCATCTTGCATCGTATGTAAACAAGCAAAATCCAAGGTAAGTCTTAACGGTTTATATACACCCTTTCCTATCCCATCTTTCCCTTGGGTCGATTTATCTATGGATTTTATTCTTGAATTACCTCATACCAAAAAGGGTTGAGATAGTATTTTTGTTGTGGTCGACAGGTTTTCAAAGATGGCTCACTTCATACCATGCCATAAAATGGATGATGCAACACATATAGCCGATCTCTTCTTTAGAGAAGTAGTACGACTTTATGGAATTCCATGCACCATCATTTTCGATAGAGATGTAAAGTTCATAAGCCATTTTGGAATGTTTTGTGGGGAAAGATAGGTACCAAACTTCTTTATTCTACTACTTGTCACCCATAGACGGATGGACAAACTGAGGTAATAAATCAGATCTTAGGTGCATTACTCAGAACTGTTGTCGGCAAGAACACAAAAACTTGGGAAGAATATCTACCTTTTGTAGAGTTTTCCTACAACCGTTCTATTCATTCATCCACCGGTTATTCTCCATTTGAAGTAGTTTATGGTTTTAACCCCTTAACTACATTAGACCTTGTTCCTTTACCTATTGATAATATTAGCAGCTTAGATGGTGAAAAGAAAGCAGAGTTAGTTAAATCCATTCACACTAAGGCAAAGAAAAGAATGGAGAAAACATATGAAAACGTTGCTGCCAAAGTCAACAAAGGCCGACGCCAAGTTGTCTTTGAACCAGGAGATTGGGTTTGGTTGCACATGCGTAAAGAAAGATTTTCGAACCATAGGAAATCCAAATTGGATCGACGAGGAGATGGACCATTCCAAGTCCTTGAAAGGATCAACAACAATGCATACCGAATTGATCTACTAGGTGAGTATAATGTGAGTACAACTTTTAATGTTTCTGATCTTCCTCCCTTTGATGTTTCAGATTCATGGACGAATCCTTTTGAGGAGGGAGGGGATGATACATGTACCACAAGGAAATTCCAAGGACAAGATGGACTTACTTTTCCACTTGGCCCAATAAACCGAGCCAAGTCTAAGCTAATCAAGGACAAGATGAATTCGACCGTCCAAGGATTCGTGAGCAAAGGATTACAAACTGCCATGAAGAAAAAAGAATTTCTTGAAGGAAGTCCACACTTAACATCCTTCAAGAATAATTGGGTCACAAAAACTCTACTTGCTGCACCTTTGGAGATGGATATCCATGAACCTTTAGATGTCCATTAATTAGCCCTTTTATTGTAATTAGACCCTATACTTGTTACTATAAAAGATTGGGTCATATTTTTTATTTTTAACCCAAATTAGGATTTACAATTGTTTTTAGGCCTAGTTAGCTTTTAAAACAACCCACACATGCCTCCTTGTCCAAGAACCAATTTCTTATCATCTAAACCAGCCCAAACACCCTTAAATTCGTCAAAATAAAGGCCCTATCAACTTTTACTTGCTGCCCAATCAAAACAGCTCTTATCAGGCCATTACTTGATGCCTAAGCAAACCAGCCTTCATCAAGCTTACTTGCTGCCCAAGCAACCAACCCTTATCAGCTTATCACTTGCCTTATCACCCTATCCCTTGCCACACAAGCACAAGGAGTTTAAATGCTGTTATTTTATTATTATTTTTAATTAGATTAGGTTTTCCTTGTTTTAGTAGAAGTTAAATTACTTTGTCTATCCTTCACCTATAAAAAGATGAAGCCTCCATCATTGTAAGACATATTTTCTTTGATTTATGAAATATTTAGTGAGTTTGCTTTTGCAAGTGCTGATTACTTGTGCCTTCACAAAGTCTTCTTCAACATAAGTTCGACGAGTTCTTGTGAGGGAGATCATCTTCACACTCTTGCTTGCCTAGATAATCGCGTCTAGGAGGGTAGGTTAGAGCCGCTTGAGGTTGCTTGCTTAGATAATTACGTCTAAGAGGGTGCCGAGGGCAAAACAACATCAACAATTCGCAAGCCATCTTCATCTTCAACCTTCACACCACTTCCATAATTTCATAAACAAAGCTGGAATTTTCAGATTTGTTTTACTTATCTCTTTCTCAATCTTTTTTAGTCTTTTTTTATATTCTTATTTCTTATCATATAATCCTTCATCTTGTCTTTCTTTCTTTAAATTTCCAGCCTTGAATCTGAAAATTTCAAGAAAATCCCTTCTCTTTTCTCTTGAATTTTCAGATCTGCCCAAACTTCCTTGATTGAGTCTAGAGCTCCTAGTTCTTGCAACAACTTGATTGAAGGCTTCCAAATCCAAGATTGCGTTACTCTATCAACCTTGCTCTCCCAATCTAAATAGGCTCTCGGGATTGTTTTCCTTGAAATGGTGGTATGGTGACTCAAATGTTGTTGAGGTTGTCATCAACTTGTCCATGCCCTCCTTGATATCTCGGAGTAGTTCTTTGGGATGCTTGCTCGATCCCCTCGTCGTCTTCATTGTCATTTACAAATTCTTGTGGTTGAGTTTGTCTTCCTCGTGCATTGCCTTGTGAACCTTCCAAGCTATCCATTCTCTCATGAATGGGCTCAAGTTCTTCTCGCAGCATCCTTTGCATTGCCTGAATCATCGCTTGCATATGAAGATTTGGGGCTTGTTGTCCACCATCCGGACGTGAATTTCCAGAATTTCGAGACATGTTAGTGAAAATAAAAAAGGAAACAAGATAAAAGACCTTACCAAATTTGCACTCAACAAAACCCTCACAGTTCACTCCAAGGAAAATTTCACTCCACTCAACACGTGTTTGCACTCTGGGATGTTGTTTGGCTTTTATTATCCCCTTCTGATCTCACACTCTCAATTTGCCTTTTTCCACTCCTTTCTCTCTTGTAAAGTTCTTTAAGGAACTTACTCAAGACTTAGGCAAGTATTGTATCTTGTTTGTCGGCTAAAATGGTTAGTTTAAAAGGAAAAGGAAAAGAATATGGTATAAAGGTAAGTTTAGAATAAGAAAAGAAAGAACAAAATGGTTACTTACTTGGAAAGAAAATTCACAACCTTCCTTGACCAACAATCAAAGTCTTGAAGAAGATGGTTTCAGGCTTGATGTTGAAGATGATCTTATTGTGCTTTTCACCCTTGAACTTGTACTATCCAAACTTTCATTTTTCTTTGTTTTCATTTTTTGCACTTTTCCGAAACTGTCTTCTTTTTCTTTTCTTTTTTTTTCTTTCAAATTGAAATAACAAGGATAATCACTTACAATTTTTTTTGCTTTGCTTGAATCGGGCTTCACTTGATGCACTTGCTTCTTCCACCAAAAGCTCTGATTACCGAATGATATGCTTCGTCCTTGATGATGTTGGCGACGTCCTTTGATTGTAGGATCTAGGGAGGCAAGCAAGTGATTCCTGCAAAGTAAGATTGCTTGAAAATATGAAAGGTATTTGAATGGTGGCTGCGGAATATGAAAATGGTGATGAAAATGGATGGAAATGGTGAAGGTAGTATCTTAAAGAATCAAGGAAGAAACTAGGCTATAGAGAGCCTAAGCCTGAACCTTATAGATATCTTTAAGGGATGGTAGAAAGGACTTGGACTCGTTGGTTATAAAGAACCAAGAACCTGAAGTATCAAGATGGAAAAGGAAGATGCCACAAGTACAAGTACTTGATAAGTCGATAAAGTTCAATGAAGAACTAAAGAGAGAAAATTCTCACAAAGGTAATTTAATTGATATGAATGAGATGTTTACAAATGAAAACTACAACTCAATTTATAGGAAATGAAAAAGTTTGGCCGAATGGCATTGTATCTATTCGGCTAGGCTTCAAGTCTCCCTCCAAGGCTGCTCATGACTCCCTCCAAGGCCTTTGTGATGATTAGGCAGAATTGGAGAATATCTCCACTTTGTTTTGGCGTACAAAGGCTTCCCTCCATGAGTTTGCCGCCCATTTTCAAGTTTCCCTCCAAACTATAAGGACATGTTCCTTAGGAGGGGACATGACCCTTGGGGTAGTGAGCTGGCATGTGTAGGTGGAGCTGAAGTGAGCTGGTTGAGCTTGGTGTGAGCTGGATTGAGCTCAACTAGCTAGCTGAGTGAGCTAGCTCAATTTTTTGATTCAATTTGAGCTTCCATGAGCTTTCTTTAGCTAGGTGAGCTAGTCTTTGAAGCTTATTAGCTTCTTTTGATTGGTTCCTTTTGTCATCGAGTTGCCATAAGCTTCTAATGTGCTCCTTGAGCTAATCTGAATTGTCCTTAATGTTCTTGAGCTATTCCAAGCTGCCACGAATGTCTTTGAGCTGATCTGAGTTGCATTTAAGGTGTTTGAGCTATATCGAGCTTGTGCCTTCATCCATATTACCTAAAAGAAAACATTAAACAATGTGTGAGCTGAAAATAAGATGCATGCTTAAACTAATAATGCAATGTAATGCAATCATACTTAAATAAGTAGAAACTAAGTAAAGATGTGGATTAAGATATTATTTAGGGAACTTAGGTAATATAAGGACCTATGTGCATAAGCAGAACCTTTAATATAATATGTATCATATAAATGTGTAAATGTCATTATAAGGTATGTTATGCGACCAAAATAAATTAATTGTGACATGAATAATAAATATAAGCAAAAGATGTGTAATGGTGTTAAAAACTCCCTTTTCTTTCATCCCTAAGATAAGAGATGAAAGGATGATGATGAAAAGATGCCAAGGTTGGATTGTATCATATATATATATATATATATATGCATCATATGTTATAATCTATTGTTTTATGCCATATAATATATTGTATATAATTTCCTTTTAACATATATGTGTATGTTATATATTTATATCATATGTATTTTATATTATATGCTATATATATCATTTTGTTATATTTGATAAGTATGTCATATGTATTTATAATTTATGTATAATTTTATATGTTTATATGTTAATGCATATATTGTATATTATATTACATATTTTTTATTTATGTATATATGTATATAATCGTGTTTATATGTACTTGTTATCATATTTATTTGTACATGCATATTTTCAGTTCATTAGCTTTTTTAAACCTAGTTCTCATTCTGGTATTCTAGTGGGTATGTCATCCTGGTCTCCGAGTATCATCTCTTTTGGTACCGTGAATCGAGGCATTTTTAAATTGTCATACATATACGCTTTTTTTAAAATTAAATAGAATTTTTATTCTTCTTAATAAATACAATATGAACCCTTAGATACCAATTTTTGGGCATAGCGGGGGTGCTAACCCTTCCCCGTACGTAACCGACTCCCGAACCCAATTCGAATCTTTGGTTTTATTTTTGGCGTTCGGTCTACCTTATCCAAGTGACCAATGGTGACTCCAAATTTTATTTAAAATACGAGCTTTTTCCAAACCCCCATCTATACCAAAATTTTTATTAAAAAAATTAGGTTTTCCTAATAAGCCTGGATTGATTTTAGTTGCTCAGCTTGGTGACTCCGCTGGGGACGCATTTTTGTTTAAAAAAATAGTCAGTCTTAATCGAGTTTGTATCGTCTTTAGTAAGAATAATTGAGATTATATTTAATTTAAATTTTTAATCTCCATACATTAGTTTAGAATCGTTAAGTGGGAGTGATTACTTCGCTTCGTGGGGTATTCACCTCCGTATAGTGTTGTAGTTCACTTCCAGAATTTGGTCCTTATATTCCATAGGGTGTTCACCCCCATATGGTATAACGGTCGTATTCCCTCGAATCGATGTCCTAGAGACAGTTCGAGTATCATTTGCTTTAGAACCTAACCGCATATAGTAGACTGTAGGAGCCTACCGTTTAAACCCATGTCGAAACTCTAACCGTTTAGTGGTAACCATTTTTTGGCTTTGTTTGATTTGTTCATTTTCTTGTTTTTATTTTATTTGCTTTAATTATTGTTGTTATTATATAATTTATTCGACTATATTGTCATACTAACTTTTTCATGTTTTTTTCTCTCTCTTTTCTTTGCATTTATTTTTTGTATCACATCATAACATGGTATTGATTCAAGAACAGTCCAATTTACATGGCATTTGAGATGGGAGAGAAGTCTGTGATGTCAAGAGCGATAATGCTACAGTATCGAGTCAGGCCAAACGAAGACCCATCAATAGAATAAAATTGACAGGGAGACATGAGTTGGAGGCAGAGAGGACATATCTTGGATGTAGAGGCGGATTCTCATTGAAACTAGTGGGGACCACGCCCCTTAAAGTTTGAAAATTTTACATTTAGCCCCCTAAAATTTTCAAAAATTTTAATTTGGCACTTCCAAAATTTTAAAAATTATTATTGTATTTCAAAAATCTTAAATAATTTTAATTAAATTTCTTTCTATTTTTTTTTAAAAAATGGGTCTTTATAAGTTTTGATTTTTTTTTGAAAATTTTAGTTAAACTTCTACATTTTTATGAAAATTTGAATTAAACTCCTCAAAATCTTTGGAAATTTTAATTTAAGTTTCCAAATTTTTTTAAAAAACTTTAAAAATGCCACTTCTAACCGGATTGTCAAGATTCTCCCCTAGAGAAGGGATTCTTGTATGCACTCTTCCGTGGATCTTTCGAACAGTATAAAAGAAGAACTGACGAGATCGCCTATCGGACCGGAGACGATGCAAAAACGAGGAATAAGAGCTTTGCCTCATGGAGTTAAGATCTCAAGAAAAGAAGCCAACCGTTATCTATAATTTATTTTTGGCTTCTTGCAATCAGACATCTTCTCTGGTAAACGAAAGTCTTTCTAAGGATTGTTCGAGAATCAACACCTCTTTTGCATTCATTCTTGCATTATGACATATTTATGTTGCCTCATACATTTTTATGACGTAGCTATTCATAATATTGATATTGTTTAAGTCTCTAATTTTGTTCAATAAAACATTCATGTGGAGTCATTGCATCATTTTTTTGTTGCCACTTGGGAGGGGTACTCGCTTCAGAAAGTAGAACTTTTCATCAGTACATGATGCAAGCATGCCAGCACTAGATCCAGAAGCAATGCCACCAGGACCTATCACTCGTTCCAAGGCTAAACAATTCAGGGAAGTACTTTCTCAAAAATGCTTAAATGCTTTTGAAGATTTATCAGCCTTAGAACATAACCTCTAAATGTATTGCAAATTGATATGTGATACATTGATCCACATCTTTAAGCGTAAGTTACACATATTTTAATTATGAATTAGCATACTTAGATTAAGCTTGCATATGCTATCTACATTACCTTAGTTTATACATAACTAATATGCCTATTTACATGTTTTATAGGTACATGGATGAATGATATTAGCTCAAGGCAGCTCGAGGATACTTGATTAATCTCAAAGGCATCGCTGGGAGCTTACTCACAACTAAAGGGAGTGCTCGAATCAGCTCAAAACCTAAGGAAGACATTCTAAAGGAGCTCACAAGCTTGAAAGACCAGCTCACCTAGCTAAAGTCAGCTCGAAATAGCTAAAATCAGCTTGAAGATTGAGCTAGCTCTTTCAGCTAGCTAGCTTAGCTCAATCCAAGCTCAACCAGCTCACTTCAGCTCCACCTACACATGCCATCTCACCACCCCAAGGGCCATGTCCCCTTCTAAGGAACATGTCCCTAGCTAATTGGAGGGAAACACAAATAGGTGGCAAAAACCAATGGAGGGAAAGCCTTTTGCGCCAAAATCCAAGTAGAGGGAGACACCATGATGGTCGAACCATCACCAGCCCTTTAGAGGGGGTCACGACCTGCCTTTGGAGGGAGACACCTACCTATTCGGCCACCCCTTCATCCATGTAGTGCCTTTTTAGCCACACCCCTAGAAAACTATAAATAGGGCATTTCATTTCATTTGTAAAGACACCTCAATTTTTATCAATCAAATTACTTGTGAGAATTTTCTCTCTTTTAGTCTATTTTAGAACTTTATTAACGTATCAAGTCTTTGTGCTTGTCTATTTCCCTTGATACTTTTGGTTCCTATCTCTTTATAGATAGTGGGTCAAAGTCCTTTCTACCACCCTTTAAAGATATCATATAAGGTTCGGGTTTAGGCTCTCTATAGCCTAGGATCTTCCTTAATTCTTTAAGATACTATCACCTCATATTTCACCCTACCATTATCACTATCCTTCATCCATCTTCTCCCCCAAATTACCCTACAAAAACCGCCCACTACACTACACTCATAAATTTTTTTTCAACCGTTCATGTTGTTCTTGGAGACGGCTTCCTTGATTGTTGGATCTAGGAAGGAACCAAGAAACTTGCAAGCAAGATAGGCTTGAAAGAATAAAAGGTATTTTAATGGTGGCTGCGGAAGATGGTAAGATTGGTGCATGAAAATGGTGATGGAAGAGGATGAAAATGGTAAAGGTAGTATCTTAAGAATTCAAGGAAGAAACTAAGCTATAAAGAGCATAAACCCGAACCTTATATGATTTCTTAAGAGATGGTAGAAAAAGACTTTAACCCACTATCTATAAAGAGATATGAATCAAAAGTATCAAGGGAATACAAGGGATGATACCACAAATACAAAGTACTTGATAAGTCGATAAAGTTCTAAAAACTAGAAGGGGGAAAATTCTCACAAAAAGTAATTTTTATAAATCAAAGGAGTGTGTTACAAATGACAGACAACTTGTATTTATAGGGGATGATGGGGCATGGTCGAAAAGTCCTTACAACTATTCGGCTAGGGTGGTGCCTCCCTCCAAAGGCCTAGGTGATGTTTTGGCCGAATTGAGTCTCCCTTCAAATGGTTTGGCGCACAAACTTTGAGTGAAAAGTTGTAATTTCTCGTATAAAATTCCAGCCTGCACTTCTTTCAGTAATCTAGACATATCTCGCGCTCCTGATATCAGAGTGATGCGATTCAACATGCGTTGGAAAGCTAAGAGATAGGATAACAAGTTTCTTGAAGACTTCTCAACCCAGTTATGCTTGGATCCTGCTCGAAAATGGAAAACAATCTGACTGACATTTTTGGTGATGAATCTGCCCAATGAAGAGTAATTTGGTTGGAACTCTTTGTTTTGACGCACTCATGCTTTCCCTCCATGTGTTTGCTGCCCATTTTCAAGTTTCCCTCCAATTCAGCTAGGGACATGTTCCTTAGGAAGGGACATGACCCTTGGGTGGTGAGCAGGCATGTGCAGGTATAGCTGAAGTGAGCTGGATTGAGCTGAGCTAGCTAGCTGATAGAGCTAGCTCAATCTTCAATTTGATTTGAGCTATTTCAATCTGACTTTAGCTAGGTGAGCTGGTCCTTCAAGCTTGTGAGCTCCTTTAGAATGTTCTCCTTAAGTTTTGAGCTGATCCAAGCTTCTATTGGACTCTTTGAGCTAATCCGAGAAGCCTTGAATGTCCTAGAGCTAATCCGAGCTTGTTGCGAGGTCCTTGAGCTGTTTTGAGCTTGTGCCTTCGTCCTTAGTACCTAAAGAAAAAAATAAACAATGTGTGAGCTGAAATAAAGCTATAATATGATGCATGATTAAACTAATAATGCAATGCAATGCAAACATGTGTTAAATGACTTAAAGTTAAATATAAAGATGTGGATCATAAGTTATGCATGAATATCATATATTATGCAAATAAATGATAACATATGATAATTCAAGTATTTTGTAATATGCAAAAGCATTCTTATAACAATATATAATGCATAAAGAAGATAATAAAAGATTAAGTAAGGTAGAACTCCCTTATAATTAGCCTTGATGATCTTCAATGGTGTGATCAAGTCATGAAGAAAGTTGGTGCTGATTAGGATTGTATCACCTGTCAAACTTTAACTATATGGCGTTTGGGCTACAATAAGGTTAGGCAAGAAAAGAAAGGAATAATGAAAAGAAATGAAAGGGTAGGATAATAGAAATGAAATGAAATAGAAGAAAGTAAAATAAACGTACCACAAAACTCATTTACAACTCAATCGAGAAACAATAAATCTTGATGTACTTCTTTGAGCTTGTTTGTTTGTTTGCTTTGTTTTGCCTTTACCCCCTTTGTGTTTCACTATTCTTTTTTGTACTAACTTGAATTCCTTAGATGTATGAAGAAGGAGTTCTGATTTTTGCTTTTTTGTACTTTTTTTATCACAAAATATAGGGGCTTACTTGATTCTTCCAAAAGCTCTGATACTATATGATACGCTCCAACTCTCCAATTAATGTTGTTGAGAAAAGCTTAATTGTTCCCGACCGTGAATGCAAGTAAGTTTGTAATCCGAATGCTTTGATGATGAAATAAAGATGAAAAGATGTTGAAGTGTTGGTTGCGGAAGCTTGGATGCGTAGTGTTTAAGGGAATGGAAGAAAGAAAGGAAATGGTTAAGTATTTAGGGTAGGATATGGTGAAGGAAATGGAAAAGAAAGATAGTGAAATGGAATGAAAAGGGTGATAGTATTCAAAGGATTCAACGAAAGAAATTATACTAAAAAGTACAATCTCATTTCTTAAGACAATAACTTTAAGGATGGTAAGGGACTTGGACCCATAGGTTAGATAAACCTAGAACCCAAAGTATAAATGGAAGGATAGGAGACGCCACAAGCAAAGCTTGATAAGTCAATAAAGTTCTTAAAAGAACAAGTTTGAGAGAAAAACCCCACAAAAGGAATTGTATTGAATATGAAAGTTGTGTGTTACAAAGTACAAAATGAACCCCTATTTATAGTTTTCAAGGGGTGGCCGAATAGGAATGTACAAGGGTACAAATGTGGTCGAATAGGCATGTAGAGGCCTTGTGTTGGTTATGCAAAGGGCTGGTGATGTTTTGACTTGAATGGAGTCTCTCTCCAAGCAAATACCACCCATTTCCCTCCAAAAGTTGGCACCAAGCATGTTCCCTCCAAGGCTAGTCGGTTGTGTCCCTTGGGAAGAGGTCGTGCCCTTTAGGTGTTGAGCTAAAGGTGGTAGCTTGAGCTGAGATAAGCTGATCGAGCTAGGAGTGAGCTGGCTCTAGCTGAGTGAGCTTCACTTAGTTTTCAAGCTTGTTTGAGCTGCTACGAGCTGCCCTTAGCTAGGTGAGCTTATCTTCTAGTGTCTTTGAGCTTTCCTCAAGCTATTGGAGTTAAATTGGAGCTGAAAGTAGCTTGCATTCCTTTATCTTAAATAAGTGAGCTATAAGGAGCTAATTTGAGCTAGTTGAGCTAACCATGAGCTGTACAATCAAAGATGAGCTTGCCCTTTAATGTATCCCTTGTACCTTAAGCTTTGATGACCTATAATCAAAGTAAACAAATATAAGTAATGCTTATAATAAGAATTAAGATAATATGCTAAGTAACGATATTGTTCTACTTAATATGCATGCATGAAACATTACTTAATATGCCAAATGTAGAGTATGATGTAAGGAAAGAAGTTATGGTACCTGAATACACTAAGCATTGTATTAAACATAAATATGAGGTAAACATGAATGGTAAGTATAAGTGCATGCATGATTAGAAGTAATATAATTATATAGTTATAATTGATGGGAAGAAAGTAAGTAAAAACTCCCTTAACTTTCATCCTTGTAAAACAAGTTGAAAGTATAGTGAAAATGAGAAGTGAGTGAAATAGGATCACATCACTTTGCCCTTAATAATTTAAGGGATTCCTTTTCCAGCCAACTTGTTGGCATTACCGATCCATGAATTCAATGTTATACTAGGTATGCATTAGCTTAGTGAACATCGAGCTTGGGTAGACTATTGTAAGAAGAAGCTATACCTCCAGGGTTTGGGAAAGGAAAGCATCACCTTGATGAACTCTAAAACTCCATCATTCTACGCTTTGTCTTTGGAAGCTAAATATGAACCCCATTTGCAAAACATAAACATTGTATGTGAATACCCTGATATTTTCCCAAATGAACTTTCGTGTTTACCTCCCACCCGTGAAGTAGAGTTTGGCATCAAAGTGCAACCTAGAACAACCCCAGTTTCCATTACACCCTATCATATGGTAGCGGTTGAACTTAAAGAGTTAAAACCTCAGATTCAAGAGTTATTAGATAAAGGTTTCATTCGACCGAGTTCTTCACCCTGAGGAGCTTTGGTCCTCTTCGTAAAGAAGAAAGATGGTTCCATGAGACTGTGTATTGATTATCGACAGTTGAATAAGGTGATCATCAAGAATAAATATCCTTTTGTTAAGAATTGATGACCTATTCGATCAACTTAAGGATGCTCTATGTTCTTTAAGATTGATTTAAGGTCAGGGTACTATCATATGAAAGTTAAAGAATGTGATTTACCCAAAACTACTTTTTGTACTAGATACAACCACTACGAATTCTTGGTAATGCCTTTTGGGCTAACCAATACATTAGCAGCTTTTATGGATTTGATGAATCGGGTTTCTAGATCCTACTTGGATAAGTTCATAGTGGTATTTATTGATGACTTCTTGATCTACTCTAATAATGCTGAGGAACATCGTGACCACCTTTGTATTATGCTTCAAACCTTACAGGAAAAGCAGTTGTACGCCAAGTTTTCCAAATGTGAATTCTAGTTATCTGAAGTTGCCTTCCTTGGGCATATTGTCTCCTTCTCGAGAATTCAGTGGATCCGAAGAAAATTTAAGCTATCCTAGATTGGAATCCACTGAGAATGTTGGAGAAAAGAAACTTTGTTCGTTTAGAATGAGGACCATCAAAGAAGCTTTGATCGGTTAAAGCAAGTTTTGATGCACGCATCGGTTCTAACCCAACCTGAGTCTGGAAAGGACTATACAATTTATAGTGATGCTTCGCATCTCGGTTTAGGATGTGTCCTAATGTAAGAAGGCAAGGTCATTGCTTATGCATCAAAATAACTCAAGCCACATGAGATGAATTATCCCACCCATGACTTGGAACTACCTGCAGTTGTCTTCGCATTGAAAATCTGAAGGCATTATCTCTACGGAGAAAAATGTCACCTCTTTACTGATCATAAAAGCCTCAAATACCTTTTGACTCAAAAAGAGTTAAATCTCCGATAAAGAAGATGGATGGAACTCCTCAAGGATTATGATCTTGTCATTGACTACCATCCGAACAAGGCCAACGTTGTAGCTAATGCACTCAGCTACAAACCTCTGCCTGGTAAGTATCGTTATTGACTATTGAATTTTGAATATTAATCCAAATTCAACACAAAACATTTGCCTTGTAGCCCCTCGAGCTATTAACGCTCATCTCTGTTTAAGGAAACATCAATATCTTGTAGTTGAACTCCAAGTTCAGTCTACCATCGTAACGAGAATTAAGACATTGCAGAATCAAGATCCTGAACTTCAAGCTACTGTGTCCAAATTACAAGATGATGAAATTCTAACTTTAAGGTTAATCCTGAAGGGCTTCTGTATTTTTGTGACCGGGTATGTGTACCTAATGATAAATCCCTTCATATCGACATTCTAAAAGAAGCTCATTCAAGTCCCTTCTCTATGCACCTAGCTTTGTAAAGATGTATAAAGATCTCTGGGAACTATATTGGTGGCCAGGCATAAAACAAGCCATAGTTGACTTTGTGCCTAAATGCCTTACATGTTAACGTGTCAAAGCTGAGCATCGTATCCTCGCTTGGTTATTACAACATATCGATTTATCGCAATGGAAGTAGGAGAGGATCACCATGGATTTTGTTAATAGTCTGCTCTAACTCCCGCAAAATACAATGCTATTTGGGCATTGTAGATCATTTTACCAAGTTAGCATATTTCTTACCAGTTAGGATGGACTATGGGCTTCCTAAATTAGCTGACTTGTACATTAAGGAAGTTATTCTACTCTATGGAGTACTAAAGTCTATCATCTTCGATTGAGACCCTTAGTTTGCATCTCGATTCTGGGGGACCTTGCAAGAGGCTTAGGGTATCATAGTTAATCTTAGTACGACTTTCCATCCTCAGTCTGATGGCCAGTCAGAAAGGGTAATTCAGATTCTAGAAGACATGTTGCGGGCATGCATCATTAATTTTAGGGGATATTGGGAGAAATCCCTACCTCTTATCGAGTTTGCCTAAAACAACAGTTACCAAGCTTCCATCAAAATGGCCTCGTATGAGGCGTTGTATGGTTGAAGATGTAGAACTCCTTTGTGCTGGTCTAAACTCGGTGAAGGTAAGATGTTGGGCCTTAACTTACTTCGGGAAACTAAAGAATGGGTTGCCATTATCTACAATCGTTTGAAGGTTGCCTTTGACCGTCAAAAATCTTATGCTGATCTTAAGAGAAGGGATGTACAGTATGAAGTTGGTGACAAAGCCTTCCTTAAAGTTTCACCATGGAAGAAAATACCGAGGTTTGGTAAAAAAAAGGAAAATGAGCCTCGATTTATTGGCCCCTTTGAGGTTATTGAGAAAGTTGGCCCCGTGTCATACCATTTGACGTTACCTTCAGAATTAAGCAAAATCCATGATGTGTTCCACATTTTAATGATTCAAAAATACCGTTTCGACCCTTCGCATATTATTGAGTCAGAATCTGTGTAAATTCAACTGGATTTGACCTACGAAGAAGAACAGGTCCAGATTCTTGCAAGAGAAGTTAAAAGGCTTCGCAACAAATCTATACCGTCAGTTAAAGTCCTCTACAAAAGTTGCACCGTTGAAAAGGCCATGTGGGAACCGAAAGAAACGATAAAGCAACAATATCCTTATCTCTTTGGTTCAGGTAAAATTTGAGGACGAATTATTCTTAAGAGGGAGAGAGTTGTAACACCTTGAAAACTGGTCTATTTAGAATAGGATCCCGATGATCAGAAATTTCGTACTGAAAAGGTCTAAATATTGCATTGACTTAAATCATGTAGTCAATTATACCGTATTGGACTTTAATTGAGTCAAATTTTTAGAATGTTGACCTAATTGAAATCTTGAAAGTAGTTTAGTGACTAAATTGTGAAAATTGAAAGTTTGGGGGCAAAAGTATAAACTTTGGAAAGTTAAGGGGCCACCCTTGTAATTTTCCCTTTTGAAGTGTGACTCACCTAGTTGCTTCTTCCTAATCCACGTGATTTGGCCGGATGATGAAAGAAAGATAGGATTGTTGCAGGTGGCTAATAATTAGAATTGTAAGATGGAAAATATTATTTTAAGGTTTCCCTTCATTGAGGGTAACCTCCATTAGATTGAATTAAGTAAGGGGAAATGTTTTAGGAGCTTTTGGTCTATCCCTTTTTTTCTTAAAATAACCCACTGAGCCTACTCTACTTTGATCTTCATCTTTTTTTCCAATTACTAAGCAAGCACCTCCATTATCATCCCCTACCTTAAGCTTAAGCAAGCACCTCTATCGTTAGTGCAAGTTTTCTTTGATAACTATATACCATTGGATAGCTCTTGGATTGGTAAGATTAAGCCCCAAACAATTTTACGATTCCATGGACCATCAGAGTTATTTTCAAGATTTAGTTCTTGAAGGCCTTAATTGAACCCATGCTTTTAAAGCATGAATCCATGGAAGTTTTATTGACTAAAAGCTCTATTAAGCTTACATATTGATTTTGAATTCATAGTATTCAATTCTAATATTTCCCTTTTGTTCCTAGCTCAGGTGTTGGAAAAAGAAGTACTACCTTCTCCTTCGAAAGCTAAGGACAAATAGGTAGTAATCTGGGAGCGTTAAAAGCTTTGAATTTTAAGGTGAGTGTAGTCGGAGTCTCTGGAGTAGGCTAGGTGCCTTTCCTGAACCTTTGAATATTGATTATTGCATTTCTAACCTTGTGTATTAAGGATATTGCATAAAATAATGTTGATGGCTATATGGTAAGTACTTCATTGATTCTGTGTCCGTAGCATCATTGTTATTGTCACCGGAATCTTTGAAGCATTGACATGTAAAATCATTGTTATTAAAATTATTATTACTGGACTATTGTTATTGAGCCTTGGATTCGTGTAGGATTGGATACAATTGGCATGCCATAGAATTCATGAGCTCATTGATACAGGTAGAATACGGTCCTTAGGCTACGACCTTTATTGTGGTGCGGCAAAGGTATAATGTGTTTGGTCATATTGGTGCGGCTGAGGGACTAGACCACTATTGATTTTGGAGCGGTGTAGGAATTCGAGTATCCATACTCCTTACATCGATCCAAGGAAACTTATTGTTATGCAATATAAATTGCTACTGAATATTGTTATTGCATTGATCATTGATAATGTGTAAAATTGCCATTGAATTACATGCCTATGTCATTACTGTCATAGTTAACCTTGAAGCATGCTAGAATGCATTCTATGATTAATTCATTATGTATGACTACCTCACTAGGCAAAGTATGCCTAATGCATTCATCATCATGCATTTCAGGTTAAGAAGGTTTGAGTTCGAGATCGAGGTTGGTGGAGGTTTTTGGCAAGTCACCTCATTGTTAAAGTAAAGTATATCAACCCTATAAACTCCTAGCAAGGTGGCATAAGTGTTGCACAAGTCATTTTTACCTCTTTTGATATGTATGTAATATAGTTGGCTTGTTTAAGTTTAAAGGCTTAAACTTGACATTTTAAAAATAGTTAAAAGTGGCAATATATGTGTATTTGGCCTAAATTAGGGAAAATATAGTATACGGATTTATTCGACCCTAAAGTTTGACATGATAATAGTTTTAAGCTAAATAGACTTGCTGGTAAAGTTTCATTGAGTTTGGACATGGTTAGGTTGGTTAAATAGATTGTAAACCAGATAAAAACTGACATTACAAGTCTTACCGTACCGAAACGGGTGATGGCGTATCGGTATAGTTCTATGAATTTGGAAATATGGGTCCAGCTTGGCACGATACGAATGGGTGCGTATCGATACCCTTTCTTAAACCTGTAAGATGAAATTAATCACGTATCGATACGAATTGACCCCGTATCAGTACGGGACCATTAAACCTAACCGTAATAACGGTCATGGCTGGGTGTACCGATATATCTTGAACTGTATCGGTACGTGCCTTTGTCACTGGAAATTCTAAGAGTCATTTCAGCTATAGTGTATCGATATGGCCCCTGAGGGTATCGATACCCATGTTAAAAATTAAAAATCACCCTTAACAAGCTCTTAAAATGTTTAGCTTCCCTAAGTTTATAAAAGTTTTAACTTGGCCCAATTCATGACGTATTGCTTTATCGTTCTTCCTATAATTCTAAAATTTTGTATATATCTTTAAATAAAGTATCATACCGATCACCGTTTTTGCTCCGATAACACTTCCTGACCTAGATTCCTTTCGGGCCGGGGATAGGGTGTTACAAGGGTACTATAAGATGAAAGTTAAAGATTGTGATGTACCCAAAACTGTCTTTCGTATAAGGTATGGCCACTACGAATTCTTGGTAATACCCTTTGGGCTAGCCAATGCACCGACAACTTTTATAGACTTAATGAATCGAGTTTTTGACCCTATTTGGATGAGTTCGTAGTGGTATTCATTGATGATATATTGATCTATTATAGGAATGCTACTGAACACCGTGACCACCTCCATATTATACTTCAAACCCTTCGGGAGAAGCAGTTGTATGCTAAGTTTTTCAAATGTAAATTCTGGCTCTTTGAAGTTGCATTCCTTAGGCATATTGTCTCAGCTTCGGGAATTCAGGTGGACCGAAGAAAATCCAAGCTATCCTAGATTGGAATTCACCAAGAAATGTTGGAGAAGCTAAAAGTTTCCTTGGTCTAGCTGGCTACTATAGGAGATTCGTTAAGGGATTCTCTATGATAGCAGACCCATTGACTAAATTATTGAGAAAAAAGCTCCATTTATCTGGAACAAAGACCAACAAAGAAGTTTTGAACAGCTAAATCAAGCTTTGACTCATGCATCGATCCTAACCTAACCTAGTTTGGAAAAGACTACATAGTATACAGTGATGCTTCGCATCTCATGTTAGGATGTGTTCTAATGCAAGAAGGTAAGGTTGTTGCTTAAGCTTTGAGATAGCTCAAGCCACATGAGATGAATTATCCTACTCATGACTTGGAGTTGGTTGCAGTTGTCTTCACATCAGAAATCTGGAGACATTATCTTTATGGAGAAAAATGTTATCTCTTTACTAATCATAAAAGCCTCAAATTCTTTTTGACTCAAAAGAAGTTGAATATTCGGCAACAGAGATGGATGGAACTCCTTAAACACTGTGATCTTGTCATTGACTACCATCCAGGCAAGGCCAACATTGTAGCTGATGCACTCAGCTGCAAACCTCTGCCTGCCCTTGAGCCATTAATGCTTACTTTCATTTAAAGGAACATCATTGTCTTGTAGATGAACTCCAGGTTTAGTCTACCATCGTATTGAGAATTAAGACATTGCAAAGTCAAGATCCCGAGTTTAAAACCTTTGTGTCCAGATTACATGATGATGAGAATTCTGACTTCAAGGTTGGTCCTTAAGGATTGCTGTATTTCCGTGACCGGGTCATGTACCTAATAATAAAACCCTTCGTATTGATATTTTGAAAGAAGCTCATTTAAGTCCCTTCTCTGAACACCCTGGTTCTGTGAAGATGTACAAAGTTCTCCAAGAATTGTATTGGTGGCCAGACATGAAGCAAGCCATAGTTGACTTTGTGTCTAAATGCCTTACGTGCCAACGAGTTAAAGCTGAGCATCGTGCCCCCACCAAATTATTACAACCTATTGATTTACCGCAATAGAAGTGAGAGAGGATTACTATGGATTTTGTTAATGGTCTACCTCTAACTCCCGCAAGGCACGATGCTATATGGGTCATTGTGGATCATTTCACCAAGTCTGCACATTTCCTATCAGTCAAAATGAGACTTCCTAAATTACCTGACTTGTATATCAAAGAAGTTGTCTGACTCTACAGAGTGCCAAAGTCTATCATCATCGATCAAGACCCTTAGTTTGCATCTCGATTCTGGAGAACATTACAAGGGGGCCTGGGCACCAGAGTTAATCTTAGTTCCAATTTCCACCCTTAAACTGACAGCCAGTTAGAAAGGGTAATTCAGATTTTGGAAGACATGCTGCAAGCATGCATCATTGATTTTGGGGGATCGTGGGAGAAATCCCTACCTCTTATCGAATTTCCATGCAACAACAGTTATCAAACTTCCATCAAAATGGCCCTATATGAGGCGTTGTATGGTAGACAATGCAGAACTCCATTGTGCTGGTCTAAACTTGTCAAAGGTAAGATGTTGGGCCCTGACTTACTTCGAGAAACTAAAGAATGGGTTACCATCATCTACAACCATTTGAAGGCTGCCTTCGACCGCCAAAAGTCCTATGCTAATTTTAAAAGAAGGGATATACAATATGAGGTTGGTGAGAAAGCCTTCCTCAAAGTCTCACCGTGGAAGAAGATTTTGAGGTTTGATAAAAAGGGGAAATTGAGTCCTCGATTCATTGGCCCTTTTGAAATTATCGAGAAAGTTGGCCCTATGGCATACCGTTTGGCATTACCCTTAGAATTAAGCAAGATTCATGATGTGTTCCAGGTATCGATGCTTCAAAAATACCGTTCTAACCCTTCACATAAAATTGAGCCAGAATCTGTACAAATTCAATCAGATTTGACCTATGACGAAGAACAGGTTCAGATTCTTGCAAGGGAAGTTAAGAGGCTTTGCAACAAATTTGTTTCGTTAGTTAAAGTCCTTTAGAGAAGCTATATCATTGAAGAAGCTACATGGGAACCGAAAGAGACGATGAAGCATCAATATCCTCATCTCTTCAGTTCAGGTAAAATTTGAGGATGATTTTTTCTTAAGAGGGAGAGTTGTAACACCCCAAAAATTGGTCTAGTCGGAATATTGTTTCAACGATTAGAAATTATATACCAAAAAGGTCCAAATATTGTATTGACATATATTGTGTAGTCAATTATACCGTGTTGGGCTCTAATTGAGTCACTTTATAGAACTTGGACCTAATTGAACTCTTTGAAAACAATTTAGTGACTAAATTGTTTAAATTAGAAGTTTGGGGGGGCAAAATTGTAAACATTGGATAGTTGAGGGAAAACCTTCATAATTATCCCATTTTGAGGATAATTCACCTCCTTGCTTAGGACATGTTTAAATACTTTGGGTGGTGGTTGATAAAAGCTAAGAAAACACAAGATTTAAATGAGATTTTTGTAAAACAATATCAAATAATCAATCTCAAAACATAAAAACGAGTTAAAGAACTCCTCACCTCTGGATTTTGATGAAAACTTGAGTGTTTGGCTGAGGAGAGATTGGAGAGAAAAAGTTGAGAGAAAATTATGTGAATTTTCATTAAAGTGCTTAACTAACTTTTTAACTAAAATCCCTTTTTATTAAACTTTAAAACACATGTTAAAATATCTTTAATTAAGGGAGAAATCATCAGGAAAAACTTGGTAAAATAGCTCCTTAAAGATTCTAAGAATTTGACCCTTTTCATTTTAGTCACCTTAAAAAGCAGTTTTCAAAACTTACATTTTGGTCACTAAGCAAAATATCATATTTCTGAATTCCATTTTCCAAAATTGATTCCACCAAAAATCAATATAGATTAAAATATGATTTTTAACTATTTTCCATATTTTTACCTTACCAAAAAATATACGGTCCCAAATCCGACTCGAATTTCTAATCTGGTCCACTCGACCGTCTAATAAACCTCAAAATCGCTAGGCCTAAAACTGGGGTGTTACATAGTTCCTTGCCACCTGGTTCTGTCACCTCATGGGGAAATCTATGCCAGAAATTTTTGCTGCAATTCTAGCCACTTAAACTCACTGCCAAACTGAGAAGCGAGATCAATATGTTTAGGTAGGCTGATGATGAGACCCTATATGATGCTTGGGAGAGATTTAAGGACCTGTTGAGAAGGTGTCCCATGTATAGATTCCCAAATTGGACCCAGATGGAGACCTTCTACAATGGACTCAATACTCATGCCAGAACTATTGTTGATGCTTCGACAAATGGTTCACTGCTGGACAAGAACTATACAAAGGCAGTTGGTATCCTTGAAAGGATTTCAACTAATGATTTTGAGTACCCTACTGCCAGACTAGAGACTGAAACTAAAATTAGAGGAAAATTAGAACTAGATGTATTAACATCCACCACGCTTAGATTTCCAATCTTACTAGCATGGTGAGAACTTTGCAAAAGAGTAAAGAATCGCAAAAGATTAAGGCGTTAGACCCATTCTGTACAATATGTGGAGAGGACCATTACATGGAAGATTGCGCTGCCAACCCTGAGTCATTAAATTTCGTTGGTAATTTCTATCGTAATTATAGTGCAAATTCCAATACTTACAATGCAGGATAGAGGCAACACCCAAATTTAGCTTGGGAAAATCAAGGAGGCAATCAATACAATGCCCAGCGTCAGAACAATGCCTAGCATCAAAATAACAATGTCCAGCAAAGATTCCATTAGAATGCCATGCCACAGAGGGTGCAAAGTAATTTTTATGCAGGACAAAGAAACAACCAGGGGACTTTGACAGAATATATGGAGAGGAATGACACAACTATTCAGAGTTTGGTAGCATCTATGTAAAACTTGGAGATTCAGATTGGACAGATTGCCAATGCACTTAGCAATCAACCCTAGGGAGCATTGCCAAGCAATACAAAAGATGCTCGACAGAGAGGCAATGAACAACACAAAGTTGTAACTCTTCGGAGTGGCAAACAATGCGAGGTTGAGATACCTGTCAACTAGTTAACCAATTGCCAAGAGAAAGGACCAGTAGATAAACCAAAAAAAGTAGAGAAGAAAGAAGCAGACATAAGCAATGCTAAACCTCTGTTCGATGCCAGACCTTAGTCGAATGCCAATAAACCCTTGGCAAAGCTGGCAGAGTAAGTATTTGCTTACCCACCTCCACTGTTTCCACAAAGACTGTAGAAGCACAAGCATGATCAGCAATTTAAGCGCTTCTTAGAAGTTCTTAAGTAGTTGCAGATCAACATATCGTTAGTAGAAGCTCTTGTGCAAATGCCCAATTATGTTAAATTCATGAAGGAAATTTTGTCCAAAAAGAGGAAATTATGTTATTTTGAGACTGTAGCTCTCATTGAGGGATGCAGTGCAATGATACTCAATCGATTGCCACCTAAGCTAAAAGATCTGAAAAGTTTTACTATTCTGTGACCTAGGAGCCAGCATCAATTTCATGCCAATGTCTATTTTCAAAAAGCTTAGCATCGAAGCAAGGCCTACCTACCGTAACACTTTAGTTGGCAGACTGATCTTTTGCACATCCTAAGGGTAAGATTGAGGATGTGCTGGTAAAGGTAGATAAATTTATATTTTCAGCTGATTTTATCATTTTAGATTATATGGCAAACATGAATATCCCAATCTATTGGGCAGACCATTCCTTGTCACAGGTAGAGCTTTAATTGATGTTCATAAAGGTAAACTTCCTATGCGCGTGAATGACCAACATGTTACGTTTAATGTATTTCAAGCTCCTAAATGTGCAGATGAACTAGAGGAATGCCAAGCTGATGAGATGATGGAGTCCATTTTCACTACGGACGTGGCACAGTTGTGCCAAGACACAGATGATGACGCCAGAGAATAGGATGATGAAATTAAGATGAATGAAGACACTGAAGGACCAACTTTGGAGAACGAAGTTGCTAATTACTTTGGCCAGCCAAACCCATTAGAGTTGGTGGGTAGAGAAATCAAGGCACCTAAACCATCCATCGAGGAGCCAAAAGAATTGGAACTAAAACTGTTACTAATGTAATGCCCCGAAATTGGGCCTAGATGTTGGATAGGTTGGTTAGACGGTCCGGGAGAACCGAATTAGGCAATTCAAACTAGTTTCGAGGATTTAATCTTAATAAATTATTTTTGGCTAAATTAAAATATGGAAAATGCTAGAAAATATTTAATTAGCATTCTAAAGGTTTTGGTAAATTCAATTTGAAGGAATTAAATTTGATTTTGGAATATTTTAGTTCGATGACTAAAATGTAAAGATTTCAAAACTGTTTATGGTAACTAAATTGTAAAAGTGACAAAACTTAGAATATTTAAGGAGATAATTAACCAAACTTTTTCATCAAATTTTCCCTTAATTTAGGCTATTTTAAAGGGTTTTAACATTAAAATAAAATAGAATTAATAAGAAGATTTCTAATTTCACAAATCATTTTCTCACATAACTAATTTTGCTCTTAACTTTTCTCTCAACTTTCTCAACAGTCAAACTATCAATTCTTTTTCAAAATTCTCAGTAATCATTCTCTTTTGATTTCCTACTTGATTCCTTTGATTTCTACAACAAAATCTACTTGGTTTCTTGAAGCTTTCATCCAATCTTTGCCAATTAAGGGAGAAATCAGCAATTAGAGGTGATTTTTGTTTCTCTTATCTAATTAAAGGTTCTTTAATGAAATTCCCAAGTTCTTGATCCTTTACAACTGATTTTTGTTATGTGTTTATGATTTAATCAAGATTTTATTGATTAAATTGAGTTTTGATGAGAAATTGGATGAACAATGTTATGGATCTATTTTGTAATGAATCTAATTGATTTAGATCTCTTTTAAGATGTGTTTTAAGGTTAAAATAAGAGGTTAATGAAAGGAATCCCGAAGCTATGTGAATTGCTAATTTTCTAGGTTGTAAATCATTGGATTTTGAAGTGATCTTAGTGTTGTAATGTTGCTGGAGGTATAAGGATGTTACAAAGATGTTTTTGGATGTTAATTGATGTTGTTAAGATGTTAAAATCAATATGTTTTGGCTGGGCTTTGTTTAGATGAAGTTTAGTGATGATTTCGGTGGTTGTATAGAGGCGTTTGATGGTTTTAAGTGAGGCAAAGTTGTGTTTGTTGGTTGCTGGAAGTTAGAGATGCATGGAAGTGCATTAATCCTCTATTTTTTGTTTAAAGCATGGTAGTTGAATCCTTTAGCTTTTGGAGAGGTTTCAGAGAAGCTTGATTATGCATCGGCTAGTGGAGCATTTGGTTGTCGATGAGTGGAAATGCGTTTTACTACTTTTAAAAGGTTTGAAGATGGTTGTTGGAAGTTTAGATTAAGTTTGAAACACTTATCTAAGCTCAGAAGTAAGTATCAATTGAGCTCCCTCTCAATTTCGGTTTTGCAAAATATAATCTCATGCACATGTTTATAGATTTGATTACCTACTGTTATATGCATGTTTTAGAAATGGAAGATGATGCAAATGATTATACTTGTTGATATTTGAGTATGGCAAATGGTTTATGAAATAGGTTTGAGAATATTGGAATACATGGGTTAATGTATTGAAAATTGGTTTGATTTGGCGCATATGTAAAACAGTAAGGTAATGTGGTTTTATTGAATATATTGGCAAGTGGCTGAGATTAATTGTTATCGGATATAGTTGGCTAGCCATAGGGTTTAAAGTGCACTATAATAAGTTGCCTCATATGTGTCGAGGGGTTAAGAGTGTGTCATGCTCCACCATGAGAACCGCAACGGTCGAGGGGTCAAGAGTGTGCCAATTCTCCCGCTGGTGGATTTATATGTTATAACCGTTGAGGGTTGCTCTAGTTCGAGGATGTATGTGAAGTGGTCAAAGGAACCGCTTGGAAAATCCACGTATCTGATGCATTTTTATAAAATAGAATAGAACTTGGTTTTGAGTCACTTGAATGCCAATATATGAGATAATGTATCATGAGATATGGATTATGTTTTGTATAATATGGTTTATACATGAGATGCTCTTTAAGCTTGCTATTTAGAGATTTTGGCATATGAAGCTTAAATTGAGTTTGTGATAGAAATCCATGATACATGTGTTGCAAATGTTTTAAATAAGCATATTTGGAAAGATTATAGAAGCATGAGATGATTTTGGTATGAGCATTACAAACTTGGTTTAGAATTAAATGGTTTTAAATGCATTGATGAGTGTTTTTTAGATTCCCCCACTAAGCTTATAGCTTACACTCTCATTTCTCATCAATGCAGAGAAATAGGCTTTTTGGGACAGCAAGCAAGCAAGACGTGTTTTACAAAGTATGGTTTTATAAATACTAAGTAGTAATAAGAGGCAATGTGACCAAGTTGTAATTGGGAGGTTTATTTTGGATACTCCCTATTTTGTCCAAGATGTATTTGATGTTTTGGACTTGTATTGTGCTTTCTGTTTTGATTTGAGGGGTTGGGAATCAATATGCATGCCTGGATCGAGATCATGCCTGTAGGAATTTGGCTTGGATATGATATGATGTGAATGATCTTTTACCATGCTTCTATGATTGTGGAAATATTGTTTAGGATGTTATATGATGTTTGGATGGTGATTGGAGTATGTTAGATTGAGCCAAAGTGTCATATGTTCGACCAAGAGGTTATTACAGGTTTGTCCGTATTGGTACGAGTCTTCAGGGATCGTTACGCGGAGACCTTTCTCAGCTCAATCTGGGAAAAAAATGCCTTGGCCTGCCGATATGCCTAGTGAATGTATCTGTACGCATTGCTTAAAATTTGGCTTGGTTTCGATACACGGGCAACTATAATAGTACACCTTTTGGCTATTAGAATTTCATGTTTCGAATATTGCATACTCATACCAATACACTTGAAGACCATATCGGTACACCTTTGAAAATATACTCGTATCAATACGGGGTGTCAATGTACCGATACTCAGTTAGTTAATTATATTAAAATGCTTTCTGAAGTATATATCTTTACAATTTAGTCCCTAATTCTTGATCATGCAATTAAATGAGTTTAGATGATTATTTTAAGTTGAAATTTAACTTGTATGCATGCAACCTGACTAATTAAGGATTGATAACTTTAATTTCATAGAAGTCTTCCTAATTGTCTATAATTACATTTTGATCCCTAAAATACAAATTCGTGCAATTAGATGCCAATTTGACGGCCGATTGATTTGTAATCTTCACTGCTGCCAGCATGATCACCTTAGGACTTAATAAAGCATTTAGACAAGATAAAATGAAAAAATGGACCATTTCTCAAGTAATTATTTCGGGTTTGTCTCGACAAACCTCAATATACCTCGCTCAATTCAATCTTGCAACTAGACCGGGTCAAGGGAGGTATATTTGGTGGTATTACAGCCATGTTTTGATTTTTGGGAGGTAGATTATGGTTGTTTGATTGATTGTAGCTAAATGAATCTATTGATTGACAAGCACGGTGTTTGCTTTTGTATGACTATGATTGACGTATGATATGTTTAGGGTATAAGCTTGGGGACACATTGCCTTATTACTACTAGTATTCTTGCTACAAGCTGGCCTAATTATTTTGTTTTGTTGCATTATCATGTTTTAGACGCATATTTTTGCAAAATGGGACCGAGATGAGAGACGAGAGCTTATATGGGGAGTGTTGTGGATGGACAAAATGAAGAGTTGCCTCCTCCTCCACCAATTCCTCCTGCTGGTGCTGGAGTCGAGGGTGGTGCGCCTCAGGCATCGCAAGGACTAGTTTTTGGGGATATGAAACTGTTGATCCAGGCGATGACTGGAGCTTTTTAGGAGGCCGTAGTTAGGGTGCAAGTACATGCACCGATGCTTGTAGATGTTAATATCAAGCTTTTGTTGGAGCATCTTCATAGCTTGGGCGATACTGAGTTTAGAGGTCTGGCTCTTGAGGCGGCTGAGGAGTGGTTTGCTAGCACATAGAGGATCTTTGGGTAGATAGAGTCTATGGATGTTCGCAAGTTGAGTTGCATAGTGTTGTTACTTCAGGGTGATGCTTATAGTTTGTGGATGACTGTTATCGCTGGTATGGTACCTATTGATGTGACATGGGAGTTCTTCGGTGCTGCTTTTCTGAAGAAGTATTTGGGTTTCTATTACCATGATGAGAAAAAGCAAACGTTTATGGCATTGGAGTAGGGAAGCATATCTTTGTCCGAGTATGAGATCCAGTTTGTTCGGTTGAGTCAGTATGCTCTTGAGCTGGTTTCTGATGAGCAACAGGGATGGAATCAGTTTTGGTATGGGTTGATTAAGGAGGTGAAGACTTATATGTTGGCTATGAACTACACAGAGTTTGATGTCCTAGTTTCCTGAGCTAAGGACATAGAGCAGAATCTGGAGTTGTTTTCTCGATCAGGGAGTTCTTTTGTTAGGAAGAGGCATGCTGAGTCAGATATTGGCAGAGATTGATACAAGAAACATAGGGAGAGGAGGTATCATCCGAATTAGTGACGAGGAAGAAGTAGTGCTGGGAGTGGACAACTTGTCCAGAACATCTTTGTTAGAGCACCTGAGTATGGGAGATGTGGTGGACGACATTCAGGGAAGTGTTGGGGTACCCTTGGTACTTGTTGGAGCTATGGTTCACGGGATCACATTAGGCATGATTGTCCATAGTTAGCTAGGATAGGTCAGGCTCCTGTACCTATTGTTATGCCACAGAGAAGCTGTGGGTTCAGTCGTGTACATTTTTAGAGAATAGAGGATGGTCAGAGGACAGTTGCTCATACTGTAGCGAATCAACCTGAGGGTGGTAGACTGGTGAGGGTTTTCGTGCACCGAGTGCGAAAGAATGATACCGATGTGATTGTAGGTACATTTACTTTGTAGTTTATACCATTGCTTTCCTTGATAGATTATGGTTCTACACATTCATACATCCTGCACGAACATGCTTTCTTGCTTGATATACCTGTAGAGGTGTTAGATGTTGGTTTGCGGGTAACCAGTTCCTTTGGTGAGACAGTAGTAGCTAGGAGGTTGTTTAGGAAGTGTTCCTTGATGGTTCAAGGGCATGTGTTTGCGGCTGACCTGATGGAGTTGCCATTTTAAGTTTTTGATGTGATCTTGGGAATGGATTGGTTGTCTGAACATAGAGCTGTAGTTGATTTTAAGACCAAGTGAGTTTCGTTAAAACTTGCTGAGGATTCCGAAATAGTGGTTGTGGGTGAGAATGCCAGATTCTTGTCCAACATGGTTTTAGCATTGGAGGCACAAATGTTGTTGGAGTCTGGGAGTCACACATATCTAGCTTATGTCATGAATCTTGTAATACCCCAATAATTGGTCAGCGACTAATTCACAAAGAATTAAAAGTTGGTGGTTTTAGTTCAGTGACTAAAATGTAAAACGTTAAAGTTTGTGATCAAAGTGAAAATTTGAGAAAAGTTCAAGGGCCAACATGGTAATTTTCCCAATAATTATTTTTATATACATAAATAGATCACATAAGGGTGTGAATCGAATATAAAATTGTTGGTTCGATTCGATGTTTCTATTATTGGGAAATTACGGTTAAAGTTTAAATGGAATTCGGGTAATCGTATGAGCTTGGAATGTGATGAAATTTTGAAGGGAGTTGTAAGAGGACTTGAAGGATCGATTTAGATTTGATTGAAGGCAGTATTTTAATATATTGCACAAATGACATTTTTGTAAATACATGAATTCATTAATGGCAATTTAGTCATTTTGCCTATGCTTTTTATTAATTAAAAATGATTATAGAAAAGTGATAATATTAAGTGTCAACACCTAATTGGTAATAATTAAGAGGCAAAATGGTAATTTTGCTATTAAGGGAGATTTTTTATATTATATTAAGTTAAATAAATGCCATTTGGCATTAGAATTAAAGAAAGAAAATACTAGAATTTCTCCTATTCTCTTCCTCTTGGCCGAAACCTCCCTAGCTAAGGTGAGAAAATTTTTGATTCAATTTTAAGTTTGATTTGGTTGATTTTTGGGTTGAAGCATGAAATAGAGAATTAATCTCCATTAAATTCTCTTTTATTTGGTATATTTTTTGCATAGTTTCCACGCTTCTGTGTTGAGATTGAAGATTAGGGTTTTGAAGAACAAATTGAGGTTTTGTGTTTTATGGATTGTTTAAGTTGGATTGGAGGTTGTGAGATTGTTTTTATGCTTGCATTGATGAAAACAACATGATTCTTGTTATAGGTATTATTTGGGAATATTGAAAAATTAGGGGAAACTCTTGCAAAAAATTTATTTGAAGTGGAAATGATGTTAAAAGCTTGAATACGATAATTTGAGGATGAATTTATGCTTGAATCAAGTTGGAAAATTTTGGAGAAAGTGACCTTTGGTATTCGGCTTTTAGAGGAAATTAGGGGAAATTATGGAAAAATTTTCCTAAAGTTAGAATTGGTGTAAGAACGAATTTTCAAGCTTTGGAATGTTTTTTGGACTAATAAGAAAGTTTGTAAAGTGTTAAGGACCAAATTGTAATTTTAAGGAAATATGATAATTAAGTGGAAGTTGAGTTAAAGATTGATGTATTGAGCTTGAATGTTTAGTTGGAATACTTGAAAGTGTTATTACGTATTTAGAATTGAAGATTTATGGAAAAGAACTATTTTGAAAGATTTAGAAGTTTTGAAGCTAACTTTGATATTATAAAAATGAAGTTGGTATTAAAGAAATTTTTAGGAATATTATTCCTAATATGTATCAATGTTAGTATTATACTAACATATACTTTGAATCGTATGTGTTGTTAAATGTTGTGTAGATCGTAATCGGGATCAAAATCAAGATACAAGCAAGGCTGTAGATAAAGAAAAAGTACAAGAGTAAAGTTGAAAGTAATAGTACAGTTTACTAGTGAGGCAACAGGTGAGTACAATCCTACTTATTTTATTATGATACGAGGAAGACTTTCCATAAGTCAACCTCGAGTGTTGAAAACAAAAAAGATTTGAATCGTAAACTATATACATATTAAATTACTTTGAAATGGATTATGAATGATTTCGGGTATGAACTACCCAATGCATTTTTTTATATGTTACAGTGATATGTCTTTATCTATTGATACTATTGAGTAAGTGATGAGATCATAATAGTGAATTGGTTAAAAGCCCATTGTATGATTATTGAGATTCTTGGTATAATTTGGCATGCCAATGAGGTGGAGTATAGTGATATAGTGATACAATGACGTTGTGTTCTACAACTATGACTTAGTGATACAGTGATGCTGTTAAATTACAGTAGTGATACAATGATATAGTGATTTATTATGGCACAACATATTAGTTGATGCCTCACATGTGCATACTCAACAATGACTCACATACCATGCATTCTCATTTATTTTACATTGGGCTATAATTTAATTAAGAGTGAAAGTGTAAAGAATGATTCAAGTGAAAATGAATCTTCAAATAAATAATTGTTTTGGTATAACCTGTCTTATATATATATATATATATATTTAGATTTACAGGTTACATAATAGTGGAACGACTTTGACAAGTCAGTTTTTACGATTTCGTAATCCTATATGATATATATATACATATATATTGTATTTTGTTTGTTTATGTCATTTCTTTACAGTGAAATGTTTAAATTATTTTATGTTGCCTCACTAAGTGTATATTTAGCGTGTGATTATTCCACGCGTAGGTAAAAAGGAGCATAAGGACTAAGAAGTGGCAACAGACATCATCTATTTTGAGGACAGATCATCAGTATCAGTATGACATCTTTGATGTTACTTTTTGATGTTACTAGTCGGCATGTATATTATAAATGTCTTGGCTGCTCTGATATAAATATAATTGGAATGGTTGTAGTAGTATAAACATAAATATAGACTTATAGTGGATACTAGTAATTAAATAGACTAATTTGCATGTTTATTTGAAAATTTAATCGTATTTTATTGTATATCCAAATGATTTTAAATTAGGAAGTTTTGTTATTGATATGATATTGAATTGAACTACTAGGTTGCTGCCTGAAACTAGGTTGATTTTGGATGTTAAATAAATATTTAATTTTTATGTGATTAAATAGCTAAAGGGTCTAAAGGTTAAATTTATTAGTTTAAAAGGAACAAATTTATATCGATTATAAGTGTCTAATATTTTAAAAAAGATATGTGACATCTCTGTCTACGATTCAGTGATGAGTACGGGAAAAGGGGTGTTACAAATCTGGATATGAAGAAGGTGCGAGTCCAAGATATCTGTACCGTTCGTGATTTTCCAAGAGTGTTTTCGGAAGAGTTGCCTGGTTTGCCACCAAATAGAGAGGTAGAGTTTTGCACTGAGACGTATACGGATATAGCTTCGATGTTTATTGCACCATATCACATGGCACCAAAAGAGTTGAAGGAGTTGAAAATGCAGCTTTAGGAGTTGTAGGATCATGGTTTCATTCGACCTAGTGTATCACCATGGGGAGCACCGGTGTTGTTTGTGAAAAAGGATGGCACGATGAGAATGTGCATTGATTATCGGCAACTGAACAAGTTGACGATTAAGAATAAGTTTCCTTTGCCGAGAATTGATGATTTGTTTGATTAGTTTCAGGGTGCTTCGGTGTTTTCCAAGATTGATCTGAGGTCTAGATATTATCAGTTGAAGGTGAAGGAAAAGAATGTGCCGAGGATAGCTTTTTGCACACGCTACGAGCATTATGAGTTCTTGGTGATGCTGTTTGGGTTGACGAATACGTCCGTAGCTTTTATAGACATGATGAATTGGGTGTTCTATGAATCATTGGATCAATTCGTGGTAGTGTTTATCGATGACATTCTCGTGTACACTTGTACCGAGGAAGATCACGATCGACACCTACAGATTGTGTTGCAAGTTTTGTTGGATAATAAGCTTTACGCCAAGTTGAGCAAGTACGAGTTTTGGATTAAGCAAGTGGTTTTTCTTGGCCATGTTGTTTTGGCTGAAGGGATCCGGGTGGACCCGCAGAAGATTGAAGCGGTGGTGAAATAGAAGCAACCAAAGTCTGTGATAGAGGTCTATAATTTCTTGGGGTTAGCATGATATTACCGATGCTTTGTGGATGGCTTCTCGAATATTGTCGCTCCTTTGAAGAAGTTGTTGCAAAAGGATATAAGTTTTGAGTAGACAGAGTAGACAACAAGCTTTTGATAAGTTGAAGAAAGCTTTGACGCAAGCTCTAATCTTGATTCAACTTGAGTCAGGGAAGGAGTTTGTAGTTTATAGTGATCCATCCTATGTCGGTTTGGGGTGTGTGTTGATGCAAGAAGGAAATGTTGTGGCTTATGCATCTCAACAGTTGAAGGTGCACGAGCGCAACTATCATACGCACGATATAGAGCTTGTTGCGGTGGTGTTTGCGTTGAAGATTTGGGGCGTTACCTTTATGGTGAGAAGTGTATTGTGTACACGAATCACAAGAGTTTGAAATATCTAATGTCACAAAAGGAGTTGAATCTTAGGCAACGAAGATGGTTAGAGTTGCTTAAGGACGAGAAAGGCTAATATGGCAGCTGATGCTTTGAGTAGAAAGGTTGCGATAGAGTTGAGGGTGATGTTTGCTTGGTTGAGTGTGACGCGAGATGGTGGATTGTTGGCTAGTGAAGACATCGTTGTTGCAGTTGATTAAGGAGAAGCAGTCGTATGATGATTCCTTAGTATCGCATGTTAAGGATATTATGGATGGCAATCAGACGGATTTCTGTTTTAGTGAGGAAGGTGTTTTGTGCTTTAAGGATCGAGTGGTGGTGCCAAAAGATGAAGAATTTAGGCACACTATCTTGGCTAAGGCTCATTCTAGTCCTTTTGCTATGCATCCGGGGAGTACAAAGATGTACCAGGATTTGAAAAAGGATGTAGCAGATTTTGTTGCTCGATGTATGGTTTGTCAACATGTTAAGGTAGAGCACCAGTTCCCTTCTGGGTTGTTGCAATCGTTGAAGATTCCATAATGGAAGTGGGAGAGAATCACCATGGGTTTTGTATTCGGCTTGCCTTTGATGCCAACAAAGAAGAATTTCGTTTTGGTGGTTGCAGATAGGTTTACGAAGTGTGCGTATTTCTTGATTGTGCACACAACGTATACTTTGGATAAGTTAGCATAGTTGTATATTGCGGAGATAGTGAGGTTGCATGGGGTGCCTAAGTCTATAGTATCGGATAGGGATCCATGCTTTACAACATGGTTTTGGGAATGCTTGCATAGGGCTTTGGGTATGCAGTTGAACTTCAGTGCTTCATATCATCCTCAAACGGATGGTCAGTCTGAATGCATTATCCAAGTTTTGGAGGATATGTTGCGGTGTTGCATCATTGATTTCCAAGGAACATGGGAGAAACAGTTACCTTTGGTAGAGTTCTCCTATAATAATAGTTATCAAGCTAGTATTCACATAGCTCCGTACGAGGCTTTGTATGGAAAAAGGTGCCGCACGCCACTTTGATGGGCGGAGGCGGGTGAAAGGTTTGTTTCCTTGCCTGATGTTCTGAAGGACACCAATGAAAAGGTGAGACTTATCTATGATTGGTTGAAGGCAGCTTCAGATCGGCAAATGTCTTATGCTAACCTGAAGCGTAGGGAGATTGAGTTTGTTGTTGGAGATCGAGTGTTCCTTAAGGTTTCGCCTTGGAAAAAGGTGATGAGGTTTGGACATAAGGGTAAGCTTAGTTTGAGGTTCATTGTGCCTTATGAGGTGTTGGAGCGCATTGGTCTAGTTGCGTATAAGTTGAGGTTGCCTGCGGAGTTAGAGAAGATACACGATGACTTCCATGTATCGATGCTTCGGAGGTATAGGTCAGATCCTTCGTATGTGATGTCTGTTGAGGAAATTGAGTTGAATCCGAATTTGACCTATGATGAGGAGCCGGTGGAAATTCTAGATTCTACCGGCAAGGTTCTTCGTGGCAAGACCATAGAGTTGGTGAAGGTATTGTGACGACATCGTGGAGTCGAGGAAGCCACAATGGAAAGTAAGGAGGACATGAAGAAGCAATTTCCTTACCTTTTTCGCCAAGTAAATTTCAAGGATGAAATTTCTTAAGAGGCGAGAGTTGTAACGCCCTGAATTTGGGCCTAGATGTTGGATAGGTTGGTTAGACGATTCGGGAGAACCGGATTAAGCAATTCGAACTAGTTTCAGGGATTTAATCTTAATAAATTGTTTTTGGCTAAAATAAAATGTGGAAAATTCTAGAAACATTTAATTGACATTTTATAGGTTTTGGTAAATTCAATTTGAAGGAATTAGATTTAAAATTGCCATTCAAAATATCATTTTATGATTTTCCATGGCTTATGTAACAACCTCTAAATTTCAATTCAATCTGATTTCCCGATATTCACTAAATACTTCTACTACGATTTTACCTTTACCAAGCTATCAGATCTATTCCAAAAATTTTATATTTTCATATTCGAAAAATAAATACTATTATATCATAAAAACTTCCTTTCTTAAGGACTTAAATTGAATTTTCCTAACTCAGTCTATTATTCTGATAATTATCGAAAATCCTCATCGAGTAAAATTTCTCTTAGAAATCCTTTATCCGAACTCCATACGAATATTCTCTACTCTTAATGAGTCCAAAATATCAATTAGAAACACTTTTATGGGACCTTCCTGAAGGTCACTCTTCCTAGTGTTTCCCTGGTCTGAGCACGCTTAATAATAGGGTTCGATCAAAATTCGAAACCTTATACCGCATTTTGATTCCCGGGACCTATATCAGATTTTTTCTCACTGAACAAATTTATCCATCTACAGGATAAAATTAGTTATTTATTAAATCCTTTATTATGGATTTAAACTTTTTCCTTTCTTTATGGTTTAGCAACCAACTTTTAATAATTGTCATTTTGCTCACTAAACTTTAACCTTCAATTCCCATTCCAAATTTATCAAATTTCAACCAAATTTTGCATGTACCCTAATATGCTTATCATCTTTCAAAATATCCTAGATATTCGATTCGATCCGATTATCCGAATATTTTTTTGAACTTTATCGCTTTATAGCCATTAATACAAACTCCGTACGAAAAATCCGGATAACATGGAAACGTTAGTCTTGGGGGTAAACTATTCATTTACGGGGTTAAATTACATAACTTTTGAAAATTACACTTTGGTCCCTAAACTTTTCCAAACTTTATACTTTAGCCACAAAACTTTCAAAATTTACATTTTGGTCACTAGCCAAAATTCGGGATTTTACAATTATCCCCCTTAAGAAAATTTGTCCTCAAATTTTTAATACATATTTGGTTCAGAAAGGTGAGGAAACTGCTTTCTCATATCTTTTTCTCTTTCCCAAGTCGCTTTTTCGACTTCATGATTTTGCCAAAGAACTTTAACAAGCGAGATCATCTTATTTCTTAGTTCTTTGACTCCATGTGCCAGTATCTTTACCGTTCTTCCTCATAAATCAAATTTGATTGAATCTCTATTCCTTCCGGGGTAATGATATGTAAAGGATCTGATCAACACTTCTTGAGCATCGATACATAAAATATATTGTGAATCGTGTCCATTTTCAGAGGTAAGGCTAGCTAATAAGCCACCGGACCAACTCTTTCCACAATCTTATATGGCCCAATAAATTTTGGACTCAGCTTCCCTTTTTGTCCATGCCATAACACCTTCTTCCAAGGTGAAACTTTTACAGAATACTTTATCCTTAACTTCATATTAAATATCTTTTCTTTCAAAATTAGGAGATACTATCCATCATTCTAAAGCAATTCTAGATTGCTTCAAACCTTTCTTACATTATTTTTCACATCCTGAAATAAATCAGACTCAATCACCTTTTAGTTCTCTTTTTAACTCATTATCATCGAGGATATAAATTACCCCTTGATAATATGAACATCATTTAGACTTAACATCGAAATCTTTAATTTTCCCCTTTCACCTTACTGAATTCTTTCCAGACATGTCTTATCTTTTATCTGTATATCTTTGATCTGATTTGTCAAAGTAGATTTGAGCTAAAGCTATGTAATTAATATAATATTTTCTTCCAAAGGTAATTGGGCATTTAATGCTTATAAGCCAAAGAATGACTTTTGGCTAAATACATCAACTACTACTTTATCCTTATTACATCAATACACATCCCAACCTATTATAGGATGTATTATTGAATAAGGTAGAATCCTTACTAGATTCATACTGCACTAATACTAGTGCTACTATCAAATCTTATTCTACTGGTAATAATATAATCGTAATTTAATCTTAGAGGAATATTACTACTTCTTTAACTAACATCACTGGAGCTTCCTAAGTTGATATACTGGGTCGTATAAAACCTCAATCTAATGACTCTTGCAACTAGGTCTTTAGCTTTCTCAATCTAGTAAGAGCCATTTTGTAGAGTGCAATCGATATAGGTCCAATATTGGATTAAATCCAATCCTAAACTTAGCCTATCGATTAAGCGTCAAGCCTGACAGCTCCTCTTGGGCAACCCATTTAAAACTCACGAACAATAGGAATACTCTCCCAGCTTACCCTCGATGCTCGGTATCCATAGCATAAATTAAATAATTTTCACATTGGTAACAAATTCCAATAAAAACTCTGCATGCTCATGCATGCCAATTATCACAACACTCACATGATTGGTTTTATGGTTTTCTTGAATCTCCAATATTAATTATAAATGTCAGAGAATTCTTGATTTTCCTTGTCCCGATCTCTTAGCGGAACTATGTAATAAATTTAGTTTGATATCTTTGCCGGGAATCCTCACCACTTTTTAAAAGTGGTGAAATAAATAATGATTCACTATTCCTCTTTACGAGTTGTGACCTCTGCTTAGATATTTTCTCATTTTGAACCATTTGCATTGTATTTGGCATAATTTACTGCTTCATGGAATTTTGAAATACATTGGCCAGTCAGTACTTCTTTGTACCTGACCTCTAGCCCTCTATGAGCTGTCATAACATGCTCTCCTTCTATCTGTAGGAAATAGTTTAGAAGCAAATCAGCTCAGTTTATTAAACTTGCACTCATACCCGTAAATAATACAATTGCCCTAATTAAGATGCAAGAAACTCCGTTGCATCTCTAGGATAAACTTTGTTACGAAACTCTCAAAGAGAAAACTTCTAGTTAATAGACTTTTGAGTATGTACCGTAATATTACTTTATCAAATACAAGTCTAATCCTTTTAGATGAGATAATACTTTTTCTTTAACTCTCTTCTGATCATCAATACAGAGTTCCTTCAACATAACTTTTATATCATTAAACCATAAATTAACAAACATAGGATCTCCATTAATATCTCTCTAAAAATCTAGTGCGCCAAAACTCTCAATTCTTTTGCAATCGGTGCCTAAGCAAGCTGATTTATGATCGCATCTAATGTTTAGAAGAAAAGCTCTTAATCCAGAACATGCATATCATGTTAGTCTGGTGCCTCTGCACCATGCTAAGCTGAGGGTAGAATATTATCATTAACCTTATCGTGCTCGTGAATCTCTTATTGATCCATTTGCCTAAACACCTGACACAATTCTTTTACCCTTACACATTGGAATTTAACATTATTATCATAATGAAGTAAGCAATTGCATCCAGTCAAACAAGTAAAATCATCAGTAATTCTGACATCCTAGTGGCATGTATACACTTTTGACCTTTACCATACTTTGTTTAACTCCATAACTTGCTAAACATATAGCTCTGATACCAATAAATGTAACATCCCTTTTCGCATACATACGACGAATATGAATCAGGAATGTCACAACTTTACTATCCTTAAATATCAATGATATTTGAAACAAAATTCAAGTTTTGATAATTTTGAACCTAAATCTTGAATACTGGTACACCCTGTCCCAAAATGCTCATTCTTGCATTTTTATATTTCTAATTCATCCTAATTCAATTTCCAAATATCTTCAAATGTTATGTATGCTTATAGGGAACATATGACTATCATAAAACATACATGCTCTCAATTATCTTAGCACGCAACTCATCACTTGAGATTACTTTTAACTTTGAATCTTTTCAGAAACGCCAATTATCATGAAACCATAACGAACTTTAAAGGCCAATCACAACTCAAATAGGTTTAGCAAGTATAAATGTCACTATAATAATCAAACCTCAATTAGGATGTCATTACTATGATTACCTGTAGAGCTTTCCAATATTGATGCAATGCTCTTCTCACTCTTATCTTGATTTACCTACGTGTGCACAATCCAACACACGCTAAATATGAACTTAGTGAGGTAATAAAGGAAGTTAATAACAATAATTTAAACTTTATTCGACTTCATGGCTACGTTTATATAACATGATACATATGCCAATGCATCAACTTTCACATTGCATTAGTAATGATTTACTACATGCTAATGTCATAAAACTTTCATGCTTGTGCATTCGTCATAATATGTCATCTATGCATCAGTGCATGAATATATATATCATGATACAAGATAATGAATATGCTTGTTTAATTCCTTTAATATTATATCAATACTTACCGATATACTTGCTACTTATTTCTGAAAGCTCATAAGCTTATTCATATGTTTATCATTTATTAACCAATAAACCGTAGCCCAAATATAAGCCTACGAGGACCCTGGGTACACGAGTCAAATATTACCAAAGTGCTAATACACATAAGGTCGTGCCCACCATAAGCACTAAGTGTCCTTTATATACACTATAGTGCTAAACCGAGTATGCAGCGTGCTGCTAGACTCTATGGCATGCCGACTATACCCAATCCCTCAATGACATACTTGGGCATATATTCCATATTTATTTCATCCATGGCAATGTATATCAACATAATTTAATATTGGGCAGTTCATACCCAAAATATCATTCATAATATAATATCATATATAACTAGTGATCCATGCATTTATATTCAACTTTTGACATATTTAAAATATGTCAATCATATGCTCCATGACATAAATATAATGACAATAAAATTTGGTTAGGCTCATCGCAAGCTATCCCAATGATGTATAAAACATCAATGTGGCATGATATGTATGCAATTGCACTCACCTTGGCGACTTAACACAATGCCTCACTAAGTCCTAGTTCGATCCTTTCTTTCATAGAACCTCGAACCTTCTTTGATTCGGACTTGACTTCATTAATCACATGAATAAAATAAAATATTTGTTAGATTCAAATCTAATAATACCTTAAACATGTTGTCTAATATAATCATTCAAATATAAATTTCCAAATATTTTTCCTTTTTTCCTTGTACTGTTCTAAAACTCATTACGGTCCTTAGTGACCAATTTGAACTTCTAATAATTCTTCCGAGCTTCCTAACTCACATTTAAATACAAAATGTTTCAAATTCCATAATTCGAGGATTCCATTTGATTTTTCTTTTACTTAATGGTTTAGGGACTAAATGAAAATCTTTTCCATTTCAATGGTATTTTCAATATATTTATCACCAATAGAATTTTTACCTAATAACATTCATCATAAATTCTTCACTTACAACTTTTGTACATTCTAGTCCCTAAATCCCTAATTTTGCTGAAATGCCATTTTGGTCCCTAAACTCGAATTCATTTTGATTCAAATGTAATTTCCAGCATTTAACCACATTTCTAACACAGAAATACCCTGATTTCCAGATTGGTACACGCTGGTCCTTACATTTTCTCACATTGCCGAATTGGTCACTAAATACAATCCAAGGATTCAAGTTTCCTAACTTTGCAATTAAGCCTCCAATCACTATTAATTCATCAAACTCGTCATTATACTCAAAAATCAGAACTGATCCTTTTTAATTTCCAGCATTCCGAATTGGTTCTTACAATTTAACAAATTGCTAAAATTGCCCCTAATCAAGTTAACACCAATTTTAGCATTCCTGCTTCAATATCATGCCTAGCAAAACCTTATATAATCAATAACAACTTATTAAATACAAAACAACATCAGTCCCTAACATTAATCAATTAAACCGAATAGGTCTATAGAGATTTCCAAATTGCAGATTTAGTCACTAGTTGAAATAACTAGATTTTCAACCTCCAAACATCAAATTCAAGCTTCAATTATCATCAAATCTATAAATACTCTTAAAAATTCAAATTTAAACACCAGCCCCTAACCTTTGAATGCTGAATGAAATAGTCCCTTAACTTTAGACATCAATCCAATTTAGTCCTAAGCATGGAAACAACAAAAATCAAACATAGTTTCTTAAATCTTTAAAATTCCCAAAATTCACATAACCCTAAATTCTTCCTCATATCAAATCTCATCAACCAAGCAAGTATTCTATTAATTATTTACATCAAAAGATAGAGCTAGAAGAGAATAACAACTTTATAGTTTGAAAGATTACCTAAAACCGAGATTCAGGGCTTAAATCGAGCTTGGAATTTTTTTTCTTCTTTCCTCTAGCTCCCACGGTACATGGCTGGAAAAAAATGAACATTTGTTCATGTTTTAACTATTATTTTACACTTGTAACTATTAAATGAATTTTAAATTCATTTAAATAGTGAAATTACCAATTTAGCCTTTAAATCCAATGGCTAATTTAATCTCATCCAAAATCAGGGGCCAAGATTAAATCCATGTATCTTTCATCTCCCAAAAATGTCCTCAACATTTCAAAAACATTTCAAAATTGCCATCCTTGCCAAATGACCAGTTTGCCCTCCAACTATTCTTTATTTACTAGTTTGTTTCAAAATTGCCATTCCAATATAATCCAACTAAATTAGTTCCTTCTCAAACAGCCACTATTCTATAAATATCATTTTATGATTTTCCACGGCTTATGGACCAGCCTCTGAAATTTCAATACAATCCGATTTCCCGATATTCCCTAAATACTTCTACTACAATTTTACCTTTACCAAGCTATGGGATCTATTCTGGAAATTCTATATTTCCATATTCGGAAAATAAATACTATTATCTTATAATAACTACCTTTTTTAAGGACTTAGACTAAATTTTCCTAACTCAGTCTATTATTCTGATAATTATTGAAAATCCTCATCGAGTAAAATTTTTCTTAGAAATCCTTTATCTGAAATCCATACGAATATTCTCTACTCTTAATGAGTCCAAACTATCAATCATAAACACTTTATGGGACCTTCCCGAAGGTCACTCTTCCTAGTGTTTTCCTGGTTTGAGCATGCTTAATAATAGAATTTATCCATCTACAGGATAAAATTAGTTATTGAGCAAATCCTTTATTATGTATTTAAACTTTTCCTTTCTTTGTGATTTAGCGACCAACTTTTAAAAATTGTCATTTTGGTCACTAAACTTTAACCTTCAATTCTCATTCCAATTTTATCAGATTTCAACCAAATTTTGCATGTACCCTAATATGCATATCATCCTTCAAAATATCCTAGATATTCGATCTGATTATCCGAATATTTTTTTGAACTTTATCGCTTTATAGCCATTAATACAAACTCCGCACGAAAAATTCGGATAACATGGAAATGTCATTCTTGGGGGTAAACTATTCATTTACGGCGTCAAATTACACAACTTTTGAAAATTACACTTTGGTCCCTAAACTTTTCCAAAGTTTATACTTTAGCACAAAACTTTCAAAATTTACATTTTGGTCACTAGCCAAAAATTGGGATATTACATACCGGGTGAAGAGTGTGCATGGACTATAGGAAGCTGAATAATGCCACCAAGAAAGACCATGGTAGAGTAGCGCAATCTTGGATTTGGAAGCCTTCAATCAAGTTGTTGCAAGAACTAGGAGCTCTAGACTCAATCAAGAAAAGTATGGGCAGATCTGAAAATTCAAGAGAAACTAGTTGGGGGTTTCTTGAAAATTTCAGATTTGGGGCTGGAAAATTAAAGAAAGAAAGACAAGATGAAGGATTAGATGATAAGAAATAAGAATATAAATAAAAAGATTACGAAAGAGAAAGGTAAAAAAAATCTGAAAATTCCAGTTTTGTTTATGGAATTATGGAAGATGGTGTGAAGGTTGAAGGTGAAGATGGCTTGCGATTTATTGTTGTTGTTTTCTCCTCGGCACCCTCTTAGACTCAATTATCTAAGCAAGCAACCTCAAGCGGCTCTAACCCACCCTCCTAGATGCGATTATCTAGGCAAGCAAGAGTGTGAAGATGATCTCCCTCACAAGAACTCGTCGAAGTTATGTTGAAGAAGACTTCGAAGGCACAAGTAATCAGCACTTGCAAAAACAAACTCACTAAATATTTCATAAATCAAAGAAAATATGTCTTACAATGATGGAGGCTTCATCCTTTTATAGGTGAAGGATAGACAAAGTAATTTAACTTCTACTAAAACAAGGAAAACCTAGTCTAATTAAAAATAATAATAAAATAACAACCTTTAAACTCCTTGTGCTTGTGTGGCAAGGAATAGGGTGATAAGGCAAGTGATAAGCTGATAAGGGCTGGTTCCTAAAGTATATAAAACCCTAAAAACATCAATTTAAATGATAATAAATATATTGGGCTAAGTTTAATTCGTCCAAAGCCTTATATGTTAGCTTTTGGGCTGAATTTTACAAAATCCCGTACTAATCCCGTATCCAGTTTTCTGCATGCGCAATCTTCAGTAAATTGGACGTGTCTTGAGTTCCCGATGTCCGATTGACGCGTTTCAAGAAGCGTTGGAAAGGTAACTGAATGACGGACAATTTGTTAGGAGACAACTCAACCCAAAAATGCCTGGATCCCATTCGAAAACTCGTCGCAATTTAGCTGACTTTCCAGACTTCACAAACAGATTCAGTTTCTTGTCCAAGATGCATCGTTTTTTACCTCCTATGCGTGCATTGTTTTGGCCATTATTGTTTGCATCGAACAAATTCAACTTCTTGTCCAATATGAGTAATTTAACCCTGCTCATGCATGTATCATTCCCCCACTCCTCAAAAGGATTCGTCCTCGAATCTAAATCGGCAATGAGAGAACAATCATCAACTTCAATTGAAAGGGCTTCTTTGTTGTATGTGGAGTGATCTAATTGAGCTCCTCTCAATGGTTCAACAAAATCCTGAAAAGATAAGATAACACTACTCGAACATTTGTAATGATTAGTCAAAACAAAATCACTCGTCGCGTTCTTTTTCTTGTCTTTTTCTTTTGGGTTTTGTGTGACTTTTACCTCATATGTATTTTCACTCACCAAATTTGGGCCATTAATTTGACTTTTTTCACTCTCGGCCTCTTTACTCTCAGTCTTTTGTATCTCACATCTCATATCCCTCTCACAAAATTTATCATTAATGTACAATTTCTGTAGAGGAGAAAGTATTTCTAATGGAATGATAGGACAATAATCAAATGAAGGGTTAGAATTACACTTACTTTCTTCGTGGGGAGGTGATGAGAGAATAGCAAGTGGACCTACTAGTTCACATGAGGGATTAGAAGCATTGTCATCTTGTCTAATGTGTTCACTATCACTATCACTATCACTATCCTTTTGTTTGGGAGATGGTTCTTCTCCAATATCAACATTTGCACAAATGCTAGAAGTTGAAGTAGGAAGAGAATCATGTGTACCTTCTGGTTTTGGGATGTCTTCGTGGTCGGTTGCATTCGTGTTGTCAATTGATTCAGCCTTTTATGCTTCCAATCTTTTTCGTTTTATCCTCTCACACTATTTTTTTGCTTTCGCTATTTCTTCATCTACTTTTTCCAGCTCTATTGTAGCAAACGAGAGCTTCTAGCCTTGGTGCACAACCGAGTATCCATTTGTATTGATTCGATGGACAGCGCCACGATCATTTTTCCAAGGTCTTCCTAATAGCAAGTGGGTGACTTCCATAGGAACCACGTCACACCACACATCATCACAATAGCTTCCAAGAGTAAAAGAGATTAAACAACGTTCGGTTACCTTCATATCCGGTCCGCTATTAAACCCTTGAAGATGATACGGCTAGGGTGTTCTTGGCATGGTAGATCGAGTGCATCAACAATGAAGCTGCTCACTAAGTTTACACGACTGTCACCATCAATAATTAAAGAACATAGATTACCTTGTATCCTACATCGTGACCGAAAAATATTTATTGGTATACGATAACGCGTGTTGAAAAGAGAATAAAACATCCGAATTGCTTTAAGAATCCAAAGAAAAGGTTAGACACCAATAGAATTATAGTTGCAAGGAGAAGGAAGAGTATGCAACTTTTAGTCCTACTACAAAGGAAACAAGAAGGTGTTAGAAGATGTGTAAGAAGCAATAAAAGCTAAAACAAACGAAAACTAATGGCTAAGAATGAAAGAAAATTAGAAAACCCCCGAAAACCCTAGAATTTTGCAGCAACTTGATCTACTTTGTTCGAGGTGTTCCCGATGTTAAAAAATTCTACAATTTTATGTGGTGACTCCTCCAAAGGTGTAGATCTGATCTGGAAATTTTCAGCTCAAAATCCGCTCGTTTGAAATTGACAAATTTTCCCTAATTTTCGAGTTTTTCACCCAAAAACGCCAAAATTCTTGTCAAGAATTGTCCCAAATCTGATACCAAACGATAGAGTATGCTTTGGCACGTGGTAACCTTCAATTTGATGGCTTGGAAGCAAACCTAGAGCTTTAGACTCGAACAAGGAAGTTAGGCGCAAATCTAAAAAATTAAGAGAAACTAGTTGGGGGTTTCTTGAAAATTTCAGATTCGGGGCTGGAAAATTAAAGAAAGAAAGACAAGATGAAGGATTAGATGATAAGAAATAAGAATATAAATAAAAATATTGTGAAAGAGAAAAGTAAAACAAATTTGAAAATTCCAGTTTTGTTTAAAGAATTATGGAAGATGGTGTGAACGTTGAAGGTGAAGATGGCTTGCGATTTATTGTTGTTGTTTTGTCCTCGGCACCCTCTTAGACTCAATTATCTAAGCAAGCAACCTCAAGCGGCTCTAACCCACCCTCCTAGACGCGATTATCTAGGCAAGCAAGAGTGTGAAGATGATCTCCCTCACAAGAACTCGTCGAACTTATGTTGAAGAAGACTTCGAAGGCACAAGTAATCAGCAATTGCAAAAACAAACTCTAAATATTTCATAAATCAAAGAAAATCTATCTTACAATGATGGAGGCTTCATCCTTTTATAGGTGAAGGATAGACAAAGTAATTTAACTTCTACTAAAACAAGGAAAACCTAGTCTAATTAAAAATAATAATAAAATAACAGCCTTTAAACTCCTTGTGCTTGTGTGGCAAGGAATAGGGTGATAATGCAAGTGATAAGCTGATAAGGGCTAGGTGGTTGGTTCCTAAAGCATATAAAACCCTAAAAAAATCAATTTAAATGATAATAAATATATTGGGCTAAGTTTAATTCGTCCAAAGCCTTATATGTTAGCTTTTGGGCTTAATTTTACAAAATCCCGTATCCAGTTTTCTACATGCGCAATCTTCAGTAAATTGGACGTATCTTGAGTTCCCGATGTCCGATTGACGCGTTTCAAGATGCGTTGGAAAGGTAACTGAATGACGGACAATTTGTTAGAGACAACGCAACCCAAAAATGCATGTATCCCATCCGAAAACTCGTCGCAATTTAGCTGACTTTCCAGACTTCACAAACAGATTCAGTTTCTTGTCCAAGATGCATCGTTTTTGACCTCCTATGCGTGCATTGTTTTGGCCATTATTATTTGCATCGAAGAAATTCAACTTCTTGTCCAATATGAGTAATTTAACCCTGCTCATGCATGTATCAGACCACTTCCCACTGCCCTTCATCGATCAAATGTTGAACAGACTGGAAGGTAAAACATTCTATTGCTTCCTAGACAACTATTCAGGTTATAATCAGATTGCCATTGCTCTAGAGGATCGGGAGAAAACCATATTCACTTGTTCATATGGGACATTCGCCTTTAGGAGAATGCTCTTTGGACTGTGTAATGCTCTGGCAACATTCTAAAGATGTATGGTGTCTATTTTCTCTGACACGATTGAGAACAACCTAGAAGTTTTCATGGATGACTTCTCAGTGTTTGGCAACACATCGAGGAATGCCTTCAGAGTCTAGAGCTTGTTTTGAGGAGATGTATTGAGACTAACTTGGTCTTGAACTGGGCAAAATGCCATTTCATGGTGAAGGAAGGAATAGTTCTCGGTCACAAAGTAACCAAGAGATGCTTGGAAGTATACAAGACGAAGGTGGAGATAATCAAACAGTTGCCACCTCCTACAACTTTAAAAGGTATCAGAAGTTTTTTAGGACATGCAGGCTATTATCGTTGGTTCATTAAAGATTTTTCAAAAATTTCTAAAACTTTATGCTTGCTTTTAGTAAAAAATGCCACTTTTTGTGTTTGATGATTCTTGTTTAAAAGCGTTTCAGGAACTTAAGGACAGATTGATTAATACCCCCATATTCGTGGCACCAGATTGGAGTGAGCCCTTCAAGCTCATGTGTGATATCAGTGACTATGCCGTCAGAGCTGTGTTGGGAAAGAGGCATGACAAATTTTTTCACACCATTTACTATACCAGCCAGATATTGAATGAACCACAACTCAACTACACCACTACCAAAAAAAAATTTCTTGCGGTTGTATTTGCATTTGATAAGTTTAGATATTACTTAGTAGGTAACAAAGTTGTGGTGTATGCATATCACTCGGTATTAAAATACCTCTTGGCAAAAAAAGATGCCAAGTCCGGACTAATCTGATGGACACTTTTGCTTCAAGAATTTGATATCAAGATTAGCGACAAGAAGGGGAGTGAGAACTTGGTAGCTGACCATTTATCACTATTAGAGCATCACCTTGAGGAAGGAAGAGCCACTACCATTAGAGATGAATTCCCCAATGAATACTTACTTGCAGTCAATTCTATGCCATGGTACGCTGACATAGTCAATTACCTAGTAAGCAATATTTTGCCATCGAATCTGGCAAGTAATGCCAGGAAACGTTTTCTATGAGATGTTCAATAATATTATTGGGATGAACCAATTTTGTTCAAACAATTTGCCGACCAAGTGATCTGTCGATGTGTGTTAGAGGATGAGTAGCACAACATTTTGCAGTTATACCATGAAGCACCATATAGAGGACATTTTGCTGGAATAAAGACTGTTGCCAAGGTGTTACTGTATGGATTCTTTTGGCCTACGTTGTTTAAAGATGCTCATTACTCTGGCAAGACCTGTGATCGATGCAAGTGAACGGGTAACATCTCTAGCAAACATCACCAGAATATTATGCCAGTAGAGTTGTTTGATGTATAGGGAATAGACTTCATGGGTCCTTTTCTCCCATCATTCAGGAACTTAAATATCCTGGTGGCTGTTGACTACGTTTCAAAATGGGTAGAGGCGGTGGCTTTGCCAACAAATGATGCCAAGGTTATTGCCAAGTTCCTTTATAAGCATATCTTTACTAGATTCGGTGCCCCTAGAGCCATCATTCATGTGAAGGTACACATTTTAAGTGCAGTTTAATCTCTAGAGCTCTGTGCAGGTATGAAATCCAGCAACATATTGCCACAGCTTACCATCCCCAAACAATTGGCCAATCGAAGATCTCAAACAAAGAAATCAATAACATTTTGGAAAAAACTATGAATCCAATGAGGAAGGACTAGTCCTTGAGACTAGATGATTCCTTGTGGGCTTACAGAACAGCCTTTAAGACTCTGTTGGGAACTTCTCTTTATAGGCTCGTGTTTGGAAAGGCATGCCACTTGCCAATAGAATTGGAACATAGATCTTATTGAGAAATCAAAAAGCTCAACATGGAGTGGAAAGCTAACAATGCAAAATGCTTATTGGACATAAACGAACTAGAAAAATTCAGAACACAAGCTTTTGAGAATGCCAAACTCTATAAAGAAAGAACAAAACAATGGCATAACAATAGGATATTGTCAAGGCAGTTCGAGGTAGGCCAATGTATCTTGTTATTTAACTCGAGGCTAAAGTTGTTTCCAGGTAAGCTCAAGTCTAGATGGTCAGGACCCTTTGAAGTTGTGAAACCATATGCTCATGGAGCAATAGATATCAAGGATTTGAAAATGGGAACAATTTTCAAAGTAAACGGCCAAAGATTGAAACACTATTTAGAAAGCACTCAAAACGATGCCAAGGAGGTTATCCTCCTGGCAGAAGTTCTATGATCATCATCAGCATTATTTGATTTGTGTATATAGTAGGTTGGATGTTTTTATTTTCAGTACTCTTTATTTATTTATCTTTCTTAAATTTTTAACTTTCTTTTACTGCGTTGGAAGGTTTTTGTTGAGTGAATGCAGGATTTTGTTGCCAGGCAGAATGCCAAGACCGAAGACTGGCATGGGGCGATAAAAAATGAGAAAGGAAATTTGCCATAACTGCCTAAGGTTTGATAGAGCTCATCCCAAGAGAGAATGAATTTTTTTTGTTAAGTATTGAATTTTACCCTAGCTGCCCAAGGTGAAAAGTTAAAATTCAAAATTTAACCTAATCACCTTATCACTTCATCTCTTCCCATCTTATCACTTTACCTCTTATCACATCATTGTTTATCTTCCCCAAACACGTTAAACCCTTATCTTTACCCTACTCAACTGACCAAATTAAAAACACCATTTAAAACACTAAATCGTTTTACCCTTCATCTATTTAAACCCTAATTGATTCTTAGCTAAGACCTTTCACTTTTCCTTCCATTATCTTTATCAAGAAAGAAAAGCAAGATTTACTTCCCTGTCTTCAAAAAACCACTCGAGTTTTCAAGGGATTTTCATGGCATCTTCTTCAATACCCTTCAAGATCTTTTTCAATGAAGAGATCCGCAAAAAGTATGAGGAGAATTTTGCATCAAGAACCTTCTGCTATGAGAAGGGTTTTGAGTTCAAGAACGAACTCAGCTTAGGCTAATCCCTAGAGTTTGTCATGTGATAAAGACGTATAAGTGGGAGAAATTTTTCCAACCACCAAGGGAAGTTCATGCCAACATCGTTCGAGAGTTCTATGCTCATCTTACGACCAAAGGCTCGCTCTTCTTGACGATGCAAGGTAAGTGTGCTCGTTTTGATGAAGGTTACATAAATGATATGTTTTCTTTGGATGGAATAGAGGGTGAACACACCAAATTTGTAGAATCCTCAGACGATGCCAAAAGAAAGATGATGTTGAATGAAATGTGTGAGGTCGGCATCCAATGGAACATATCTTCAAAAATACATCGGACTGTGAAACGGTTGGCATTAAAGTCTCAACCATGGGATTGGAATCACTTCTTGAAGGCAAACCTGATGCCGACTACCCATAATGAGATAATTTCATAGGAAAGATTAGCACTACTGCACTCTATCATGACTGGCCGCAAGATTAATGTTGGACGGCTTATCATCGAAGAGACTTTTAAGTGTGCTGGTAAGAGCAATAGAAGTTTACTTTTCCCTCTCTAGTCTCTACCATTTTCATACAGCACGACGTGCCACAGCTCAATTCGAATAGCATTCAAAAGAGTAAGGGACCACTATAACTCCTACCCTGTAGAGACAGTTGACTACCACAGAGGCAAAGGAGAAAGGCAAGCAAAAGATTACCAAGTCTGTGCCAACTGCAAATGTACCAAAGACAGAACCTGTGACTCTGATGCCAGCTGAATCAGTGGCAATGCTTTCCTAGATCTACTAAAGCTAGGAGATCATCCTCTAAAAGTTTGAGAAATTTGAGGAGCAAAACTCCATGTTCTGGCAATATGTGCATGCCAGGGAATGTTCCATGAAGAAAACCCTTGAAGGCATGTCCACGCAAACACTACCAGCATTCCCTAAGTTCCCTGTCGACCTCCTTGCCAAGGATGACATGCCAGCCAGTCTTCACTCTGTCCACACTCTAACACAATCTGATGCCACCGTCCTAGTCTCTATAGTACAAGTTGAATCCTCCAGAACTGATACACCACCTGAATCCAAAGATGAAGGAATTCAAAACCAAGTCAAGACTGCTGCCACACCTGCAACACCTACTTCATCTGCTGCCATGACCTTAGAGCTTCTACAGCCGCATCAAAACCCAGCCTTAAGCGTAAGAAGCATATGGCTCCTAGTCGAGGGAGCTTCATCAAAAGGAAAACACGCATTTCACGGCCAGAACCCTTCGAGGGGGAGTCCTCATCCTTTTAAACTCCTTGCATTTTATTTCATTTACATGTTCATCCATCTTAAATTTTATTTTGCATATATGTGTTGTTTTCATGCATTGAGGACAATGCACACCTTAGGTTTGGAGGTGTGGGTTGCCTTACATTTATTTCCATGACATTCATGTTTATATTTTAGTTTGCATTCTGTTTTCCATGTAGGATTTAACAGATACATACCAAACCGCTAAAAAAATTGCCTTGGTCAATTTTATACTTGTTTCCAACACTAGAAGTTGTGCTAGATTATCTGTCCGATGAAGAAACTAGAATTTAGAACTTCTATGCCAGCAGATTAGCACTGCCAAGTAGCTTGGCAATTGAACTCTAGTTTAGGTAACTTTAGTTTCACTCTACACGCGGTTATATCTAGTCTGCGAAACAAACTTAGGTTCGCTTGAAACTAAACTCAGAAAAAAAGAGAGAAAAAATGTCAGGGTAGAAAGAAAGAATAAGGCAACAATGTTTTGCCAAAACTTGAAAAAAATTGAGAACACTCATCTGCCTTAGGGAAAATAATTAACTTGGGTCTTCATGGTTTGCTCTCTCTTAGTTCTCAAGCCAACATAACTTTAGGGTATGAGTGTAATGGGTTAGCTTTGTGATATAATCTAGATTAATGTGGGTATTCATGGTTTGCTCCCTCTTATGTCTCATGCCAAACAGTACATGACGCGACCCTAATCAATTGCCAGCATAAAAACACCCTTGGCAAATAAAGAAAAAAAAGAGAAAATAGTTTATAAATAAAAATCCTGAGTTTGGGTAGTAAGTTGACTAAGAGAGTTGAGTAAATTTGATGCATATTGCCCACACTTCATGCACACTTGATGACCTTAGAGTAGAACTATATTACTGCACTTGAATTTACTTATTTGCTTGGCATTGATGCACTGAATATCCGAGGACATACCTAGGATAATATTTTGCTAGCTGGTAGGTGTTGGGAACCATGACAATATTTGTCGAGGTACTTTTCTTGTTTTGTTGTTTTTATATATTTTTTTGCATTACTTGAGGACAAGCAATAAGCTAGGTTTGGGGGGTGCTAACTTCCTAAAAGTACTAATTTTTATGATTATTTTACAATGCTTTTGCTTGCCCTTGAGTACATTTAGATGCATTTGGATTTTAAAATCATGCATTTGCATAGGGAGTTAGGAGCTTTTTTGTTTCCAATGAGAAAGGTTATTTTATTGGTTTTGATGCTGGACACGGGCATGGCAGAGAGGTGCTAGCAGAGATCACAGGAAAAGAAATAAGAGAATTGTCGAGTAGCAGTTGGCATAGATGGACCAAACAATGCCAAGCTCACTGGCAAAGGATTGATGTCCTATGACAGGTCAAAGTAGCCATTGGACCCTGTACACATCAGCCATAGGATTCAAGTTGGGATAAGATGATGCCGCATCTTATCCATTCCCTTATTAAAATTTTAAACTCAAAAGCTTATTATAGGGTTTCCACGTAATTCTATTTAAAGGAGCTCAAGCCACCACTTGAAGGGGTCGAATCGAAAAAGAGGCTGCACTGTGGTGAATCGAGAGGTGACGTGGTTCGACCAGCTAAGACCCAGAGCTCTGGAACAATCGAAGTGTTACATCGATGGATCTCCTTCTTGCCCATTCTCTTAGTTTTAATTTTATTTGAATGGTGATGTTAAGATACGATAATATTTTGTGGATGGAACCCCCAGCTATGAACTAAACTTTTATACTTGGTTGGGGAATGTTTCGATGAGCGCTAAATTTATGTTTGGTTTTTAATAATTTAAAATACCTTGGCATTATTTTCTATCTACTAGTACTTAATTTTCTCAAATCCTTTGCCATACGACAGTTGGCATAGTGTGCTTATTGCACCTTAATATCTTAAAGGGCAATGATCAATTGCTAGATACTAATGTGAGAAGCTTCGACAGAAGATGTTCAAGTAGATGAACTTACTTCGGGAGTGACTCTACCCATTAGGAGTAAAGATTGAAACTTAATCAAGTTAATTACCGATAAGCTTCACTATAGACATATAGGGATTTTATCGTGGTTAACTTGGGGTTTTGTCATCGATAGAGGCAATACTACCTTGAATCTGCTCGGCAATAAAACCAAAATAGGACATTATTAAAGTTTGGCATAAGTAGCGTGAAATCTAGGCATCCCTTGCCAACGTTCATCATTCAATTGAACATTATCGTTGCCAGACTATTTTCATTTTTCACTACTTTGTTTTAGCTATCTTTCAATCAAAAACCCAAATCATTTCAACACTTCTATTTTTCTTACAAACAAGTAAACATTAAGCAAATAAGTTCTTGGTCAATTCTTGTGGATTCGATGCTTAGCTTACTGTTGTATTACTTGCTGACCATGTATACTTGGACGCATAAGACTTACCTTTGCATTATTTTCTTTCACTTTACACTAAATACTCAATCGTTTGCCATGCGTTAGCAATAGTCGACACATGTCTAAATGGACTTTACAGTGGACCCGTTGGAATTTTAATCGAGTAGAAACTTCTGAAAATGAGGTTAAACTATATAATCATATTCCAAAGCCCATAATCAAATATTTTAACTCATAAAATTTGATTTTATCTTATTTTGTGGCCATTTTGTTAGGTGTAAAACATGCATGTCTAAATGGGCTTTATAGTGGACTTGTTGGAATTTTAACCGAGTAAAATTTTTTGAAAATGAGGTTAAGCTATATAATCATGTTCAAAAGCCCATAACTAAAATTTTCAAGTCATAAAATGTGATTTAATCTTATTTTTCGGCAGTTTTGTTGGTTTTTAAGGTGTGCGTGTCTAAATGGGCTATACAGTGGACCCGTTGGAATTTTAACCGAGTAAAAAGTTTTGAAAATGAGGTTAAGCTATATAAACAAGCTCAAAAGCCCATAACTAAATATTTTAAGTCATAAAATGAGATTTAATCTTATTTTTTGGCCCTTTTGTTGGGGTTTAAGGCGTGCATGTCTAAATGGGCTTTATAGTGGACTCGTTGGAATTTTAACTGAGTAAAAAAGTTCTAAAAATGAGGTTAAGATATATAATCATATTCCAAAGACCATAGTCAAATATTTTAACTATAAAATTTGATTTAATCTTATTTTGTGGCTGTTTTTGTTGGGTTTAAGGCGTGCATGTTCAAATGGGATTTATAATGGACCCGTTAGAATTTTAACCGAGCAAAAATTTCTAAAAATAAGGTTAAGCTGTATAATCATGTTCAAAAGCCCATAAGTAAATATTTTAAGTCATAAAATGTGATTTAATCTTATTTTTCGGCCATTTTTTGGGGTTTAAGGCGTGCATGTCTAAATGGGCTTTAAAATGGACCCGTTGGAATTTTAATCGAGTAAAAAGTTCTAAATTTGAGGTTAAGCTGTATAATCATGTTCAAAGGCCCATAACTAAATATTTTAATACATAAAATTTGATTTAATCTTATTTTGCGGCCATTTTGTTGGGGTTTAAGGCGTGCATGTCTAAATAGGCTTTACTGTGGACCCGATGGAATTTTAAACATGTAGAAAGTTCTAAAATTGAGGTTAAGATATAAAATCATTTTCAAAAGCCCATAATCAAATATTTTAACTCATAAAATTTGATTTAATCTTATTTTGTGGTTGTTTTGTTGGGTTAAAGGCGTGCATGTCTAATTGGGCTTTACAGTGGACCTGTTGGAATTTTAACCGAGTAAAAAGTTATAAAAATGAGGTTAAGATATATAATCATGTTCAAAAGCCCATAAATAAATATTTTAAGTCATAAAATTGAATTTATTTTATTTTTCGGTCGTTTTGTTGGGGTTTAAGGTGTGCATGTCTAAATGGGGTTTACAGTGGACCCGTTTGAATTTTAACTGAGTAAAAAGTTCTAAAATTGAAGTTAAGCTATATAATCATATTCAAAAGCCTATAATTAAGTTTTTTAGTTTATAAAATTTGATTTAATCTTATTTTGCTGTCATTTTGTTGGGATTTAAGGCGTGCATGTCTAAATGGGATTTAATGTGGACCCGTTGGAATTTTAACCTAGTAAAAATTTATGAAAATGAGGTTAAGCTATATAATCATATTCTAAAGCCCATAATCAAATATTTTAACTCATAAAATTTGATTTAATCTTATTTTGTGGTCTTTTGTTGGGTGTACGGCGTGCATGTTTAAGTGGGATTTTACAGTAGACCTGTTGGAATTTTAACTGTGTAAAAGTTTCTAAAAAAGGGGTTAAGCTATATAATTATATTCAAAAGCCCAAAACTAAATATTTTAAGTCATAAAATGTGATCTAATCTTATTTTTGGCCGTTTTGTTGGGTTTTAAGGCGTGCATGTCTAAATGGGTTTTATTGTGGACCAGTTGGAATTTTAACAGTCATATTCAAAAGCCCATAAATAAATACTTTACGTCATAAAATGTGATCTAATATTATTTTTCGGCCGTTTTGTTGGGATTTAAGGCGTTCATGTCTAATGGGCTTTACTGTGGACCTATTGGGATTTAAGGTGTACATGTCTAAATGGGATTTAACGCAAAAGGCATTGTCTCCCTTTTTTTAATAAACATTTCTTCTCTCATTTCACCATGGTTCAAACAAAGGAAGAATTTTTGAGTTCTTGTGTGCAAATCTAGTTTTGGGTAAGGAGGAAAGATTGTTCAGCATCAAAGGATCTCTATTTTGAGGTAACCTTTGCTTAGAATGGTGATGGAAGAGGTTATGTTTGGGTTTGAAGAGGAAGAACAAGGATGAGTCTTTGAAGGGTTCTTCACCAGCTTTAATCCAAGGTTAGTACACTACTAACTCTTATAGTTTCTTGGAAATCATAAAAATAGGCTTTGATGCATGATTTTGGTGTTTTTGGCTTTGATATACCTTGGCTGATCTCTAATGGTAACTTGTGAAATTATTGTTGTTAAGGCCTAAAATTGGTAGTAACCCACCTAATAACTTCGCCATAACTTGTAGGAACAATTTGGAACTTAACCATATAGGTTAAGTGGGATTTCTAAGTGAAATTCGAACCCAGGCTTTGAAATTTTGGGCTCGCGTACCGGTACTGGGTGTCCAGTGTCGGTATGCATATGTAATGAAGATGACAGCTTGTGAGGGGCGTACCAGTACTACTGGACACGTATCGATACCCCTTGCTTAATGGGAATTCTAGTAACATTTTTGTGTATCGGTACGCTAGGGGGCGTATCGTTACTACTATTCTATTGCCTGAGGAAGGCTTTCGTGTATCGCTACGCAAAGGTGGGAGTACTGGTACTGGTGGGGATTGATACGGGGTGGTTTACATACCGATATTGAGTACCAATACGAGGGTGAGCGTATCGGTACAACTTGAGGACCCATTTCTTTCGAATGTAATTTAAGTATCGATACTCGTGAAGGAGTGTTGATACATTGAGAGGTGTATCGATACCTATATAGGAGTATCAGTACTCGTTGGGCAATCTGCCCAAGGAATTTAAGTTTGTGTTCGCGGGTTCTATAATTCGAAGCAAAGGGCCCAAGAGGTCTTTTAAGGTATAAAATGAATATTAAAATTGAGAAACAAAGATTTAAACCACGTATGTGAAATAAAAGGTTAATGATTCGGTAAATATTGGGTGAATTATGTGAAGTACTAACCCATAGAGATCCTTGGTGGATCGATTGATGATGCGTGGTAATTAGGGCCCTTGCTGTGTACTGAAGGGGCGCCTATATAGTTGGTTCGCCTTGAATAATAAGATAAACTAATGAAATTGGCTAATGTGCACATTCATAACATATTAAAAAATAGATAAGTTTAATGGGGTGGCATAATAATTGATAGAAACAATAAGGCGATGGTAAATGTGTTAGAGCTGTGTGCGGTATGGCATTTGTGTCGATGTTGTGTGTTGCGTGGAAGTAGGGTCCTTGCTGTGTGCTGATGGGACACCTACTTGGTTGAGTCTTTATTAAATGGAATCCAGATACCCAATAATGTATGTTGCAACACCTTGAAGACTCTCGAATGTAGGATCCCGATGTTTTTTGGATGCGGGCCTCATTCGAAGATGCTTGACGAGAGATTCCGAGCATGGATGGAGGATCCCGATGCTTTGTGGACGAGGGCCTCGTCCACACGAGTATAGGATCCTGATACTTTGTGGATGCGTGCCTTACTCGTAGTGTAGGATCCTGATGTTTTATGGACGCAGGCCTCACCTAATGTTGTCGGTATTATCTGTGTGATGTTGTGTGGACTTATATTGTATGCGATGTGCTATGTGAGAGATCATACATTCATAATGCTATGTGTTTAGGCGGTTATGGTAGCGCCATCATTATCTGGCCATGATATCATTCATGTTGCATTGCTTTATTTATGATTTGCATGAAACATGGTTGAATGGCGGTGTATCCACTGAGCTTTGTTAGCTCAGTATTCAGAACCGTTGTTTTCGTTCGCAGGTTAGTAGGTTTGGCACGTTCTTGGAGGAGCACCATCAGTGAAGGAATCCAGCGCCTCGTCTCTTCAGAGTACAGTACTTAGGTTATTGGGCTATGTATTCGTAGGGACCTACTGTACATTGTAAATTGTATTTGGATTTACAAACGATCGAGTCAAAAGCTTATAATGTGATTTTAAAAGGAGATCCATTGTATATGTTTCAAATATTACTCATACTTTATTGGACTTAAATATAATGTGTTTGAAATTGATTGTGGATATGTCTAGTTAGGTCAAAATTTTTGGGGCGGGTTCCAGGTGTGAGGCCCAAATGTGACATCCAGGTCGAGGGTGTTATAGTGCATGTTTAAATGGGATTTACAGTGGACCCGTTGGAATTTTAACATAGTAAAATTTTTGAAAATGAGGTTAAGCTATATAATAATTTTTAAAAGCCCATAACCAAAAATTTTATGTCATAAAATGTGATTTAATCTTATTTTTTGGTCGTTTTGTTGGGTTTTAAGGCGTGCATGTCTAAATGGGTCTTACAGTGGACCCGTTGGAAATTTAACTGAGTGAAAAGTTTTGAAAATGAGGTTAGTCTATATAATCATGTTCAAAAGTCCACAACTAAATATTTTACGTAATAAAATGTGATTTAATCTTATTTTTTGACAGTTTTGTTGGGGTTCAAGCCGTACATGTCTAAATGGGCTTTACAGTGAACCTGTTGGAATTTTAACGAAGTAAAAAATTCTAAAATTGATGTTAAACTATATAATCATATTCAAATGCCCATAATCAAATATTTTAACTCATGAAATTTGATTTAAGCTTATTTTGCGACTATTTTGTTGGGTTTAAATGTGTGCATGTCTAAATGGGCTTTATAGTAGACCCGTTGGAATTTTAACCGAGTAAAATGTTCTAAAAATTAGGTTAAGATATATGATCATATTACAAAGCCCATAATCAAAAATTTTAACTCATAAAATTTGATTTAATCTTATTTTGTGGCCGTTTTGTTGGGTGTAAGGCGTGCATGTTTAAATGGGATTTACAATGGACTCGTTGGAATTTTAATAGACTAAAAATTTCTAAAAATAAGTTTAAGCTATGTAATCATGTTCAAAATCCCATAGCTAAATATTTTAAGTCATAAAATGTGATTTAATCTTATATTTTGGCCGTTTTGTTGGGTTTTAAGGCATGTATGTCTAAATGGGCTTTACAGTGGACCCGTTGAAATTTTAACCTAGTAAAAAGTTCTAAAAATGAGGTTAAGCTATATAATCATGTTCAAAAGCCCATAACTAAATATTTTAAGTCATAAAATTTGATTTAATATTATTTTCACCCGTTTTGTTGGGGTTTAAGGCGTGCACGTCGAAATGGGCTTTACAATGACCCGTTAGAATTTTACCCGAGTAAAAATTTCTAAAAATGAAGTTAAGCTATATAATCCTGTTCAAAAGCTCATAAAAAATGTTTTAAGTCGTAAAATATGAATTAATCTTATTTTTCGGCCGTTTTATTGGGTTTTAAGGCGTGCATGTCTAAATGGGCTTTACAACGAAGCCGATGGAATTTTAACTTAGTAAAAAGTTCTGCAAATGTGGTTAAGATATATAATCATGTTCAAAATCCCATATCTAAATATTTTAAGCCATAAAATGTGTTTTAAGCTTATTTTTCGGTCGTTTTGTTGGGGTTTAAAGCGTGCATGTCTAAATCTGCTTTATAGTGGACCCGTTAGAATTTTAACCGAGTAAAAAGTTCTAAAAATGAGGTTAAGCTGTATAATTATATTCCAAAGACCATAATAAAATACTTTAACTAATAAAATTTGATTTAATCTTATTTTGTGGCTTTTTTGTTGGGTTAAGGCGTGCATGTTTAAATGGGATTTACAATGGACCCGTTGGAATTTTAACCGAGTAAAAATTTCTAAAAATGAGGTTAAGCTACATAATCATATTCAAAAGCCCAAAACTAAATATTTTAAATCATAAAATGTGATTTAATCTTATTTTTCAGCCTTTTTTGGGGTTCAAATGGGCTTTACAGTAGACCCGTTAGAATTTTAACCAAGTAAAAAGTTCTTAAAATGTGGTTAAGCTATATAATCATGTTCAAAATCCCATAATTAGATATTTTAAGTCACAAAATATGATTTAATCTTATTTTTCGGCTGTTTTATTGGGGTTTAAGGTGTGCATGTCTAAATGGGCTTTACAGTGGACCCGTTGGAATTTTAATCGAGTAAAAAGTTCTAAATTTGGCTGTATAATCATGTTCAAAAGCCCATAACTAAATATTTTAATTCATAAAATTTGATTTAATCTTATTTTGCGGCCATTTTGTTGGGGTTTAAGGCGTGCATGTCTAAATAGGCTTTACTGTGGACCCGATGGAATTTTAAACATGTAAAAAGTTCTAAAATTGAGGTTATATAATCATTTTCAAAAGCCCATAATCAAATATTTTAACTCATAAAATTTGATTTAATCTTATTTTGTGGTTGTTTTGTTGGGTTAAAAGCGTGTATGTCTAATTGGGCTTTACAGTGGACCCGTTGGATTTTAACCGAGTAAAAAATTCTAAAAATGAGATTAAGCTATATAATCATGTTCAAAAGCCCATAAATAAATATTTTAAGTCATAAAATTGAATTTATTTTATTTTTCGGTCGTTTTGTTGGGGTTTAAGGTGTGCATGTCTAAATGGGGTTTACAGTGGACCCGTTTGAATTTTAACCGAGTAAAAAGTTCTAAAATTGAGCTTAAGCTATATAATCATATTCAAAAGCCTATAATTAAGTATTTTAGTTTATAAAATTTGATTTAATCTTATTTTGCTGTCATTTTGTTGGGATTTAAGGCGTGCATGTCTAAATGGGCTTTAATGTGGACTCGTTGGAATCTTAACCTAGTAAAAATTTCTAAATATGAGGTTAAGCTATATAATCATATTCTAAATCCCATAATCAAATATTTTAACTCATAAAATTTGATTTAATCTTATTTTGTGGTCTTTTTGTTGGGTGTACGGCATGCATGTTTAAGTGGGATTTTACAGTAGTCCTGTTGGAATTTTAACTGTGTAAAAGTTTCTAAAAAAGGGGTTAAACTATATAATCATATTCAAAAGCCCAAAACTAAATATTTTAAGTCATAAAATGTGATCTAATCTTATTTTTGGCCGTTTTGTTGGGTTTTAAGGCGTGCATGTCTAAATAGGTTTTACAGTGGACCCATTGGAATTTTAACAATCATGTTCAAAAGCCCATAATTAAATACTTTACGTCATAAAATGTGATATAATCTTATTTTTCGGTCGTTTTGTTGGGATTTAAGGCGTTCATGTCTAAATGGGCTTTACTGTGGACCTATTGGATTTTTTTTGAAGAAAGGTGGGCCTCATTAAAACCCCCTCTAAAGTTACACGTTGCCAAGAGGCCTTGAGTGATGCGATCTCGTCATAGAGTTTACTGAGATGCTTGATTTGCCTGATCGTAAATGAAGTAACTTTGTGTTGTAAGACGGTTTTGGATGATTTAAAGGGTGATGGTGTGTAACGATATAGAAAGTGATGAGAATAAAGATTATGGAATTTTGGAAGGTTAATGTGTTCGATGGTGGTGGTAGAATTGGATGATGGAAGATGGAATGTAGTTTAGGACTTGAGAATTGAACCAACACTAAAAAGTGTGCCTTGAACCCTATAACGGCCTCTAAATGAAATAAGAATCTTGACCCACTAGTTAAGTAGAACTAGGAACCAAAAATATCAAGGTTTTATTCAATAAGTAGAACTTGAAGTATCAATAAAGTTCTCAAAAGAACGAAAGAGATAAAACTCTCAATTTTTCTTGAAATCAAAGTGTGTGTTACAATTGAAAAATCAGTCTCTATTTATAAGCTTTACAAAAGAAAGTGATCACCCAACATTCCTAGGGAGGTGTGAAAGGATAATAAATAAAAAGAAACCTTGAAATGTATGCTTTTGCCGCCCAATGTAATCATAAGCAAGCATGTCAATTTCCATGTGAATATAAGCAAGCATGTCAATTTCCATGTGAATGCAAGCAAGCACCTCTCTAGAATTGCCGTCCATTGTGAACGCAAGCAAGCATGTTAATTTCCATGTGAATGCAAGCAAGTACCTCAAGCAAGCACCTCTCTAGAATTGCCGTCCATTGTGAATGTAAGCAAGCATGTCAATTTCCATGTGAACGTAAGCATGTAGGTCACATGCAAGCACCTCTAGAAAACACATCTTAAGCCTGGCAAGCACCTCTCCAATAGTCACACCTCCAACCTTGTGTGACCATAAACATGTTGCATGGTAGAGGTGGCTCTTCTTTGGGGTTGAAATAAGACCAAATAAATCCAATCATTTCAACTTCAATTATGCTTGAATGAGTTTCTTGAATGTTCCCGAAAATGAGCAAATTGCCTCGTGCAAATTGCCTTGAAAAGTTTGCTAGAACTTTTGCCATGCACATGGGCAAGCCCTTGGCTAGGCTTGTATCATTCTCTCCCTTTTTAAAGCGATTTGTCCTCAAATCGACATCTGCATCAAAAGTTGCCTTTACCATGATGTCCATTTTTTGTATTTTTTCTCTATTTTTTTAAATTACTGATAAAATTATAAACACCCCAAGAATGAACCAACGTTAAAGAACGCGACCCGTTTCTTACAAAGTTGAGTATGAAAGAAAAGTTGGTGGAATAATGTCTTACAACTCGAAACAACCCAAAGATGAACCAACGCTAAAGAACATGACCCAATCTCTACAAAGTTGAATACAATTTGAAAGGCAAAAATGGAGATTGAAGATCGGAGGTAGTTTAGGACTTGAGAATTGAACCAACACTAAAAAGTGTGACCCGAACCCTATAACGGTCTCTAAACGAAATAAAGATCTTGACCCACTAGTTAAGTAGAACTAAGAACCAAAGATATCAAGGTTTGATTCAACAAGCAGAACTTGAAGGATCGATAAAGTTCTCAAAAGAACAAAAGAGATAAAACTCTCAATCTTTCTTGAAATCAAAGTGTGTCTTACAATTGAAAAATCAGTCTCTATTTATAGGCTTTACAAAATAAAGTGGTCAACCAACATTCCTAGGGAGGTTTGAAGGCATAATAAATAAAAAAAAGAAACCTTGAAATGTGTGCTTTCGCCGCCCAATGTAATCATGTGAATTTTCATGTGAATGTAGGCGCCCAATGTCAATTTTCATGTGAATGTAGGCAAGCATGTGAATTTTCATGTGAATGCAAGCAAGCACCTCTCTAGAATTGTCGTCCATTGTGAACGTAAGCATGTCAATTTCCATGTGAATGCAAGCAAGCACCCCAAGCAAGCACCTCTCTAGAATTGCCGTCCATTGTGAATGTAAACAAGCATGTCAATTTCCATGTGAACATAAACAAGCAGGTCACAAGCAAGAACCTCAAGCAAGCACCTCTAGAAAACACGTCTTAAGCCAAGGAAGCACATTAAGCAAGCACCTCTAGAAAACACGTCTTAAGCCTAGCAAACACCTCTAGAAAACACGTTTTAAGCCTAGCAAACACCTTTCCAATAGTCACACCTCCAACCTTGTGTGACCATAAACATATGTGGCTCTTCTTTGGGGTTGAAATAAGACCAAATAAATCCAATCTTTTCAACTTCAATTATGCTTGAATGAGTTTCTTGAATGTTCCCAAAAATGAGCAAATTGCCTCGGGCAAATTTGCTTGAACTTTTGTCGTGCACATGGCCAAGCCCTTGGCTAGGCTCGTATCACCGAGTGAGCACCTACGGGGAAAAGATTACCCAGATTAGTTACAAAGGAATGAAGATAATCGGGACAGTTTGAACCAAAAAAGATGGACGACATAGACCTCAGAGCCCTAAGAGTGTGGGCAACATTGTTCACCACCCTAGGAATAAAATGAATACTAAAATTATCTACATCGGTAAGCAGAAGATGAGCATGTTCAATAAACGAGCTCAATATAGACAAATCGGTACATTGCCGATTTAACTTATTAGCCACTATAGATAAATCCGTCTCAATTACCAACTTGGACCAACCACGATCACGAGCAAAAATGATGCCAGCTAGAACCGCTTGTGCTTCGGCCGAGGTAACATCCACGCAGCTACCCAAAGGGTGAGCAAGCCCTCCAATGACCACACCGCTAGAGTCACGTGCCACAACACCCACGGCAGCAGCCTTGGTGAGAGGATCAAAGGCCCCATCCGTGTTAATCTTTATGGACCCGTCCCTAGGAGTTGAGAACCGTGAGCCAAGGGGGCTGGAGATGATGATTATGGACCCAATCATTATGTCTGTTCCATAGGTTCCAAAGAACTATTGGAATAGCGTAAAGGATAGAATCGATAAACATACAGCCCCTTCCTCAAGCCAAGATAAGGCTGAATTTGTATTACTAGAGATGATAGAACTTGGCAAACCAGCCAGACAGAGGGCCTCGTTGGCACCTCGACATTCACGTAACGCATGAATTGTTTTTTCCTAGTTCATGCGACAAAGGGGGCAAAGTCCTGGGGCGAGATTTGCCGCCTGAATTCTTTGGCCGGTCGAAAGAGCATCATGTCCTATACGCAATCCAAAAGAATAGATTTTTGGAAGAACCGGTAGCTTTGACATAATTTTCTAGATGCGGGAGGGTCTGTTAATTGGGGCTGGTGCCCGTTTGAATTTTAACCGAGTAAAAAGTTTTGAAAACGAGGTTAAGCTATATAATCATATTCCAAAGACCATAGTCAAATATTTTAACTCATGAAATTTTATTTAATCATATTTTGTGGCCATTTTGTTGGGTTTAAGGCGTGCATGTTTAAATGGGCTTTATAGTGGATCCCGTTGGAATTTTAACCAAGTGAAAATTTTTGAAAATGAGGTTAAGCTATATAATCATATTCAAAAGCCCATAACAAAATATTTAAGTCATAAAAGGTGATTTAATCTTATTTTTTGTCATTTTGTTGGGTTTTAAGGCGTGCATGTCTAAATGGGCTTTACAGTGGACCCGTTTGAATTTTAACCGAGTAAAAAGTTCTAAAAATGAGGTTAAGATATATAATCCTATTCAAAGGCCCATAACTAAATATTTTAAGTCATAAAACGTGATTTAATCTTATTTTTTGGCCGTTTTGTTGGGTTTTAAGTCGTGCATGTCTAAATGGGCTTATAGTGGACCCATTGGACTTTTAACTTAGTAAAAAGTTCTAAAATTGAGGTTAAACTGTATAATCATGTTCAAAAGCAATAACAAAATATTTTAATTCATAAAATTTGATTTAATCTTATTTTGCGTCTATTTTGTTGGTGTTTAAGGCGTACATGTCTAAGTGAGCTTTACTGTGGACCTGTTGGAATTTTAATCGAGTAAAAAATTCTAAAATTGAGTTTAAGCTATATAATCATATTCAAAAGCCTATAATCAAATATTTTAACTCATAAATTTTGTTTAATCTTATTTTGTGGCCGTTTTGTTGTGTTTAATGCGTGCATGTCTAAATGTGCTTTTACAGTGGACCCATTAGAATTTTGACCAAGTAAAAAGTTCTAAAAATGAGGCTAAGCTATATAATCATGTTCAAAAGCCCATAAAAAATATTTTATGTCATAAAATATGATTTAATCTTATTTTTCGGCCATTTTGTTGGGGGTGTAAGGCGTGCATGTCTAAATGGGGTTTATAGTGGACCTGCTGGAATTTTAACTTAGGAAAAAGTTCTGAAAATGAGGTTAAGCTATATAATCATATTCCAAAGATCATAATCAAATATTTTAACTCATGAAATTTTATTCAATCTTATTTTGTGGTCGTTTTGTTGGGTTTAAGGCGTGCATGTTTAAATGGGGCTTTATAGTGGACCCGTTGGAATTTTAACCGAATAAAAAGTTCTAAAAATGAGGTTAAGCTATATAATCATGTTCAAAAGCCCATAACTAAATATTTAAGTCATAAAATGTGATTTAATCTTATTTTTTGGCCATTTTGTTGGGGTTTAAGGCGTGTATGTCTAAATGGGCTTTAAAGAGGACCCGTTGGAATTTTAACCGAGTAAAAAGTCCTAATAATGAGGTTAAGATTTATAAGCATGTTCAAAAGCCCATAATAAAAAATTTTAGTTCATAAAATTGGATTTAATCTTATTTTGCGACCATTTTGTTGGGGTTTAAGGCGTACATGTCTAAATGGGCTTTGCAGTGGACCAGTTGGAATTTTAACCAGTAGAAAGTTCTAAAAAAGAGATTAAGCTATATAATCATGTTCAAAAGCTCATAACTAAATATTTAAGTCATAAAATGTCATTTAATCTTATTTTTGGTCGTTTTGTTGGGTTTAAGGCGTGCATGTCTAAATCGGATTTACAGTGGACCCTTTGGAATTTTAACCGAGTAAAAGGTTCTAAAAACGAGGTTAAGCTATATAATCATGTTCAAAAGCCCATAACAAAATATTTTAAGTCATAAAATGTGATTTAATCTTATTTTTTGGCTGTTTTGTTGGGGTTTAAGGCATGCATGTCTAAATGGGCTTTACTGTGGACCCGTTGGAATTTTAACCGAGTAAAAAGTTCTAAAAATGAGGTTAAGCTATATAATCTTATTACAAAGACCATAATAAAATATTTTAACTCATAAAATTTTATTGAATCTTTTTTTTGTGGCCGTTTTGTTGGTTTTAAGGCGTGCTTGTTTAAATGGGCTCTATGGTGGACCCGTTGCATTATTAATCGAGTAAATATTTATAAAAAATAGGTTAAGCAATATAGTCATATTAATAAGCCTATAACTAATTATTTAAGTCATAATGTGACTTAATCTTATTTTTCGGCCATTTTGTTGGGGTTTAAGGCATGCGTGTCTAAATGGGCTTTACAGTGGACCCGTTGGAATTTTAACTGATTAAAAAGTTATAAAAATGAGGATAAGCTATATAATCATGTTCAAAAGACCATAAATAAATATTATAAGTCATAAAATGTTATTTAATCTTATTTTTCGGCCGTTTTGTTGGGTTTTAAGGCGTGCATGTCTAAATGGGATTACAGTGGACCCGTTGGAATTTTAACCGAGTAAAAAGTTCTAAGATAGAGGTTAAGTTGTATAATCATGTTCAAAAGCCCAAAAAAATATTATAATTCATAAAATTTGATTTAATCTTGTTTTACAGCCATTTTGTTGGGTTTATGGCATGCATGTCTAAATGGGACTTACAGTGGACCCGTTAGAATTTTAATTGAGTAAAAGTTTTCAAAATGAGGTTAAGCTATATAATCATATTGCAAAGCCCATAATCAAATATTTTAACTCATAAAATTTGCTTAATCTTATTTTGTGGTTGTTTTATTGGGTATAAAGCGTGCATGTTTAAATGGGCTTTACAGTGTACACGTTGGAATTTTAACCTAGTAAAAATTTCTGAAATGAGTATAAGCTATATAATCATGTTCAAAAGCCCATAACTAAATATTTTAAGTAATAAAAAATGGTTAATCTTATTTTTCGGCCGTTTTGTTGGGTTTTAAGGCGTGTATGTCTAAATGGACTTTACGATGGACCTATTGGAATTTTGAACGAGTAAAAAAGTTCTGAAAATGAGTTTAAGCTATATAATCATGTTCAAAAGCCCATAATTAAATATTTTAAGTCATGAAATGTATTTTAATCTTATCTTTAAGCCATTTTGTTGGGGTTTAAGGCGTGCATGTCTAAATGGGCTTTACAGTGGACCAGCTGGAATTTTAACTGAGTAAAAAGTTCTAAAATTGTGGTCAAGCTATACAATCATGTTCAAAAGCCCATAATTAAATATTTCAATACATAAAATTTGATTTAATCTTATTTTGCAGCCATTTTGTTGGGTTTAAGGCGTGCATGTCTAAATGAGCTTTACAGTGCACCCGTTGGAATTTTATCTGAGAAAAAGTTCTGAAAATGAGAATAAGCTTTATAATCATATTCCAAAGCTCATAATCAAATATTTTAACTCATTAAGTTTGATTTAATCTTATTTTGTGGCTGTTTTGTTGGGTGTAAAGCGTGCATGTTTAAATGGGCTTTACAGTGGACCCGTTAGAATTTTAACCTAGAAAAAATTTCTAAAAAAAGGTTAAGCTATATAATCATGTTCAAAATCCCATAACTAAATATTTTAAGCCATGAAATGTGATTTAATATTATTTTTTGGTCGTTTTGTTTGGTTTTAAGGCGTGCATTTCTAAATGGGCATATAGGTGGACCCGTTGAAATTTTAACTTAGTAAAAAATTCTAAAAATGAGGTTAAGCTATATAATCAAGTTCAAAAGCTATTAAATAAATATTTTAATTCAAAAAATATGATTTAATCTTATTTTTCGACTGTTTTGTTGGGGTATAAGGTGTGCACGTCTAAATGGACTTTATAGTGGACCCGTTGGAATTTTAACCGAGTAAAAATTTCTGAAAAAGAGGTTAAGCTATATAATCTTGTTCTAAAGCCTATAACTAAAGATTTTAAGTCATAAAATGTGATTTAATCTTCTTTTTCGGCCGTTTTGTTGGGTTTTAAGGCGTGCATGTCTAAATGGGCATTACATTGGACTCGTTGAAATTTAAACCTAGTAAAAAAGTCTAAAAATGAGACTAAGCTATATCATGTTCAAAAGCCATTAAATAAATATTTTAAGTCAGAAAATGTGATTTAATCTTATTTTTGACCATTTTATTGTTGTTTAAGGCTTGTATGTCTAAATAGGCTTTAAAGTGGACCCGGTGGAATTTTAACCGAGTAAAAAGTTCTAAAAATAAGATTAAGCGATATGATCATATTCCAAAGACCATAATCAAATATTTTAACTCATAAAATTTGATTTAATCTTATTTTGTCGTCGTTTTGTTGGGTTTAAGGCGTGCATATTTAAATGGGATTTACATTGGACCCGTTGGAATTTTAACCGAGATAAAATTTCCAAAAATGAGTTTAAGCTATATAATTTGGTTCAAAAGCCCATAAATAAATATTTTAAGTCATAAAATATGATTTAATCTTACTTTTTGGCCCTTTTTTGGGTTAAAGGCCTACATATCTAAATGGGCTTTACAATGGACCCGTTTGAATTTAACTGAGTAAAAAGTTTTGAAAATGAGGTTAAGCTATATAATCAAGTTCAAAATCCCATAATTAAATATTTTAAGTCATAAAATGTGATTTAATCTTATTTTTCGGTCGTTTTGCTGAGTTTTAAGGTGTGCATGTCTAAATGGGCTTTACGGTGGACCCATTAAATTTTTACCTAGTAAAAAGTTATAAAAATTAGGTTAAGTTATATATTCATTTTCAAAAGCCAATAAATAAATATTTTATGTCAAAAATGTGATTTAATTTTATTTTTCGGCCGTTCTGTTGGGGTTTAAGGTGTGCATGTCTAAAAGGGCTTTACAATGGACCCGTTAGAGTTTTAACCTAGTAAAATGTTTTGAAAATGAGGTTAAGCTATATAATCATATTCCAAAGCCCATAATCAAATATTTTAGCTCATAAAATTTGATTTAATCTTATTTATTGGGAGTTTTGTTGAGTGTAAGGCGTGCATGTTTAAATGGGCTTTTACAGTAGAACCGTTAGAATTTTAACGGAGTAAAAATATATGAAAAAGTGGTTAAGCTATATAATCATGTTCAAACGCTTATAAATAAATATTTTAAGTCATAAACTATGATTTAATATTATTTTTCGACCATTTTGTTGGGTTTTAAGGCGTGCATATTTAAATGGGCTTTAGAGTGGACCCGTTGGAATCTTAACCGAGTAAAAAGTTCTAAAGTTGAGGTTAAGCTATATAATCATGTTCAGAGGCCCATAAATAAATATTTTAAATCATAAAATTTGATTTAATCTTATTTTGCTGCTATTTTGTTGGGGTTTAAGGTGTGCATGTCTAAATGGGCTTTACTGTGGACATGTTGGAATTTTAACTGAGAAAAAATTTCTAACAATGAGGTTGAGCTATATAATCTGGTTCAAAAGCCCATAAATAAATATTTTAACTCATAAAAAGTGATTTAATCTTATTTTTTAGCCATTTTGTTGGGGTTTAACACATGCATGTCTAAATGGGCTTTACGGTGGACCCGTTGGAATTTTGAACGAGTAAAAACGTTTAAAAATTAGGTTAAGCTATATAATCATATTCAAAATACCATAATTAAATATTTTAAGTCATAAAATGTGATTTAATTTTATTTTTTGGCCATTTTATTGGGGTTTAAGGCGTGCATATCTAAATGGGCTTTATAGTGGACTCGTTGGAATTTTAACCAAGTAAAAAGTTCTAAAATTAAGGTTAAGCTATACAATCATGTTCAAAAGCCTATAATTAAATATTTTAATACATAAAATTTTATTTAGTCTTATTTTGAGTCATTTTGTTGGGGTTTAAGGCGCGCAAGTCTAAAAGGGCTTTATAGTGGACCCGTTGGAATTTTAACTGAGAAAAAGTTTTGAAAATGAGGATAAGCTATATAATCATATTGCAAAGCCCGTAATCAAATTTTTTAACTCATTAAATTTGATTTAATCGTATTTGTGGCTGTTTTGTTGGGTGTAAAGCGTGCATGTTTAAATGGGCTTTACAGTGGACCCATTTGAATTTTAACCTACTGAAAAGTTATGAAAATGAGGTTAAGATGTATAATCATGTTCGAAATCCCATAACTAAATATTTTAAGTCATAAATTTTGATTTAAACTTATTTTTCGGCCGTTTGTTGGGGTATTAGGCGTGCACGTCTAAATGGGCTTTACAGTGGACCAATTAGAATTTTAACCGAGTAAAAAGTTCTAAATTTGAGGTTAAGCTATAAAATCATGTTCAAAAGCCCATAACTAAATATTTAAGTCATTAAATGTCATTTAATCTTATTTTTTGGTCATTTTGTTGGGTTTAAGGCGTGCATCTCTAAATCAGATTTACAATGGACCCTTTGGAATTTTAACCGAGTAAAAGGTTCAATAAACGAGGTTAAGCTATATAATCATGTTCAAAAGCCCATAAAAAATATTTTAAGTCATAAAATGTGATTTAATCTTATTTTTCGGCCATTTTGTTGGGGTTTAAGGCGTGCATGTCTAAATGGGCATTAAAGTGGACCCGTTGGAATTTTAACTGAGAAAAAGTTCTGAAAATGAGGTTAAGCTATTTAATCATATTCCAAAGACCATAATCAAATATTTTAACTCATAATATTTGATTTAATCGTATTTTGTGGCTGTTTTGTTGGGTTTAGAACATGCATGTTTAAATGAGATTTATAGTGGACCCGTTGGAATTTTAACAGAGAAAAATTTTCCAAAAACGAGGTTAAGCTATATAATCAGTTTCAAAAGCCCATAAATAAATATTTTAAGTCATAAAATGTGATTTAATATTTTTATCGGTCGTTTTTTTGGGGTTTAACGCGTGCATATCTAAATGGGCTTTAGAGTGGACACGTTGGAATTTTAACTAGTAAAAATGTCTGAAAATGAGGTTACGCTATATAATCATGTTCAAAAGCCCATAATTAAATGTTTTAAGCCATAAAATGTGATTTAATCTTATTTTTTCGCCGTTTTGTTGGGGTTTAATGCGTGTATGTCAAATGGGTTTTACAGTGGACCCGTTGGAATTTTAATTGAGAAAAAAAGTTCTAAAATTGAGGTTAAGCTATATGAGCTTTACAGTCGACCCGTTATTATTTGTGGATGTTTTGCTGGGTATAAGGTGTGCATGTCTAAATGAGCTTTACAGTCGACCCGTTATTATTTTAACAGAGTAAAAATTTCTGAAAATGAGGTTACGCTATATATTCATATTTCATATCACATAAATAAATACTTTATGTCATAAAATGTGATTTAATCTTATTTTGTGGTCGTTTTGTTGGGTTTAAGGTGTGCATGTCTAAATGGGCTTTATAGTGGACCCGTTGGAATTTTAACCGAGTAAAAATTTTTGAAAATGAGGTTAAGCTATATAATCATGTTCAAAAGCCCATAGCTAAATATTTTAAATTATAAAATATTTTAAATTATAAAATGTGATTTAATATTATTTTTAGGCATTTTTGTTGGGGTTTAAGGCGTGCATGTCTAAATGGGCTTTACTGTGTATGTAGAATTAAAAATGATTTTCAAACAATTCAAGCCATTCCAACAATCGTGGAAAATTGAATGAGACTGCATCAGATAGATTTTGGAAGATAGATTAAGATCGATATGTTCATCCTCACAAGCCCCGTAAAGTGAATTAAGATGGTTCATATAGAGAAATGAGTCAAATAGTAATGTGATTAACACCTAAATGAGATTGAGTATGTATACTCCTCATTGCAAAATTATAATCCTTTCCATAATGAATAAAAGAGCAACTAAAAGGATCACCTTTAAGACTAGGAAGATAACCAATTGTAAAGTTAGAATGGATAGGGAAAACACTCACATTATTCCTTACAAATGCTGGAGTCAAAATATAAAATTTTGATTTATGTAAAACAATAATAGTTAAATCTAGCTTTAGCCCCAATTCAATCAACAATCTGGATAGAGTGTTGGAATAAAAGTGAGTATCCAAAACGAACATCTCAACGCAAAAGGCCCCCAAAACTGTATGAATTGCCAAAGGACCATAGCCACCAATGTTAAGGGAAAATGTAAGCACCATTGATGTAAATGTTGGCATAACATATGAATCCAAGGCCATAAAGGCCCGGAGATCAAGAGCCACAACCATGGCAATGAAGACCAGGACAAAAACAATAAAAGGGCGAGTAAGATAGTTGCCAATAGGCAACAAATAAACCATTTCCCCTGAAAAACACAAGAAGATAGGAGAGTAGATTTAGAGAGACATTTAAGATTAATGAAATTACCTACCATACCATCGCCAATGATATAGATCATTCTCTCCAATAAACATGAGATAAATCTCATGCCATACATACAAAATATGGTAAACAAGGATAATACATGATAGAAGGCAAAATATAGAGGAAGAAAAATCAAATATAGCCAATAAACATCCCTTATACAATATCTTAAGCAAACTAAAATTTCGCATAAAAACGGATCCTAAATAGAATCAGTCAACACTAAGCAAAGGGAAAAATTATGATGTGATAGAAAAAACTTAACTCTCAAGAGGAAAGGGTCACTCCGAATCCAAGGATGCAGTTGGAAAACGCAAAGCAACCAAAACATATCCCAAATCACATGAATCCAAAGCAGCAAATGAAACTGCCCCGTAAACTGCGACCACATGTACTCCAAATCAAAACACTGACAAGAGAAAAACTGCCACAACCGCCAGAAACAAAGAGAGATGTCGGCAGAAGGGCAAGACGATGGTTGGCCGAAAGAAGAGAAGTAGGAAAGTGGTGGATGTAGAGAAGGAAAAAAAGTATGAAAGGGTTGAGAGAGTTGAAACAAAATCCACCACACCTGTTGGAATTTTTCGTTCACCGGTTGGAATTTTAACCAAGTAAATTTTTTTGAAAATAAGGTTAAAATATATAATCATATTTCAAAGCCCATAATCAAATATTTAACTCATAAAATTTGATTTAACCTTATTTTGTGGTCGTTTTGTTGGGTTTAAGGTGTGCTTGTCTAAATGGGCTTTACAATAGACCCGTTGGATTTTTAACCGAGTAAAAAATTTTGAAAATGTGGTTAAGCTATATAATCATGTTCAAAAGCCTATAACTAAATATTTTAAGTCATAAAATGTGATTTAATCTTATTTTTTGGCCGTTTTGTTGGGGTTTATGGCGTGCATGTCTAAATGGGCTTTAAAGTGGACCCAGCGGAATTTTAACCGAGTAAAAAGATCTGACAATGAGGTTAAGCTATATAATCATATTCGAAAGACCATAATCAAATATTTTAACACAAAATTTAATTTAATCTTATTTTGTGGCTGTTTTGTTGGTGTTTAATGCGTACATGTTTAAATGAGATTTACAGTGGACCCGTTGGAATTTTAACCGAGAATTTTTTTTCTAAAACTGAGGTTAAACTATATAATCAGTTTCAAAGGCCCATAAATAAATATTTTAAGTCATAAAATGTGATTTAATCTTATTTTTCTACGTTTTTTGTGGTTTAAGGCATGCATGTCTAAATGGGCTTTACAGTGGACCCGTTGGAATTTTAACAAAGTAAAAAGTTCTGAAAATGAAGTTAAGCTATATAATCATGTTCAAAAGCCCATAATTAAATATCTTAAATCATAAAATGTGATTTAATCTTATTTTTTGGCCGTTTTGTTGGGGTTTAAGATGTGCACGTCTAAATGGGCTTTACAGTAGACCCGTTGGAATTTTAACTGAGTAAAAAGTTCTAAAATTGAGGTTAAGCTATATAATCATATTCAAAACCCCATAATTAAATATTTTAATTCATAAATTTTGATTTAATCTTATTTTGCGACCATTTTGTTAGGGTTTAAGGCGTGCATGTCTAAAAGGGCTTTTATAGTGTACCCGTTGGAATTTTAACCTAGTAAAAAGTTCTTAAAATGTGGTTAAGCTATATAATCTTATTCCAAAGCCCATAATCAAATATTTTAACTCATGAAATTTGATATAATCTTATTTTTGGCTGTTTTGTTGGGTGTAAGACGTGCATGTTTAAAAGGGCTTTTATAGTAGACCCGTTGGAATTTTAACCGAGATTTTTTTTCGAAAAAGTGGTTAAGCTATATAATCTTGTTCAAAAGCCCATAACTAAATATTTTAAGTCATAAAATGTGATTTAATCTAATTTTTCGGCTGTTTTGTTGCATTTAAGGCATGCATGTCTAAATGGGCTTTGAAGTGGACCCGTTGAAATTTTAACAGAGTAAAAAGTTTTAAAATTGAGGTTAAACTGTATAATCTATTCAGAAGCCCATAAATAAATATTTTAAGTCATAAAATGTGATTTAATCTTATTTTTCAACTATTTTGTTGGGGGTTTAAGGCGTGCATGTCTAAATGGGCTTTATAGTGGACATGTTGGAATTTTTTGAAGAAAGGTGGGCCTCATTAAAAACCCCTCTAAAGTCACACGTGGCCGTGAGGCCCGAGTGAGCACCTATGGGGAAAAGAGTAATCAAATTTATTAACTTGGATGAGAAATAATCTCATTAGTTACAAAGGAATGAAGATAATCGGATAATTCGAACCGAAAAAAGTGGACGACATAGACCTTAGATCCCTAGAGGCAAGAGTGTGGGCAACATTGTTCACCACTCTAGGAACAAAATGAATACTGATATTATCTGCATCGACAAGTAGAAGACGAGCATGTTCGATAAACGAGCTCAATATAGACCAATCAGTACATTTCTAATTTAACTTATTTGCCACTATAGCCGAGTTTGTCTCAATAACCAAATTGGACCAACCACGATCACGAGAAAAAATGATGCCAGTAAGAATCGCTTGAGCTTCAGCCAAGGCAGTATCCACGCAGCTGCCCAAAGGGTGAGCAAGCCCTCCAATGACCGCACCGCTAGAATCGCGCGCCACGACACCCACTATAGCAGCCTTAGTTAGAGGATCAAAGACCCCATTCGTGTTGATCTTCATGAACCCATCTTGGGGGGTTGCCAACGTGGGTGCGCAAGGGTAGGTTCATCCGTCAGCTGAGAGGTGGAGCTGGTTGATGTAGCTGCAACGTAGTCTCGTAGGATGCCCTGGAGTTGAAAACTATGAGCCAAGGGGGATAGACACGATGATTATGGACCCAATCATTACGTATGTTCCATAGGTTCCAAATAACTGTTAAGAACAACGTAAAAGATTGAAGCGATAAACATACAACCCCTTCCTCAAGCCAATAAAGGGCTGAATCTGTATTACTAGAGATGATAGAACTAGGCAAACCAGCCAGAAGGAGGGCCTCGTTGGCACCTGGACATTCACGTAAGGCATGAACTGTTGTTTCCTGGTTGATGCGACATAGGGGGCAAAGCCCTGGGGTGAGATTTGCAGCCTGAAGTCTATGGCCGATCGGAAGAGCATCATGACCTATACGCCATCTGAAAGAATAGATTTTTGGAAGAATTGGTAGTTTGGACATAATTTTCTAGATGCGATAAGGTTTGTTAATTAGGACTGGTGGCCGTTGTAAGTAAGAGTATCCAGATCGAACCGTGTAAATACCGGAATCATGATTGCTCCACAGAATTGTATCATTTTGGTCATTAATAATCAGAATGCTAAGAACTGTGTTGGCATCATCAAAATAATGTCAAACTTTTATTTATCCCATTTGGGCTGCCCGGGAATCATAAATTTGCGACAACTAATAGGAAGTTCATCGCTATACTCATAATCACCGTAGTGATGTATTGCAGATGCACCTCCCCAATTATCAAAGTGAACTCAAATTTTACTATCCATCCCTAGCCTCTTAAAGAAATCGGCATGGATTTGCATCATGGCCTGGTGAATACCTTTCCAGGCAAATAACGCTTTCCAATTAGTCTTAGACTCTAATACATCCCCAGAGGGATAGTATATTACCCTATAAATCTGAGCAAGCAGAGAATTAGGCTCAGTGATAAGGCGCCAAATTTGTTTGCCAAGGAATGCAATGTTAAAAAGATGCATAGCCTGAAATCTGATACCTCCCACTGATTTAGGCGTACAAACAGTATTCCAAGGAATTAGAGGCCATCCTCATTTGCTGCTTTTCCTGGACCACCAGTAACGTCGAATAGATTAAGTCATGTCATCGATAATGTTATGGGGGAGAAGGTAACATTACATCACGTATTGAGGTAGGGATTGGATCACAGACTTAATGAAGACCTCTCGACCACTGAACGAGAGAAGATGTTTATCCCAATGAGACATACGTGAGTTCACCTTGTCACGAGTAAACCCAAGTGAAGCAGTTTTATTTTTCCCAATCAGAAGAGGGATCCCGAGATAGATCCCTGGATCGTCTACTTCTCTAACATGAAGGATATCATGGACCGCCTGTTTGTATTCAGGGGAAGTGCGAGGATTAAAGAAAATGGTTGATTTTTCAAAATTCACCGCCTGCCCAAAAGAAAAGGTATATAGCTGAAGAGCGTTTTTAAGATTAGATGCCTTTGTAGTATTATTTCTGATGAAGATCATGCAATCATCAGTGAAGAGCATATGATTTACCTGTGGTCCATGTCGACTAGCGCATAGCCACGGTAGCCAACCAGCCTGTTGCTCAACATGAAGAATTGCCGAGAACCCTTGCGTACAAAAGAGAAAAAGAAAAGGAGAGAGAGGGTCTCCATGCTAAAGCCCATGTTTGGGTTGAAAAATCGGGGAAAGAGAATTATTTACTCTAGCAGTAAAAGAGACGGTTGTAATGCATCGCATAATAATATCCACCCAATTTGTATCAAAACCCATTTTCAGCATAACCTCCCGGAGGAAGGACCATTCCACACGGTTAAATGCCTTTTCCATATCTAGTTTTAGAGTTGCACCCTAAATTTAACCTGACTGTCCCAAATTGAGGGAGTGTACTAGTTCATGGGCAATTAGGATATTATCTGTGATGTTCCTTCCACGTATAAAAGCGGCTTGGTTATCACTAATACAAAAAGGAATAATGGACTTCATGCGATTTACCAAAACTTTAGCGACAATCTTATAAATTACGGTACATAAACTGATGGGACACAATTGTCTCATGGTAGTTGGTTTAGTTACTTTGGGAATTAGGACTAGAACTGTGCGGTTTACAGGAGCCATGTTTGCATTCCCGGAGAGGAGGTCCAGGCACAGATTAATGACATATGGGCCTACTGTGTCCTAGTGCTGTCGATAGAACCCACTGGGTGGGCCATCAATACCAGGGGCTTTCCTTGGGTTAATGTCTCAAAAGGCGTGAAAGATTTCATCCGTAGTGAAAGGCCTGGTTAAAGACTTTTTCATTTCAAGAGTAATAGTAGTGGTGATTTTGTCAAGAATTAGAGGAGTAATATTTGGGTTGGAAGATATGAAAAGATTTTGGAAATAGTCTACAACAATTTCCATAATATCGTATTCTTTTTCACGCTAAATATTAGAGTTGTCGAACAAGCCCTTAATCTTATGCTTCTTACGCCGATTATTTGCACGTGCATGAAAGAAAGAGGTATTTTTATCTCCTTTGGCGAGTCAGGAGATACGTTAGCGTTGAGCCCAATACGATTCTTTTGTATCAAGGAAATGTCGAAGCTCAGATTTAGCTGTAAGGAAAGTATTTTCTTTGTCAGTGGAGAGACATCGACGGAGGAAAGAATTTATTTGTTTATTTAATTCAACAATGCAACCAGTGGAGGAGATTCGTTGGTGTGACTGCCAGTCCTTTAGATAAGAACCGACAACTTGTATTTTCTCTACCACCGAGCCATTAGTTGCTGACCAGGTTGTTTGAATAATGGATACACAATCGGGGTTATTCGCCCAACAGCTTTCAAAACAAAAGTGGTCTTCATTAGTCACAAAGTGATTAGTAATAGCGTTATCGTTTTCCATAAGAATGAAACAGTGGCTGAATTCTCATGGAATTTAAAAGATGCACGATAATTAGGATACTGACGTAGCCAATCAGTATTTGCAGCAAATCGGTATAGTCGTTCAAAAATGGTTGTAGTTCGAGGCCCAAATTTGGTCCAAGTGAACCATCCTTTGACTGGTTTGCAATCAAAAAGGTTATTACGGGATAAGCAGTCCCTAAAATTGTCAATTTGTGAGTGGGCACGTCGACAACGACCCTATTTTTCATTATCAGATAGGATCTCATTCAAATCACCTCCAATTAGCCAGGGTTGGGACGAGGAAGAACTTAAAGTGTCGATAAGCTCCTAGGTTTTAGTTTTTTTATTTGTTTCGGCGTAGCCATAAATTCTAGAAAAGTGGAATTGAGTAGGATTGGTATGAACAATGGTATCAATATGATGGTCCGGTACGAAAGCAAATCGACATTCATATTATTATTCCAAAGAAAAATTATTCCAAAGCAAGTTTGACTGACATCAACAGTAATGCAACCATACATATTAAGGGTAATCCGTACTCTTTCACTATAAATTTTTTTAAGACGTGTTTCGCATAGAAATAATATATCAGGATTAAACTTAGCTACAACTCGTCCTAGGGCTTGAACTGCCTGGGCTTTACCAAGACCCCGACAGTTCCAACATAAGATTTTCATTTTCCTCGGCGGGGTTGAACAACAACCTCCGCCGGAGAGTTTTTTCTACTGCTCATCCCAACTTTAAGAATGAAACACAATTGTGAATGAATGCCAATTAAAATAAAAGCCAATCCAAATCTAAAAGTTGGAAATAAGTTCACCATGAGATAAATTAATTTAGAAAGAAAATTGGTGCAATGGAGGGAATAAAGGTAATTAGAAACAAGATGAGTTGTTTCCAAATATAGATTTAATTGGGGGAATAAAGAGGATGCGTCTGAATTACACTTAGATTCAACTTTATTTGGAATTAAAATGATGTCAAATATGTCATTTAATTTCGAAAGGAAATCAAATGGGGCAAAATTAATGTCTAATAGAACAAAAAAGCAATTATAGATAAAGATTGGTGGCCGAAATAGATTCACCAAGAGAGATTTTAAGAGTATTAAAAGAATAGCATTTAGTAGCATATTTGAATCAAATGTATAATAAAAATTCAAAGATGATCTTTTTCCGATTAGAGCTATGTAAATAATGATAAAATAGAAGGACAAAGTATATGGAAAAGTAAAATGAGGACTAAACAACTGAGGATGACTAGGCCAAATATCGTTTGAAATAATTCTCATTTGATTCCGAAAATTAAATGTAATTAAAGGGGGAGAAAACGTGAATCTTGGAAGAGTAACAATAGAAATTATCTGTACGGTTTGAACCAATAATGGTTCAAAAGGAGTAGTTACTGTAAAAGTAATGGATTAAAGGGGAAATTTTACCCTTGCCTAAGGAGTAACCGAAATTAAAGATGGCAAATTCAAAATTGGAATAGTTGGTATTGTCGACAAAATTAAGAAGTTTACTTAAGAAGGAAATAAAAGTTGAAGAATAGATAGAGAAGGTGTAAAATTAATTACACTGTTGAACTTAAATTTAGAACCATGTAATACCAAAGTTAATCGAAAAGGCCAATGGGATAGAGCTGAATGGATTGTTAATTAAAAGGAAATTTAATAAGATGTTGATTCATTAAGAGGTTGATTGGAATCAAACGTGTCAATTAAAGGCCAAATTGGTTAAAGGTAGAAACGTAATATGAATTAATCAATTGGAGGCCAAAAGAATTTATTAGAATAGTAGTAATTTTAGGGATAAACATGAATTTGGAGTAACCAAAGAATTTAAGTCTCCCATAGCTAGAAACGTAAAAAATAGAAGTAATGGAAAGTGGGTAAATATGGTAATTAAAGGGAGAGATTCCACCATTGATTATGGTGTTTTAAAATTGGTTTAGAGATATTCTTGGAAAATTAGTTAACCGAAAATTAAATCCCATGAAAGAAATTGATTGTGATATTATTTGATTGTCTAAGAAAATATACAAGGAAATTGTTAACCTGCTTAGAAGAGAAGGAAAATGTTTCCTATTAGTGAAATAAAGGCAAATTAGTAGACTATAATTTAAATTACATATAGCCCTCTTTTGATGAAGATGAAAATGGTGATTAGGTGGAATTTGTAATAATGATTCACAACCATAATGGAAAGAAATTGACTGTGTATTTTTAAAAGAGTCAAGTATTGAAAATCGAATCCTTGTGCTGATATTTTGGTAAATTAAAGGGTGAGAAAGGTTGTTCCCAAAAAAATACATACTAGTAACTTTATTGATTATATAATTAGTATGTAAAGGATTGTAGGATTTAGTTATAGTATCCATGAAAACAGAATATGAATTCTCATGATTGAAAGCATTTATAATTCTCCGTATAAAGAGGATAAAAGTGAAATTCCAGATTATTCCAAAAATTCGGAATATAATTATAATAATTTTAGATATTTTAATAGTTTTAGAGATGATTTTGGTCATGATTATATTTGGATTTGATATTAAATTAAGAGCAATAAGATTTGTAATAGAAAGTAATGCATGGGAAATAATAGTAAGTAAATAAGGGGGACAGAAATCAGCAGTAGAAAAGTTGCATCGAACGTTATCCAATGTTCGGAAATTGTTATCATGGTTGATCCAAAGACTGTATCCAATCTGAATCATAAGGTAATTTGTCATAAATAGATTTGGTACGAGAGATGTGAGCAGAATATCGAAAATAGATCCTAAAATTGTGTAGTTATAATGGCATATTCTGTTTAGGAAGATCCACCAAGGCCATGAAGACCAGGACAAAAACCTTAATAAGGTAGTAATTTTAGATGCCAAAAGACATCTGATAAACTCTTCACTCCATGGAGAAAAGAGAGTAATTTTACATGCATAAAAAAGAGTAAGAAAAGTACCGTTTAATTTCCAGTGAGTCGAGAGAATCATTCTCATCAGTGAGAACGTGAAAATTATTGCGCTTTTACAAGAAGAGAGAAATCTGCTAACATTGATATGAACCTGAATCATTTTTGAATTCAAAATATACGCATGCAAGGGATATATAGTCCAAACTGAATCTTGCAACCAATTTAAGTTTGGGAATTGTGAAAAAATGGCAGTGCTAAAAGTAGAGAAATTTAATGCGGAAACTGCAAAGAAAAATATTGAATGGAACATGGTGAAAAACATTTGAGCCAAACATTTATTCGAAAAAAATAGAGATTGGAATACTAAGAGTTAAGAAATTGATGGAACATCTCAGATTTAAAAACCGTGTAAGGCCTACCCAATTGAAAAACTAGAAAAAAACGAGGATGTTTTCGAAGAGACTCACTTCTAGAAATTGGTGGATTACGCCTGATCCGATGGTGATCCCGGAGACTGTTGAAATAAGGCTGCAATTGCCCCCAAAAAACAGCAGTCCAATGCTGATCAAGAAACATTTCCGTAGTCAATACCTTGAAACAGGAGCGTAACACAACACCGGTAAAAGAATGGTGGGAGGCGGATCAAAGCAAGGCTGATGAGTGGTGGATTAAGAGATGGTCGGGGAAAAGGGGAGAGGAGGAGGAAGGAGGAAAGAGTAATGGAATGGCTGAGGGAGATGAGAGAGTTGAGAGAAAAGAGAGAATTTCGAAAACACACCCGTTGGAATTTTAACCACCTGTTGGAATTTTAATCGAGTAAAAAGGTCTGAAAATGAGGTTAAGCTATATAATCATATTACAAAGACCATAATCAAATATTTTAACTCATAAAATTTGATTTAATCTTATTGTGTGGTCGTTTTATTGGAAGGCGTGCATGTCTAAATGGGCTTTACAGTCGACCCGTTGGAATTTTAACATAGTAAATTTTTTTGAAAATGAGGTTAAGCTAAATCACAGTCCATAGCACATAACTAAATATTTTAAGTCATAAAATGAAATTTAATCTTATTTTGTGGTCGTTTTGTTGTGTTTAAGGTGTGTATATCTAAATGGGCTTTACAATGGACCCGTTGAAATTTTAACCGAGTAAAAAATTTTAAAAATAAGGTTAAGCTATATAATCATTTTCAAAAGCCCATAACTAAATATTTTAAATCATAAAATGTGATTTAATCTTATTTTTAGGCATTTTTGTTGGGGTTTAAGACGTGCATATCTAAATGGGTTTTACTGTGGATGTAGAATTAAAAATGATTTTCAAACTATTCAGGCCATACCAAAAATCATGGAAAATCGAATGAGACTGCATCTGATAGATTTTGGAAGATAGATTAAGATCGATATGTTCACCCTCACAAGACCCGTAAAGTGAAATAAGATGGTTCATATAGAAAAATGAGTCAAATAGTAATGTGATTAACACCTAAATGAGATTGTGTATGTATACTCCCCATTGCAAAAATATAATCCTTTCCATAATGAATAAAAGAGCAATTAAAAGGCGCTCCTTTAAGACTAGGAAGATAACCAATTGTAAAGTTAGAATGGATAGGAAAAACACTCTCACATTATTCCTTACAAATGCTGGAGTCAAAATATAAAATATTGATTTATGTAAAACAATAATAGTTAAATCTAGCTTTATCCCCAAATAAATCAACGACCTGGATAAAGTGTTGGAATAAAATTGAGTATTCGAAACGAACATCTCAACGCAAAAGGCCCCCCAAAACTGTATGAATTGCTAAAGGACCATAGCCACCAATGTTAAGGGAAAATGTAAACAGCATTGATGTAAATGTTGGAATAACATATGAATCCAAGGCCATAAAGGCCCGGAGATCAAGAGCCACGACCATGGCAATGATGACCAGGACAAAAGCCATAGAGGGCGAGTAAGATAGTTTCCAATAGGCACCAAATAAACCATTTCCCCTGAAAAACATGAAGATAGGAGAGTAGTTTTGGAGAGACATTTAAGAGTAATGAAATTACCTACCATACCATCGCCAATGATATAGATCATTCTCTCCAATAAACATGAGATAAATCTCATGACATACATACAAAATATTGGTAACAAGGATAATACATGATAGAAGGCAAAATATAGAGGAAGAAAAATCATATATAGCCAATCAACATCCCTTATACAATATCTTAAGCAAACTAAAATTCCACATAAAAACGGATCCCAAATAGAATCAGTCAACACTAAGCAAAGGGAAAAATTATGATGTGATAGAAAAAACTTATCTCTCAAGAGGAAAGGGCCACTCCGAATCCAAGGATATAACTGGAAAACGCAAAGCAACCAAAACATAACCCAGATCACATGAATCCAAAGCAGCAAATGAAACTGCCCTGCAAACTGCGACCACAAGTACTCCAAATCAAAACACTGACAAGAGAAGAACTGCCAAAATTGCTAGAAACAATGAGAGATGTCGGCAGAAGGACAAAACGGTAGCTGGCCGGAAGAAGAGGAGGAAAGTGGCAGATGTAGAGAAGGAAAAAAGAAGGATGAAAGGGTTGAGAGAAAATCCATCACACCTGTTGGAATTTTCCGTTGACCCATTGGAATGTTAACCTGTACTCTTGTAATTTTAACTGAGTAAAAATTTTTGAAAAATAAGGTTAAGATATATAATCATATTTCAAAGCCCTCAATCAAATATTTTTACTCATAAAATTTGATTTAATCTTATTTTTTGGTCGTTTTGTTGGGTTTAAGGTGTGCATGTCTAAATGGGCTTTACAATGGACCCGTTGGATTTTTAACCGAGTAAAAAATTCTGAAAATGAGGTTAGGTTATATAATCATGTTCAAAAGCCTATAACTAAATATTTTAAGTCATAAAATGTGATTTAATCTTATTTTTCGGTCGTTTTTGGGGGTTTAAGGCTTGCATGACTAAATGGGCATTACAATGGACCTATTGGAATTTTAACCGAGTAAAAAAGTTCTAAAATTGAGGTTAAACTGTATAATCATGTTAAAAAGTCCATAACTAAATATTTTAAGTCATAAAATTTGATTTAATCTTATTTTGAGGTCATTTGGTTGGGGTTTAAGGCGTGCATATCTAAATGGCTTTATAGTGGACCCGTTGGAATTTTAACCGAGTAAAAAGTCTTGAAATTGAAGTTAAGCGATATAATCATACTCAAACGCCCGTTGATATTTTAAATCTCAAAATTTAATTTAATCTTATTTTGTGGCCATTTTGTTGGGTTTAAGGCGTGCATGTCTAAATGAGATTTATAGTAGACCGTTAGAATTTTAACCGAGTAAAAGTTTTTGAAAATAAGGTTAAGCTATATAATTTTTTTTCAAAGCCCATAATTAAATATTTGAAGTCATAATTGTGATTTAATCTGATTTTTTGGCCATTTGGTTGAGGTTTAAGGCGTGCATATCTAAATGGACTTACAGTGGACCCGTTGGAATTTTAGACGAGTAAGATGTTCTAAAATTGAGGTTAAGCTATATAAGCATGTTCAAAAGCCCATAATTAAATAATTTAATTCATAAAATTTGATTTAATCTTATTTTGCGGCAATTTTGTTGGGGTTTAAGGCGTGCATGTCTAATTGAGCTTTACAATGGACCCGTTAGAATCTTAACCTAGGAAAAAGTTTTGAAAATGAGGTTAAGCTCTATAATCATATTCCACTGTTCATAATAAAATATTTTAACCTCAATTTTAGAACATCTTAATTCATAAAATTTGATTTAATCTTATTTTGCGGCCATTTGGTTGGGGTTTAAGGCGTGCATGTCTAATTGAGCTTTACAGTGGACCCGTTGGAATTTTAACCTAGGAAAAAGTTTTGAAAATGAGATTAAGCTATATAATCACGTTCAAAATCCCAAAACTAAATATTTTAAGTCATAAAATGTGATTTAATCTTATTTTGTGGCCGTTTAGCGTGCATGTTTAAATGAGCTTTATAGTGGACCCGTTGGAATTTTAACCGTGTAAAAAGTTCTAAAAACGAGGTTAAGCTATATAATCATGTTCAAAATCCCATAACTAAATACTTTAAGTCATAAAATGTGATTTAATCTTATTTTTTGGTCGTTTTTTTGGGGTTTAAGGCGTGCATGTCTAAATGGGCTTTACAATGGATCCGTTCAAATTTTAACCAAGTAAAAAGTTCTAAAAATGAGGTTAAGCTATATAATCATATTCCAAAGACCATAATCAAATATTTAACTCATAAAATTTGATTTAATCTTTTTTTGTGTCCATTTTGTTGGGTCTAAGGCGTGTATGTTTAAATGGGCTTTATAGTGGACCCGTTAGAATTTTAACCGAGTAAAAATTTCTGAAAATGAGGTTAAGCTATATAATAATGTTCAAAAGCCCGTAACTAAATATTTTAAGTCTTAAGATGTGACTTAATCGTATTTTTTGGCCGTTTTGTTGGGGTTTAAGGCGTGCATGTCTTAATGGGCTTTATAGTGGACCCGTTGGAATTTTAACCGAGTAAAAAGTTCCGAAAATGATGTTAAGCTATATAATCATACTCCAAAGACCATAATCAGATATTTCAACAAATAAAATTTGATTTAATCTTATTTTGTTGCCGTTTTGTTGGGTTTAAGGTGTGCATGTGTAAATGAGATTTATAATGGATCCGTTGGAATTTTAACCGAGTAAAAAATTTTGAAAACGAGGTTAAGCTATATAATCATGTTCAAAAGCCTATAACTAAATACTTTAAGTCATAAAATGATATTTAATCTTATATTTTGGCTGTTTTGTTGCGTTTAAGTCGTGCTTGTCTAAACGGGCTTTATAGTGGACCCGTTGGAATTTTAATCGAGTAAAAAGTTCTAAAAATGAGTTTAAGCTATATAATCATGTTCAACCCTATAACTAAATTTTTAAGTCGTAAAATGTGATTTAATCTTCTCTTGTGGCTGTTTTGTTGGTGTAACGCGTGCATGTTTAAATGGGCTTTATAGTGGACTCGTTGGAATTTTAACCGAGTAAAAATTTCTAATAATGAAGTTAAGCTATATAATAATGTTCGAAAGCCAATAACTAAATATTTTAAGTCATAAACTATGATTTAATCTTATTTTTCGGCCATTTTGTTGGAGTTTAAGGCGTGCATGTCTAAATGGGCTTTATAGTGGACCCGTTGGAATTTTAACCAAGTAAAAAGTTCTAAAATTGAGGTTAAGCTATAAAAAAATGTTCAAAACCCATAACTAAATATTTTAAGCAATAAAATGTGATTTAATCTTATTTTTTGGCCGTTTTATTAGGGTTTAAGGCGTGCATATCTAAATGTGTTTACAGTGGGCCGTTAAAAAGTTATGAAAATGAGGTTAAGTTATAAAATCATATTCCGAAGACAATAATAAAAAATTTCAAATCATAAAATTTGATTTAATCTTATTTTGTGGTCGTTTTGTTGGGTTTAAGGCGTGCACGTTTAAATGGGCTTAACAGTGGACCCGCTGAAATTTTAACCGGGTAAAAAATTTTGAAAATGAGGTTAAGATATATAATAATGTTAAAAATCCTATAACTAAATATTTTAAGTCATAAAATATGATTTAATCTTATTTTTCGGCCGTTTTGTTGGTGTTTAAGGCGTACTTTTCTAGATGTGCTTCACAGTGGACCCGTTGGAATTTTAACTGTGTAAAAAGTTCTGAAAATGAGGTTAAGCTATATAATCATGTTAAAAAGCCCATAAATAAATATTTTAAGTCATAAAATGTGATTTAATCTTATTTTTTGGTTGTTTTGTTGGGGTTAAATCGTACATGTCTAAATGGGCTTACATTGGACCCGTTGGAATTTTAACCGAGGTCTATGATTGAGGTTAAGCTGTGTAATCATGTTCAAAAGACCATATCTATATATTTTAATTCATAAAATTTGATTTAATCTTATTTTGTGGCCATTTTGTTGGGTTTAAAGCATGCATGTTTAAATGGGCTTTATAGTGGACCCGTTAGAATTTTAACCGAGTAAAAAGTCCTGAAAATGAGGTTAAGCTATATAATAATATTCAAAAGCCCATAACTAAATATTTTAAGTCTTAAAATGTGACTTAATCGTATTTTTGGCCGTTTTGTTGGGGTTTGAGGCGTGCATGTTTTAATGGGCTTTATAGTGGACCCGTTGGAATTTTAACCGAGTAAAAAGTTCCGAAAATGAGGTTAAGCTATATAATCATACTCCAAAGACCATAATCAGATATTTCAACAAATTAAATTTGATTTAATCTTATTTTGTTGTCGTTTTGTTTGGTTTAAGGCGTGCATGCGTAAATGAGATTTATAGTGGATCTGTTGGAATTTTAACCGAGTAAAAAATTCTAAAAATAATATTAAGCTATATAATCATGTTCAAAAGCCTATAACTAAATATTTTAAGTCATAAAATGTGATTTAATCTTATTTTTCGGCCGTTTTGTTGGGGTTTGAGGCTTCATGACTAAATGGGCATTACAGTGGACCCGTTGGAATTTTAACCGAGTAAAAAGTTCTAAAATTAAGGTTAAATTGTATAATCATGTTAAAAAGTCCATAACTAAATATTTTAAGTCATAAAATTTGATTTAATCTTATTTTGAGGCCATTTTGTTGGGGTTTAAGGCGTGCATATCTAAATGGTTTTATAATGGACCAGTTGGAATTTTAACCGAGTAAAAAATCTTAAAATTGAGGTTAAGCGATATAATCATACTCAAACGCCCGTTGATATTTTAAATCTCAAAATTTAATTTAATCTTATTTTGTGGTCGTTTTGTTGGGTTTAAGGGGTGCATGTCTAAATGGGATTTATAGTAGACCCGTTGGAATTTTAACCGAATAAAATTTTTTGAAAATAAGGTTAAGCTATATAATTTTTTTCGAAAGCCCATAATTAAATATTTGAAGTCATAAATATGATTTAATATTATTTTGGCCATTTGGTTGGGGTTTAAGGCGTGCATGTCTAAATGGGCTTACAGTGGACCCATTGGAATTTTAGACGAGTAAGATGTTCTAAAATTGAGGTTAAGCTATATAAGCATGTTCAAAAGCCCATAATTAATTATTTTAATTCATAAAATTTGATTTAATCTTATTTTGCGGCCATTTTGTTGGGGTTTAAGGCGTGCATGTCTAATTGAGCTTTACAATGGACCTTTTGGAATTTTAACCTGGGAAAAAGTTTTGAAAATGAAGTTAATCTCTATAATCATATTCCAATGCTCATAATCAAATATTTTAACCTTATTTTAGAACATCTTAATTCATAAAATTTGATTTAATCTTATTTTGCTGCCATTTTGTTGGGGTTTAAGGCGTGCATGTCTAATTGAGCTTTACAGTGGACCCGTTGGAATTTTAACCTAGGAAAAAGTTTTGAAAATGAGATTAAGCTATATTATCATGTTCAAAATCCCATAAATAAATATTTTAAGTCATAAAATGTGATTTAATCTTATTTTGTGGCCGTTTAGCGTGTATGTTTAAATGAGCTGTATAGTGGACCCGTTGGAATTTTAACCATGTCAAAAGTTCTAAAAACAAGGTTAAGCTATATAATCATGTTCAAAATCACATAACTAAATATTTTAAGTCATAAAATGTGATTTAATCTTATTTTTTGGTCGTTTTGTTGGGGTTTAAGGCGTGCATGTCTAAATGGGCTTTACAGTGGACCCGTTCGAATTTTAACTTAGTAAAAAGTTCTAAAAATGAGGTTAAGCTATATAATCATATTCCAAAGACCATAATCAAATATTTTAACTCATAAAATTTGATTTAATCTTATTTTGTGGCCATTTTGTTGGGTTTAAGGCGTGCATGTTTAAATGGGCTTTATAGTGGACCCGTTAGAATTTTAACAGAGTAAAAAATTTTGAAAATGCGGTTAAGCTATATAATAATGTTAAAAAGCCCATAACTAAATATTTTAAGTCTTAAAATGTGACTTAATCGTAGTTTTTGGCTGTTTTGTTGGGGTTTAAGGCGTGCATGCTTTAATGGGCTTTACAGTGGACCCGTTGGAATTTTAACCGAGTAAAAAGTTATGAAAATGAGGTTAAGCTATATAATAATACTCCAAAGACCATAATCAGATATTTCAACAAATAAAATTTGATTTAATCTTATTTTGTTGCCGTTTTGTTGGGTTTAAGGCGTGCATGTGTAAATGAGATTTATAGTGGATCCGTTGGAATTTTAATCGAGTAAAAAATTCTAAAAATGAGGTTAAGCTATATAATCATGTTCAAAAGCCTATAAATAAATATTTTAAGTCCTAAAATTTGATTTAATCTTATATTTCGGCTGTTTTGTTGGCGTTTAAGTCGTGCTTGTCTAAATGGGCTTTATAGTGGAAACGTTGGAATTTTAATCGAGTAAAAAGTTCTAAAAATGAGTTTAAGCTATATAATCATGTTCAACCCTATAAATAAATATTTTAAGTCCTAAAATGTGATTTAATCTTATTTTGTGGTCGTTTTGTTGGTGTAACGCTTGCATGTTTAAATGGGCTTTATAGTGACTCGTTGGAATTTTAACCGAGTAAAAATTTCTAATAATGAGGTTAAGCTATATAATAATGTTCAAAAGCCAATAAATAAATATTTTAAGTCATTAACTATGATTTAATCTTATTTTTCGGCCGTTTTGTTGGAGTTTAAGGCGTGCATGTCTAAATGGGCTTTACAGTGAACCCGTTGGAATTTTAACCAAGTAAAAGTTCTAAAATTGAGGTTAAGCTATAAAAAAATGTTCAAAACCCATAAATAAATATTTCAAGCCATAAAATGTGATTTAATCTTATTTTTTGGCCATTTTGTTGGGGTTTAAGGCGTGCATGTCTAAATGTGCTTTGTAGTGGGCCCGTTGGAATTTTAATCGAGTAAAAAATTTATGAAAATGAGGTTAAGATATATAATCATATTCCAAAGACCATAATAAAATATTTCAAATCATAAAATTTGATTTAATCTTATTTTGTGGTTGTTTTGTTGGGTTTAAGGCATGGATGTTTAAATGGGCTTAACAGTGGACCCGTTGAAATTTTAACCGGGTAAAAAATTTTGAAAATGAGGTTAAGATATATAATAATGTTCAAAAGCCCATAACTAAATATTTTAAGTCATAAAATGTGATTTAATCTTATTTTCGGCTGTTTTGTTGGTGTTTAAGGCGTACTTTTCTAGATGTGCTTCATAGTGGACCCGTTGAATTTTAACCTTGTAAAAAGTTCTGAAAATGAGGTTAAGCTATATAATCATGTTAAAAAGCCCATAACTAAATATTTTAAGTCATAAAATGTCATTTAATCTTATTTTCGGCCGTTTCGTTGGGGTTAAATCGTGCATGTCTAAATGGGCTTACATTGGACCCGTTGGAATTTAACTGAGGTCTAAGATTGAGGTTAAGCTGTATAATCATGTTCAAAAGACCATATATAAATATTTTAATTCATAAAATTTGATTTAATCTTATTTTGTGGCCATTTTGTTGGGTTTAAGGCGTGCAAGTTTAAATGGGCTTTATAGCGGACCCGTTAGAAATCTAACCGAGTAAAAAGTTCTGAAAATGAGGTTAAGCTATATAATAATGTTCAAAAGCCCATAAATAAATATTTTAAGTCTTAAAATGTGACTTAATCGTATTTTTTGGTCGTTTTGTTAGGGTTTAAGGCGTGCATGTCTTAATGGGCTTTATAGTGGACCCGTTGGAATTTTAACCGAGTAAAAAGTTCCGAAGATGAGGTTAAGCTATATAATCATACTCAAAGACCATAATCAGATATTTAAACAAATAAAATTTGATTTAATTTTATTTTGTTGCCATTTTGTTGGGTTTAAGGCGTGCTTGTGTAAATGAGATTTATAGTGGATCCGTTGGAATTTTATCCGAGTAAAAAATTTTGAAAATGAGGTTAAGCTATATAATCATGTTCAAAAGCCTATAACTAATTATTTTAAGTCATAAAATGTGATTTAATCTTATATTTCGGCTGTTTTGTTGTCATTTAAGCCATGCTTGTCTAAATGGGATTTATAGTGAACTCGTTGGAATTTTAATCATAAGTAAAAAGTTCTAAAAATGAGTTTAAGCTATATAATCATGTTCAACCCTATAACTAAATATTTTAAGTCGTAAAATGTGAATTATTCTTATTTTGTGGCCGTTTTGTTGGTCTAACGCGTGCATGTTTAAATGGGCTTTACAATGGACTCGTTGGAATTTTAACCGAGTAAAAATTTCTAATAATGAGGTTAAACTATATAATAATGTTCAAAAGCCAATAACTAAATATTTTAAGTCATAAACTATAATTTAATCTTATTTTTCGGTCGTTTTGTTGGAGTTTAAGGCGTGCATGTCTAAATGGGCTTTACAGTGGACCCGTTGGAATTTTAACCAAGTAAAAAGTTCTAAAATTGAGGTTAAGCTATAAAAAAATGTTCAACACCCATAACTAAATCTTTTAAGCTATAAAATGTGATTTAATCTTATTTTTTGGCCGTTTTGTTGTGGTTTAAGGCGTGCATGTCTAAATGTGCTTTGTAGTGGGCCCGTTGGAATTTTAATCAACTAAAAAGTTATGAAAATGAGGTTAAGCCATATAATCATATTCAAAAGACCACAATAAAATATTTCAAATCATAAAATTTGATTTAATCTTATTTTGTGGACGTTTTGTTGGGTTTTAAGTGGGTGCATGTTTTAATGGGCTTTAATAGTGGACCCGTTAAAATTTTTTCGGGTAAAAATTTTTAAAAATGAGGTTAAGATATATAATAATGTTCAAAAGCCCATAACTAAAATATGTTAAGTCATAAAATGTGATTTAATCTTATTTTGCGGCCGTTTTGTTGGTGTTTAAGGCGTACTTTTCTAAATGTGCTTTATAGTGGACCCGTTGGAATTTTAACCGTGTAAAAAGTTTAAAAATGAGGTTAAGCTATATAATCATGTTAAAAAGCCCATAAATAAATATTTTAAGTCATAAAATGTGATTTAATCTTATTTTTTTTGTTGGCGTTTTTTTTGTTGTGTTAAATCGTGCATGTCTAAATGGGCTTTATATTAGACCCGTTGAAATTTTAACCATGTTTAAAAAGGTCTAAGATTGAGGTTAAGCTATATAATCATGTTCAAAAGACCATATCTAAATATTTTAATTCATAAATTTTGATTTAATCTTATTTTGTGGCCATTTTGTTGGAGTTTAAGGCGTGCAAGTCTAAAATTGAGGTTAATTTTATAAAATAATCATAGGTTTATAAAAAAAGTTCAAAACCCATAATCAAATATATTAACTCATAAAATTTGATTTAATCTTATTTTTTGGCCATTTTGTTGGGTTTATGGTGTGCATGTCTAAATGAGCTTATAGTGGACCCGTTGGAATTTTAATCGAGTAAAAATTTATGAAAATGAGGTTAAGATATATAATCATATTCTAAAGACCATAATAAAATATTTCAAATCATAAAATTTGATTTAATCTTATTTTGTGGTTGTTTTGTTGGGTTTAAGGCATGGATGTTTAAATGGGCTTTAAAAGTGGACCCGTTGAAATTTTAACAGGGTAAAAAATTTTGAAAATGAGGTTAAGATATATAATAATGTTCAAAAGCCCATAACTAAATATTTTAAGTCATAAAATGTGATTTAATCTTATTTTCGGCTGTTTTGTTGGTGTTTAAGGCGTACTTTTCTAGATGTGCTTCATAGTGGACCCGTTGAATTTTAACCTTGTAAAAAGTTCTGAAAATGAGGTTAAGCTATATAATCATGTTAAAAAGCCCATAACTAAATATTTTAAGTCATAAAATGTCATTTAATCTTATTTTCGGCCGTTTCGTTGGGGTTAAATCGTGCATGTCTAAATGGGCTTACATTGGACCCGTTGGAATTTAACTGAGGTCTAAGATTGAGGTTAAGCTGTATAATCATGTTCAAAAGACCATATATATAAATATTTTAATTCATAAAATTTGATTTAATCTTATTTTGTGGCCATTTTGTTGGGTTTAAGGCGTGCAAGTTTAAATGGGCTTTATAGCGGACCCGTTAGAAATCTAACCGAGTAAAAAGTTCTGAAAATGAGGTTAAGCTATATAATAATGTTCAAAAGCCCATAAATAAATATTTTAAGTCTTAAAATGTGACTTAATCGTATTTTTTGGTCGTTTTGTTAGGGTTTAAGGCGTGCATGTCTTAATGGGCTTTATAGTGGACCCGTTGGAATTTTAACCGAGTAAAAAGTTCCGAAGATGAGGTTAAGCTATATAATCATACTCCAAAGACCATAATCAGATATTTAAACAAATAAAATTTGATTTAATTTTATTTTGTTGCCATTTTGTTGGGTTTAAGGCGTGCTTGTGTAAATGAGATTTATAGTGGATCCGTTGGAATTTTATCCGAGTAAAAAATTTTGAAAATGAGGTTAAGCTATATAATCATGTTCAAAAGCCTATAACTAATTATTTTAAGTCATAAAATGTGATTTAATCTTATATTTCGGCTGTTTTGTTGTCATTTAAGCCATGCTTGTCTAAATGGGATTTATAGTGAACTCGTTGGAATTTTAATCGAGTAAAAAGTTCTAAAAATGAGTTTAAGCTATATAATCATGTTCAACCCTATAACTAAATATTTTAAGTCGTAAAATGTGAATTATTCTTATTTTGTGGCCGTTTTGTTGGTCTAACGCGTGCATGTTTAAATGGGCTTTACAATGGACTCGTTGGAATTTTAACCGAGTAAAAATTTCTAATAATGAGGTTAAACTATATAATAATGTTCAAAAGCCAATAACTAAATATTTTAAGTCATAAACTATAATTTAATCTTATTTTTCGGTCGTTTTGTTGGAGTTTAAGGCGTGCATGTCTAAATGGGCTTTACAGTGGACCCGTTGGAATTTTAACCAAGTAAAAAGTTCTAAAATTGAGGTTAAGCTATAAAAAAATGTTCAACACCCATAACTAAATCTTTTAAGCTATAAAATGTGATTTAATCTTATTTTTTGGCCGTTTTGTTGTGGTTTAAGGCGTGCATGTCTAAATGTGCTTTGCAGTGGGCCCGTTGGAATTTTAATCAACTAAAAAGTTATGAAAATGAGGTTAAGCCATATAATCATATTCAAAAGACCACAATAAAATATTTCAAATCATAAAATTTGATTTAATCTTATTTTGTGGACGTTTTGTTGGGTTTACGGGGTGCATGTTTTAATGGGCTTAACAGTGGACCCGTTAAAATTTTAACCGGGTAAAAATTTTTGAAAATGAGGTTAAGATATATAATAATGTTCAAAAGCCCATAACTAAATATGTTAAGTCATAAAATGTGATTTAATCTTATTTTGCGGCCGTTTTGTTGGTGTTTAAGGCGTACTTTTCTAAATGTGCTTCATAGTGGACCCGTTGGAATTTTAACCGTGTAGAAAGTTCTGAAAATAAGGTTAAGCTATATAATCATGTTAAAAAGCCCATAACTAAATATTTTAAGTCATAAAATGTGATTTAATCTTATTTTTCGGTCGTTTTGTTGTGTTAAATCGTGCATGTCTAAATATGCTTACATTAGACCCGTTGAAATTTTAACCGAGGTCTAAGATTGAGGTTAAGCTGTATAATCATGTTCAAAAGACCATATCTAAATATTTTAATTCATAAATTTTGATTTAATCTTATTTTGTGGCCATTTTGTTGGAGTTTAAGGCGTGCAAGTCTAAAATTGAGGTTAAGCTATATAATCATATTGAAAAGCCCCTAATCAAATATATTAACTCATAAAATTTGATTCAATCTTATTTTGTGGCCGTTTTGTTGGGTTTATGGTGTGCATGTCTAAATGAGCTTATAGTGGACCCGTTGGAATTTTAATCGAGTAAAAATTTCTGAAAATGAGGTTAAGCTATATAATCATATTCTAAAGCCCATAATAAAATATTTTAACCCATAAAATTTGATTTAATTTTATTTTGTGGTCGTTTTGTTGGTTTTAAGGCGTGCATTTCTAAATGGGCTTTATAGTGGACCCGTTGAAATTTTAACCGAGTAAAATTTTCTGAAAATGAGGTTAAGCTATATAATCATGTTTAAAAGAGCATAACTAAATATTTTACGTCATAAAATGTGATTTAATCTTATTTTTTGGCCGCTTTGTTGGGGTTTAAGGTGTGCATGTCTAAATGAGCTTTATAGTGGACCCGTTGGAATTTTAACCGCGTAAAAAGTTTCTAAAATCAAGGTTAAACTGTATAATCATGCTCAAAAGCCCATAACTAATATTTTAAGTCATAAAATTTGACTTTATCTTATTTTCGGCCATTTTGTTGGGGTTTAAGGCGTGCATTCTAAATGGGCTTTACAGTGGACCCATTGGAATTTTAACCGGGTAAAAAGTCTTAAAATTGAGTTTAAGCTATATAATCATAATCAAAAGCCCATAATAAAATACTTAAGCTCATAAAATTTGATTTAATCTTATTTTGTGGCCGTTTTGTTTGTTTTAAGGCGTGCTTGTCTAAATGGGCTTAACAACGGACCCGTTGGAATTTTAACCGAGTAAAAAGTTCTGAAAATGAGATTAAGCTATATAATCATGTTCAAAATCCCATAAGTAAATATTTTAAGTCATAAAATGTGATTTAATCTTATTTTTTGTCAGTTTTGTTGGGGTTTAAGGCGTGCATGTCTAAATGGGCATTACAGTGGACAAATTGGAATTTTAACTGTGTAAAAAGTTCTAAAAATGACTTTAAGATATATAATCATATTCCAAAGAGCATAATCAAATATTTTAACTCATAAAATTTGATTTATCTTATTCTGTGGTCATTTTGTTGGGTTTAAGGCGTGCACGTTTAAATGGGCTTTATGGTGGACTCGTTGGAATTTTAATCGAGTAAAATTTTTTGAAAATGAGGTTAAGCTATATAATCATGTTCAAAAGCCCACAACTAAATATTTTAAGTCATAAAATGTGATTTAATCTTATTTTGCGGCCGTTTTGTTGGTGTTTAAGGCTTACTTTTCTTAATGTGCTTCACAGTGGACCCGTTGGAATTTTAACTGTGTAAAAAGTTCTGAAAATGAGGTTAAGATATATAATCATGTTAAAAAGCCCATAACTAAATATTTTAAGTCATAAAATTTGATTTAATCTTATTTTTTGGTCGTTTTGTTGGTGTTTAAGACGTGCATGTCTAAATGGGCTTTACTGTGGACCAGTTGGAATTTTTTTTTTGAAGAAAAGAGTGGGCCTCATTAAAAACCCCGGTAAAGTCACTCACGGCCCAGTGGCCCCGAATGAGCATCTAAGGGGAAAAGAGTATCGAAATGCATTAACTATGATGAGCGTGGAGCTCATTAGTTACAAAAGGATGCAAGTATTCGAGATAGCTCGAATCAAAGGAAACAGACGATAAGGTCCAAATAGCCCTAGAGGCACGACCATCAGCCACATTGTTTACCACCCTACGAGCTAAACGAACACTAACATTATCTGTATCAGGAAGCAGAAGATGAATTTGCTCAATAAGAGCACTCAGTGATAAATTTAAGTTTACTAGGCACAATGGCAGAATCAGTTCCATGATAAAGTTAGACCAACCATGCGCACGGCCAAAGTGAATACCAGCAAGAACCGCCTGAGCCTCAACCGAGCAGCATTCGTGTAGATGCCCAAGGGATGGGCAAGCCCACCAATAATAGCACCGCGAGCATCGTGCGCAACAACTCCCACCGCAACAGCCTTGGTGAGAGGGTCAAGGCCCCCATCGGTGTTAATCTTTAGAGAGTAGGCCCACGGGGGCTGCCAACGTGGCTGTGCAAGGGTCAGTGCATTCGGCATCCTAGAGGAGGAGGTGGTTGATGTAACCGCTGCGTAGTCTCAAAGGATACCCTAGGAATTAAGGACCGTGAGCCAAGGGGGCTGGAGTTGACGATTATAAACCCAGTCATTACGTCTTTTCCAAAGGTTCCAAAGAATCATTAGCAACAATGCAAATGACTGAGTCGATAAGCGGGAGACCCCTTCCTCAAGCTAGGATAAAATAGACATCGTAGGACTAAAAATAAAGGGTCTTGGTATACCTACCAGGACGAGGGCATCGAAGGCCACTAGACAGTCACGTAAAGCATGAATCAGTGTTTTGGGGCCAAGCGTTAGAGGGGGCAGACACTAGGGTCAAGACCTACCGCCTGAAGCTTTGGCCAATTGGTAGAGCATCATGGCCCACACGCCAACCAAAGGACTTGATCTTTGGCAAAACCAACAACTTAAACATAACTTTCCAAATTGCTCCACATGGTCGTATCACGATGATCATTGATAATAGGCACACTAAGGATCGTAATGTCATCAGCCGGGTTAAAGTAACGACGAACTTTATATTCATCCTATCGAGTCTGTCTAAGGAACATGAACTCACGGCAGTGAGTAGGCAATTCATCGCTAACCATGTATTCACCGTACAAGTTGATGGCAGACACACCATCCCAATTGTCTGTATGTACTCGAACCTTGCTATCAATCCCTGGCCTCCAAAAGAAGGCTCTCTTATTAGTTGATGGCAGGAGTTTCCTCATGGCTTGATGAATGCCTTTCTAGGAAAAGAAGGCTGGAAGGAGTTTCCTCATAGCTTGATGAATGCCTTTCTAGGAAAAGAAGGCTCTCTTATTAGTCTCAGCGTCCAAAATGTTCCTAGAAGAAAAGTATAGCGCTTTGTAGACCCTAGCAAGCAGGGAATTCAGCTTCGTGATTATACGCTAAATTTGTATGCCGAGCAAGGCAAAGTTGAAGAGATGCAAATCCCTAAAGCCCACGCCCCCAGCGTACTTGGGGGAGCAAACAATGTCTCAAGCGATCAGAGGCTAACCCCATTTGTTATTCTTTCCTGACCACCAATATCGTCGCACAAGCTGAGTGATTCGAGTCGAGTTCGAGAATAAATATTTTCGGGTAAGGTAAAAATATGGAAAAATGGTTAAAAATCATATTTAAATATATGAAGAATATTGGTTAAATCAATTTTGGATAATGTGATTTGGAAGGGTGACATTTTGGTGAGTGACTAAAATGTAATTTTTGAAAACTATTTTTAAAGGTGACTAAAATGAAAAGGATCAAATTCTTAGAATCCTTAAGGAGCTATTTTACCAAGTTTTTGCTGGATATTTCTCCCTTCAATTGAGTCATTTTAACATGTGTTTAAAAGATAATTAAAAGGGATTTTGGATATTAAAGTTAGTTATCACTTTTAAAGAGATTTGACGTAACTTTTCTCTCAACTTTTCTCTTCACTTCTTTTCTGCCGAACACTCTAGTTTTCATCAAATTCCAGAGGTGAGAGATCTATTTTCTTGAATTCTTGATTTATAAATGATTCTTTATCTTTGTTTTACAAAACCTTACTGAAATCTTGTGTTTTCCTAGCTTTAATCTACCAGTTGAGGGAGAAATCACACAATAGAGGTAAGGTTCATTATTTTCCTCTATTGATGGTTCTTTATTGATATTCCCAAGTATTTGATCCTTGATTTATGATTTTTAATTCGATTTTATGTTTTTATAATGAATAATTGATTTAATTATGTTTAATTGGTGAAATTATGGAAAATTCGTATTGGATTTGTTTTCCAGTGTTGAGGATTGATTTTAAACATATTTTGGATGGTTTATAATGTTGAGAAGTTGTTTTTATCATTGGAATCCCAAAACTCCTTGAATCCTTGATTGCTAGGTTGTTAGATTTGTGCTTTTGTAGAGTTGTGGTGGCTAAATAGTTGCTGGAAGTTTTAGGATGATGTAATCCTGTTTTAGATGCTAATTGATGTTAATTGAAGTATTAGTTTGATAGATTGTGGCTGAGTTGTGCTTGGAAAGAGTTAGATGGTGATTTCAGTTGTTGTGGTTGGGTAATTGTGAAAGGATTTGAGGTTTTGCAAGGAATTGTTGTTCCAGTGTTTTGAATGCATTGAGATGCATTAATCCTTTGTTGTAATGTGGTTAAAACAGGGGAGGTCGATCCTGAAGCGATTAGTGAAGCTTTGGAAGCTTCAGATGCTTGATTTTGCGTCGGCGAATTGAGGTTTCACGTATCGGTGAGTGAGAATGTGTATTTCAACTTTGAAATGATTTAAAGGTGGTTTATGGGAGTTTAAACTGAGCTTGAAACACTGGTTTAAACACGGAAGTAAGAATGATGTGGTTTTCTCTCTCGGTTGTGCTATTGTGAAATGGTTTTATGCACTTGTGTTGATTTACATTGTACCTACTGTTTAAGCATGTTTTTAAAGTATGTGAGATACTGTTTTGATCATGAAATGATGATGGATGCACGTGGTAAGTGATCCATGTAAGTATATGGTTTATACTTGAGATTTAAGCATGTGTTGTTGCTTGGAAAATGATTTGGTTTGATGCTTATAACAATAGTGAGGTAAATGGTGAAATATATTGGCAAGTGATGTGGTTTAAAAACGTTATCAGCTATAGTTGGCCGGCCATAGGATTGATAGTGCACTATAATAAGTCACCTTGCATGTCGAGGGGTTTTATACGGTGTACCGAATACTCCATCCAAGTACCCTAACGGTCAAGAGGTTATATGGTACCATAAACTCCCGTTAGTGGATTAAACGTCTAACTGATGAGTGGGGTTGGTGTCCCCGTGGGTTGTAAGTGTACCTGGTTGTAATGTACCACAATTGTGATTGTATCACTATTCCGGTTGAGATGGCTTAAAGTATTGAGAGGACACTTGTTTGAATCCGTGTATCCGATGAACTATTTTTGGTAAAGGAACTTGTTTATGATCACTTGTAGCCAATATAATTTTTTATGTATCATTGAAAGGTTTATGTTGTATAACGTGATTTATACATGTTTACTTTTTAATCTTTGCATATGGTTATTATGCATGGGAAGGCTTAAATTGAGGTTAGCAATGGGACTTGCTGTTGGTTAATGATACTTGATGCTTAAAAGATGATTGAACTGGGATTTCAATGTGTTGCTTAAAAATAGTTTTAATGCATTGATGGTATGTGGTTTTTGAGCACTCCTCACTAAGCCTAGTGTGCTAACGCTCTCTTTTTCTATCAATGCAGAGAATTAAAGGCTTGGAAGGCAGCAGAAAGCAAGGGATCACAAAAAGACTTGATACCAAAAGTATGTTTTTAGACTAGACTATAAGTAATAAGGGCAATGGGGTTTCCATTGTTAATTTGGGAGATATTTTATTAAAATCCCTGATTGAGCAATCTTGTTTTGCTACTCATGGATTGTAAATAGCCATTTTGGTTTGTTTGTGGTGTTGGTTTGAGATTTCATGCTTTGTTGTTTTGAAGTCTAGGAAGCATGCCTCTAGATTTACCTTTGAAGCATGATGCCATGTTTTGATGTTGAAACTGAGGTGTTTTGTTGTAGATTAACTCTTGAATGAGTTGGATGTATGTTAGAAGCATGCTAGGGTGTGTTGGTATGTTTGAAAGTATGTTAAACCATCAATTGAGGTTGTTTTAGGTCCAAGCGTACCGGTACAGGTGTCCCTATTTTGGTACGAGTAGGCCATTTCAGGTTTAGAGTACCGGTACGCGGGCAATCGTTATGGTACAAGTCAAGGAAATTTTGGCCAGCGTTTCGGTACTCGGGTACCTATTTCGATACAGCATAGTATTTTATTGATGGGTGTTTCGATATGCGTGGGCGTATAGAAATAGATTTTGGCCACTGGAATCTGGGGAATTTAAGATATCAAAGCCGTACCGATACGCGTGTACCCGTACTGATACGGTTTGTAGTTAAATAAATTATTTGGAATCTTTTTAAGTTCTATTTCCTTACGTATTAGTCCCTGAATGTGGTGGATGCGATTGAATGAGTATGGATGACTATCTTAAGCTGAGTTTTGACTTGAGAGCATGAAATCGAACTAACTAAATATTGGTAATTTAAAAATGAGCTAAGTTCCTATGGTTTTCTGAAAGTTCAATTTGGTCCCTAAATTGCAATTGTGTTCAATTGGATGTCATTTCGATGCCCGATTAAGTTGAGTCATCACCTGTGATCAGTATGTACATGTAGGATAATAATTGTGCATTTAGACAAGATAGAAAAAATGGACGTGTTTCGGGTTTTATCTTCACGGTTTACTTCGATAAACCTAATGTAGCTCGCTCAGTTCGGTCTTGCGACTAGGCCGAGTCGAGGGGGTTACAACCATGACCGTACGATTAACTGTTGCCTTCTCTGCTACCCAGATAGTAGGTCTTGGCACAGCTTAATAACATCCTGGCCCACTGTGAAACACCCTTTACCCGGCTCAGAAGCTAAACCAAGATAAGGAGAATTACAAGCAAGGAAAGATAAACAATCAACAAACAATGATGAAGTCTCAAGTAAGAACAAGAGAAATCAAGATTACCCTTTTTAAAAAGATGATTCAAAAATAATAAATTTCTTGTTTTATCAGAACACAAATACAATCTTAACATAGCTTTAGACTCCTATTAGGACAAAGGCATATCAAACCGGGAGAATTTGGTATAATCTATTCGAGATTGGGACACAATAGTAATCTTATCTTAGTTACTTCTTTCTTTTATTATTCTAGAATAAGCTTAACCATACTAGTTCTTTAAAACTATGGTTGAAACATACTTTACATAAACTCCATTTGAATCAAAAAGGGGTTTGACTAAAGATATTCAAATAGAGGAAACCAGGTTCGAACAATGTTTTAAGCTTATAAGATTCACTGACCCTTCAAGATCTACTTATCTCACTCGAACATGGATTCATTTAACGACCTAACATACAAAAGTTCTTAACAATATTCTCATTTCATTCAAATGAAAACAATCCAACCAAAACATATGTATTCCATTAGTCATTATAATGGTATAAACAATAACAACTTTAACAAGCAATCTAGGGCTAATCGAACCAACATGTATGAGTTGTTATTGTACACATACAAACTTCATTCATTCAAATCAAATCATGTCATTTAACTAAATCATACAAGTAAAACACGTCTACTCGAAATATCAACAATCTAAGGTTATCTCATTGACTAACATGATAAAAGTGCTATGGCTATTAAAAGGTTCCCAATATGTCTATTAGACAAGTCAACTAAATCAATGTTATTCGAATTAAACTTAACAAGGGTTCTATATACCTTTACCTACAAGCAACTATTTTCATGATCTTGACAAAGCGTTAAGATACATACATTAGCCATATCCGAAACACAAGAGCATCATTCACTCTAACATGTCCTTATCAACCTACTAGCAAACACATCAACCAAGATCGAGTTATTTAATCACCACCAAAAATAAGAAAGGACAATTACAGACATTTACAAATACTTTGAATGCTTATAGACAATTCTACCAAAAAGGCAAATTAGCATTCTATATGCAAAATACAAGCATGGTGCCACCATCTAGGAGTTCTAATCAAAGATTATCAAACATACATTTAAGTACTTGTGAACTTGATCGAGCTCCCAAAAATCAGCTGCTACAAAATCATCCCGAAACATAATAAAAAAGACATAATAAGTACATACTTAGTGAGGTACTGCAAAAAGTTAGAAGCAAGCATCAAAGGATAGTTTATAACCAAATTGGTTATCCTTTCATAGTATTTTCATGCAATGGCCTATTTTGCTTCAGTCTAGAATTGATTATTAGTATATTATCTACCACTTTCTAGACATAGTCATTTTTTCCTTTAAAGAATCTAATTATCACATTTTAAGTATTACTAATCATACGAGCATATAAATGGATTATTAACTTAGTTAATAAATACATTATTTGAGTTTTCATAACCTTAACAATAGAATCAGACGATAAACCATGTTTATCACTAGTTTTAAATATCTGTAATTCGACTGTATCAGAATAAGTTTAAGGCATATTAATATTTTTCCATTCATGATTCAAAATATAGCTTTGTTTAGTTTTATTTGTAATGTAAGAATTCTTTTATCTTAATAATTTGGATAATGTAACAATCATAATCCAAACGACTATAAAGCATAAGTTGAGCAAACTATAAACATTCATGTATGTCCTATCATACTAAGATCAATTGAAGTTATATCAGACTTTAATTCAAGATTAGGTAACAAGTAATTATATCGAATCCATACAAATAGCAAGTTTGATTGAATACAAGTCATCATGGTCACAAGATTGCAAACATAGCGTTATTTCTTAATCCAATTAGGTAACAAGTAATTATATCGAATCCATACAAATAGCAAGTTTGATTGAATACAAGTCATCATGGTCACAAGATTGCAAACATAGCATTATTTTTTAATCCAATTAGGTACAAGTTTCATTTAAACATTAGTTACTTATGACACAAGTTATCAAGTGATTCATCAGATTAGCTTATGAATACATTATTTTTCTTAAACATAGCCTTGGACATCAAGTAGCCTAGGTACACGAATCCCCAACCAACTATCGCCAATATAAGGTACACATGGTACCGGTCAATCCCTCCTACTGTCGCTAAGTGACCACAACACATCCCTTACTATCGCCTCATAAGGACCGTAGTCCACCCCAAACACGAGCTCTATGGACTCTATGGCATGCCAACTAAACCATGATAGACTCGAAACCAAGGCTTTTCAATTAAATCTTATCATATCAGAATCAGAGTTGAGCTTAGCTCTTTAAACATATAATCAAGTAACATGTCATATTCATTTCAAGGATAAGCATAGCTCTACAATCTTATTGTCACATAAGCAAGGCTTATGTACAAAACAAAACAGCCCCTAAATAGTCATTCATCAAAATTACTTTCATTCTAATTCTAGTTATATCAAGTACATACTTTATAATCTAACTTTTGAGATACTTCCAATTCCATGCTAAAATAGCCCCTAAATAGTATCTAATTAAACACTAAACAACCTTCCACATAGAAGCAAAGTAGTCCCAAATTTCTTTGATTTTTAAAATAGCCCTCATAGTTACAAATTCAATACATTTTCGTCACAAAGTAGTCTCTCAATTGAGTTTAAAACAGTCCATAAAACAAGCTCATAAACCAGTCTATTTTAGTTATAAAAATAGCCGTTAAGTTTTACAAAACAGTCCCATAATTTAATGTACGAAACAACCCCGTTGTATTGTAAAATAGCTCATGATTTTCCAGCTTGCAAAACAGTCCACTAAAAACATTAAAACGGTCCTTATGGACCTTATAACAACCCCCTTAAACTTGCAAAACAGTCGCTCCCCTGATTTTACATTCCAAAACAGTTTTAAAACAGCCCCCTTATAATCAAATCAGTCCTAAGATGATTACTAACAAGCAATGTAGCAATTCAAGTTTCAAACACATCATATACATTAGACATCAGCTATTAACATCTATGTGCATCCCAATCTTAAGATGTTACACAAATCATACATGTGAATAATCATTCAAAACTACTCAAGACTTTCAAAACAGGGCATTACTCAAGCATCATCCATTTACTTCAATTGGAATCATTCTATGAGTCTAAACAATGAATCAAGTTCCTTAACAGATCTAGGTCATGATTTTAATCCTTCCCATTCATAAAAGACTTTAAGACAGTCCCCAAATTTGCATTTTTTTTTCAAGCAACCAATCGACCATTGCATTTCAATCTTCATAAATTCAACTTAGATTAGTTTCGGTTACCACAATCATACAACCTACTCTTTCTTAATCTAACATTTATAAATTGTCAAGCACATGCCTATATTCAATTATGACACTAATTATCAAAATCATAACAATCACAAAGATGTATAATTCATATAGACTTAAGATCACAATAAGAAGCTTATGTTGTCAATTCTCAAAATCACAATTTCATAAGGAGCATACTACTTGAAATCAAGCCTAAACCCAAGTTTAATGGAAAGGAAGAAATGGTCTTACCTTCTAGATCACAACCCGAAGAAATTCACCAAAATTTTTCAAGATTAAGCTCTAATCCATGCTTCCCTTATTTCTCTAAACATTTCTCTCACTAAAACCTTTGTTTCGATTAAGCTAGGGAAGAAGAAGATGAATCCCTTCATTATCTCATTTGACCGACCCCTACACTTGCTCTAGCTTGGGCTTGACAAGTGTGCAAGTCCCTAAACAATTGAATATTCAACATGCAATCTCAAACTTTAGATATCATTCGATTTGAGTACCTTAGAAAAAGGCCTTGCAATCTTTCTTCTCTTACAATTTAGTCCTAGGTCCTTATTTTAATCTTGATTTACAAAAATGAGACATGCCATCTAAAATGCATTTAAATGGTAACATTCTACTAGGCTAATCTTTGGGGTATTACAATTCTTCTTCCCTAAAAGAAAATTCATCCTCGAATTTACCTGAGGTGAACAGATCAGATTTTGTCCCTTTATAGTTGACTCAGATTCCCAACGTGCTTCTTCAATTTTTCCCTAATACTTTTATGAGATGAATAGATTTGTTGCATAGTCTTCTGACTTTACGATCTAGAATTCAGACTGGTTCTTCTTCATAGAATAAATCTAGATTGAGTTCCATTTCTTCATGATCAAGCATGAGAGAGGGATTTGATCGATACCTACGAAGCATAGAGTCATGGAATACATTGTGAATCTTATTGAATTCACTAGGGAGTGATAGACGATATGCCACAGGGCCAATCTTTTCGATATTCTTGAAAAGCCTAATAAAATGAGGACTAAGTTTCCCTTACTTCCCAAACCTGAATACTTCTTCCATGGAGGGACTTTTAAAATACCCGACTTCTCATAACATACAGAATATTTCTACCTTAGAGAATAAGTCAGGATTTAGTTATACTTTTTCTTTCGTATAAGGCTTCAAACGGGGTCATTTGATTAGATGTTTGATAGCTAATATTGTATGTAAATTCTTCCAACGAAGAAGATTTCTCCCAATTCTTTCCAAAATTAGTTACACAAGCACGAAGCATCTCCTATAAAATTTGGATTACTTTTTCATATTAACTATCTGACTTTCTCCTAATTCTTCAAGAGGCATTCCAATTTGCCATGACAATCGAAAAACGCATCAAAGATCGACAACGATATCGACAGAAGAATTATCACTATGACAGAGGTACCACTCAACCTTTATCTCATTCTAATTCTTCTAAACCTTTGCTCGACTCAAGTAGACCAAAGCAGAAAATTGAAACATCCAAGTCACTGGACAAAACCAAGACAAAAATCCTCATGTTGACGGAAAATACACAAACACTCAAACAAGAGGATAGTGATAATGAACACATTAGACAAGATGGCAATGCTTCTAATCCCTCATGTGAAGTAGTAGGTCCACTTGCTATACTCTCATCACCTCCCCACAAAGAAAGTAAGTGTAATTCTAACCCTTCATTTGATTATTGTCCTATCATTCCGTTAGAAACACTTTCTCCTCTACAGAAATCGTACATTGATGATAATTTTTGTGAGAGTGATATGGGATGTGAGATACAAAAGACTAAGAGTAAAGAGGCCGAGAGTGAAAAAAGTCAAATTAAGGACCCAAATTTGGTGAGTGAAAATACATATGAGGTAAAAGTCACACAAAGCCCAAAAGAAAAAGACAAGAAAAAGAACGCGACGAGTGATTTTGTTTTGACTAATCCTTACAAATGTACGAGTAGTGCTATCTTATTTTTTCAGGATTTTGTTGAACCATTAAGAGGAGCTCAATTAGATCACTCCACATACAACAAAGAAGCCTTCTCAATTGAAGTTGATGATTGTTCTCTCATTGCCAATTTAGATTCGAGGACGAATCCTTTTGAGGAGTGGGGGAATGATACATGCATGAGCGGGGTCAAATTACTAATATTGGACAAGAAGCTGAATTTGTTCGATGCAAACAATAAAAGCCAAAATAGTGCACGCATAGGAGGTCAAAAACGATGCATCTTGGACAAGAAATTGAATCTGTTTGTAAAGTCTGGAAAGTCAGCCAACTTGCGACGCGTTTTTGGATGGGATCCGGGCATTTCCGAGTCAAGTTGTCTTCTAACAAATTGTCCGCCATTCAGTTACGTTTCCAATGCATCTTGAAACGCGTCAATCGGACATCAGGAACTCAAGATACCTCCAATTTATTGAAGACTGTGCATGCAGAAAACTGATACGGGATTATTACGGGATTTTGTAAAATTCAGCCCAAAAGCTAACATATAAGGCTTTGAACGAATTAAACTTAGCCCAATATATCTATTATCATTTAAATTGATGTTTTTAGGGTTTTATATACTTTAGGAACCAGTCACCCAGCCCTTATAAGCTTATCACTTGCCTTATTATCCTATTCCTTGCCACACAAGCAAAAGGAGTTTAAAGGCTGATATTTTTTTTTATTTTTTTAATTAGATTAGGCTTTCCTTGTTTTAGTAGAAGTTAAATTACTTTGTCTATCCTTCACCTATAAAAGGATGAAGCCTCCATCATTGTAAGTGAGATTTTCTTTGATTTATGAAATATTTAGTGAGTTTGCTTTTGCAAGTGCTGATTACTTGTGCCTTCGAAGTCTTCTTCAACATAAGTTCGATGAGTTCTTGTGAGGGAGATCATCTTCACACTCTTGCTTGCCTAGGTAATTGCATCTAAGAGGGTGGGTTAGAGCCGCTTGAGGTTGCTTGCTTAGATAATTGAGTCTAAGAGGGTGCCGAGGACAAAACAACAAATCACAAGCCATAAACAAAGTTGGAAATTTCAGATTTGTTTTATCTATCCTCATCTTAATCTTTTCAATCTTTTTACTTTTGTTCTTATTAATCATTTTCTAGTTTTCCTTCTTATCTTTGTTTCTTTGAATTTCGAACCTTGAATCTGAAATTTTCAAGAAAAGCCATTATCTTTTCTCTTGAATTTTCAGACCTGCCCATAACTTTCTTGATTGAGTCTAAAGCTCCTAGTTCTTGCAACAACTTGATTGAAGGCTTCCAAATCCAAGATTGCGCTACTCTATCATTTTATCTTGGTTCCCAAGACCTTTTTGCAATGAGTTTTATAATCTAGAGGTGATCCGAGGATCTCGATCCGAGATTATGGAAGTAGGAACACCGTGCAACGTATAACTTCTCAAACATATAGTTCGACCAATTGATCCAAACTACACCATTCTTTCATGGAGATAAAGGTAGGCCACTTACAAAATCCATAGCTATACGGTCCTATGTCCACTGGGTATTTCGATAGGTTGTAAAAGTCCCACACTGTCTTGATGCTCAGCTTTTACTTTCTGACATGTCAAACACTTGAATACAAATTCTATAACATCTAACTTCATTCCTGGTCACCACTAGACTTCGTCCAATTTCTATATATCTTGATGGATTCGGAGCGGATTGAAAAGGGGATTACTAACTAGAATCGACTAAACTCTAGCTCTGATACCAATAAATGAAACACCCCTTACTTGGTTCATAAGCTAAACCGAGATAAAGAACATTACAAGCAAGCAAAGACAAACAATCAACAAATAATGACGAAGTCTTAAGAAAAAACAAGGGAAATCAAGATTACCTTTTTTAAAAAGATGACTAAAAAATAATAAATTTCTTGTTTTATCAGAACATAGATAAAATATTAACATAGCTTTAGACTCCTATTAGGACAAAGGCATATCAAATCGAGAGAATTTGGTATAATCTATTCGAGATTGGGACACATAGCAATCTTATCTTATTTACTTCTTTCTTTTATTATTCTAGAATAAGCTTAACCATACTATTTCTTTAAAACTATGGTTGAAATATACTTTACTTAAACTCCATTCGAATCAAAATGGGGTTTGACTAAAAATATTCAAATAGAGAAAACCAGGTTCGGACAAGGTTTTAAGCTTATAAGTTTCATAGACCCTTCAAGATATACTTATCCCAATCGAACATGGATTCATTTAACGGCCTAACATACAAATATTCTTAACAATATTCTCATTTCATTCAAACAAAAACAATCCAACCAAAACATATGCATTCCATTAGTCAGCATAATGGTATAAACAAGAAACAACTTTAACAAGCAATCTAGGGCTAATCGAACCAACATGTTATTATGAAACCCTAGCTTTTGAGGATTTTATTATGAAATGATTTGAAAATTTTAAATTAGAGTTTGGGGTTAATTTCGTAATTTTTTTAAAAAATTTAAGGGATTATTTAGTAATTTTCTAAATGTTAAAGCTCTATTCTAAAACCCAAGATAACTAAGGGCCAAACCCATGATTTCCTCATTTATCCTTTGATTTATATGTTCTTTTCGTTTAGTAGCTTGGGGGTTATCAACTCAAAAACCCAACTTTTTCTATTAGTCGCTACCACCTACCACCGTAGATCTGCACCATCTGCTCAATCGTGTCCCTCACCCATGCAACCCTACTCTCACCTTCGATTCGTACATCTTCGGTCGTCGACCTAACTTACTTGGCTGCCAACCCTTGACGCTGAACCTCTTGTTACTCAATACCAATTTCCTCGAATATAAGTTATGATACGACAATAACTAGTACTTTTTTATCATGGAAAGTACATTATTCAGTAGGTTGAGTTGCTTAGGCTAAGGTGTGTTTTCTTACGGTGCAAAAAATAAATGATTTTTATATGGTTTTATACCTTGCTTGATTATGATGTGCATTATGCTTGTATGGTTGACATCATATACATACGATTTTAGAATGTGCTTTTAATTATAATTTATGAATATTTGATTTATGAAACATCAGAATTTACGAAAACCAGGGTTTATGGATTATTATTGATGGATTTATAGATTTATGACGTAGGTTTATGGAATATCGGATTTATGGAATTGTGTTTATGAAAGTTGAGTTTTAAACATCATACATGTATGAGCATGAGTTGGGATTTGTACGGAGGAAGTTCAGTTGTTTCACCCTTCGTGCTGAATTCCACTTCGGATAGCAGACGTAGCGAGGAGGTTATGGGAACCTTCCTCATCTTTGGCGGACGTAGTTGGGTGCGTTACATTTCGCTTGTGATATTGTACCATTTGTTTTATGTTTTAAAGAATATTAAGAAAATATTACTATGTTTTATGATTATGGTTTTCCTTACACTTTAGAGACACGTAAGCTCTTTAGCTTACTCCCCATAGTTTCCTCTTATAGATATCTTTGGACTTTAGGCGACGTGGTACTTGGAGGATCTCAACTTTTATCTTATTATTTTATTATTGAGTATGAAACAATTTTTAGTTATTCAGATCATTATTTATTATTTTGATACATTGATGTAATTTCATACTTTGAGACTAATTATGTTTTGAGATTATTTTTGGCACTCATTTATTGTGGTTTTATTTCAGATATTTTATTTAAATATTCGTATATTGATTATAACATTTGTGTTTTACTATTATGAGATATTTATTAAATTATAGTTATAGGTATTCTTTTTAAATTAAAGTATAATTTTATTAAAAAATTGTTTTCTTGAGGGAAAAGTTTTCAAACGTGACTTCTTAGATTTGACCTATTTCTTCAGGGACAAGTCTAGGGGGTTATATTTAGTGGTATCAGACCTAAGTTCAACCCTTGGACTGTGAGGCTCACATAAAATTTTAAGTCGAAAATGATTTTTGGAAACATAACAAATGTTTTCGGGTAAATGGAAATTTCAGAAAAGTTGCTATTTTAAAGGAATTGATATGTTTTGAATAGAGACTCTAAGTACCAATTCTGAATCTAGGTTAATTTCTTCTCTGTAGATAGACTTCTATGCCACTCGTTGGAATTTTAGACTTGAGCGTGTTTCATATAGATTCAGAATTAAGGAGAATGAGTACCCGTTAGTCATTGACTAATGCTCTAGACGTAGAATTACTCGTTACCTTTTCCACCTTGTAAAATAAATGGGAATACTTCCAACCTCATGAATCCCTTGGATAACTTCTTTTGAGAAACTGTTAGAGATGATCATAGGTCAAACTCTGATTAAGGACATGATCATTAGTTAATCAAAAAAATAATCATGACTGTACCCATTCCTACGAATTTGAGATCAAAGCCTATACGAAAACTTAGTGTTGTCATCCGTAACCTAATCTGAAATGCTCTTTTAAGCTTCTATCAAAACATTCGTACTTTTGAGAGTTTGTCACTATGCCTAAAAATTTCGAGGACAAAATTTCTTTTAATGGTGTGAGAATTGTAACACCCTGAATTTCACCTAATTTAAAAACCCTAAATTTTTAAATATCAAATTAAAAACCTTAATGTTGAGATTCCTAATTTTTGAAACCCTAGCTTTTGAGGATTTTATTATGAAATGATTTGAAATTTTTAAATTAGATTTTGGGGTCAATTTCGTAATTTTTAAAAAACAAATTAAGGGATTATTTAGTAATTTTCTAAATGTTAAAGCTCTTTTCTAAAACCCTAGATAACTAAGGGCCTAACCCATGATTTCCTCATTTGTCCTTAATTTATGTGTTCTCTTCGTTCAACAGCTTGGGGTTATCAACTCAAAAACTCAACTGTTTTCTATTAGTCACTACCACCTACCACCGTAGATCACCCGATCTGCACCATCTTCTCAATCGTCTCCCTCATCCACGCAACCCTACTCTCACCTTCGATTCAGACATCTTCAGTCGTCATCCCAACTTGCTTGGCCTCCAACCCTTGAAGCTGAACCTCCTGGTACACAATACCAATTTCCCCGAATATAAGTTCCGATGTGGCAAGATCTAGTACTTTTTTATCATGGAAAGCACATTATTCAATAGGTTGAGTTGCTTAGGCTAAGTGTGTTTTCTTACGGTGCTATAAATAAATGATTTTTATATGGTTTTATACCTTGCTTGATTATGATCTACATTATGGCTTGTATGGTTGAAATCATATGCATACAATTTTAGAATGTGTTTTTAATTATGATTTATGGATTTATGACGTAGGTTTATGGAATATCGGATTTATGGAATTGTGTTTATGAAAGTTGAGTTTTAAACATCATATTTGTATGAGCATGGGTTGGGATTTGTACGGAGAAAGTTCAGTGGTTTCACCCTTTGGGCTGAATTCCACTTCGGATAACAGACGTAGCGAGGAGGTTATGGGAACCTTCCTCATCTTTGGTGGACGTAGTTGGGTGCATTACATTTCGCTTGTGATATTGTACCATTTGTTTTATGTTTTAAAGAATTTTAAGAAAATATTACTATGTTTTATGATTATGGTTTTCCTAGCACTTTAGAGACACACTAAGCTCTTTAGCTTACTCCCCCATAGTTTCCTCTTATAGATATCTTTGGACTTTAGGTGACGTGGTACTTGGAGGATCTCACCTTTTATTCAATTATTTTATTATTGAGTACGAAATAATTTTTAGTTACTCAGATCATTATTTATTATTTTGATACAATGATGTAATTTAATACTTTGAGACTAATTATGTTTTAGGATTATTTTTGGCATTCATTTATTGTGGTTTTATTTCATATATTTTATTTAAATATTCGTATAATGATTATAAAATTTGTGTTTTACTATTATGAGATATTTATAAAATTATAGTTATGTATATTATTTCTAAATTAAAGTATAATTTTTTTAAAATTTTGTTTTCTTGAGGGAAAAGTTTTCAAACGTGACTTCTTAGATTCGACCTATTTCTTCTGGGATAGGTCTAGAGGGTTACATTTAGTGGTATCAGAGCTAAGTTCAACCCTCGGACTGTGAGGCTTACATAAAATTTTAAGCCGAAAATGATTTTTGGAAGAATAACAAATGTTTTCGGGTAAAATGGAAATTTCAAAAAAGTTGTTATTTTAAAGGAATTGATATGTTTTGAATAGAGACTCTAAGTACCAACTCTGAATCTAGGTTAATTTCCTCTTTGTAGATAGACTTCTATGCCACTCGTTCGAATTTTAGACTTGAGTGTGTTTCTATAGATTCAGAATCAAGGAGAATGAGTGCTCGTTAGTCATTGACTAATGCTCTAGATGTAGAATTACTCGTTACCTTTTCCACCTTGTAAAATTGATGGGAATACTTCCGAACCACATGAATCCCTTGGATCACTTCTTTTGAGCAACCTTTAGAGATGATCATAACTCGAACTCTGATTAAGGACATGATCATTAGTTAATTGAATAAATGATCGTGACCGTACATATTCCTGTGAATTTGTGGTCAAAGCCTATCAGAAAACTTAGTGTTGTCATTCGTAACCTGATTCGAAATGCTCTTTTAAGCTTCTATATAAACATTCGTACTTTTAAGAGTTTGTCACTATGCCTAAAAATTTCGAGGATAAAATTTCTTTTAAGGGTGCGAAAATTGTAACACCCTAAATTTCCCCTAATTTAAAAACCCTAAATTTTCAAAAATCAAATTAAAAACCTTAATGTTGAGATTCCCAATTTTTGAAACCCTAGCTTTTTAGGATTTTATTATGAAATGATTTGAAATTTTTAAATTGGATTTTGGGGTCAATTTTGTAATTTTTAAAAAATAAATTAAGGGATTATTTAGTAATTTTCTAAATGTTAAAGATATATTCTAAAACCCTAGATAACTAAGGGCATAACCCATGATTTCCTTATTTGTTCTTAATTTATATGTTCTCTTCGTTCAGTAGCTTGGGGGTTATCAACTCAAAAACCTAACATTTTTTATTAGTCGCTACGACCTTCCACCGTAGATTACCCGTTCTGTACCATCTGCTCAATCGTCTCCCTCACCTACGCAACCCTACTCTCACCTTCGATTCAGACATCTTCGGTCGTCGTCGCAACTTGCTTGGCCGCCAACCCTTAACGCTGAACCTCCTGGTACTCAATACCAATTTCCCTAAATATAATTTTCGATACGGCAAGAACTAGTACTTTTTTTATCATGGAAAGCACATTATTTAGTAGGTTGGGTTGCTTAGGCTAAAGTGTATTTTCTTACGTTGCTATAAATAAATGATTTTTATATGGTTTTATACCTTGCTTGATTATGATCTGCATTATGGCTTGTATGGTTGACATCATATACATACGATTTTAGAATGTCTTTTTAATTATGATTTATGAAATATTTAATTTACGAAACATCAGAATTTACGGAAACCAGGATTTATGGTTTTATAGATTATGATTTACAAATTTATGACATAGGTTTATAGAATATCAGATTTATGGAATTGTGTTTATGAAAGTTGAGTTTTAAACACCATACATGTATGAGCATGGGTTGGGATTTGTACGAAAGAAGTTCATTGGTTTCACCCTTCTGACTGAATTCCACTTCGGATGGCGGACGTAGCGAGGAGATTATGGGAACCTTCCTCATCTTTGGCGGACGTAGTTGGGTGCATTGCATTTCGCTTGCGATATTGTACCATTTGTTTTATGTTTTAAAGAATTTTACGAAAATATTACTATATTTTATGATTATGGTTTTCCTTGCACTTTAGAGACACACTAAGCTTTTTAGCTTACTCCCCCATAGTATCCTCTTACAGATATCTTTGGACTTTAGGTGACGTGGTATTTGGAGGATCTCACCTTTTATCCTGTTATTTTATTTTTGTGTACGAAACTATTTTTACTTATTCAGATCATTATTTATCATTTTGATGCATTGATGTAATTTCATACTTTGAGACTAATTTTGTTTTGGGATTATATTTGGCATTCATTTATTGTGGTTTTATTTCATATATTTTATTTAAATATTCAGTATTGATTATAACATTTGTGTTTTATTATTATGAGATATTTATTAAATTATAGTTATATATATTCTTTTTAAATTAAAGTATAATTTTTTAAAAAAATGTTTTCTTGAGGGAAAAGTTTTCAAATGTGACTTCTTAGATTCGACCTATTTCTTTTGGGCCGGGTCTAGGGGGTCACATATGAGTTATTATAGTACACATATAAACTCCATTCATTCGAATCAAATCACGTTAGTTAACTAAATCATACAAGTAAAACATGTCTACTCGAAATATCAACAATCTAAGATTATCTCTTTGCTTAACATGATAAAAGTACTATGGCTATTAAAAAGGTTCCCAATATGTCTATTAGACGAGTCAACTAAGTCAATGTTATTCGAATTAAACTTAGCAAGAGTTCTATATACCTATACATACAAGAAACTATTTTCATGATCTTAACAAAATGTTAAGATAAATATATTAGCCATATCCGAAACACAAGAGTATCATTCAATCAAACATGTCCTTATCAACCTACTAGCAAACACATCAACCAAGATTGAGTTATTTAATCACCACCAAAAATTAGAAAGGCCATTTACAGACATTTACAAATACTTTGAATGCTTAGAGACAATTCTACCAAAAGGCAAATTAGCATTCTATATGCAAAATATAAGCATGGTGTCACCATCTAGGAGTTCTAATCAAAGATTATCAAACATACATTTAAGTAATTGTGAACTTGATCGAGCTCCCGAAAATCAACTGCTACAAAATCATCCTAAAACATAATCAAAAAAGACATAATGATACATGCATATGCATAGGAGGGCTAGAACGCTGCATTGAAGACAAGAACTTGAAACCGTTTCACATGCCCGATCTTCTTCCCATTGATACTTCAAATTAGAGGACGAATCCTTTTGAGGAAGGTGAGGATGATACATGTATGTGCACAGTCAAATTACTTATATTGGACAAGAAGTTGAAATTTTTCGATGCAAACAACAAGGTTCAAAATGATCCATGCTTAGGAGGTGTGAATAGATGCCTGACTTGAGACGAATTTTCAAATGGGATCCAGGCATTTATGGGTCGAGTTGTCTTCTAACAAATTGACCTTCATTCAGTTACCTTTCCAACTCATCTTGAAACGCATCAATCGGACATCGGAAGCTCAAGATACGTTCATTTTACTGAAGACTGAGCAAGCAGAAAACTAGATAGGGTTTAACTACGGGATTTTGTAAATTCAGCCCAAAAGCTAATTTATAAAGCTTTTGGACAAATTAGACTTATTCCAACCTAATTATTAATATTTAAATTATTTTTTTAGGGTTTTATACTTTAGGAACCACCCACCCTTCTCTTAAGCCGTTAGATCAAGTCCAATTTAATAGACCTTTTATTCATTCTTAGCTTTAGGTTAAAGACATCCTTCATCTATAAAAGGATGATGCTTTCTTTTTTGTTTTTCAGATTTGAATGATTAAATAAAGTTCTCTTTTGAGTTCCAACTTGGAAGAAGATTATCTTGTGTTTTAGAAGTAAATCGATTTTCAAGTTCTGCGGGATTTGTTGTTGAAGATCTTCACACTCCTGCTTGCCCATACAATCGCATTTGGGAGGGTGGGTTAGAGCCGCTTGAGGTTGCTTGCTTAGATAATTGTGTCTAAGAGGGTGTCGAGGACAACTATCAATTCATCATGCCATCTCCACATATTCTAGCTTCCTCCATTGACGACACCACCATAAGCAAATTTGAATTTTTAGATTTATTCTTTATTTTTTTATTTAGACCTGCGCTACTATATCACATAATAAGCACATACTTAGTGAGGTAGTACAAAAAGTTAGAAGCAAGCATCAAAGGACAGCTTATAACCAGCTTGGTTATCCTTTAATAGTATTTTCATGCAATGACCGATATTGCTTTAGTCTAGAATTGATTATTAGCACACTATCTACCACTTTTGAGACATAGCCATTTCTTTCCTTTAAAGAATCTAATTATCACATTTTTAAGTATTACTAATCATACGAGCATATAAATGGATTATTAACTTAGTTAATAAATACATTATTTGAGTTCTCATAACCTTAATAATATAATTAGACGATCAATCATGTTTATCACTAGTTTTAAAGATCATTCAACTGTATCGGAATAAGTTTAAGGCATATTAATATTTTTCATTCATGATTCGAAATATAGCTTAGTTTAGTTTTACTTGTCATTCAAGAATTCTTTTATTTTAATAATTTGGATAATGTAACAATCATAATCCAAACAACTGAAAAGCATAAGTTGAACAAACTATAAACATTCATGTATGTCCTATCATACTTAGATCAACTGAAGTTATATCAGACTTTAATTCAAGATTAGGTAACAAGTAATTATATCGAATCCATACAAATAGCAAGTTTGATCGAATACAAGTCATCATGGTCACAAGATTGCAAACATAGCATTATTTCTTAATCCAATTAGGTACAAGTTTCATTTAAACATTAGTTACTTATGACACAAGTTATCAAGTGATCCATTAGATTAGCTTATGAATTCATTATTTTTCTTAAACATGGCCTTGGAAATCAAGTAGCCTAGGTACATGAATCCCCAACCAACTGTAGCCAATATAAGGGACTCAAGGTATTGGCCAATCCCTCCTACTGTCGCCAAGTGACCACAACACATCCCTCCTACTGTCGCCTCATAAGGACCGTAGTCTAGACCATAGTCCACCCCTAACACAAGCTCTATGGACTCCATGGCATGCCAACTATACCTATGGCTGACTCGAAACCAAAGCTTTTCAATTAAATCTTATCATATCAGAATCAGAGTTGAGCTTAGCTCCTTAACCATATAATCAAGTAACATGTCATATTCGTTTCAAGGATGAGCATAGCTCTACAATCTTATTGTCACATAACCAAGGCTTATCACTTATCATATCAAACATATAAGACCAAATGTATAGTCTTCAAATATAGCATGCATTTAACCGAGTATTGCATCTTAAATGGTACTTTTCAAGTAAGTACTCACCTCGAAATCCAAGCCAAATTCACTTAATCAAAGAAATTACCTTAGTATTTATCTTATCAAGCTCATATGTAAGCAAGCAACTTCTTAATTATGATACGTAACATAGACAAAAGCTTGCAAAACATAAAATACTTAACAGAAGGTACTTACCTCCATTCCAAGCTTAATCATAAGCAAATCTTAGCACAACATTGAGTATATTGCTATTAAAATAATTAAAAATGCTCGGGAAGGTTCCAAGCCTTTCCTGAGACTTTAAACTACACTCACTATATTTCCAAGCTATGTTTGATCCCAAATTATTATTCCAGACTGCTTCTCTACAGCTCTACCAGCTTTGGATGTCACCCCTTCTACTATCTCTTGAACTAACACAACAATAATATAGCCACTCATCAAAATTGCTTTCATTCTAATTCTAGTTATGTCAAGTACATACTTTATAATCTAAATTTTGAGATACTTCCAATTCCATGCTAAAACAACCCCTAAATAGTCTCTAATTAAACACAAAACAGCCTTCCCCATAGAAGCAAAATAGTCCCAAATTTCTCTGATTTTTAAAATAGCCCTCATAGTTACATATTCAATCCATTTTAGTCACAAAGTAGTCCCTCAATTGATAGTCCATAAAACAAGCTCATAAATCAATCTATTTTAGTTATAAAAATAGCCATTAAGTTTTACAAAATAGTCCCTTAATTTAATGTACAAAACAACCCTGTTGTATTGTAAAACAGCTCCTGATTTTTCCAGCTTGCAAAACAGTCCACTAAAAACATTAAAACAGTCCTTATGGACCTTATAACAGCCCCCTTAAACTTGCAAAGCAGTCCCTCCCCTGATTTTATATTCCAAAATAGTTTTAAAACAACCCTCTTATGATCAAATCAGTCCTAAGATGATTACTAACAAGCAATGTAGCAATTCAAGTTTCAAACACGTCATATACATTAGACATCAGTTATTAACATCTATGGGCATCCCAATCTTAAGATGTTACACAAATCATACATGTGAACAACCATTCGAAACTACTCAAGACTTTTAAAATAGGGCATTACTCAACCATCATCCATTTACTTCAATTGGGATCATTCTATGAGTCTAAACAATGAATCAAGTTAACATACCTAGATCATGATTTTAATCCTTCCCATTCATAAAGGACTTTAAAACAGTCCCCAAATTTGCATTTTTTTCAAGCAACCAATCGACATAGCATTTCAATCTTCATAAATTCAACTTAGATTAGTTTTGGTTACCACAATCGTATAACCTACTCTTTCTTAATCTAACATTTCTAAATTATGAAGCACATGCCTATATTCAATTATGACACTAATTATCAAAAGCATAACAATCACAAAGATGTATAATTCATATAGACTTAAGATCACAATAAGAAGCTTATGCTATCAATTTTCAAAATCACAATTCCATAAGGAGCATACTATTTGAAATCAAGCCTAAACCCAAGTCTAATGGAGAGGAAGGAATGGTCTTACTTCTAGATCACCACCATAAGAATTTCACCAAAAATTTTCAAGTTAAGCTCCAATCCAAGTTTTCCTTAATTTTCTATAAACATTTCTCTCACTAAAACCTTTGTTTCGTTAAGCTAGGGAGGAAGAAGATGAATCCCTTCATTATGTCATTTGACCGACCCCTACACTTGCTCTAACTTGGGCTTGACAAGTGTGCAAGTCCTTGAACAATTGAATGTTCAATATGCAATTTCAAACTTTAGATATCATTCGATTTGAGTACCTTAGGAAATGGCCTTGCATTCTTTCTTCTCTTACAATTTAGTCCCAGGTCCTTATTTTAATCTTGATTTACAAAAATGAGACATGGCATCTAAAATGCATTTAAATGGTAACATTCTTCCAGGCTAATCTTTGGGGTATTACAATTCTCCTCCCCTAAAAGAAAATTCGTCCTCAAATTTACCTAAGGTGAACATATGAGATTTTATCTTTTCATAGTTGATTCGGATTCCTAAGTTGCTTCTTCAATCTTTTGATTTCTCCATAATACTTTTATAAGATGAACAGATTTGTTACATAGTCTTCTGACTTTACGATCTAGAATTCAGACTGTTTCTTCTTCATAGAATAAATCTAGATTGAGTTTTATTTCTTCAGGCTCAAGCATGAGAGAGAGATTTGATTGATACCTACGAAGCTTAGAGTCATGGAATACATTGTGAATCTTATTGAATTCACTAGGGAGTGCTAGACGATATGCCACATGGCCAATCTTTTTGATATTCTTGAAAGGCCTAATAAAACGAGGACTAAGTTTCCCTTTCTTCCCAAACCTGAATACTTCTTCCATGGAGGGAATTTTAAAATACCCGACTTCTCATAACATACAGAATATTTTTGCCTTATAGGATAAGTCAGGAATAAGTTCTACTTCTTCTTTCGTACACGGCTTCAAATAGGGCCATTTGATTAGATGTTCGATAGCTAATATTGTATGCAAATTCTTCCAACAGAGAAGATTTCTCCCAATTCTTTCCAAAATCAGCTACACAAGCACGAAGCATCTCCTCTAAAATTTGGATTACTTTTTCATATTAACTATCTGACTAGGAACGAAAAGCTGTGCTGGGATTTATCTTGGTTTCCAAGACCTTTTTGCAAAAAGTTTCAGAATCTAGAGGTGATCCGAGGATCTCGATATGAGATTATGGAAGTAGGAACTTCGTGCAACGTATAACTTCTCAAACATATAGTTCAACCAATTGATCCAAGCTTAAACTCATTCGAACGGATATGGAGTGAGCTGACTTAGAAAATCTATCGATTAACACCCAAACTACATCATTTTTTCATGGAGATAAATGTAGGCCATTTACAAAATCCATAGCTATACGGTCCAATGTTCACTGCCAATCCTTGAGGCAGTCGCTGACTGCGTGAAGTTTATTAAGGGCCGAGCCATGGGTGGCCGACCAAGCAGATTGGATTGTGGCAACAGAGTCAGCATGACGTGCCCAACACTGCTCGAAACGAAAGTAATCTTCCCAAGCGCTATGAGGTGTGACAGAGTTCGGTGTCATGTCCATGATAATGATGTAGTGATCAGAATCTACGTTAAAGTATGAGATAGCGCGACAATCAGAGTGCACATGAAGCCAATCTGGGTTGGCAGTAAAACGATCAAGCCGTTTGTATACAGGCGAGATATGGGGCACTGATTTGGTCCACGTAAAACATCCCTTAGCAGGCTTACAATCAAATAGGTTGTTGCAGGATAAGAAATCACTAAACCTATCAATATGGGAACGTGCGCGACGACATTCGCGTTGTTTCTCATTATCAGATAAGATTTCAATCAAATCTCCCTTATAAGCCAAGAGAGAGGCGATAAGGAATGCATAGTGTAATAAGATCCCAAGTCTTTGATTTCAAGTTCGTTTCAGCATAACCATAGATACCAGAAAAATAAAAGCTATCCGAACCAGAATGCACAATAACATCAATATGGTGCGCAGAGTACGAAAGCAAATGTACTAAAATATTATTCCAAATGAGCATAAGACTCAAACATTCATGGCTGGTATCCACAGTGATGCAGCTAGAAGTATTGAGAGCAAATTTCAATCTATCATTACTAAACTTATTTAAACGAGTTTCACTAAGAAAAACAAGATCCGGACTAAACATGGCGACAACCCGCCCTAAGGACTGAACTATCTCAGGGCTACTAAGACCCCATAGTTCCAACACATTAGCTTTATTTCTCTCAGCTTTTAACCGAGTAAAAAGATCTGAAAATGAGGTTAAACTATATAATCATGTTCAAAACCCCATAACTAAATATTTTAAGTCATAAAATGTGATTAATCTTATTTTTTGGCCGTACTGTTGGGGTTTAAAGTCTACAAGTCTAAATGGGCTTACAGTGGACCAACTGGAATTTTAACCGAGTAAAAAGTTCTAAAATTGAGGTTAAGCTATATAATCATGTTCAAAAGCCCATAAATAAATATTTTAACTCATAAACTTTGATTTAATCTTATTTTGCGGCCATTTTGTTGGGGTTTAAGGCTTGCATGTCTAAATGGGCTTTATAGTGGTCCCGTTGAAATTTTAACCGAGTAAAAAGTTCTAAAATTGAGGTTAAGCTATATAATCATATTCAAAAGCCCATAATAAAATATTTTAACACATAAAATTTGATTTAATCTTATTTTGTGGCCGTTATGTTGGATTTAAGGCGTGCATTTCTAAATTGGCTTATAGTGGACCCGTTGGAATTTTAACCGAGTAAAATTTTTTGAAAGTGAGGTTAAGCGATATAATCATATTCCAAATCCCATAATCAAATATTTTAACTCATAAAATTTTATTTAATCTTATTTTGTGGTCGTTTTGTTAGGTTTAAGCCTTGCATGTCTAAATGGGCTTTAGAGTAGACCCGTAGGAGTTTTAAATTCTAAAAATGAGGTTAAGCTATATAATCATGTTCAAAAGCCCATAACTAAATATTTTAAGTCATAAAATGTTATTTAATCTTATTTTTTGGCCGTTTTGTTGGGTTTAAGGCGTTCATGTCTAAGTAGGCTTTAAAGTGGATCCGTTGGAATTTTAACAGAGTAAAAAGTTCAAAAATTGAGGTTAAACTGTATAATCATGTTCAAAATCCCATAAATAAATATTTTAATTCATAAAATTTGATTTAATCTTATTTTGCGGCTATTTTGTTGGGGTTTAAGGCGTACATATCTAAATGGGCATTATAGTGGACCCATTGGAATTTTAACCGAGTAAAAAGTCTTGAAATTGAGGTTAAGCTATATATTCATATTCAAAAGCCCATAATCAAATATGTTAACTCATAGAATTTGATTTAATCTTATTTTGTGGCCATTTTGTTGGGTTTAAGGGGTGGAGGTCTAAATATGCTTTACAGTCGACCCGTTGGAATTTTAACCAAGTAAAAATTTTTGAAAATGAGGTTAAGATATATAATTATGTTCAAAAGCCTATAAATAAACATTTTAAGTCATAAAATGTGATTTAAACTTACTTTTCAATCATTTTGTTGGGGTTTAAGGTAGGCATGTCTAATTGGGCTTACAGTGGACCCGTTAGAATTTTAACCGATTAAAAAGTTCTAAAATTGAGGTTAAGCTATATAATCATGTTCAAAGGCCCATAATTAAATATTTTAATTCATAAAATTTGATTTAATCTTATTTGGCAACCATTTTGCTGGGGTTTAAGACATGTATGTCTAAAGGGGCTTTACAACGGACCTGTTGGAATTTTAACCAAGTAAAAACTTTTGAAAATGAAGTTAAGCTATATAATCATGTTCCAAAGCCCATAATCACATATTTTAACGAATAAAATTTGATTTAATCTTATTGTGTGGTCGTTTTATTGGGTGTAAGGCGTGCATGTTTAAATGGGCTTTACAGTGGACCCGATAGAATTTTAACCTAGTAAAAATTTCTGAAAATGATGTTAAACTATATAATCATGTTCAAAATCACACAAATACATATTTTAAGTCATAAAATGTGATTTAATCTTAGTTTTCAGCCATTTTGTCAGGGTTTAAGGCGTGCATGTCTAAATGGGCTTTACAGTGGACCCATTAGAATTTTAACCGAGTAAAAAGTTCTAAAACTGAGGTTAAGCTATATAATCATGTTCAAAAGCCCATAACTAAATATTTTAAGTCATAGAATTTGATTTAATCTTAATTTTTGGCCGTTTTGTTGGGGTTTAAAAAGTGCATGTCTAAATGGGCTTGACAGTGGACCCATTGGAATTTTAACTGAGTAAAAAGTTCTAAAACTGAGGTTAAGCTATATAATCATGTTCAAAAGCCCATAACTAAATATTTTAAGTCATAGAATTTGATTTAATCTTAATTTTTGGCCGTTTTGTTGGGGTTTAAAAAGTGCATGTCTAAATGTGCTTGACAGTGGACCCGTTGGAATTTTAACCCAGTAAAAAGTTCTAAAAATGATGCTAAGCTATATAATCTTATTGCAAAGACCATAGTCAAATATTTCAACTCATAAAATTTGATTTAATCTTATTTTGTGGCCGTTTTGTTGGGTTTAAGGCTTGCATCATTAAATTGGCTTTATTGTGGACCCATTATAATTTTAATCGAGCAAAATTTTTTGAAAATGAGGTTAAGCGATATAATCGTGTTCAAAATCCCATAAATAAATATTTTAAGTCATAAAATGTGATTTAATCTTATTTTTCGGCCATTTTGTTGGAGTTTAAGGAGTGCATGACTAATTGGGCTTTATAGTGGACCCCTTTGAATTTTAACCGAGTAAAATTTTTTGAAAATGAGGTTAAGCTATATAATCATGTTCAAAAGCCCATAAATAAATATTTTAAGTCATAAAATGTGATTTAATCTTATTTTTCGGCCTTTTTGTTGGGGTTTAAAGAGTGCATGTCAAAATGGGCTTTACAATGGACCCGTTAGAATTTTAAATGAGTAAAAGGTTCTAAAATTGAGGTTAACTGTATAAGCATGTTCAAAATCCCATAACTATTAAGATCAAATTTGATTTAATCTTATTTTGCGTCCATTTTGTTGGAGTTTAAGGCGTGGGCTTTTTGAGCAAGCAGATTTTGTCGGTTGGCCAAGCTGCTCCTCTTTGTTCCCTCATATTCCTTAAGGTCATGGGTTCTAGACTAACCAGGAACACCCCCTTTCTTCCCCTAGAGTCCTCATTCCCCTCCCCTCTAGGTAGGATTAGGATTAGAATTATGATTTGTCAAAAAAATTAAGGCGTGGGCTTTTACAGTGGACCCGTTGGAATTTTAATCGAGCAAAAAGTCTTGAAAATGAGGTTAAGCAATATAATCATATTCCAAAGCTCATAATCAAACATTTTAACTAATAAAATTTTATTTAATCTTATTTTGTGGTCATTTTTTTGGGTTTAAGGCGTGCATGTCTAAATGGGCTTATAGCGGACCTGTTGGAATTTTAACCGAGTAAAAAGTTTTGAAAATGAGACTAACGTATATAATCATGTTCAAAAGCCCATAAATAAATATTTTAATTCATAAAATGTGATTTAATCTTATTTTTCGGCCGTTTTGTTGGGGTTTAAGGCGTGCATGTCTAAATGGGCTTATAGTGGACCCGTGGGAATTTTAACTGAATAAAAATTTATGAAAAATGAGGTTAAGCTATATAATCATATTCCAAAGCTCATAATCAAATATTTTAACTCATAAAATTTTATTTAATCTTATTTTGTGGTCATTTTTTTGGGTTTAAGGCGTGCATGCCTAAATGGGCTTATAGCAGACCCGTTTGAATTTTAACCGAGTAAATTTTTTTGAATATGAGGTTAAGCTATATAATCATGTTCAAAAGCCCATAAATAAATATTTTAAGACATAAATTGTGATTTAATCTTATTTTTCAGCTGTTTTGTTGGGGTTTAAAGCGTGCATGTCTAAATGGGCTTTATAATGGACCCGTTAGAATTTTAAACGAGTAAAAGGTTCTAAAATTGAGTTTAACTGTATAATCATGTTCAAAATCCCATAAATATTAAGATAAAATTTGATTTACTCTGATTTGCATCCATGTTGTTGGGGTTTAAGGCATGGGCTTTTTGAGCAAGCACATTTGGTTGGTTGGCCAAGCTGCTCATCTTTGTTCCCTCATATTCCTTAAGGTCATGGGTTCTAGACCCACCAGGAACACCGCCTTTCTTCCCCTAGAGTCCTCATTCCCCTCCCCTCTAGGTAGGATTAGGATTAGAATTATGATTTGTCAAAAAAATTAAGGCGTGGGCTTTTACAATGGACCCGTTGGAATTTTAATCGAGCAAAAAGTCTTGAAAATGAGGTTAAGCAATATAATCATATTCCAAAGCTCATAATCAAACATCTTAACTCATAAAATTTTATTTAATCTTATTTTGTTGTCATTTTTTTGGGTTTAAGGCGTGCATGTCTAAATGGGCTTATAGCGGACCTGTTGGAATTTTAACCGAGTAAAAAGTTTTGAAAATGAGACTAAGGTATATAATCATGTTCAAAAGCCCATAAATAAATAATTTAATTCATAAAATGTGATTTAATCTTATTTTTCGGCCGTTTTGTTGGGGTTTAAGGCGTGCATGTCTAAATGGGCTTATAGTGGACCCGTGGGAATTTTAACCGAGTAAAAATTTATGAAAATGAGGTTAAGCTATATAATCATATTCCAAAGCTCATAATAAAATATTTTAACTCATAAAATTTTATTTAATCTTATTTTGTGGTCATTTTTTTGGGTTTAAGGCCTGCATGCCTAAATGGGCTTATAGCAGACCCGTTTGAATTTTAACCGAGTAAATTTTTTGAATATGAGGTTAAGCTATATAATCATTTTCAAAAGCCCATAAATAAATATTTTAAGACATAAAATGTGATTTAATCTTATTTTTCGGTTGTTTTGTTGAGGTTTAAAGCGTGCATGTCTAAATGGGCTTTACAATAGACCCGTTAGAATTTTAAACGAGTAAAAGGTTCTAAAATTGAGGTTAACTGTATAATCATTTTCAAAAGCCCATAAATATTAAGATAAAATTTGATTTAATCTTATTTGCGTCCATGTTGTTGGGGTTTAAGGCGTGGACTTTTTGAGCAAGCACAATTGGTTGGTTGGCCAAGCTGCTCATCTTTGTTCCCTCATATTCCTTTAGGTCATGGGTTCTAGACCCACAAGGAGCACCCCCTTTATTCCCTTAGAGTCCTCATTTCCCTCCCCTCTAGGTAGGATTAGGATTAGAATTATGATTTGTCAAAAAAAAAAATAAGGCATGGGCTTTACAGTGGACCCGTTGAAATTTTAATCGAGCAAAAAGTCTTGAAAATGAGGTTAAGCTATATAATCATATTCCAAAGCTCATAATCAAATATTTTAACTCATGAAATTTTATTTAATCTTATTTTGTGGTCATTTTTTTGGGTTTAAGGCGTGCATTTATAAATGGGCTTATAGCGGACCTGTTGGAATTTTAACCAAGTAAAAAGTTTTGAAAATGAGACTAAGGTATATAATCATGTTCAAAAGCCCATAAATAAATATTTTAATTCATAAAATGTGATTTAATCTTATTTTTCAGCCGTTTTGTTGGGGTTTAAGGCGTTCATGTCTAAATGGGCTTATAGTGGACCCGTTGGAATTTTAACCGAGTAAAAAATTATGAAAATGAGGTTAAGCTATATAATCATACTCCAAAAGCTCATAATCAAATATTTTAACTCATGAAATTTTATTTAATGTTTGGGTTTAAGGCGTGCATGTCTAAATGGGCTTATAGTAGACCCGTTTGAATTTTAACTAAGTAAAAATTTCTAAAAATGAGGTTAAGCTATATAATCATGTTCAAAAGCCCATAACTAAATATTTTAAGTCATAAAATGTGATTTAATCTTATTTTTTGGTCGTTTTGTTGGGTTTAAGGTGTGCATGTCTAAATGGGCTTTACAATGGACCCGTTGGAATTTTAAATGAGTAAAAGGTTCTAAAATTGAGGTTAACTGTATAATCATGTTCAAAAGCCCATAAATATTAAGATAAAATTTGATTTGATCTTATTTTGCGTCCATTTTGTTGGGGTTTAATGCGTGGGCTTTTTGAGCAAGCACATTTGGTCGGTTGGCCAAGCTGCTCATCTTTGTTCCCTCATTTTCCTTTAGGTCATGGGTTCTAGACCCACCAGGAGCACCCCCTTTCTTCCCATAGAGTCCTCATTCCCCTCCCCTCTAGGTAGGATTAGGATTAGAATTATGATTTGTCAAAGAAAGTTAAGGTGTGGGCTTTATATAGTGGACCCGTTGGAATTTTAATCGAGCAAAAAGTCTTGAAAATGAGGTTAAGTTATATAATCATATTCCATAGCTCATAATAAAATATTTTAACTCATAAAATTTTATTTAATCTTATTTTGTGGTCATTTTTTGGGGTTTAAGGCTTGCAAGTCTAAATGGGCTTATAGCGGACCTGTTGGAATTTTAACCGAGTAAAAAGTTCTGAAAATCAGACTAAGGTATATAATCATGTTCAAAATCCCATAAATAAATATTTTAATTCATAAAATGTGATTTAATATTATTTTTTGGCCGTTTTGTTGGGGTTTAAGGCGTGCATGTCTAAATGGGCTTATAGTGGACCCGTTGGAATTTTAACCGACTAAAAATTTATGAAAATGAGGTTAAGCTATATAATCATATTCCAAAGCTCATAATCAAATATTTTCATTCATAAATTTTGATTTAATCTTATTTTGAGGCCATTTTGTTGGGGTTTAAGGATTGCATGTCTAAATGGGCTTTATTCTGGACCCATTGGAATTTTAACCGAGTAAAAAGTTCTAAAATTGAGGTTAAGCTATATAATCATATTCAAAAGCCCATAGTTAAATATTTTAACTTATAAAATTTGATTTAGTCTTATTTTGTGGTCGTTTTGTTGGGTTTAAGGTGTGCTTTTTTAAATAGGCTTATAGTGGACCTGTTGGAATTATAACCGAGTAATTTTTTTTGAAAATGAGGTTAATCTTTATAATCATATTCCAAAGCCCATAATAAAAAATTTTAACTCATAAAATTTTATTTAATCTTATTTAGTGGCCGTTTTGTCGGGTTTAAGGCTTGCATGTCTAAATGGGCTTTACAATAGACCCGTTGGAATTTTAACCGAGTAAAAATTCTGAAAAATGAGGTTAAGCTATATAATCATGTTCAAAAGACCATAAATAAATATTTTAAGTCATAAAATGTTATTTAATCTTATTTTTTGACCTTTTTGTTGGGTTTAAGGCGTGCAAGTCTAAATGAGCTTTAAAGTGGACCCGTTGGAAATTTAACCAAGTAAAAAGTTCAAAAATTGTGGTTAGACTGTTTAATCATGTTCAATAGCCCATAACTAAATATTTTAAGTCATAAAATTTGATTTAATCTTATTTTGCGGCCATTTTGTTGGGGTTTAAGGCATGCATATCTAAATGGGCATTATAGTGGACCTGTTGGAATTTTAACCGAGTAAAAAGTCATGAAATTGAGGTTAAGCTATATAATCATATTCAAAAGCCCATAATCAAATATTTTAACTCGTATAATTTGATTTAATATTATTTTGTGGCCGTTTTGTTGGTTTAAGGGGTGTATGTCTATATTGGCTTTACAGTGGACCCGTTGGAATTTTAACCGAGTAAAAATTTTTGAAAATGAGGTTAAGCTATGTAATTATGTTCAAAAGTTCATAAATAAACATTTTTAAGTCTTAAAATGTGATTTAATCTTATTTTTCGGTCGTTTTGTTAGGGTTTAAGGCGTGCATGTCTAAATGGGCTTACAGTGGACCCGCTAGAATTTTAACCGAGTAAAAAGTTCTAAAATTGAGGTTAAGCTATATAATCATGTTCAAAAACCCATAATTAAATTTTTAATTCATAAATTTTGATTTAATCTTATTTTGCAACCATTTTGTTGGGGTTTAAGGCATGCATGTTTAAAGGGGCATTTACAATGGACACTTTGGAATTTTAACCTAGTAAAAACTTCTGAAAATGATGTTAAGCTATTTAATCATGTTCAAAAGCACACAACTACATATTTTAAGTCATAAAATGTGATTTAATCTTATTTTTCGACCGTTTTATTGGGGTTTATGGTGTGCAGGTCTAAATGGGCCTTACAGTGGACCCATTGGAATCTTAACCGAGTAAAACGTTCTAAAATTGAGGTTAAGCTATATAATCATGTTCAAAAGCCCATAACTAAATATTTTAGGTCATAGAATTTGATTTAATCATATTTTTTTGGCCTTTTTGTTGGTGTTTAAGGAGTGCATGTCTAAATGGGCTTTACAGTGGCCCAGCTGGAATTTTTTTTGAAAATTGGGCCTCATTAAAAAAACCCTAAAGTCACCCATTGCCCGAAGGCTCCGGGTGAACACCTATAGGGAAAAAAGAGTACTCATGTATATTATATTGGATGAGAAAAAATCTCATTAGTTACAAATGTTCGAATATAGTCAAGATAACTTGTACCAAATAAAACGAATGACATGGAACGAAGAGCCCTAGTAGGAAGAGTATGAGCAACAACATTCTTTCCTCTAGGTACAAAACGTATACTAAAATTGATAGTATTGGCTAGAAGAGAGCGAGCATGGTCAATCAGAGGTCGCAAGGTAGATAGATCAAGACCTTGTCGATTGATCTTATTAGCAACTTTAGCCGAATCCGTTTCAATGATTAGATTGGACCAGCCATGATCACGTGCAAAAATGATGCCCACAATAACACCTACAACAACAACTCTAGTGATAGGGTCAACTGCCCCATCCGTGTTAAGCTTCAAAGATCCTTCTCAGGGGTGTTGCAACATGGTTGCGCTAGGGGAGTCATTTTCGACTACTGAGGGGCGGGTGTGGTCGAAGTAGCCACTGCATATTCTCGTAAAATACCGTAAGAATTAAGAACCTTAAGCCAAGGTGGTTGTAGGTGGTGATTCCATCCAATCATTACGTCTGTTCCATATGTTTCAAAGGAATGTCATAAACAAAGCGAAAGACTGGAGTGGTAAGCTAGCAGCTCCTTCCTCAATCCATTGTAAAGACGAAACTGTGGTGCGAGAAAGGATGGAAATGGGTAGACCAGCTAGTCATAGAGCCTCTTTTGCACCTGGACAATCACAAAGAGTATGAAGAGTTGTTTCCTGGGCCACGTTGCATAGTGGACATAGTCTTGTACCAAGATTTGCCGCTTGAAGTTTAGTGCCTATAGGTAGAGCGTCATGGCCTAATCGCCATCCAAAGGAACGTATTTTTCGTAGAACAGGTAGCTTGGATATAACTTTCCAGATAAGAGATGGTCTATTAATAGGTGCCAGAGGCCTCTGTAAGAATGAATATCCAGAGTGAATGAAGTAAATGCAAGAGTCATGGTTACTCCATAAAATCATACCTTGTTGGTCGTTGATAATAGGAACTGTAATCACTCATTTTGATCGAGTTTTAGTGTTATTAGTATTATTTTAGTGGTAGTATTATTAATATAAAATTAATGAAAAATAATTATAAAAATAAAATATAAAATGGTAAAAAAAAATATTATTATTAATTAAAAAAAGGAGAAATTGCATGAGCAGGGTGCTCCACGTCACCCCATTTCACCCACCTCATGCCTATAAATACAAGGCATGGGGGCAGCCACAATCAGAGGCAAAACGACCAAATTTGCCATGAATTGGCAATTGAATTGGCTCCCCAATTGGGAGCTAGGCCGCCCGCAAGGCTGGCCAGGGGTTGGGGGCAGTGCCCTCGGCCCCAATTTGTTCGATCCAACATTCGATCGGGGTCCTATTTTAGGTCCGATCTAGTTAATAATTTTGGAGAGGTCATGGTAGATCCCGGTGGGCTTCAGTCGGGGTTCGTTAGTCGAGCTCTTAGTTAGGTATATTTTCTTCTCTTTTTATTTATTATAATTTTTATGATTTAATGAAGTATTAGTTAATTTAAAATTGTGTTCTTTTTTACTTTGTATGTTTATTTATGATTTAGATTAGTATTTATTATGTTTTAAATTTATGTTTTATATTAATATTTTGTTCATCTTAAATTTGTTTTTTTATGTGTTAGATTAATATTTTATGAATGTTAGTATTTTATCTATGTTAGATTTGTTTTTATTTATGAGTTAGATTAGTATTTATGTATGTATGTTTTAGATTAATATTTATTTATGTTTTAAATTTATGTTTTAGATTAATATTTTATTTATGTGTTAGATTAATATTTATTTGTGTTTTAGATCAATGTTTTATTTATGTTAGATTCGTTTTATGTGTTAGATTAATATTTACGTATGTATGTTTCGAATTCTATAAAGATTAAGTTGTAAGATAAGAAAAATATGATTAAAATGCAATTTATAATATTAGAGTGTAGAAGTGGGGGACCAAATTATAAAGATATGAAATACGAAGGTTAAAGTGAAAATAAATTGAAGGTCATTTTTATAAAAGGTGAAAAGTTCAAGGATGTAATAATGGATTATACTATTCTTTGAAAATTTGCTTAGTCATGGTTGACGTGTTAGCTTATAGAAATTCTTTCTAATTTCTTAATTTATGGAAATTGAAATAAGATAAGTTGGTGGGGGTTACTCTACGTTATCATTCATTTCAGGCAAAATAAGAAAGTTATCTTCTTCTTTCTTAGAGCAAGTTCCTACATTGATATACCTTCATAGACTCCAACTTATCATGTCCAAATTCCTTTAATTTAGCCATCATTTTTGAAATTCAAGATCATATTCGATTAAGCTATGGATATGGAATTCTCATTTCGGCAATGAAAAATATGGAGGATGAAACTCGATTGAGCATTTTGGATCAATTTTAGCTTTGATATATCGGTATTAAATCTTTGTAAATGCTTGGGATCGTATTTAGAGGTTGAAAGTCACTCTTAAGGCATTGAGTAAGTTACTTTGTCAAACTTCTAGTTGGTGGCATATGAACTAAACATTTAAGATTTGTATGTTGAAGTATGTGACTTTGGATTGATATTATGTTTTGGTTTTGTGATTTGTGATAAAATTTGCATTATGCTATGACATTAATTACTTGGTCATAATATTATGCTAAACAAGACATATTAATGAGCTTTGAAAGGAAAGAGACAAAGATGAACCATCATGTTATGAAGTGATTATGTTTATATTATGGTGATAAGTTTATATTATGCTTGATTTGTGTGATAGTTGTTAAGTATGTTATTCTTAAGTGAATTTAAAAATTCAAGTAAAATTTGATAGGTCTTGTTATACTTAGAAGGGTATATGTAATGTTTGTATGTAAGTAGGTGGAATTATGAATTATGAAGTAAACTATACGTTTGATAGATATGTATATATGAAGTATGCATAATGAACTTTGGACCTTTGAGTTATAGGTTCAGTAAGTAAGGGTTTAAGAACTTGAAGCATGTTAAGCATATGGATGCATTTTCTTAAAGGGGGAGAATTCTCCTTGATAACTCAGCTATGCTCTACAGATACTCTAATTATATGTTATTAAGACAAGGTTAATATGTCTAATTTCTCATATTTCCTTAAGCTCTTAAGATCATTCCTTAATCCTTGTTAAACAAGTTATCTTAAATAATTTGTTAAATAAGTAAACTCTAATTTCTAATTCGAGATATGTCTTATGTTAATTGGAATTAAGAGAAAATCGGCCCTTAGATTCAAAATATCTTCGTAAGACTCTGTATAAGATCGCCTTGATTAATAATAAGTTTAAAGGCTCCTTTTTGTGTAAGAAACAACCCTAACTTGAATAAAAGGAAACTCAATACTGATTACTCTTGTACCGAATTCAGTCTAATTCATTATGTGTCCTATGTTTTCATGTTTCATGGGAGTCAATCTAATTTGTCATGTGCAGTTGAATAAAATAGCTTAACTTGATATATAAAGGTTTCCTTTGAAAGACTACAAGTATAAAAGATTAATAAACTCATCTTCTTAGCTTCAGAGAAAATTCATGGATGCATTTTCTTAAAGGGGGAGAATTGTAACACCCTAAAAATTGGTTCGGTAGATATACGATTTTTGATGATCAAAATTTATTTTTTGATAAATAAATTTAATCCCTCAAGTTATTCAATCTGATTAAATTTGATTTAATTAAGTTCAATTTGAGGAATTATGAGTTCTAAGAGAGTTTGGACCAAATTACAAGAATATGAATCTATGAAGATTAAGGTGTAAGATAAGAAAAAGGTGATTAAAATGCAATTTATAATATTAGAGTGTAGAACTGAGTGACCAAATTATAAAGATGTGAAATACTAAGGTTAAAGTGAAAATAAATTGAATATCATTTTTATAAAAGGTGTAAAGTTCAAGGATTTAATAATGGATTATGCCATTCTTTGAATATTTGCTTAGTCATGGTTGACGTGTCAACTTATAGAAATTCTTTCTAATTTCTTAAGTTATGGAAATTGAATTAAGATAAGTTGGTGGGGGTTACTCCACGTTGTCATTCATTTTGGGCAGACAAAGAAAGTTATCTTCTTCTTTCTTAGAGCAAGTTCCTCCATTGATATACCTTAATGAACTCCAACTTATCATGTCCAAATTCCTTGAATTTAGCCATCATTTTTGTAATTCAAGATCACATTCAATTAAGCTACGGATATGGAATTCTCATTTTGACAATGGGAATTATGGAGGATGGCAATCAATTAAGCATTTCGGATCAATTTTAACTTTGATATATCGGTATTGAATCTCCGTAAATGCTCGGGATCATATTTAGATGTTGTAGGTCATTGTTAAGGAATTGAGTAAGTTCTTTTGTCAAACTTCTAGTTGGTGGCATATGAACTAAGCACATAAGATTTGCATTCTGAAGTATGTGACTTTGGATTGATATCAAGTTCTAGTTTAGTGATTTGTGATAAAATTTGTATTATGCTATGACATTATAATTACTTGGTTATAATATTATGCTAAATAAGACATATTAATGAGATTTAAAAGGAAAGAGACGTAGATGAACCATCATGTTATGAAATGGTTATGTGATGTGTAAAATATAGTATGCGCAATTAAGAGCAAGTATACTTCTCGATCAAGTAATAAAGTGATAGAGTAGAGTGTCGAACCCACGAGGATTAGATTAACAAATACAAAACGATCATACTTAAGAATGGTTGAGAAAGTAGTAGTTTGATGGTGATTATCAAAACTAAATGCAAATAAAAGTAAGGTAGCAATGACCAAGACAAACAAATGATGTAGTAGATATTTAAATGATTATGAAAGCTGGGTTTATTGCCTTGGAATTATGCTTGATTATTTATTTGAATGCTATAGCGGATGGCAATACATGCCTGCGTAAACCATTTAAGACTTTACCTATTCGACATGGTTTTCTAATTAACTTCTGACTCTCTCGATTCCTAGAAGTTGATAACAAAAAAGTTACGGGTAATATATGTTTATGTGAACCCTAACAACTCCATTATCTATTCAAGCTCCCTTTATTAGTCGTTGAAATCCTAAACTTATGTCTAAGCCGGATTAAGACTAAGTTAATAGCTTAGCATTACAGTTTACATTTGTTTAACCTAACTTTCTAGATATTAAGCCACAAATCAACAGTTAAAAGGCCTCTCTCGATTACTCTTACAATAACTACGCATGAAGAACGATGAACAAAATAGATATAGGAAAAGAACTATATCATTAAATAGAGTAATCAAAACATAATATCCTAAAAACAATAAACCCAACTAAAAGTATTTATCTATGTATGATGTAACACCCCAGATCGAAAGATTAATCCAATTCGATCGGAAGAGTTACATTAGGGCCACCAGAGTGATCCATAGTAAAAACCCAATAAATATATTTTCTTTTAATACATTTAAGAAAAACTGTAGAATAGAATTTTCTTTACAAAGCCATTCATAAAATCATTTAAACCTAAAAATAGGAAATCAGAAACCGTATTACAAACTCTAACATAAAAACAGACTCAATATACATGCCCACTAAACACACCAATACCGTACTCCGCGAGCAACGCTGAGGAACTCCCATAACTAATGTCAGGTGTTAAAACATGATCAAGCTCTTATATCCTGCAAAGGTAAAAAATAATGTGAGCTTGAAAAAGCTCAGTAATACAGAACGACCAACAAATGTCATAAGCACAAATTGGCATAAGGCTAAACGTAAACCGACATGATGAGCTTGGTATCAACAGGCTTTAAATATGTTATGAAAATTTATATCAACGATGTGCTTGAGGGTAACAGAGTCGTTCTTGATTTGATCTCCCGATTACCAGTCATGAGGTCTATAACCCGGACAATCAGAAGAGAGCTAGGTTTCAAAATTTGAGACAAAGAGTTTAGTGTGTTCCAATAAGTGCAGATAAAAATCATTTCATCTAATTCAGATAAACAGAAAACAAGTTATAAGAGCAACCATAGTTTTCATGCAAGACTATCTACTCTCCAAACGAACTCCTGAATATAGTTCCCCAGAACTACATCAAATATTGGTATTAACCCAGACCCAAGGGCGTGGGTACCGTCCTAAGGGAATACCTTAGGTCCGGGTGGAACTACACTAGCCGTAGCGTAAGAACCGAATACGGGCAGAATTACCCTAGCTGAAGCATAGAAACCTTATACGGACAGAATTGCCAGTAGGATCAGGGTTGAACCTTTATAGACTTTATATCATAACCCAAGTACCCCAATGAATCAGTCTGGGAAACCATACAGTATGCAATAATTATTAAGCATATTTGCGTACAAATAAACAGTATCATAGAGCATGCTTATCATATCAGGTACTAGGGCATATATCAACCATATAGTATAATTATTCCTAATTTAGAAAACATGTTATATTTATGCGAGATCAAATATGTCAGTCAAGTGCACATGATTAGTTTAATAAATCATGCAAAAAAGTATACATAATAGTTGGGTAGCACATAGGGAACACACTAAATTACCAAATTTATGACTCAGGTACAAGATAATTGCGGAATAGGTACACTGGTACTTTACAGATTTGAGTAATGCTCGATATGAGATCCTTAAAAAGGAGTTCAATGAATAAAGGCGCATTAATATATTTAAGAACCTGATTTATTAGAACCATTCAGAATTTCAGGATATAACGTGATCACACAGGAGTACAGTTATATTAGGATAAATTTCCAGATACGGGCAAATCAAGACTTTTCAGGATTTCGAATATATCAGCAAGATTCTAGATAGATTTAGTTCATGAGGGAGATTTAGTAGTTAACTTTATAGAATAATACAATAACTTAACCCTATAAGAGAAGGTCGATAATTTAAATTGTTGAAGATTATTTACGGCATTACCAAGCTTCCAAGTCTATTCAATCCAAATGTGTTTCATCACTGCCTTACTTACCAAACTTGGTACTGACTACATGGCATAGCTGAATAGTTCACTACCCCAATTATCGATTAACGCATCCTGGATGATTTATCATGCGTTTACACAATAACCTACCTTTATTTAAACAATATCAAAAATAACTGATGTACAAATGCTGGGTTCTAAACCCATTGGGGCATTTGTAGTTATTTAAACACTACCGATATTTTAGAATTTCGAGGCTTTCACCTAATCTAAGTCACAAGGATATTAAAGTCATTTAAGTGCTCAATGGTGTTTCAAACATTCAAGACTTCTTGCAAACAGTTCATTCATTTTGAAATACGAGGGTATATTCATCATTTCGATTAATTTAGTATTTTGGTTCCCAATGATATATTAGTCATTTCAACATTGCAATAATTCCAATCAATTCAGTCTTTTCTGGCAATTTGATTAATTCTGATAAATAGAGAACTTCTAGTAAATCGCCTTCAGAGGCTTATCCAGGATTCAGGAGAATCTACATATTTTACATTCTCAGAGGTTTGAATCTTATTACCAGAATTTCCCAAGTGAGTCAAAAATTTCAGATGAATCAGTTGGTATCATGTCTGGAATTAAGATCTAAATCATTTTCCCTTATCAAGGGTCATATTACACTTTAAGAGTCATTTTGCAAAATTTAACTCGAGTTTTCAGAAATTAACTCTATTATTAAATATAATCTGAGTTGAAGGTTAGCAGTCTTATTAATTGCTTACCAAATTCAAAAATCTTTTTAGGTCATCCAACTTCTATTCGAGTATTTCAGGTCTTAACCAGTTTATGATTCTTTTATTTCAAAGTCAAATTGACTTAAGTAGGATTACCGATACACTCATTCATAATCTTATATGAAATAACCAAATACCAATGTGTTACATAAAGCATCAAGAGGTAGAAATGCATTACCTCGACTTCATGCCATAATGGCCGACCCTCAAAACTCCCTTCAATCACTTTCGAACTTAAGGCCCCTTCAAATCTTGGATACAAGGAACTACGAGTACCTTCAAATAAACATAATCCATAATCAATCCTTACTTCAATTTCATTGCTCTTAAATTCAATAACTAATACAAATACATGCTCTAGCTCGAGGTAAAATTTGGAGGCTTTTGAGTTAGAATTTCACAAAACGGGCTCAGGACGTCGAGAAACATAAAATAAAGGTTTTTAGAAATTTTGACTTTTGATCAAAGTCAACACTGACATCAGTAGACAAAGTTAATGTCGACATCATTAGCTGACGTCATCAGACAGGGTCAACGCTGATGTCATTTGCTGACATTATCAGATAGGGTTAAAGATGAAGTCATATGCTGATGTCATTAGATAAGGTCAACAGCTTAACTCGGGCTGGGTTAACGGGTTAATTGGGTCGGGTCAATGGGTTGGATCTAGTTTAGGTTTGGATCAAAGATCAACTCAGGTCAAATGGGTCAGGTCAACTAGGTTGACTCGAATGAGTTGACTTATTTATTTAACTTAGACAAGTTGACTTACTAAGTTGTCTCAATCAATGGGTTAATGGGCTGGGCAAACAAGTCAGGTATGGACTCAGGTCGGACGAGTTCAGGTCAGGTTTAGCGGAATCAGGTCAGACGGGCTTAATAGGCTGAAGGCCAATAAGCCTTATATAGGCCAGCCCAAAGCCATATCATTAGGGCTTACTGGTTATCAGACTGGCCTAATTTGTTGGGTCAGTTCAAAGAGAACCATATCGGCTTGATTTATATATAAGACATATTCAAAATTGGTTAGACCAGTTTGACTCGAGCAACACTGACCAGTGTGGTCAGACATCGCCCATGGCAAAGCGTAGAGGTCACGCACAGCCCAAACGACCGAAAAACAGTTTCCGATGACGGCTGAAGACTCGAATATCCCATATAAAAAGGTTTAGAAACTTACCATGGTTGAAAATGGTCGAAAATGAGGAAAATTTAACATTTTCTCGTAGCTCCAATGACCCTCAACTGGCGATGAAAAGATGATCAACGATAGGGGTTTTGCTCACCTCAACATAGAGAAGACGATGATTGCTTTAGATTTCTATCGAAACTTCAAACGGATATTCCCGACCAACAGCTAGGTGGACCAGTGAGTGGCTGAAAGGTTTAGGTCAGGGTGCAACGATGCTTTGACTGGTGGCAGCGGTGCTAGCTACGGCCAGGAAGTGGCCGAGATCTGAGCTTGGTCGGAATGGTGGTTGAGGGGGTTCTTTCAACACTCGAACAAACAACAAAATTTAAGGGGTAGTTGAGGAGTCATATTGGATATTATTATTATTATTTGTTTAGGCCATGCCATGAGGTTTAAAATAAACTGGGGAAAACTATAAGCAAGGATTGGCCTTAGCCCAGATGGCTAAGGCACTAGCATTCGAAGCCAATGGTTATGGTTTTGAGCCCCCAAAACAACACATAACCTTATCTCTTTTTTAACTCATTTACTTTTCTATATTATAACTTTAATTAATTAATTTAGGATGTTACAACTCTCCCCTAAAAAAACTCGTCCTAAAAATTTACTTGAGTCAAAAAAATGCAGAAATCACTATTCCATCCATTCATGCACTAAAACTTACCCATTCGAGAATACTTGTTTCTCAGAACTTACAGACAGCCACAAATCAATCTAGCAGTGTCCTCAGTCACTCAAACTGACTTTGGGCCCAAAGCATCCCATCATACCTCTTAGACCAACTGATTAGAATATGATATATGAATCCATATAGAACTTCATACGATGCCAAGCGAACATTGGTCCCATAAATGTTATTATAAGCAGACTTAGTCGGGGATAGGAAGCCTTTCGAACTACCACAAAAATCAATCATACAACCTCGAAGTATATCCTTTAGAATCTAAATTACTCTCCTAGATTGACCATCAGTTTATAGATGAACTGTAATTGTAGTTCAAACAAGTACCCAAGGCCTCCAATAAAGTCTTCCAAAATTAGGATGTAATTCTAGGCAACCACCTAGCATCAACCATCAGCAACGATTCACAGCATGCTTATCAACGTCATCAAAACTCCAAAACACAACATTAACCATGCTCAAATATCAGGGGAGGAACGGAATTACAAATCCCAAAAACTTGGCAAACACATTGCCTTATTAACCGAAAACTAAAACCAAGTTCGTACTCAAAAGAAGTCTTGGTTCTTGGATCACTTCAAACCTTGTCACTGTTGCCCCAAACCTCAATGATCTGCATCATTAGGAAAAAGAGAGCATAAGCACACATGTTTAGTGAGGATGCTCGTAAAATAATGATGCATTTAAAAACCTTTTGAAAACTAGTCACTTGTTTTCAAACCATGCTTACGACCAAAGCACTATCATTGATTCCAAATTAAACATGCATATCGACCATATGCAAAACATTTATAAAGCACATGCTTATATCCCAAAGCATTAAATCATAATACCATGCTTAAATCCCAAAGCAATAAAAATAAGTTCAACGCATAAACTTTCATATATTGGCAATTATAGTGACCCCAGATAGTCGACCACTACCCTTGATTGTTAACTGACCGTTAACCTTACATATCGAATATACAAATCTCCCTTAATGACCGATCTCCATCAAAACCTATACCATGCCGACCGCATGATATGACAACCTTGCCGACCGCAAGATTAACATCAACATGGGGAACCGACCGCTCAACCCAAGTGATAACATCATAGTCCGAGTAGCCGGCTATACCTCAAGGACATCTAACCACGATCGATTTTAAACATATTATAGTGTAGTTTATCCTATGGCATGCCAACTATATTTGATTGTTTCCTCATCATGTCACATAGCCAATCTATCATTTACAAAACCATTTACTCACTATTTTACAATGCATTATACAAAATCACCAATATACAAGCCACATTGCCAAAGCAATACCACATTCCTGACTGGAACGTTAACCAATGCTTACTAGCATTTCATATACTTTTAAACCAATGCATATGTTCTCAAAATCATGCATTTACAGTAAGTAAAACAAACCATGTTTACGACCAAAACATGAGTTACACATGCTCATATCCGAACCAATATTAAAGAGCAAAAGAGGGAAACTTAATTTTGAGCTTAGGTAAGTGTTTCAAGTAAACTCCCAAAAACACTTTCAAAACCTTTAAATACTTTTAAAACTGTTTCCACTCACCAATTACAGCTCGCCTTTCTCGCCAATACAAATCAAGCTCACGGCAAGCAACAATCCACCTCAAGATGCTTCGCCTCAATTATCCCCTATATTTGCCACACAAAACCAGAGTAACACATGCATCAAAATGCATCTAACCCACTACCTCAAAGCAATTTCCCTCAACTCACAAGTTGCACTCAAAAACCATCTAAAACTTATCGAAATCCACCTCAAACACCTTCCAATCTTTACCCAGCCACAATTAACTGATTCGATACATCAAACCTCAACAATTAACATCTAAAAGTCCTTAACCACATCTTTTTACTTCCAGCAATGATTAAACTCCACTAACATCACAAAAACCCTTAACTAACAACCTTTAACATTAGAGATTCAACTAGTTTCAGGATTACAAAGTTAAATCCAAGCTATCAACATTATTAAACATCAAAATCATGATCTACTCTGATCAAGAACCCAACAAAACAGATCCAATTCAAAAATCTACCAATTTCATCAATCAAAACTCAATTAAACCAATTTCCCTTAATTGAACTATCAAAACACATTATAAAACAATTGTAAATGATCAAGAACTTGGGAATTTTAGTAAAGAACCTTTCACTAGAGGAGAAGAACGAACATTACCTCTAAACGATGCCTTCTCCCTTAATTGTTTGATTTTAAATGAGAAAACAAAGTTAAATCAATAAGGTTTTGGTAAACAATCAATAAGAAATTATTTGAAATTAAAGAATTTAAGAAAATAAAGATTTACCTAAATATTTAGAAGAAGAGAATGGTGTTTGGCTGGAGAGATTTTGAGAGAAAATTTGTTACCCAACTTTTGTTTTAAAGAATTAATTATCAAATTAATTCTCCCCAACCTATTTATATTTTCAAAAACACTTTAAAAATAGCCAATTAAAGGATAAAGTCTGAGATTAAACTTTTGGCATATAGCTCCTTAAAGATTCAAAGTTTTGACCCTTTTATAAAACAATCACTAAAAACAGTTTTCAAAATTTTCATTTTGGTCACTAGTCCAAAATGTCTGATTTTCAAAACTCATTTTCCAAAATTGATTTCACCATAATCATTAATATATTAATGAATGATTTTAGAACATTTTCCACATTTTTATCACCTTCAAAAATATTTAATCCGATTTAATCCCAAAATCTACTCGAATCTCTAACATCAGTCCACTGGACCCTTAAGATGAACCCCAAAATAGCTAGACCCAAAACCATTATTAAAATAGTATCAAAAATAATTGATGTACAAATGATGGGCTCTAAACCCATTGGGGCATTTGCAGTTATTTAAACACTACCGATATTTTAGAATTTTGAGGTTTTCACCTAATCCAAGACATGAGGATATTGAAGTCATTTAAGTGCTCGATGGTGTTTCAGACATTTAGGTTTTCTCGGTCCTTCTAAATAGTTCATTTATTTCAGAACACGAGGGTATATTCATCATTTGAATTATTTTAGTATTTTGGTTTCCGAGGATATATTAGTCATTTCAACCATTGCAATCATTCCAATCAATTCATTCTTTATAGAAATTTGATTAATTCTGATAAATAGAAAACTTCCAGGAAATTGCCTTCAGGGGCTTATTGAGGATTCAGGAGAATCCACATATTTTACATTCTTACAGGTTTGAATCTTATTAGCAAAATTTCCCAAGTGAGTTAGAAATTTCAGATGAATCAGTTATTATCATGTCTGGAATTAAGATCTAAGTCATTTTAACTTATCAAGGGTATTTTTGTCATTTTACACTTTAAAGGTCTTTTTGCAAAATTTAACCCGAGTATTCAAAAATTATCTCTGTTATTAAATATAATCTGAGTTGAAAGTTAACAATCTTATTAATTGCTTACCAAATTCAAAAATCTTTCCAGATCATCTGACTTCTATTCGAGTATTTCAGGTTTTAACCAGTTTACGATTCTTTTATTTTGAAGTCAAATTGACTTAAGTAGGATAATTGATACACTCATTCATAATCTTATATGAAATAACCAAATACCAATGTGTTACATAAAGCATGTAAGAGGTAGAAATGCATTACCCGAACTTCATGCCACAACAGACGACCCTTAAAACTCCCTTCGATCACTTTCGAACTTGATGCCCCTTCAAATCTTGGATACAAGGAACTACGAGTACCTTCAAATAAACATAATCCATAACCAATCCTTACTTCAATTTTATTGCTCTTAAATTTAATAATTAATACACGTACATTCTTTGGTTTGAGGTTAAATTTTGAGGCTTTCGAATTACAATTTCACAAAAAGGGCATCAAAAATGGGCTCAGGACGTCGAGAAACATAAAATAGGGGTTTTTGAAAATTTTGACTTTTTGGTCAAAGTCAACACTAACATCAGTATACAAAGTTAATGCTAACATCAGCAGTTGATGTCATCAAACAAGGTCAATGATGATGTCATTTTTTGGCGTCATCAAATAGGGTCAACGATGATATCATTTGCTAACATTATCAGGCAGGGTCAACGAGTTAACTCAGGCCAAGTCAAAGAGTCAGATCTGGTTTAAGTTTGGGTTAAAGGTCAACTCAGGTCAAATGGGTCGGGTCAACTGGGTTGACTCAAATGAGTTAACTCATTGAGTTGACTCAGACAGGTTAACTCACTGAGTTGACTCAAACAGGTTAACTCACTGAGTTGACTCGGTCAATGGGTTAATGGGTCGGGCAAACGGGTCTGGTCTAGACTCAGGTCAGACGGGTTTAGGTCAGGTTTAACGGACTCGGGTCAAATGGGCTTAATAGGCTAAAGGCCATTAGGCCTTATATAGGCCAGCCCATAGCCATATCATTAGGGCTTACTAGTTATCAGGTCGGCCTAATTCGTTAGACCAGTTTGGGGAGAACCATATCAGCTTGGTTCATAGATAGGACCTATCCAAAACTGGTCGGACAGGTCTGACTCGAGCAACATTGACCAGGGTGGTAAGAGATTATCTATGACGGTACGTAGAGGTCACGCACAGCCTAAACCACTAGAAAATTCTTTAAGATGATGGCCGAAGACTCGAATATCCCATATAACAAGGTTTAGAAACTTACCATGGTTGAAACTGGCTGAAAATGAGGAAAATTAAATGGTTTTTCTACTAGCTCTGATGACCCTTAACCGAAGACAAAAAGATGATCGACGATAGGGTTTTGCTTGCCTCAACATGAAGAAGATAATGGCGGCTTCAAATTCATGCCAAGACGTCGGACGTCGGTGAAAAACTAAAAAAATTGAGGGTTTCCATTGAAACTTGAAATGGATATTCTTGACCAACAGCTAGGTGGATCAGCAAGTAGCTGAAGGGTTTAGGTCAGGGTGCAACGACGCTCCAATTGGTGGAAACAGTGCTGGCTACGGTCGGACGGTGACTGAGATATGATCTTGGTCGAAAAGGTGGTCGAGAGGATAGGTTTGGAACCTTCTAGGTTCTTTAAACACTCGAACAGATAACAAAATTTAGCTGGTAGCTGGGGAGTCAGATCGAATATTATTATTATTATTTGTTTAGGCCGTACTATAAGGTTTAAAATAAACTAGGGCAAACTATAAGCAAGGATTGACATTAGCCCAGATGGCTAAGGCAGAAGCATTCCAAGCCAATGGTTGGTTTTGAACCCTGACAATAACACATAACCTTCTCTCTTTTTTTAACTCATTTACTTTTCTATATTATAACTTTAATTAATTAATTTATGGTGCTACATGTCACAGGCCGTCAGCCGAGGCCCGAGTCATTGGCACCACAGGGTGTACACCTGGGTTCCCAAGAGGTTCAGATAGAGATCTTGGGCCCAAAGAGACCACCAGACTTAGCCCGATCCGTGGGAGATTCTAGAAAGCATATCCATCCACTTTGACCTATGTAAACTTGCCTTGTATACATAGGATTTGTTACCATAGATAGATGGGAATATTCCCAGGATTGTACCATTGTGGTTGGTGGGCTTTGATCTTAGCCGTCGATGTAAATTTGTATAGACCGTCTGATTAGGGGGAACTCAACTATAAATAGAGGCCTTCCCTTCCTCATTTTATGTATCCAAGTTTCCAAGGAATAAAGGCATTTACTCTAAATCCTCTGAGTGTTATGAGTATTCTTTCTTTGTTCTTGAGCGTTCTTTCGAAGTTCTTCCTCGTTCATCTCTTTTAATCCAATTCCGCGTAGAACGCTTTGCGTTTGTCGGTGCTTGGGAAGTTTGATATTCCGAGAGGGTTGAAAAGGCTTACTTAGGCGTTTGTCTCGAGTCACATCGCCTAAGGCCGCACGGTGGATTGGTTGGAACTCTAGCCACGTGACAGTTGGTATCAGAGCCTTGTTCGAGCGACGTGAGCTAGTTTGAGGCACGAAGCATTGAGTTGAGATGGCACCAAAGAAGGGAGAGAATGTTGCTGCGAGCCAGAAGGGTGTGGAGACCCAGGCGGACAAAGGAAGTCGAGCAAACTCGAGGGACAAGTTGTCGGCGCTCGAGGAGAGGGTCACCAGGCTTGAGGGATCTATGAAGGATTCTGAGGGTCACCGTATTGAAGCTCTCATCATTCCGTTTGCCAACGTCGTGTGCATTTTGGATCCGAGACAACGGTGCGTTGTGCCTGTGTGCCGAGACAGCGGGCGAGGAACCAAGAAGCTAATAGCCATTCAGCTTGTCAAAGATGCTCCAAGCCAAGGAGGCATCGAGTTGGAGGCGACAGTTGGAAACACTACCATGGATGGGCGTGAGTTGCCCGAGGCAGTTGGCATGAAGGCCATCGAGGCGCCATCCATGAGCGAGGTGGCTGAGGCATCGAACTTCAATGGGAGAGAAGTGTCGATGGGATTTGCATTGCCGAGGAGCAATGGGGCATCAAACTTCAGGGACGAAGGATTGATGTGTAGAGTAAATGCCGAGAAAAGGAGTGAGGTACGTCTTGAACACGGTGATTGTGTGTTCAGTTTGATTTGCCAGATTTGTTGGGTGTAGGCCGTCAGCCGAGGCCCGAGTCATTGGCACCACGGGGTGCACACTTGGGTTCCCAAGAGGTTCAGATAGAGATCTTGGGCCCAAAGAGACCACCAGACTTAGCCCGATCCATGGGAGATTCTAGAAAGCATATCCATCCACTTTGACCTATGTAAACTTGCCTTGTATGCATAGGATTTATTACCATAGATAGATGGGAATATTCCCAGGATTGTACCATTGTGGTTGGTGGGCTTTAATCTTAGCTGTCGATGTAAATTTGTATAGACCGTCGGATTAGGGGGAACTCAACTATAAATAGAGGCCTTCCCATCCTCATTTCATGTATCCAAGTTTCCAAGGAATAAAGGCATTTACTCTAAATCCTCTGAGTGTTATGAGTATTCTTTCTTTGTTCTTGAGCGTTCTTTCGAAGTTATTCTTTGCTCATCTCTTTTGATCCGATTCCGCGTAGAACGCTTTGCGTTTGTCGGTGCTTGGGAAGTTTGATCTTTCGAGAGGGTTGAAAAGGCTTACTTAGGCGTTTGTCTTGAGTCACATCGCCTAAGGCCGCACGGTGGGCTGGTTGGAACTCTAGCCACGTGACATACATCTGAGCCTAAAACATCCATAATAAAAAGAATTAAAAACATGTCAATTTATCAAGCAAGGGATAGAAAAGGGTCAACCATCCTCAATGATCTCCTCTAAGCTTTCTAATTGTGCTGCAAGTACCGCACTCCTTCATCCTCTCTTGATGGCTTTCATCATGTGGAGACTCATCTAGACCTTCGACTCTAGTGGTTCTCTAATAGTTAAAGACTAAGGGTTGTCGTCTATGATTGAGCTTCCTTTGTTTTTGGCCCAATCATTCTTTATATAGACGAAAAAGTTAGGGTTTTGTAACCTTAAAATACGAGAAGCCTCTTTAAGTGGATTTTGCTTTCCCACTTCATTTAATGAGTTCTATATCATATGAGAATGCACGTAAGCCAAGTTTGATTCATCCCTAACTCTTATTGCCTCGTCAGCTCCAACCGAGAGATATGCTATCCTTCTGCTCCAGCGTTCCTCTAGCTCCAACAATTCTTACGCAAGCACCATAAAACACTACATTCCTTATTAAAAGCACAAAAATATATAACAATTAAGCACATGCAGTGTAACTCCCTAACTACATGCAAACTACTCCTAAATGCAACTATACGAACCTAAACACATGCAAAAGCTAAGCTAAAAGGCTATGCAAAATAGGTCATTTACACAGCAATCAAATACTCCCAAACTTGAACTATTGCTTGTCCTCAAGCAATGCAAACTAACCTAAACTATAGACATGAAAACGTAAACAACGTATTGTATCAAAGGTTCCAACTAAGCTATAGTTTCAAAAGTTCCAAAACATGCTATTTCATCAATTCATTGCTCATATATTTTAAAGATGTTCAATGCATCAAAGCTCACATTTTTGTTCCAAGGATCAATTCTACTGTATGTGCAGTGAGTGTTGGGTCGCATGCAATCATCACTTAATGACCTTAGAAAAATATTTAAGGATTGATCTCTTTTATTTTCTTAGCAAATTTTTTTCTTTTAAGCACAATGTTGTACTCCCTTAATTCTTTTTAAGTTCATTAAACTGTATCATTGGGGCTTTAGCTTATCACGACTACTCTTTAGGCCTGAAGATGGAATAGAGCAAACAACTCATCCCCGAGCCCTACGAGCAGGGTCATCTTGTGAAGACTTTTATTCACTCTTATGCTAGTTATACTTTTCCTACCAGGGAAAATTAAATGGAACAAACATAACTCACCTACTGTCTAAGCTAGCAAGATACATAGAAGAGTGTCCCTCAACAGTTTGCCTATGGCATCGAGTTTTCCATTAATTTTCATTATTTTCTCAGTTTTTCTAGGAGTTTAGATTAAGTCTTTTATTTCTACATAGAGCATTCAGTTCATCAAACATATAATGTTTTGGCATTAGAGAGTCGACCTAGAATTTCCCTAAGGTTTCTCATGGTTTTAGAAAGAATGCAACATGTGAGATAAAAGCTACAATAGTTTTTTAACCCTAGACTCAAAACACAAAAGCTCTTAACACACTGCAAAACATTAAGCATAGATTCATCATAAGATATCATTATTAATGCAGTAGCAGCTTCGAATCAATATAACTAGTAAAAGGAACATCTAAAAACAACAAGGCTATTTACAAACTATTTTTTTTAATTTTACCTAAATTGTACCTAATATATACATGGGATAGTACTTCCCTAAACTTGAGAAAAGCATTATCCCCAATGCAAAAAGAAAAAAACAAAAGTAGAAAAAATAAACAAAAGAAACATGCGAATACAAAATAGAAAACTAAAAAGAAAACTAAACTAACCTAGGGAGCTACTAGTGGTGGTATAGAACATCGCGCCTAGATCTTTGTTCGTTGTCCAGTTCGTGATGCGAAGGAAATATGCTCTTGTAGGGTCGGATGTGTTGTAAGGGATGCAGGTGCATCTTGTGATGGAGAGTCATTGGTGGAGGTAGAAGATTTTGAGGAATCAGATAATTAAGGCCTACCCCTCAAGTTTGCTTGCATCTCCTCAATGAGTTCAAGGACTCGACCAACAGTGACCTTGGTCTGAGTCCTAAGCATGGTAGCAGATAGAGAAGAGTGGGTGATGTCTTAGCAGGAGAAGGAGTAGTCTAATCAACTAATGGTAGCACCTCAGTAATGTCATCACTAGCCAAGTGATGGGGCTAGCAGGAGTGTATTGCTCAAGGCGCATAGAGGCCTTCCCCTTATTATTGGCTCTCGTCCGCTTCGCAAGGCGGTGATGCGCAAGAGTGGTAAATGTCTCCTTATTCTTTCTCTTCTTTTTCTTGGCAGTGGCAACATTAGGGTTGGGGGATCTTTTTTTCTTCTTTTTCTTTTTTTCTTTCTTTTCTTCTGGCATTAGGAGATCGAAAGGTGCAGCAGTAGGCTCAGCAAAATATTGATCAAGGATCTAGGGGAAAAAAGTAGTGGACTTGGGAGATAACTTATTCAATGAACTCTGTTATTACAGTAAGCAGGGTTGCACTCAGGGTACTCATAGCCATAAAACTAAATGGTGTAACGCTTGCCACAAGTCTCTCGAGCCTTGGTATCTCCTTTGGGAGTGTCCCAGTTTGGGTTTCCATCACCAGCTTATTTGGTCATCACGAACCTATGCATTTTAACATAAAGCAATTATTAGGCTCAAAAATACTAAAGGGCTTTTATGTACCTATGGGTGTTGCCTTTCCCACAATGGACTGGTAGGTCAGCTTTCCAATATTGATTCACTAGCCCTTCATCACCGAATGCAGAAAAAGCATCCTCTCGGTGAAAATTGTGGACTGGTGTCTTGTGAGCCTAAGCCGAGTGTTCATGAAGTAGATCCAGTACTTGGGGTCTGGATTCAATTCGACCCTTTTCAAAACCCTAGAAGTGGGCGATTACCATATCCATTATGTTCTAGGAATGCACAGGTTACGAAGTACCTCGTCATAGGTGGCGTTGGTGGCTGTCGTCGCAAAGTCAGTGTGCTCATCCTCTGTATTGTTTAGGCCAAAATAGTTTTTGATTGTTTCAGCAGAGAAATTCACTAGCTTCTGACAAACAAACACTGTTTCATCATCGGACTTGGTAATATGGGTGTAGAACTCACAAACCCATATCCATCCGGTTGTCGAACAAACTCCTCCCAATCATGGGTGGCAATGACTATGCGAATATTTTTGTCGAGCTTGAGTTTGTCTCACCAAAAAACTCCAAACTTTCTTCCAATGTAAGTTGCCTATTTTGGAAGAACTCATAGCACTTCTTCGTTTCTGCATAGTAAAAGTTCCTTTAGGGGCCGAGTTCCTCCATTACTAGAACAAGACACCAAGACACGTGTAATGCCCCAATTTTGGGTCTAGATGTTTTGGGCTCAGTTCGAGGGTCTGATGGATCGATTTTAGAGGTTCAAGTTAGTTTCGGGATTAAATTAGATTAAATATTTTTTAAGGTGGTAAAAATATGGAAAAATGTCCTAAAATCATTATTTAATATATTAATGATTTTGGTAAAAATAATTTTGGAAAATGAGTTTTGGAAATCAGACATTTTGGACTAGTGACCAAAATGCAAACATTTAAAACTATTCTTAGTGACTATTTTGATAAAGGATCAAAACTTTGAATCTTTAAGGAGCTAATTGTCCTAAATGTTTTTATCAGATTTCTCCCTTTAATTAACTATTTTTAAATGAGTTTTAAAAGCTATAATAGTGGAGAGAATTAATAAATCATATTTTTAAGTGTTTAACAAAAATCACGTAACAAACTTTGTAACTTCTTTCTCTCAATTTCTCTTCTTCCAAACATCTTTCCAACTTCAATTTCTTCATGTAAAAATTAAAGGTTTAGAGAGTTTTGATTTCTATTTGATTTCCTAAAGCTTTTCCATCAAATAGTTATTATTTCTATCTTGATTTTCATGTTTTACCAAGCAATTAAGGGGAGAAATCATCATTGGATGTAAGGATTCGTCCTTCTCCTCTATGAAAGTTTCTTTACTGAAATTCCCAAGTTCTTGATCTTTTACAATTGTTTTCTAATGTGTTTTGATAGTTTAATTATTGGAAATTGGTTCAATTGTGTTTTGATTGATGAAATTGGTATATTTTCGAAGTGGGTCTATTTTGCTAGGTTCTTGATCAGGTTAGATCATGATTTTGATGTTTAATAGTGTTAAAAGCTTGGATTTAACATTGTAATCCCGAAACTAGTTGAATCTCTAATATTAAAGGTTGTTAGTTAAGGGTTTTTGTGAGGTTTTGGGGTTTAATCTTTGCTGGAGGTAAAAGGATGTTGTAAAAGGGTTTAGATGTTAATTATTGAAGTTTGATGTATCAAATCGCTGTATCGTGGCTGGGCTAAGTTTGTAGGATGTTTAAGGTTGATTTCGATAAGTTTTGGATGGCTTTTGAGTGGGCAACTTGTAAGTTGCGGGAATCTGCTTTGAGCAGGGGTTTGGATGCATTTTGATGCATGTTTCCTCTAGTTTTATGTGATCGAAACAGGGGATAATAAGGCAAAGTCGCTTGAAGTGGATTGAAGCTTGTCGGGAGCTTGTTTTGCGTTGGCAAGCAAAACGAAGTGAAATCGGTGAGTGGAAACGGTTTAAAAAGTCTTTCAAAGGTTTGAAAGTGGTTTTGGGAGTTTAGGATAAGTTTGAAACACTTACCTAAGCTCGAAAGTAAGTTTCTATCTTTTGCTCTTTCATATCAGTTCGGATATGAGCATGTTAGACAGTCTGGTGGACTGGGTTAGGGATTCGAGAGTAAATATTTTTCGGTAAGATAAAAATATAGAAAAATGGTTAAAATCATATTTTAATATATGGTTAATATTGGTGAAAACTATTTTGGAAAATGGGTTTTGGAAGGGTGACATTTTGGTAGGTGACCGAAATGTAATTTTTGAAAACTATTTTTAAAGGTGACTAAAATGAAAAGGGTCAAATTCTTAGAATCCTTAAGGACCTATTTTACCAAGTTTTTGCTGGTGATTTCTCCTTTCAATTAAGTTATTTTAACATGTGTTTTAAAAGATAATTAAAAGGGATTTTAGATATTAAAATTAGTTATTTGGTTTTAAAGAGATTTGACGTAACTTTTCTCTCAATCTCTTTTTTGCCAAACACTCTAGTTTTCATCAAATTCCAGAGGTGAGAGATCTATTTTCTTGAATTCTTGATTTATAAATGATTCTTTATCTTTTATTTACAAAACCTCATTGAAATCTTGCGTTTTCTTAGCTTTAAACAAGCCAATTGAGGGAGAAATCACACAATAGGGGTAAGGTCCGTGATCTCCTCTATTGAATAGTTATTTATTGATATTACTAAGTGTTTATCCTTGATTTAAGGGTTATAATCTGATTTTTGTGTTTTATATTGAATTAATTGATTTAATTAGGTAAATGTGATGAAATAGTGAAAGATCCATATTGGATTTGTTTTCCATTGTTGAGGATTGATTTTAAACATATTTTGGATGTATTATAATGTTGTTAAGTTGATTTTAACAATGGAATCTCGAAACTCTTGAATCTTTAATTGTTTAGGTTGTTAGAATTGTGTTTTTGAGGAGTTGTGGTGGCTGTGTAGTTGCTGGAAGTGTTTGGATGAATTAATCATGTTTTTAAGTGTTATTTGATGATTATGGAAGTGTTAGATTGTTAGGTTGTGGCTGGGTTGTGTTTGGAAAGGATTAGATGATGATTTTGGTTGTTGTGAGGATTTGTTGTTGCAGTGTTTTGAATGCATTGAGATGCATTAATCCTATGTTGTAATGTTATTAAAACGGGGGAGGTTGATCCGAAAGCGATCGGGGAAGCTTTGGAGGCTTCAGACGCTTGATTTCACATCGGCGAATCAAGGTTTCGCGTATCGGTGAGTGAGAAAGTGAATTCCAAATTTGGAATATTTTAAACGTGGTTTATGGGAGTTTAAACTTAGCTTGAAACATTGGTTTAAGCTCGAAAGTAAGTATAAAGAGGATTTCTCTCTCGGTCGTGCTTTTACAAAATGGTTTTATGCACTTGTTTTGGTTCACATAGTACCTACTGTTTAAGCATGTTTTAAAGTATGTGAAGTATTGTTTCTGATCATGAAATGATGATGGATGCACGTGATAAGTGATCCATGTAAGGATATGATTTATACTTGTAGTTAAAAGCATGGTACGTTGCTTTGGAAATGGTTTTGTTTATTGCTTGGAAAAATAGTGAGGTAAATGGTAAATGGTTAATTATATTAGTAAGTGATGGGGCTTTAAAATTGTTATCTGATATAGTTGGCCGGCCATAGGATTGATAGTGCACTGTAATATGTCGCCTTGGACGTAAAGGAGTTTTGATCCATGTACCGTAAACTCTATCCAAGTACCCTAACGGTAGAGGGGTTATATAGTACCACAACTCCCGTTAATGGATTAAGCATCTAACAGATGGAAAGGGTTGGTGTCCCCGTGGGTTGAAAGTGTACCCAGTTGTTAATGTACCACGATTGTGATTGTATCGCTATTCCAGTTGAGATGGCTTGAAGTGCTGCGAGGACACTTGTTGAATCCGTGTATCCGATGAACTATTTTGGGAAATGGAACTTGGTTATTGATCACTTGTTAGCCAATTTAATTGTTGATGTATCATTGAAAGGTTTATGTTGTATAGTGTGATTTATACATGTTTACTCTTTAAGCTTTGCCTATGGTTGTTATGCATGGGAAGGCTTAAATTGAGGTTTAGCAATGGTATTTGCTGGTGGTTAGTGATACATGTTGCGTATGGTTTATTATGCTGGTTTTTTTAAAGATGTCAAGTGCATGGTTTTCAAGGCATGATAATGTTTTAAAGGATTATTGGAATGATATTTCAATGTAATGTTAAGTAATGGTTTTAATGCATTGATGGTGTGTTGTTTTTGAGTACTCCTCACTAAGCCTAGTGTGCTTACGCTCTCTATGTCCATCAATGCAGAGAATTAAGGGCTTGGAAGGCAGTGGGAAGCAAGGGATCACAACAATACTTGGTAACCAAAGTATGTTTTGGATTAGACTATAAGAAATAGGGGCAATGGGGTTTCCGTTGTTATTTTGGGAGATTTTTGTTAAACTCCCTACTTGACCAAGTTTATTTTGCTGCTCTTGGATTGTAAATGGACATTATGGATTGTTTTTGGTGATGGTTTGAAGTTGTATCTTTTGCTTGCTTGGTTTTAGGAAGCATGCCTATAGTTTGATCCTTTGACAGCATAAGCTTTTCTTGATTGCCAAATCTTGTTGCAAGTGTTAGAATATGCTTGAATGGATTTTGTATGCATGTATGCAAGTTGCTAGGACCCAAATGCATCTAGATTTGAGTGTGAAACTAGCTAAAAAATGACATTACAAGCCCAGGCGTACCGATACGCAAGGGACCGTATCGATACAGCTAGGAAAGTTTTAGCTTGGCATTTTGATACGGGCATGGGGGTACCGGTATGGTACATTGCTACTGGAATTTGCTTTTTGGAATAAACCCTGCGTACTGAAACATATGCTGACCGTATCGGTACAGTGTGACAAATTTAAATAGGATTTTGAGCTCGAAATGGCATACCGATACGAGTTAAGGTGTACCAATATGATATGAGCACCATATTGATATGGTTAGTAGCGTATCGATATCAGTTGCCGTTATTTTACTTAATGTCATAGATTTGCAGTTATGTTTTCTTGAGTTTTAGTCCCTCAATATTGGTGATGCAATTGAATGAGATTGGACGGTCTTTTTAATCTAATTTTTGACATGTGGGCATGGAATCTGATTAATCAAAGGTTGGTAACATAAAAATGGGTTAGGTCCTTGTAGTTTCCCAAAATTACAATTTAGTCCCTAAAGTGTAATTGTGACCAATTATGTATCGATCGACGCCCGATTGAGTCGAGTTTTCACATGTGATCAGTATGTACATGTATGATGATAATTGTGCATTTAGACAAGATAAAAGAAAAAAATGGACATGTTTTAGGTTTCTTCTTCATGGTTTACTTCGGTAAACTTAATGTAGCTCACTCGGTTCGGTCATGCGACTAGGCTAGGTCGAGGGGGTTACATTTGATGGTATCAGAGACATGTTTGCGATAATTAGGAGTTGGTATGAATGTTATGATGTTATTGTGAGTTGTAACCTAATGTTTTCTATGCACGATGACTGTAATATGCATAGTGGTTGCTGTATGCCATGTTGGGGAAAATTTTAGGGAAGCCATTGCCTTATTATTATAGTCTGAAATGTTATGATTTTGAAATAGGAGTCTTGGATCCTTGCTTGAAGCTGACATAACTATTTTGTTTTGAAATGATTATCATGCCTTAGATATTTTGTTAGCACGATGGGACCGAGAAGGGAGTTGCGGTCTGGTACGATTACTGCTGCCGTTGGGTAGGGAAACGAGGAAGATGTTGTACCTCTTAGTGGGTTGCCGATGCCTCCTCCTGATCCACCCACTAATGTGGAGCAAGTGCCACATGTGCCAATTGGGTCAAGGATGGGTGACATGGCGTCGTTGATCCAGGCCATGACTGGTGCTTTCTAGGTAGCTATTGCGGGTGTTCAAGTGCCGACACCAGTGGTTGGGCAAGGTTTGCCGTTACAGTATCTCCGTAGTCTGGATGGAGTTGAGTTTCGTGGGCTAGCACCAGTGGCTTTTGAGGACTGGTTGGCTAGTACAAAGAGGATTTTGGATCATATGGGTTGTGCTATGTCCCTGTTGCAAGAAGGTGCTTATATATGGTGGACTACCACGATATCTGGGATGGTCACCGAAGATGTAACCTGGGAGTTCTTTTGTGGTGTTTTTCGAAAGAAGTACCTGGAAGTCCGGTATCAAGACGAGAGGAAACGAGAATTTATGGCTTTGGTGTAGGGCGGTATGTCTGTAGCTGAGTATGAGGTATAGTTTGTGAGATTGAGCCAGTATGCTCCCGAGTTAGTCCCTAATGAGTGACAGCGTTGTGATCATTTTTGATAGGGGCTGGTCCAAGAGGTTAAGTAATACATATATGGGGGGCTAAAATGATGCATTGTAGCCAAAGAGTTGAATCTATTTTATAAGTCCGGAATTTCAGCTGACTTGCATTGAATTTTCGGATGGGATCTGGGCACTTCTGAGTCTACATGTCTTCTTCAAACATATTTGTATGTCTCTTAGATTTCCAACGCATGTTGAAATGCATCAATTTGACGTAGGGAGCTCAAGTTATGTCCGTTTTAGTGAAGACTATGCGAGCAGAAATCTCTATACGGATTTATTACGAATTTTCAATAATTTTATTGATTATTTGTACTTAAATTTAATCTAGGATTCTTTATGAAGATATTTAGATGATTTAGGATTAGATTTGTTATTTATTTATTAGTTTTTTAGGTTAGATAAAATATGTTTCTTTATTTTATTATTATGTTTACTTTTCCTAATTTAAGTTGAACCCTTCATTTGTAGCCTATTTAAACGCATATTTGCTTCATTAATAAGAAGAACATCATGATTTTATGAGTTGCAAAAACCTTTGGCCATGGGCCATTTTATTTTCAAGGTAGATAGATTTTCCTTGTTATTTTTCGTATCAGAAGTCTTCTTTAACGTAAGTTCGTCAAGTTCTTGTGATGAAGATCATCTTCACACTCTTGCTTGCCTAGGTAATTGCATCTAGGAGGGTGGGTTAGAGCCGCTTGAGGTTGCTTTCTTAGATAATCGCGTCTAAGAGGGTGCCGAGGATAAAATATCCTACAACATCTATCTCGTCATCATCCATTCATCGGAGAGATTCGTGTCGTTTGCAGGTGTTTGCCTATTCAATTGCGATTAGGAGGGTGCCAAGGAAAAATCTATCCAACACCGCCACTATCAAATTCATCCTATCTCATTTTCAACATCAAGATCATACTTTATTATCGGTTTGCTAAACGTGGAGTTTGGGGTTTTCTCGGATCATATTAGTGAGTTTGCTAGATTAATTGTGATCTAGAGGGTTCCTAGATTTTGAGGTAATTCTTGGATCCTGGATTATGTATCATAAGACATACATGCTTGCTGCTGATTATACGAAATCTGGTTTGGCTTCTTGGTCTTGAGGCTTTAGCTCTGGTAAGAGGACGACTGATTCTAGTTTTGGCAGTGGTCAAGCCAAGAGACACCGTGATAGGAGGTATCGCCCGGATCAGAGGCGTGGTGGTGGTGCTGTTGGGCATAGAGCACAGGGGCAGGTGCCCAGGTTTGAGCTTCGCACAACACATGTTGGGCTTGTGGATCGCGTGAGCATTTGAAGCGAGATTGCCCTCGTTTGGCCAGGCAGGGTCAGACACCTACAACTGTTATGGCCAATGCTTGTTGGAGTTGTGGGTCTGGCAACCACCTGAGACGTGATTGTCCTTTGTTAGCTGGAGGTGGGCAGGGTGCTGTACCTGTTGTTGCTCCGCAGAGAGGCCGTGGTCGTGGGCTATTTCAGCACAGAGATGGTGGGCAGAGGACAGTGGCTCACGTCGTTGCTATCCAACATGAGGGAGGTAGACTAGCTAGGGTGTATGCACACCGTGAGGGTCGCAATGACACTAATATTATTGTAGGTACTTTCACTTTATAGTCTTTGTTGTTATATTCGTTAGTTGATTATGGTTCTACCCATTCACATATCTTGGCTGAGCATGCATAGTTGCTTGATATACTTGTTGAAATTCTTAATGTGGGTGTTCGAGTGACCAGTTCATTGGGAGAGACGGTTGTGGTTAGGAAGTTGTATTGTAGATGTCGACAGATGGTTCAGGGTCATGTGTTTGACGTGGATCTGATGGAGTTGCCATTTTATGATTTTGATGTTATTTTGGGGATGGATTGGTTGACCGAGCAAAGGGTTGTGGTAGATTTTGAGACCAAACGGATATCCCTAAAGTTGTCTGATGATCTTGAGGTGCTGGTTTTTGGTGAGAATGCTAAGTTCTTATCTAATGCTGTTTCAGCTTTGGAGGCGAGACGGCTGTTGGATTCTGGATGTGAGACTTTCTTGGCCTATGTTATAAATCCAAGTTCAAAGGAGTCGAGGTGCAGGATATTCGCGTTGTATGCGAGTTTTTGGGTGTTTCTCCAGAAGAGTTACCGGGGTTGCCACTAGACTGTGAGGTTGAGTTTGGCATCAAGGTCTCTGTGGATGCGACACTAGTGTCTATTGCTCTGTATCGCATGGCCCCGAAGGAGTTAAAGACGCAACTGCATGAGTTGCTTGATCGAGGCTTCATTAGACCTAGTATTTCATCGTAGGGTGTACCGGTGTTGTTTGTAAAGAAGAATGACGGTACATTGCGGATGTGTTTTGATTATCGATAACTGAACAAGTTGACGATAAAGAACAAGTATCCTTTGCCGCGGATAGATGATCTGTTTGACCAGTTCAGGGGTGCTTTGGTGTTCTCTAAGATAGATTTGAGGTCTGGGTACTACCAGTTAAGGGTGAAGGAGGTGGATGTGCCCAAGATAGCTTTTTGTACGAGGTACGGGCATTACGAGTTTTTGGTGATACCTTTTGGTTTGACCAATGCGCCAGCTACCTTCATGGACATGATGAACTGAGTGTTCCATGAGTTTTTGGATTAGTTTGTGGTTGTGTTTATCGATGATATTCTCATGTACTCTCGTACCGAGGAGGATCATGATAAGCATTTGCGGAGTGAGCTTCAGACGTTGTTGGTTAATCAGTTGTATGCCAAGTTAAGCAAGTGTGAGTTTTGGCTTAGGGAGGTTGTTTTCCTTGGGCATGTGGTGTCGGCCAAGGGGATTTGTGTTGATCTACACAAGATTGAGGATGTGATGAGTTGGAAGGTGCCTAAATCTGTGATGGAAGTTCAAAGTTTCCTGGGTTTGGCGGGTTATTATCGTAGGTTTGTTGAGGGGTTCTCTAGTATAGTTGCTCCATTGACCAAGTTGTCATAGAAGAATGTTCGTTTTGAGTGGACGGAGGATAAGCAGCGAGCTTTCAAAAAGTTGAAGGAAGCTTTGATGCGAGCTCTAGTCTTGGTTCAGCCTGAATCAGGAAAAGAGTTTGTTGTTTATAGAGATGTGTCGTATGTTGGGCTTAGATGTGTGCTGATGCATGAGGGTAAGGTAGTTGTGTACGCATCTAGACAATTGAAGGTGCATGAGCGTAATTACCCTACTCATGATCTCGAGCTTGCTGCGGTTGTTTTTGCCTTGAAGATCTGGAGGCATTACCTTTACAGTGAGAAGTGTGTGGTTTATACGAATCATAAAAGTTTAAAGTATTTGATGACGCAGAAAGAGTTAAACCTTAGGCAGCGAAGGTGGTTGGAGTTGCTTAAGGATTATGATCTAACCATTGAATATCACCCGGGTAAGGCTAACATTGTAGCTGATGCATTGAGTAGAAAGGTTGTTGTAGAGTTGAGGGCTATGTTTGCTAGGTTGAGTGTGACGCGTGACTGTGGGTTGTTGGCTGAGTTGTAAGTGAAGCTCACAGTTGATAAAAGAGAAGCAACCGTGTGATGAGAGTTTTGTACCGCATGTGAAGGATATCATGGATGGGAATCCTACGAATTTTCATTTTAATGATGATGGAGTGTTGTGTTTTAAAGTTCGGGTTGTGGTGCCCGAAGATGAGGAGTTGAGGTGTACCATTTTGACCGAAGCGCATGCTAGTCCTTTTGCTATGCATCCCAGTAGTACTAAGATGTATCGAGGGTTGAAGAAAAGTACTATTGGGTTGGTTTGAATAAGGAAATGGATGATTTTATTGGCCGATGCATGGTGTGTCAGCGTGTAAAGGCTAAACATTAGTTTCCTTCTGGGTTCTTACAACCGTTGTAGTTACCAAAGTGGAAATGGGAAAGAATCACCATGGATTTTGAGTATGGGTTGCCATTGACGCCAACCAAAAAGGATTCTATTTGGGTGATTGTGGGTCTGAAACCCCCTTGACCCGGCCTAGATGCCTAACCGAACCAAGAAGGCTACATTAGGTTTGCCGTAGCAAACCCAAGAGATACAACCAAGCCCGATCCAATTTTTTTTAGATGCCAATTATTAACCCTGAATGTACATAAGGACATCAGGTGCAACCCCAACTCAATCGGGCGTCAATTTGACATCCAATTGATCATATTCACAAATTAGGGACCAAATTGCAAATACAGAAAATTTCAGGTGAAAACTCATTTTTGGATTACCAATCTCTAATTAGTCAGGTTCCAAATTTCCATCTCAAATTTCAGCTTAAACCGATCATCCTACCATATATAATTGCATCAGCAAGAATTAGGGACTAAAATGCAAAGAGAGCCAAAACTGCCCAAAGGTGACATTCACGTGAGAAACGGTCATCGTATCAAAACGGGTAAGCCCGTATCGATACGGTTTGAAACACACCGTTTTGATACACCACCAAGACGTATCGATATGCCTAACTGAATTACCGAACTTTTGAAACATTTTAAACCGTACCGATACGGTTACTCAGGTGTTTCGATGTGCGGGTTCAAGTTCCAAAAGTGAATTCCATTGGCTAAAACTCGTATCGAAATGCGCATCCCCATACCGGTACACCCGGTCAAATTTTCCTAGGCCTATCGAAACGCACCAGACCCGTACCAATCCCACCAGCCTGAAATTGCCTAGTTGTACCGATACGGTCCCCCGCATATCGGTACGCATAGGCCTAAAATGTCATATTTGGCTGATTTTTCATGCCAAAAGCATACTCAAACCACTCCAACATGCTTTAAGTACAATACTAACATGTCAAACATATCTCATGCTAACTAGCAACACATATCTAATGGCACAACAAGGATTCATGCATCAAAGAGGAAATCTACAGTCATACTTCCTAATATGCATCCAACCAACATACCAAAAGGTAAACTAGCACCAAAAACAATCCTTAAAGAGCATTTACAACCCAATAGCAACTAAAGAAACATGCTCAAACAGGGAGTTTCATAAAACATCTCCCAAAACACAACAAGTACCCCATGGCCCTTATTCATTATAGTCTAGTCTCTAACATACTTTGGAAACAAGTCTTGCCAATATCCCCTTGCTTCTTGCTGCCTCCCAAGACCTCAATTATCTGCATTGGTGGACAACGAGAGCGTAAGCACACAAGGCTTAGTCAGGAAAGCTCTAAAACAAACACCATCAATGCTTTAAAACCATTTTCACAACATTATCCTTTAAAACATCATCATGCCCCTTTTTAAACATGCACTTTATATCATTTAAACCAGCATATTAAACCATATGCTACATATATCATTATTCAACAGCAAGTCACATTGCTAACTCTCTACTTAAGCCTTCCCATGCATTGCTACCAAATGCAAAGCTTAAGGAGAAACATGTATAAATCACATTATACAACAAAAACATTTCAATGATACATTAACAAATATATTGGCTTTCAAGTGATCATTAAACAAGTCCATTAACAAAAGAGTTCATCGCATACACAGATTCAACAAGTGTTAACCCAACACTTCAAGCCATCTCAATCGAAATAGTGATACAATCACAATAACGGTACATTAACAACCGGGTACAATAACAATCGGGTACCATAACAACCCATGGGGACATCCACCCCAATCACCGGTTAGACACTTAATCCACTAACGGGAGTATTCGGTATTGTTTAACCCCTCTACCATTAGGGTACTTGGATAGAGTATTCGGTACACTGTATAAACCCCTCAACATCCAAGGCAACTTATTTACAGTGCACTCAATCCTATGGCCGGCCAACTATATCCGATAACAAATTTTTAAACCACATCACTTGCCAATATAATTAACCAAATAACATTTACCTCACTGTTTTTAAAAAGCATTAAACCATGCCCTTTCCAAAGCAATAACCATGCTTTAAAACACAAGTATAAACCATATACTTACAAGGATCACTTACCATGTGCATCCTTCAGCATTACATGCTTAAAAATAGTATATCAAATACTTAAAAACATGTTTAAACAGTAGGTAACATGTAAATCAAAACATGTGCATAAAACCATTTCAACCTAGCACGACCGAGAGAGAAAACCACTTAATACTTACTTCTGAGTCTAGGTAAGCATTTCAAGCTCTACCTTAACTCCCAAAACTCTATTTCGAAACATCAAAACGCTTTAAACCACGTTTCCACTCTCACTGATACGTGAAACCTCGATTCACCGACGTGAAATCAAGTGTCCGAAACCTCAACGCTTCTCCAATCACTTTCGGCTCAGCCTCCCCTGTTTTTACCACAAAACAACAGAGGATTAATGCATAATAATGCATTCCAAACATAGAAGCTACAATCCTTCTCGGATTTCCACAACACCTTCACAATTAACCCTCCACAACAACCGAAAACATAACCAAAACACTTCGATTCACAACCCAGCCAACATCTATCAATCTAAAATCACTTTCATCATAAAACACATCTAAAAGCATATTCAAAACAACCTACTACCTCCAGCAACCTTACAACCATATAAACACCACAAAACCTCAAAACTAACAACCAAAACAAATAGAGATTCTTAAGTTTCAAGATTCCATTGATAAAAACCACTTATCAACATTATTAAACATCCAAAATATGAATCAAAGCAACCTCACTTACTGGAAATCAGATCCAATTCGCGAATCAACTCATTTTTCCCAAATAACTCAATTAAACATTAGAAAATCATCAAAACCAGATTAGAAACACAAAAAAAAGGATCAAATGCTTGGGAATTTCAATAAAGAACCATACAATAGAGTAGATCTCAAACCTTACCCCTATTGTGAAGTTTCTCCCTCAATTGGTTTGTGAAAAGCTAAGAAAACACAAGATTATTGTAAGATTTTGTATAAACAATCTTTATAAAACAATTTGATTTAATAAAATCAAGTTAGAAACCACCTCACCTCTGGAAATTTGATGAAAACTTAGTGTTTGGCTGAGGAGAGAATAGAGAGAAAAAGTTGAGAGAAAATGACGTGATTTTTGTTTTGGAAAAGATAACTAACTTTTTAACAAAATCCTCTTTAATTATTAATTAAACCACATGTTAAAATAAGTCAAATCAAGGGAGAAATCATCAGAAACCAAATGGTAAAATAGCTCATTAAAGATTCTAAGTATTTGACCCTTTTCATTTTAGTCACTAGAAAATCACAGTTTTCAAAACATTCATTTTGGTCACTAACCAAAATGTCCATCTTCCAAAACCCATTTTTCAAAATTGATTCCACCATTATTAAATATATAATCACTAATGATTTTTAAGAATTTTCCATAATTTTTCCAACACCAAAAACATACGATCCCGAAACTGACTCGAATCTCTACTCTGGTCCACCGGACCGTCTAATAGTCCAACTTGCGTTCCCACATGGCCTCCTCAACACAACGGTGCTTCTACAACATCTTAACCAACTCGACTGTTTTGCCACGGAGCACCTTATTGATGGTATCAAGAATCTCTACTGGTTCCTCATCATAAGATAGGTCTAGTCTGAACTCGATCTCCTCCACCGGCATGACATGTGATGGATCTGACCTATACCTCCGCAACACCGAAACGTGGAACACATCATGGATCTTTCCAACTCCGGGGGTAACCTCAAATGGTACGCAACAAGACCCATATGCTCGAGAACCTCGTATGGTCCAATGAACCTCGGGCTAAGCTTCCCTTTTCGCCCAAAATGCAACACCTTTTTCCAGGGCGATACTTTCAAAAACACTTTATCACCCACAGCGTACTCTATATCCCTACGCTTCAAATCCGCATAGGATTTTTGGCGATCTGCAGCCGCTTTTAAGCGCTCACATATCAACTTCACCTTTTTGGTTGTGCCTTTCAAAACATTGGGCATCGACACAAACGTTTCCCCCGCTTCTGCCCAGTACACGGGCGTACGACATTTTCTGCTATACAACGCCTCATACGGTGCCATTTGTATGCTAGCATGATTACAGTTATTGTAAGCAAACTCCACTAACGACAACTACTTCTCCCACGTTCCTTAATACTCAATAACACAACACCTTAGCATATCCTCGAGAACCTGAGTCACGTGCTCCGACTGACCATCCGACTGAGGGTGGTACGAGGTACTAAAACTCAACCGGGTTCCCAAAGCACGATGTAAACTCACCCAAAACCTTGCGGTGAACCGCGGATCCCTATCCGAAAATATAGATTTGGGCACCCCGTGCAAACGCACCATTTCAGAGATATACAACTCAGCCAACCTGTCCAAGGTATACGTAGCATGCATAAGCACAAAATGCGCACACTTCGTAAACCGATCTACAATCACCCAAATAGAATCCTTTTTGGTCGGCGTCAAAGGCAGCCCAGACACAAAATCCATGGTGATTCTTTCCCACTTCCATTATGGTATCCTCAATGGCTGCAACAACCCGGAGGGAAACTGGTGCTCAGCCTTCACCCGCTGACAAACCATACACCATGCAAGGAAATCAGCCGCATCCCTCTGCAGTCCAACCCAATAGTACTCCTCCTTCAACCCTCGATACATCTTAGTACTACCGGGATACATAGCAAAAGGACTAGCGTGTGCCTCAGTCAAAATAGTACGCCTTAACTCTTCATCTTCAGGCACCACTATTCGACCTTTGAAACACAACACCCCATCATCGTTGAAATGAAAATCCATAGGGTTTCCATCCCTAATATCTTCCACATAAGATACCAAACTCCCATCATACGGTTGCTTCTCCTTAATCATCTGCGAAAATGACGGCTTCACTTGCAACTCGGCTAATAATCCCCCGTCATTCGACACACTCAACCGAGCAAACATGGCTCATAACTCCACAGCCGCTTTCCTACTCAAAGCATCTGCCACAACATTGGCTTTCCCTGGATGATACTCAATGGTCAGATCATAATCCTTAAGTAACTCCAACCATCTACGTTGCCTAATATTCAATTCCTTCTGTGACATCAGATATTTCAAACTCTTATGATCTGTATAAACCACACACTTCTCCCTATAGAGGTAATGCCTCCAAATCTTTAAGGCAAACACAACAGCGGCCATCTCAAGATCGTTAGTAGGGTAGTTACATTCATGCACCTTCAACTGCCTAGATGCATACGCCACTACCTTACCCTCCTGCATCAACATGCAACCGAGCCCAACATACGACGCATCACTATAAACAACGAACTCCTTCCTTGATTCTGGTTGAACCAAGACCAGAGCTCGCGTCAAAGCTTCCTTCACCCTTTCAAAAGCTCATTGTCTATCCTCCGTCCACTCAAACCGAACATTCTTCTACAAAAACTTTGTTAACGGGGTCTCCAAACTAGAGAACCCTTCGACAAACCTCCAGTAGTAACCCGCCAAACCAAGGAAACTCCTAACCTCCGTTACAGACTTAAGCTCCTTCCAACTCATTACAGCCTCAACCTTAAGCGGATCAACACGGATTCCTTCGGCCGACACCACATGTCCGAGAAACACAACTTCCTTGAGCCAGAACTCACATTTGCTTAACTTAGCATAAAGCTGATTAGCCAATAGCGTCTGAAGCACAATTTTCAAATGTCTGTCATGATCCTCCTCGGTACGAGAGTACACAAGGATATCATCGATGAACACGACCACGAACTGATCCAAAAACTCATGAAACACACGGTTCATCATGTCCATAAAAGTAGCAGGTGCATTGGCTAAACCAAACAACATCACAAGAAACTCGTAATACTCGTACCTTGTACGGAAGGCTATTTTGGGCACATCCACCTCCTTCACCTTCAACTAATAGTACCCCGACCTCAAATCTATCTTGGAAAACACCGAGGCTCCCCTAAACTAATCAAACAGGTCCTCTATCCGCAGTAAGGGATACTTGTTCTTTATTGTCAACTTATTTAATTGCTGGTAATCTATACACATCCGCAACGTACCATCTTTCTTCTTAACAAACAACACCAGCGCTCTCCACAGTGAAATACTGGGTCTAATAAACCCATGATCAAGCAACTCCTTCAACTACGTTTTCAGCGCTTTCAATTCCTTCGGAGCCATGCGGTACAGAGCAATGGATACATGTGCCATACCTACAAAGACCTCAATGCCAAACTCTACCTCATGGTTAGGTGGCAACCCTGGTAATTCCTCCGGAAAAACACCCAAAAACTCACATACGGTGCAAACATCCTACACCCTCAACTCCTTCGATCCAGGATTCATAACATAGGCCAAATAAGCCTGACATCCTGAATCCAACATTCGACTTGCTTCCAAAGCCAAAACAGCACTAGACAAAAACTTGGCATTCTCGCCAACAACCACTACCTCATAATCTTCTGACAACCTCAAGGATATCCGTTTGGTCTCAAAATCCACCACAGTCTGATGTTCGGTCAACCAATCCATACCCAAAATCACATCAAAACCATGGAATGGTAACTCCATCAAGTCCATGGCAAACACATGTCCTGAACCATCAGCGGACACCTACGATACAACCTCCTAACCACGACTGTCTCCCCAAGAGAACTAGTCACTCTAACACTCACATTGAGAATTTCAACAGATATATCAAGCAACTCAACATGCTCGCCCAAAATATATGAATGAGTAGAACCAGAATCAACCAACGAATACAATCACAAAGGCTGTAGGGTAAAAGTAGCTGCAATCACATGAGTGTCATTGCGACCCTCACGGTGCGCATACACCCTAGCCGGTCCACCTCCCTCAAGCTGGATAGCAACAGTATGAGCTACAGTCCTTTGTCCACCATCTCGTCGCTGAAACGGTCCGCGGCCACGACCACGACCACGCTGCTGAGCAACAACATGTGCAGCACCCTGCCCACCTCGGGCCAACAACAGACAATCATGCCTCTAATGGTCGCCCGACCCACAACTCCAGCAAGCATTAGCCTCCACAGGCGCAGGTACCTGACCCTTTCTGGCCAAACACGGGAAATCTCACCTCAAATAATCTCGAGATCCACAAACCCAACAAGTGCTAAACGGTGCTCTAACCTGGGTACCCTGCCCCTGGACTCCACGTCCCACAACACCTCCGCCATTCCTCGACTCTGGGAAAAACCTCCTATCACGATGTCTTTTGGCCTAACCACCGCTATAACCCGAATCAACAACTCTCTTACCTGAGCTAGAACCTCGCAATCCAAAAGCCAAACCCAAATTCTGCTCCACATCCTTAGCTCACGAAACTAGCACGTCAAAGTCGGTGTAATTAGCAGTAAGCATGTATGTCTTAACATCATATACAAGCCTGTATCAGAAACGATCACATCGCATACGCTCGTCAGGAACCAACTCAGGTGCATACCGACTCAACCTCACGAACTACACCTCATAGTCCGCAACAGACATACTGCCCTGCACCAAAGCCATAAGCTCACGTTTCTTCTCATCTTGATATCGGACTCCCAAAAACTTATTATAGAAAGCTTCACAGAAGAACTCCCAGGTTACATCATCCGTCGCCATATTGGATATCGTGGTAGTCCACCATGTATAAGCATCACCCTATAGTAAGGAAACCGCACAGCCCAGCTTACGAGCATCGGTGCACCCGATCTGGCCCAATATCCTCTCAGTACTGTCCAACCAACCCTCAGAAGCCTCAGGCAATAACCCTCGAAACTCAACTTCACCCAAACTACGAAGATGCTCTAGCGGCAAACCTTGCCCCTCAACCGGTGTTGTTGGCACACAAACACCCGTAACTGCTGCCTGAAACGCACCAGTCATGGCCTGTATCAACGGTGCCATATCACCCATCCCTGGCCCAGTCGGCCCAGATGGTACTTGCTACACTCCCTCAGGTGGATTAGGTGGGGGCGGTGGCAACCCTTCAGGAGGTACAACTTCTCCTTCATCATCCTACCCAGCGGAAGCAGCAATCGCACTAGATCGTAACTCCCTCCTTGGTCCCATCGTGCTAAAATATATCTAGGGCATGATAATCATTTCAAAACAAAATAGTCAGGCCTGCCTCAAGCAAGGATCCAAGACTTTCATTTCAAAAATCAAAATTTTCCAGACTATAATAATAAGGCAATGGGTACCCCAAAACATCCCCGACATAGCATACAACAACCAACATTCATATATCAATCATTGTGCATATCAACCAGCATACATATAACAATCACCGTACACATCATACAATAGAGCATAACTCACGACAACAATACAACAACCTCACAAACGAACCAAACCTGGCTATGATACCACCAAATGTAATCCATTTGACTCGACCTAGATGTCCAACCGAACCAAGAAGGCTACATTTGGTTTACCGTAGCAAACCAAAGAGATACAACCAAACCCGGTCTAATTTTTTTCTTTTATCTTATCTAGATGCCAATTATTAAAACCTACATGTTCATACGGACATCAGGTGCAACCCCAACTCAATTAGGCATCAATTTGACATCCAATTGATCATATTCGCAAATTAGGGACCAAATTGCAAATACAAAAAATTTCAGGGTGAAAACTCATTTTTAGATTACCAATCTCTAATTAGTCAGGTTCCAAACTTCTATCTCAAATTTTAGCTTAAACCAATCATCCTACCATTTATAATTGCATCCGCAAGAATTAGGGACTAAAATGTAAAGAGAGCCAAAACTACCCAAAGGTGACATTCACGTGAGAAACAGTCATCCGTATCGAAACGGGCAAGCCCGTATCGATACAGTTTGAAATACACCATTTCGATACACCACCAAGTTGTATCGATACGCCTAACTGAATTATTGAACTTTTGAAATATTTTAAGCCGTACCGATACGGTTACTCAAGTGTTTCAATACGCGGGTTCAAGTTGCAAAAGTGAATTACAGAGGTTAAAACTCGTATCGAAACGCCCATCCCCATACCGGTACACCAAGCCAAATTTGCCTAGGCGTATCGAAACACACCAGACCTGACCGATCCCACCAGCCTAAAATTGCCTAGCCATACCGATACGGTCCCCCGCGTATCGGTACGCTTAGGCTTAAAATGTCACATTTGGATGATTTTTCATCCCAAAAGCATACTCAAACCACTCCAATATGCTTTAAGTACAATACTAACATGTCAAACATATCTCATGCTAACTAGCAACACATATCTAATGGCACAACAAGGATTCATGCATCACAGAGGAAATCTATAGGCATGCTTCTATTATGCATCAAACCAACATACCGAAAGATAAACTAGCACCAAAAATAATCCTTAAAGACCATTTAAAACCCAATAGCTACTAAAGAAACATGCTCAAACAGGGAGTTTCACAAAACATCTCCCAAAACACAACAAGTACCCCATTGCCCTTATTCATTATAGTCTAGTCTCTAACATACTTTGGAAACAAGTCTTGCCAAGAACCTCTTGCTTCTTGTTGCCTTCCAAGACCTCAATTATCTGCAGTGATGGACAACGAGAGCGTAAGCACACAAGGCTTAGTGAGGAAAGCTCTAAAACAAACACCATCAATGCTTTTAAAACCATTTTCACAACATCATCCTTTAAAACATCATCATGCCCCTTTTTAAACATGCACTTTATATCATTTAAACCAGCATATTAAACCATGTGCTACATGTATCATTATTCAACAGCAAGTCACATTGCTAACCCTCCACTTAAGCCTTCCCATGCATTACTACCAAATGCAACCCACAGGGACATCCACCCCAATCATCGGTTAGACGCTTAATCCACTAATGGGAGTATTCGGTACTATTTAACCCATTTACCGTTAGGGTACTTGGTGGAGTATTCGGTACACCGCATAAACCCCTTAACATCCAAGGCGGCTTATTTACAGTGCACTCAATCCTACGGCCGGCCAACTATATCTGATAATAATTTTTAAAACCACAACACTTGCCAATATAATTAACCAAATAACATTTACCTCATTGTCTTTAACAAGCATTAAACCATGTCCTTTCCAAAGCAATAACCATGCTTTAAAACCCAAGTATAAACAATATACTTACAAGGATCACTTACCATGTGCATCCTTTAGCATTACATGCTTAAAAATAGTATATCAAATACTTAAAAACATGCTTAAACAATAGGTAACATGTAAATCAATACAAGTGCATAAAACCATTTCAAACTAGCACGACCGAGAGAGAAAACCACTCAATACTTACTTTCGAGTCTAGGTAAGCATTTCAAGCTCTACCTTAACTCCCAAAACTCTGTTTTGAAACATTAAAACACTTTAAACCACGTTTTCACTCACTAATACGCAAAACCTCGATTTGCCGATTCAAAATCAAGTGTTTGAAACCTCCAATGCTTCTCCAATCACTTCCGAATTAACCTCCCCTATTTTTACCACAAAAAAATAGAGGATTAATGCATCATAATGCATTCTAAACACAACAACTACAATCCTTCTCGAATTTCCACAACACATTTACAATTAACCTTCCACAACAACCAAAAACATAACCAAAACACTTCGATTCACAACCCAGCCAACATCTATCAATTTAACATCACTTTCATCATCAAAACACATCTAAAAACAGATTCAAAACAACCTACTAACTCCAGCAACCTTACAACTATATAAACACCACAAAACCTCAAAACTAACAACCAAAACAAATAGAGATTCTTAAGTTTCGGGATTGCATTGATAAAAACCACTTATCAACATTATTAAACATCCAAAATATGAATCAAAGCAACCTCACTTACTGGAAATCAGATCCAATTCGCGAATCAACTCATTTTTCCCAAATAACTCAATTAAACATTGGAAAATCATCAAAACCAGATTAGAAACAGAAAAACAAGGATCAAATGCTTGGGAATTTCAATAAAGAACCATACAATAGAGGAGATCTCAGACCTTACCCTTATTGTGAAGTTTCTCCCTCAATAGGTTTGTGAAAAGCTAAGAAAACACAAGATTATTGTAAGATTTTGTATAAACAATCTCTATAAAATAATTTGATTTAATAAAATCATGTTACAAACCACCTCACCTCTGAAATTTTGATGAAAACTGAGTGTTTGGCTGAGGAGAGAATAGAGAGAAAAAGTTAAGAGAAAATGACGTGAATTTTGTTTTGGAAAAGATAACTAACTTTTTAACAAAATCCTATTTAATTATTAATTAAACCACATGTTAAAATAAGTCAAATCAAGGGAGAAATCACCAGAAACCAAATGGTAAATTAGCTCCTTAAAGATTCTAACCAAAATGTCCATCTTCCAAAATCCATTTTTCAAAATTGATTCCATCATTCTTAAATATACAATTAATAGTGATTTTTAAGCATTTTTCCATAATTTTTCCAACACCAAAAATATATGATCCCGAAACCGACTCGAATCTCCACTCTGGTCCACCAGACCGTCTAATAATCCACCAAACTCGCTAAGCTCTAAAATTGGGGCGTTACAGGATCGGTTCACAAAGTGTGCATTTTGTGCCAGTACATACGACATATGCCTTGGGTAAGTTGGCCAAGCTGTATATTTCTAAGATTGTACGGTTGTAAGGGTGCCTAAATCCATAGTTTTAGATCGAGATTCGTGCTTTACGGTAAGGTTTTAGGAAATTTTGCATCGTGCTCTTGGTACATGGCTGAATTTTAGTACCTCGTATCATCCTCATACAAATGGGCAGTCGGAGCGTGTGATACAAGTCTTGGAGGATATGTACAGGTGTTGTATCATTTAGTTCTAGGGAACGTGGGAGGAACAGTTGCCGTTGGTGGAGTTTACTTCTAATAACAATTATCAAGCTAGTATACAGATGGCATCGTATGAGGCCCTGTATGGTAGAAAGTGCCGTACATCATTGTGTTGGGCTGAGGTCGAAGAAAAACATGTTACTCTGCCTGATGTGTTGAAAGGCACCAATGAAAAGGTGAAGCTGGTATGTGAGCGCTTGAAAGTGACTTCGGATAGTCAGAAATCCTACATTGATTTGAAGCGTAAATATATAGAGCATGTTGTTGCTGACCGTGTATTTTTGAAAGTGTCACTATGGAAAAAGGTGATACGATTCGGACGTAAGTGTAAGCTTAGTCCGAGGTTTATTGGGCCATATGAGGTTGTGGAGTATGTTGGTCCTGTGGCTTATCGATTGAGGTTGCCTCCCGAGTTAGAATAAATTCATGATGTGTTTCATGTATCGATGTTTCGGAGCTATCAGTCAGATCCATCGCATGTTATGCCAATAGAGGATGTTGAGTTGAGGCCGGATTCATCTTATGATGATGAATCGATGGAGATCCTTGATACCATCAGCAAGGTTCTGCGTGGCAAGATGGTCGAGCTTGTTAAGGTGTTGTGGAGGCACCGCGGTGTTGAGGAAGCCATGTGGGAACGCAAGTTGGAGATGCTGAAGCAGTTTCTGCATCTGTTTCCTCCAGGTAAAATTTCGAGGATGAAATTTCCTAAGTGGGGGAGAGTTGTAATGCCCCAGTTTTTGGCCTAGCAGTTTTTAGCATGTTAGACGGTACGGTGGATAGTGTTAGGGATTCGGGTCAGATTCAGGAGTAAATATTTTTCGGTAAGATAAAAATATGGAAAAATGGTTAAAATCATATTTTAATATATGGTTAATATTGGTGAAAACGATTTTGGAAAATGGGTTTTGGAAGGTTGACATTTTGGTAGGTGACCAAAATGTAATTTTTGAAAACTGTTTTTAAAGGTGACTAAAATGAAAAGGGTCAAATTCTTAGAATCCTTAAGGAGGTATTTTACCAAGTTTTTGCTGGTGATTTCTCCTTTCTAATTAAGTCATTTTAACATGTGCTTTGAAAGATAATTAAAAGGGATTTTAGATACTAAAATTAGTTATTTGGTTTTAAAGAGATTTGACGTAACCTTTCTATCAACTTTTCTCTCCGTCTATTTTCTGCCAAACACTCTAGTTTTCACCAAATTCCAGAGGTGAGAGATCTATTTTCTTGAATTCTTGATTTATAAATGATTCTTTATCTTTGATTTATAAATCCTCATTGAAATCTTGTGTTTTCTTATCTTTAAGGAAGCCAGTTGAGGGAGAAAGCACACAATAGGGGTAAGGTACGTGATCTCCTCTATTGAATGGTTCTTTATTGATATTCCCAAGTGTTTGATCCTTGATTTATGGTTTATAATATGATTTTTGTGTTTTTATTTTGAATTAATTAATTTAACTGGGTAAATGTGATGAAATTGTGAAAGATCCATATTGGATCTATTTTCTAGTGTTGAGGAATGATTTTAAACATATTTTGGATGTATTATAATGTTTTTAAGTTGATTTTAACAATGGAATCCTGAAACTCTTGAATCTCTAATGGTTTAGGTTGTTAGAATTGTGTTTTTGTGGAGTTGTGGGGCTGTGTAGTTGCTAGAAGTGTTTGGATGAATTAATCCTATTTTTAAGTGTTATTTGATGATTATGGAAGTGTTAGATTGTTAGGTTGTTGCTGGGTTCTGTTTGGAAAGGATTAGATGATGATTTCGATTGTTGTGATTGAGTAATTGTGAGAGGATTCTAAAAGTTCATGAGGATTTGTTGTTGCAGTGTTTTGAATTCATTGAGATGCATTAATCCTCTATTGTAATGTAATTAAAACAGGGGAGGTTGACCCGGAAGTGATCGGGGAAGCTTTGGAGGCTTCAGACACTTGATTTCGCGTTAGCGAATCGAGGTTTCGTGTATCGGTGAGTGAGAACGTGAATTCCAACTTTGGAATGTTTTAAAGGTGGTTTATGGGGGTTTAAACTTAGCTTGAACGATGGTTTAAGCTTGGAAGTAAGTATAAAGTGGATTTCTCTCTCAGTCGTGCTTTTACGAAATAGTTTTATGTACTTGTTTTGGTTCACATTGTACTATGTTTTAGAATGTTTTAAAGTATGTGAAATACAGTTTTTGATCATGAAATGATGATGGATGCACGTGGTAAGTGATCCCTGTAAGGATATGGTTTATACTTGTAGTTAAAAGCATGGTATGCTGCTTTGGAAATTGTTTGGTTTATTGCTTGGAAAAATAGTGAGGTAAATGGTTAATTCTATTGGCAAGTGATGTGGTTTTAAATTGTTATCGGATATAGTTGGCCGGCCATAGGATTGATAGTGCACTATAATAAGTCACCTTGGATGTAGAGGGGTTTTGATCCGTGTACCGTAAACTCCATCCAAGTCCCCTAACGGTAGAGGGGTTATATAGTACCGTAAACTCCCGTTAGTGATTAAGCATCTAACCAATAAAAGGGGTTGGTGTCCCCGTAGGTTGAAAGCGTACCCAGTTGTTAATGTATCGCGATTGTGATTGTATTGCTATTCCGGTTGAGATGGCTTGGAGTGTTGCGAGGACACTTGTTGAATCCGTGTATCCGATGAACAATTTTGGGAAATGGAACTTGGTTATTGAATACTTGTGAGCCATTATAATTGTTGAGGTATCATTGGAAGGTTTATATTGTATGATGTGATTTATACATTTTGCTCTTTATGCTTTGCATATGGTTGTTATGCATAGGAAGGCTTAAATTGAGGTTTAGCAATGGGATTTGCTGCTGGCTATTGATATATGTTGCATATGGTTTATTATGCTGGTTTTTTAAAGATGTTAAGTGCATTGTTTTCAAGGCATGATAATGTTTTAAAGGATTATTGAAATGATATTTCAATGTAATGTTAAGTAATGGTTTTAATGCATTGATGGTGTGTTGTTTTTGAGCACTCCTCACTAAGCCTAGTATGCTTGTGCTCTCTATGTCCATCAATGCAAATAATTAAGGGCTTGGAAGGCAGTGGTAATTAAGGGATCACAACAATATTTGGTAACCAAAGTATGTGGATTAAACTATAAGTAATAAGGGCAATGGGGTTTCCGTTGTTATTTTGGGAGATGTTTTGTTAAACTCCCTGCTTGAGCAAGTTTATTTTGCTGCTCTTGGATTGTAAATGGCCATTATGGATTGTTTCTGGTGATGGTTTGAAGTTGCATGTTTTTCTTGCTTGGTTTTAGGAAGCATGCCTATAGTTTGATCCTTTGATAGCATAAGCTTGTCTTGATTGCCAAATCTTGTTGCAAGTGTTAGGATATGCTTGAATGGATGTTTATATGCATGTATGCAAGTTGCTAGGACCCAAATGCATCTAGATTTGAGTATGAAACTAGCTAAAAATGACATTACAGGCTCAGGCGTACCGATACGCAAGGGACCGTATCGGTATGGCTAGGAAAGTTTTGGCTTGGTGTTTTGATACGGGCATGGGGGTACCGGTACAGTACATTGCTACTGAAATTTGCTTTTTGGAACAAACCCCGCGTACCGAAACACATGCTGACCGTATCAGTACGATACGTGATAAATTTAAATAGGATTTTGGTTTCAAAATGGCATACCGATACGGGTTAAGGTGTACCGAAACGATATGAGCACTGCATCAATACGGTTAGCAGCGTATCAATACGAGTGGCCATTATTTTAGTTAATGTCATGGATTTGCAGTTCTGTTTTCTCGCGTTTTAGTCCCTGTATATTGGTGATGCAATTGAATGAGATTGGACGATCTTTTTGATCTGGTTTTTGACACGTGGGCATGGAATTTGATTAATCAAAGGTTGGTAACATAAAATTGGGTTAGTCCTTGTAGTTTCCCAAAATTGTAATTTAGTCCCTAAAGTGTAATTGTGTCCAATTGGATGTCGATTCAATGCCTGATTGAGTCAAGTTTTCATTTGTGATCAGTGTGCACATGTAGGATGATAATTGTGCATCTAGATAAGATAAAAGAAAAAATGGACATGTTTTGGGTTTCTTTTTCACGGTTTACTTTGGTAAACCTAATGTAGCTCGCTCGGTTCGGTCTTGCGACTAGGCCGGGTCGAGGGGGTTACAGGTATAGCTAGGCAAAATTGAGCTTTAGTTTTGGTACATATATGGGTGTACTAGTACAGTTTTACGCCACTAGAAGTTGCTTTTTGAGACAAAACCCGCGTACCGGAATGCATTGTATCCGTATCGGTACGACCAAATTATAATTTAAAATAAGATTTCAGAGATTATCAAGCGTACCAGTACGATAGTTGGCATACCAAAACGGAGCCATTTAGTAGCCAGCACTGTATCGATACGGTTGCTCGCATATGGCTATTAATTCAGTTAATGTCATGGAAGTGCAGTTTTGGTTTCTTTCAATTTAGTCCCTGAATCTTGTTTAATCAATTTAATAAGTTTGAATGGTCGGATTGATTTGAGAATTATCATGCAAGCATGTAATCTGACTAATTGAGGATTGGTAACCTTAATTCCAGTAAAGGTCCTTAATTTTATGAGATTTATGTTTATGTCCCTAAAATGTAATGTATAGATTGGTTTCTTTTTCATGGTCCGTTTCCTTTTAATTACATCCACTGCAAGCATGAACAATTTGGGTTAGTATTTTGCATCTAAACAAGATAAAAAGAAAAAAAGGACCGATTTTCATAATCTTCCCCCAGTTTTTATCGGCAAACCTAATGTAGCTCACTTGGTTTGGTCGGGCGTCTAGGCCAGGTCGAGGGGGTTATATTTGTTGGTATCAGAGCCAGGTTACGAAAGGTTGGGATGTTGTTGTTTGATTGTATGATATGCACGGTGATTGTGAGTATGTGCAGTGATTGTTTTACATCATATTGGGGTATGAATTGGAAACACATTGCCTATTACCGAGGTCTTAAAATGTTTTATAAGGTTGTCTTGGATCATTTTCCTTATGTTAGCCTGACTTTAATGTGTTTTGATGCTTTTGTTACCATGGCTCGACGTGAAAGACTCATTCTACGGTTGGTAATGCCAGGTCTGGGCAAAATATTGACGATGGAGGGAATCCTCTTATTACCTTACCTCCTCCTCGTCCGTTGGTTCCTTCAGTTGACGTTGGGGTAGGTGGTGTACCCTAGGCTCCTCAAGGGCCAGTTTTTGGAGATTCGACTCTGTTAATCTAAGAGATGACAGTGGCTTTTCAAGCAGCGATGGCCGGAATACAAGTGCAAGCACCAGCACCTGATAAGGTGGTTAATCAAGGTTTGCCCTTGGAGCATCTTCACAATTTGGGAGGCGAGGAATTTAGGGGTTTGAGCCCTGAAGCAGCCGAGGGATGGCTGGAAAAGATAATCCACATTCTGGATCAGATAGGTTATAACAATGTACGCAGGTTGGGTTGCACTGTGTCCTTGTTGCAAGGTGATGCTTACCATTGATGGGTGACCACGATTGCGGGTGTCCTAGAGGCAGATGTGACATGGGAGTTCTTTCGGAGAGCTTTCAAGAGGAAGTATCTTGGTTCTCAGTATTAGGATGCGAAGAAGCGCGAGTTTATGTTGCTTTCGTAGGGTGGCATGTAAGTTGCCGAATATAAGGTAAAGTTTATTCGCCTAAGTCAGTATGCCCCAGATTTGGTTTTCGATGATCAATAGAGGTATGAAAGGTTTTGCTATGGTCTTGTGAAGAACATCAAGACGTATCTATTGGCTGCGGATTATATAGATTTTGATGTGTTGGTCAATAGTGCTAAGGATATCGAGCAGTCCCTCAATGTGGCAGGATAGGCTTCGAGCATGGGCTCGAGTAAGAGAGCGATTGATTTAGGCTATCTTTGGGAAGTAGAATAGGAGATCTCGGGATAAGAGGCATAAATCAAATTACAAACGTGGTGGCGGTGTTGGCCAGGGTAATTCAAGAGCTCGTGTTGTAGCTGAGTGTGGACGATGTGGTAAACGTCACACAGGTGAGTGTTGGGGAAATACCTTGAGTTGCTGGATATGTGGATCTCCTGATCATATGAAATGTGATTGTCCTCGTGTTGTGGGGATCCACTGATTTGGGCTGCTATACCTGCTAGGGGCCGAGGCTATAGCAGGGGTAATTTTCAGAGACGTGAGGATGGATAGCAGGCTGTAGCACATGCAGTCGCTGTGCGACCAGAGAATGGTTGGCCGGCTCGGGTTTATGATCATCGTGAGGGGCGCATTGACACTAATGCGATCACATGTACCTTTACCTTGCAATCTTTGTCATTATTTTTTTTGATTGATTTGGGGTATACTCATTCATATATCTTAAGTGAGCATGCATCCTTGTTGAATGTTCCTATTGAGATCTTAGATGTTGGCATGTTAGTAACTAGTTCCTTTGGGAAGACGGCTACTACTAGAAGGTTGTATAGGTATTGTCCTTTGGTTGTGCAATGTCATGAATTTGCTGCGGATCTGATGGAATTGCCATTCCATGGATTTGACGTTATTTTGGGTATAAATTGGTTAAGTGAGCACAAGGCGGTGGTGGATTGTGAATCCAAAAGGATTTCCTTGAGGTTAGCTGATGATTATGAGGTTGTGGTGGTTGGCGAGAATGTGAAATTCCTGTCCAATGTTATTTTAGCCACTCAAGCGGAGAAGATAATGTTTGATGGTTGCCAAGCTTATTTGGCTATTGTTATGAATCTGGAAGACAAGGGTGTTCAAGTGCAGGACATTCAGACTGTATTTGATTTTCTAGAGACGTTTCCTGAAAAGTTACTGGGTTTACCACTGGATAGAGAGGTGGAATTCGATATTGAGACATATGAGGGTTCGACTCCGGTGTCCATCGCTCCTTATTAGATGGCACCGAAGGAGTTGAAAGAGTTGAAGATGCAGCTCCAGGAGTTGTTAGACCATGGGTACATTCTATAACGCCCCGGTTTTGGGCCTAGCGGTTTTGAGGTTTATTAGACGGTCTGGTGGACCGGGTTAGAGATTTGAGTTAGATTTGGGGTCGTATATTTTTCGGTAAGATAAAAATGTAGAAAATGGTTAAAAATCATTTAAAATATATGATTAATATTGTAAAATCAATTTTGGAAAATGAGGTTTGGAAGTATGATATTTTAGCTAGTGACCAAAACAGGATTTTTGAAAACTGTTTTAAAGTGACTAAAATGAAAAGGGTCAAATTCTTAGAATCCTTAAGGAGCTAAATTACCAAGTGTTTGCTGGTGGTTTCTCCCTTCAATTAAATCATTTTAAACATGTGTTTTAAAAGGGTGATTAAGGAGGACTAAATATCTAAAGTTAGTTATTAGCTTTTCAAAGAAATTCACATAACTTTTTCCTAAACCTTTTCTCTCAACTTCTTTTCTTCCGAACACTTAGAATTTCATCAAAATCCAGAGGTGAGAGATTCTTTTCACTCAAATTATTGAGTTTAACTTAATTCTTTAACTTTGTTTTACAAAATCTCATTGTAATCTTAAGTTTTCTTAGCTTTAAACAAGCCAATTGAGGGAGAAATCACATAACAGGGGTAAGGTCCATGATCTCCTATGTTAAATGGTTCTTTATTGATATTCCCAAGTATTTGATCCTTGATTTATAGTTTATAATCTGATTTTGTGTTTTTATATGGATTTAATTGGGTAAAATTGATGAAATGAGGAAAGATTCAAATTGAATCTAATTTCCAGTGTTATGGATTGTTTTTGAATATATTTTGGATGTATAATGATGTTGATAAGTCAATTTATCAATGGAATTCCAAAGCTACCAAATCTCTAATTGTTTAAGTTGATAGATTTCTGTTCGTAAGGTGTTTTGGTGGCTGTGTGGTTGCTGGAGGTGTTAGGTTGATTTGAGATTTCTGTTTCTAGATGTTAATTGATGATAAATTGATGTTAGATTGCTGGTTTATGGCTGAGATGTGTTTGGAAAGGATTATATGATTTTTCGGTTGTTGTGGTGGGGTAATTGTGAAGTGATGTAAGAGTCTGTGATGATCTATTGTTGTAGTGTTATAAATGCATTGAGATGCATTAATCCTCTATTGTAATGTGGTTAAAATAGGGGATATGGATCCGAAAGTGATTGGTGAAGCTTTGGAGGCTTTGGACGCTTGTTTTTGCATCGGTGAATCTAGACGCACACACCTCGGCAATCTTGGAAGCAGCCGCCATGGCAACACATGCCTCGGCAATACCCTGGTACACGGATTTAGTTAATTTCCTTGTTTGTGGTATTTTACCTTATGGCCTTACTCACCAAGGGAAGAAGTGGTTCCGTCATGATGCTAAGCATTACTTTTGGGATGAGCCTCTTTTGTTTAAACAATATGCAGATCAGTTTATACGCTGATGTGTCCCTGAAGAAGAGCAGTAGAATGTACTCTAGCAATGCCATTCTTCACCCTATAGAGGACATTTTGGAGGAACACGTACCGCGGCCAAAGTTTTGCAATCCGATTTGTATTGGCCAACACTGTACAAAGATGCCCAAGAGTTTTACAAGCAATGTGATCGATGCCAGAGGATGAACAATATCTCTAGACAACATGAGATGCCGCTCCAAAACATCATCGAGGTAGAATTGTTTGATGTATGGGGGATTGATTTTATGGGACCTTTCCCATCTTTATTCGGCAACCTCTACATTCTACTTGCCATTGACTACGTGTCTAAATGGGTTGAGGCAGCTGCAGTTCCCACCAACGATTCCAAGACCGTGCAAAGATTCTTGTAGAAAAATATATTTACACGGTTTGGGATGACGAGAGCAATTATCAGTGATGAAGGCAAGCACTTCGACAACAAACCCATCGCCAAGATGTTACAACGATTTGGTGTATCTCACAACATTACCACGACATATCATCCACAAACCAATGGGCAAGCAGAAATTTCCAACCGGGAATTGAAGGGTATACTCGAGAAAGTTGTAAATCCCTCTAGAAAGGATTGGTCAATAAGACTAGATGACACACTTTGGGCATATCGCAATGCATTCAAAACACCCTTAGGTATGTCTCCCTTCCGACTTGTCTATGGAAAAACATGCCATCTACTGGTGGAAATCGAACACAAGGCATATTGGGCAATCAAGACCGTGAATATGGATTGGGAAAGTGCTGGACAAAAACGTTTGTTGGACCTCAATGAGATAGAAGAATTTTGTGCACTCGCCTATAACAATGCACGAATCTACAAGGATAGCAAAGCAATGTCATGACAAGAGACTATTGTCGCAGCAATTCATGCCAGGGCAACTAGTTCTCTTATTCAATTCTCGGCTAAAACTTTTCCCGGGAAAACTAAAATCAAGATGGTCAGGACCATTTGAAGTTGTCAAACCATTCTCTCATGGTGCCTTGATAATCAAGTCCATCACTGACGAACGTGAATTCAAAGTCAACGGACAAAGATTGAAGTACTACAACGGTGCCCATGTGGAACGTAACAAAGAAGTGGTCACCATAGGAGATGCATGAGCATGCTCTCCTTTCAATATTTTCTTTTTATTTTTATTTTTTAGGAGATATTTTATATTATTTTTCTTCATTATCTTTAGTTTCTAGGTTTTCTTTGTTTTCTTTTCTTTTCAACAACAAGACTCACAACCACCATGCTAAGGAAATTCATTGCCGACTACTTGCCACGGTGACCACAACAGAGAATGCCCAGGCAAGTGAACCTGCATCGGCAAACATGGATCAAATCAAAGCAATGCTATTCACGCGGTACTAGCCACAAGCATTCAACCACCGACCGGAATATGAATCAAGCACACGGCATGAAGAAAACATATCACTCGAGGTGACGACCTTTCTGACTAACTCATTTCATTTAGTTTCTTTTAAATTTTGTTTCACTTTTACATGCATTGAGGACAATGCTTCTCTTGAGTTTGGGGGTTGTTGGTTTCTAGTTAGTTTCATGTTTAGTTGCATTCATCTTTAGCAATCACATATAGGTTGCATATGTAACTTGTCATGCCTTTAATTGGATTTAATTGCTTAAGACTTGTTGAATATCTAATAATGAATTTTTGCCACTGCACTTAATTGAAAGAACCTTTAATTATAGGATTGCATGAAAAGAACTTAGAATTTTACTATGATGCTGAATTTTTTTTACACGGTTGTGGCTTGTTGATTGAAAGAAACTTAGTGAACTTAGGTTGCTTAAAATTTAGGTAAATTTAAAATTGAAAATTAAAAGTTAAATTCTTGCTAGAGGTGCCCGAAACTGGCTCTAGTAGTAAATGCACTTTCTTGCTAGAGGTGCCCGAAACTGGCTCTAGTAGTTAATGCACATTAAAGAATCGCTAGAGGTGCCCGAAATTGGCTCTAGTCGACTAAAATAAAATGAGAAATTGCTTATTTTGCTAGAGGTGCCCGAAATTGGCTCTAGTGAAAATAAAAATAAATGCCCCGGTATTTAAATTGATAAAAATAAATGCCCCGGTATTATAGTTCGATTCTGGGTAATTTTTGTGCTATTCGAAAAATTAAAAGGTGATCATACTTGGTGCCACGGTTCCGTGGTTTGAATTCAAGTTTGAAGCATGTCTTTGATGATTAAAGTCTTGGTAGGTAATTGTTAGTTTGCATTGCTTGAGGACAAGCAATAGTTTGAGTTTGGGGGTGTGTTAAATGTTCAAAAGTACTATTTTTATTACCCTTTTGATTCATATTATTGCTAGACTTAGGCTCATATTAGTTGCATTATTAGTCATTCATGCATGTTTGCATCGTTTCCTTGGTGGACAAGCTTGATTTCATATTTTGCTCAATTTTGTGGAAAAGATACAGCTTTGGTGTGTTTTGTGTGTGTGTGCAGAATCACTTGCCAAAGCAAGGCTGGAACCAGTTCCCAGGGCAATGCATGAAGGAGATGTCGAGCTAGTTGCTAGGGCAATGCATCAAGGAGATGCCGAGCTAGTTGCCAGGGCAATTTTCGACAAGGAATAAGATGATATGGTAGTCGAAATTGATGACTAGATAAGCCCAATATGACGTGGAGCAAAGTTAAATCCCAAAGGAGTTTGATTTCCATGAAGAGGTTAAAGAGAAATTAAATCCCAAGAAGATAGGAGAAGTTCTAGAAGGAATTTAAATATAATAAAGAATTAATTTTTTAAAGATAATTTAATTCCAACTTAACTTCCTCCTCAAAAAAGACTTTGACATAGCCCTATAAATTAAAGACCATGCCGTCAACTCCAAAAGGGGGAGAGAAGAGAGAATTATCGACAAGATCAAAGGGGGAGATCTCGACAAAGAGGCTTCAACCATTCTTCATTTTTTTTCTTCTTTGTTCAATTAGGTTTAAGCTAGGAATTCTTTGTCTTGTGTTTCTTTGGAACCTAGCCATGAACTAAATCTACTTAGCTAAGGTTAATGTGTCTTGTGGTTGTGAGAAACAATTGGATTTTGTTTAGGTAATAAGAGTTTGCACTTTGAATTCAACGTTTACTCATTCTTCGTTCTTATTCTTGTTTGCGAGTGAATTGGGAGAGGATCTCGTAACTTCATCTATTTATCTAATATCGGGAGAGTTAGATTCAAGAAACGAATGAGTATGGTCTTTATTCAATATACTGATGGTGAAGATTAATCCGGCTTAGGGATAAGTTAAGGATTTCAACGGCTAAGAAGAGCGCAAGATTGGTTGTTGTTCACCCTTGATTCACGCAGGGATGTATTATCAAGGCATGCACAAGTAGCTAGAGTTTTAACTTAGGGATAAGAAGAAACCATTGAAGAATGCTCCGCTAAACCTTGAAGTTGCTGCCCAACCGCCCAAGTAGTTGCCCAGCCAGTCGCCCAGGCAATCGTCGATTAGTTGCCAAGGCAACCCCGCAGTGCAAGTTGCCATGACAACTGAGTTGCCCTTGCACTCTTTTACCAAGACGATCCAATCGGCTATCACACCTCAACTCACGATAACCTGGCCTATTCTCTCTCATCTGATTACATCTTCTTTTACTATATTGCTTTCTTAGTTTAGTTGTTAATTTAAACTCCTACAATCTTCTACTTGTGTCTTTACTTTTTACAGTGCAAGAGATTAGATTCTTGAAGTGGCACCAATCCCTATGGAGATGATATCTTTTATACTATACCTTGCGACGTGTACACTTCCACAATTGCGGAGCACTTATTATGCGCAACAAGTTCCTTTCAAATAGTGTTTCAATCTTTGGTCGTTTACTTTGAAAATTGTTCTCGTCTTCCAATCCTTGATATCCAATGCTCCATGAGCACATGGTTTCACAACTTCAAAGGGTCCTGACCGTCTAGACTTGAGCTTACATGGAAACAACTTTAGCTTCGAGTTAAATAACAAGACATGTTGGCCTACCTCAATTTGCCTTGGGAATATCCTATTGCCATGCCATCATTTTTTTCTTTCCTTGTAGAGTCTGGCATTCTCGTAAGCTTGTGTTCTGAATTCCTCTAGTTTGTTTATGTCCAATCAGCATTTCGTACTAGCAGCTCTACACTCCATATTGAGCTTTTTGATTGCCTAATAAGACATGTTGGCCTTCCCAAACACGAGCCTATCAGGAGAAGTTCCTAATGGAGACTTAAAGGTTGTTCTGTAAGCCCACAAGGATTCATCTAGTCTCAATGACCAATCCTTCCTCATTGGATTCACAGTTTTTTCTAGAATGCTTTTAATTTCTTTGTTTGAGATCTTTGCTTGGCCATTTATTTGAGGATGGTAAGCCGTGGCAATACGTTGCTGGATTTTGTACCTACACAGAGCTTTAGAGATTAAATTGCACTTAAAATGTGTACTTTCATCAAGAATGATGGCTCTAGTTGCACTGAATCTAGTGAAGGTGTTCTTATGAAAGAAATTGGTAATAGTCTTAGCATCATTTGTTGGTAGTGCAATAGCCTAACTCACTTAGAAACATAATCAACGACCACGAGAATATAGAGGTTACCAAATGATGGGGGAAAGGGACCCATGAAGTCTATTCCCATACATTAAATATCTCCACTTGTATAATATCCTAGAGTGGCAATTGATGTCTAATAGAGATGTTACCCGTCTGCTGACATTGGTCACTTTCCCTGGAAAAGTAATGAGCATCTTTAAACAGCATAGGCCAAAAGAATCATGATTGCAATACCTTGGTAGCGGTCTTTATTCCAGCAAAGTGTCCTCCATATGGTGCTGTATGGCACAATTGCAAAATGTTGTTATAACGCCCCAATTTTAGGCCTAGCGGTTTAAGGATAGTTAGACGGTCTGGTGGATCGGGTTATAGATTCGAGTCAGATTCGGGAGTGAATATTTTTCTAAAAGATAAAAATATGGAAAAATGTTTAAAAATCATTATTAAAAATATTGGTGAAAGCAGTTTTGGGAAATAAGCTTTGGAAGGGTGACATTAAAATGCAACTTTTAAAAACTATTTTATAATGGTTACTATTTTGTAAAGAGTCAAAACTTTGAATCTTTAAGGAGCTATTTTACCAATTGGTCTAATCTGAGTCTTTCCTTAATTTGGATTATTTTAAAAAAGGTTTTTATTAAAGGAATTAAAAGTGATTTAGTTAAGGTGGTTATTTTCTTTTAAAACAAGATTTGGAGTAACTTCTTTTCTCTCATATTTTCTCTTAAATTACTCTCAGCCAAACACTCATTTTCCATCAGAGATTTAAGGTAATGATCTTAATTTCTTAACTCTTTTATTTACCAAATGATTTCTCAAGTTGTTTTTCAAAAATCTCATCGGATTTCATTGTTTTCAAGAGGAAAAACCATCCAATTAAGGGGAAACTCATTCACTGGAGGTAAGTTCATTCTTTTCATCTAATGAAAGGTTCTTTAGTGAAATTCCAAAGTTCTTGGCTCTTTACATATGTTTTCTAATAGGTTTTAATTAATTAAGTATGGATTTTTGCTTTAAAGAGGTTTAATTGATGGATCTTGTGATTTTCGTTTTGGATCTGTTTTTCCAGAGTTGTGGATTGATTTCAATCATATTTTGGATGTATTATATTGCGAATGAGTTGTTTTTAATAATGAAATCCCGAAATTGGTTGAATCTCTAATTGGTTAGGTTGTTAGTTAGGAGTTTTTGGGTTGTTTGAGGAGTTTAATCATTGTTGGAAGTAAAAGGATATTGTGAGTGAGCTTTTAGATGTTAATTGATGAGGTTTGAAGTTTTGAATCGCTATATTATGGATGGGTTATGATTGAGTAATGTTTGAGGTTGATTTCGATAAGTTTTGGATGAGTTTTGAGTGGGCATCTTGTGAGCTACGAGTTTCTAGATTGAAACAGAGACTTGGATGCATTCTAATGCATGTGTTCACTGGTTTTGTGTGATCAAAATAGGGGAGAATCAAGGCGTAGCATCTTGAGGTGGTTCTAGGCTTGTCGGGAGCTTGTTTCGCGGTAGCAAGCAAGGCAAAGTGAAATCGGTGAGTGGAAACAGTTTTAAAAGTCTTTCAAAGGGTTGAAAGTGGATTTGGAAGTTTAGGTTAAGTTTGAAACACTTATCTAAACTTGGAAGTAAGTTTCCCTCCTTTGCTCTCTAATATCGGTTCGGATATGACATGCGTGATTCATGTTTTAGTCGTAAACATGGTTGATATTACTTATTGTAAATGCATGGTTTTAAAGTACATACACAATGGTTTTAAAGAGTTTTGAATGCTGGTGAGCATTGGTTTTTATTCCGGTCGGGAATATGATATTGCTATGGCAATGTGAGATGCATATGTGGGATTTTGTGTAATGCATTGTAAAACAGTGAGTAAATGGTTTTATAAATGATATATTGGCTATGTGATAAGGTGAGGAAACATTCAGATATAGTTGGCATGCCATATGATAAAGTGCACTATAATATGTTTAAAATCGATCGTGGGTTAAGAGTCTTTGAGGTATAGCGGTCGGCTACTCGGACTATGTTTTATCACTTGGGTTGAGGGGTTGGTTTCCCCTTGTTGATGTATAGCTTGCGGTCGGCATGGGGTGGTCTTGATGGCGATCGGTCATTAAGGGAGATATGTGTATCCGATGTATAAGTTAACGGTAGATTAACTAAAGATTAGCGATCGACTAATCAAGGATAGTGGTCGACTTTTCGGGGTCGCTATAATTGCCAACATATGAGATTTCTAATGTTGTACTATGTTTATAATGCTTTTGGATTCAAGCATGGTTTATGTTTATAATGTTTTGGAATTTAAGCATGGCTTTATGATTGATACTTTGGGATCTAAGCATGTGATATATATGTTGTTTTGCATATGGTCGATATCATGTTTTGGAATGGGATCATTGGACTTTCTTAGGTCGTAAGCATGGTTTGAAAACAAGCGTTAATTTCAAGGGGTTTTAATGCATCATAGTTTTTAAGAGCATCCTCATTAAGCAAGTGTGCTTACGCTCTCTTATCCCTAATGATGCAGAGCATTAAAGCTAGGAGGCAGCAAAGGCAAGGATAAAATGATCCAAAGACAAGACTATTTGAGTATGAACTCGGTTTTGGTTTTTGGTTAATAAGGCAATGTGTTCGCCTCGGATTTTGAGATTTGTAATTCTGTTATTCCCTGGTTTAAACATGTGTAATGTTGTGATTTCAGAGTTTGATTGATGTTGTTATGCCTTTTGTGCATCATACCTACAGTTGAGGTTTTATGGTTCCCTAGCTATGCATATAGATGGTTTTGCTTGGTTGGTATACTTTGGTGATCTTAGCATGTTGAATGTGATATGAACATGGTGTTGGTTTGATGCTTGTGCTGGAGAATGCTTGTTTGTGCATTTTGGTATGTTTGGTATCATGGTTTAGGAAACATGCCTCTAAAGTGCTCCTTTGGATTTATGTGACATGTTTGGTGGGGTAATTTTCGCATGGATGTGATGTTATGCAAGTATGGATGTATGTATGCATGTATGCAAGTTGTTAGGACTTAAATGTATCTAGATCGAATGAAAAACCATCTAAAATGACATCTAAGGCCCAGGCGTACCGAAACGCAAGGGACCGTATCGGTACGGCAAGGCATTTTTGAGCTACTGGAATTTTACTTTTTGGAAGAGAGCCCGCGTATTGAAACACTAGCTCCTAGTATCAGTACGATGTGTAATGAATAAAAAGGGAATTTTACCTTCGATATGGCATACCAATATGGTATCTGGTGTACCAAAATGACATGTTTCATACCGTTTCGATACGGGCCTTGGTGTATTGAAATGGTGGCAGTTAATTCTGTTAAAATGTCATTGTGGGTAGTTTAGAATTCTCTCGTTTTAGTCCATGGTCCTTGTTTTGTCAATTAAATGAGTTTGGGTGATCGTTTTAATCTGAAATTTGGCATGATAGCATGAAATCTGACTAATTGAGGATCGGTAACTTTAATTTCAGTTTTGGTCCCTAAAATTATCAGTTTTACAATTTAGTCCCTGTAAAGTGTTGTATGCAATTGGTGGTTCTTCTGTGCTTGGTTTCCTTTAAATTTTCAACCACTGAAAGCATGAACATGTAGGTTTAATAATTTGCATCTAGACAAGATAAAAAGAAAAAAATGGACCAACTTTTTGTAACCTTTCTCCAGTTTGCTTCGGCAAACCTAATGTAGCTCACTCGGTTCAGTTGGGTGTCTAGGTCGGGTCGAGGGGGTTACAGTTGTGATGCTAATCCTCTGGCACACATTGGTGGATCACTTGGTCAGCACATTATTTGAACAAAATCAGCTTATCCCAATAATATTGTTGAACATTTCATAGAAAACATCTTCTAGCATTACTCGCCAAATCTAGTGGCAAAATATTGCTTACCAGGTAATTGACTATGTCAGCATACCACGGCATACAATCGATTGCAAGTAAGTATTCATCGGATAATTCATATCTAATGGCAGTGGCTCCACCTTCCTCTAGGTGATGCTCTAATTGTGACAAATGGTATGCTACCAAGTTTTCACTCTCCTTCTTGTCTCGAATCTTGAGATCAAATTCTTGCAGCAAGAGCGTCAATCGGATTAGTATGGCTTGGCATTCTTCTTTTTCGAGTGGTATTTCAATGCCGAGTGATCTGTATACACCACAACTTTGTTACCTGCTAAGATCGAAACTTGTCTAATGCAAGTACAATCACGAGAAATTCATTCTCAGTTGTGGTATAGTTGAGTTGGAATTTATTCAATGTCTGGCTGGCATAGTTGTAACCCCCTCGACCCAGCCTAGAAGCTCGGTCAAACCGAGAGAACTACATTAGGTTTGTCGAAGCAAACCAGAGATAGGATACGAAAAGTCAACCCATTTTTTTCCTTTTTATCTTGTCTAGATGCAATTTAGTAACCTTGCATGTACATACTTGCATCAGGTGAATTCTTGAGGGAAGCGAGTCACAAAAAAGCAACCGATTGCAACACATTCAGAACGAGGACTAAAATGTAAATACTTTAAATTATACGACCAAAATTGAAATAAAACTTACCAATCCTCAATTAGTCCATTTTCATGCCCACGTATTAAATTTCATGTCAAAAAGATCATCCATAATCATTCAATTGCATCATCAACATTCAGGGACTAAAACGCAAGAAAACAAAACTGGAATCCATTACATTACCTATAACAATTCCCACCCGTATCGATACGACCCCGTACCGATACGAACACAGTCGTATCGATACGGTGTAGCCACTCGTACCGGTACATAGTGTACCATATTGGTACGCCACGTCAGCTTGCCATATACTAAAGTAGTACTAGTGCAAGCCCTCAGTGTTCCGGTACACGAGTTTTTCCCAAAAAGTGATTTTCTAATAGTGAATCTCCGTACCGATACACCTTATCCTGTACCGATAACCAAGCTTAAATTGCTTATCGGTACCGGTACTCAAATGCCCGTACCGATATTGAACGCCCAACTTTGCCTAGTCGTATCGATACGATCCCCCGCGTATCGAAATGTTTGGGCCTGTAATGTCATATTTAGCTAATTTTTTCACACAAATCTAGATACGTTTAGGTCCTAGAAACTTGCATACATACATATAAGCATCCAACAATACATTTATCAACACTTGCAACAAGATTTTGCTACCATATACAAGCTTAGGCCACCAATAGGATTAATCTAGAGGCATGCTCCCTAAAACACTCCACCAAACATGCCAAGATGCTAAAATATACATTTACCAGCACAAGCATCAAACCAAAATCACTTTAATACCATGTTCAACATGTTAAGCTCATCAAAGCATATCGTCCAAGCTAAACCATCAAGATGCATACCTAGATAACCACAAAACATCAACCATAGGCAACGATGCACAAATTGCATAACAACATCAATCAAACTCCAAAATCACAACATTACACATGCTCAAAATTAGAGAAAACATAATTACAAATCCCAAAAATCCATGGCGAACACATTGCCTTATTAATCGGAATCTAAAACTGAGTTCATACTCAAATAGTCTTGTCTTTGGATTGCTACGACTTTGCCTTTGTTGCCCCAAGCCTTAATGCTCTGCATCATTAGGAAAAAGAGAGCATAAGCACACTTGCTTAGTGAGGATGCTCTTAAAACAATGATGCATTATAACCCTTGAAAACCAAACACATGTTTATAAACCATGCTTACAACCTAAGCAAGTTCCAATGATTCCAATTCAATGCATGCATATCGACCATATGCAAAACAACATATATTCCACATGCTTAAATTCCCAAAGCATTATAAATGAAATCACGCTGAAATCCAAAACATTATAAAATAAGTTCAACACTTGAATTTTCCATATATTGGCATTTATAGTGACCCAGGATAGTCGACCACTATCCTTGATTAGCCGACCGCCAATCCTTAGTTAACAAACCGTTAACTTTACACATCAGATACACTGATCTCCCTTAATGACCGACCATCATTAAGACTGCCCCATGCCAACCGCAAGATTAAACATCCTTGCCGACTGCAAGATTTTCATCAACAAGGGGAACCGACGCATAACCCAAGTGATAACAACATAGTCCGAGTAGCCGACCACTATACATCAAGGCCCTCTAACCATGATCGATTTTTTCAACAGATTATAGTGGACTTTATCCTATGGCATGCCAACTATATCCAAATGTTTTCTCTCCTTATCACATAGCCAATATATCATTTACAAACCCGTTTACTCACTATTTTACAATGCATTACACAATATCCTCACATATGCAATTCCCATCGCAATAGCAATATCACATTCCCCACCGCAATAAAAACCAATGCTCAGTAGCATTTAATATACTTTTAAGCCACTGCATATGTACTTAGAAATCATGCATTTACAGTAGGTAAGATAAAACCATGTTTACAACCAAAACATCAATCACACACGCTCATATCCAAACCGATATTAAAGAGCGAAGGAGGGAAACTTACTTCCAAGCTTAGGTAACTGTTTCAAACTTAACCTAAACTTCCAAAACCACTTTCAAACCTTTGAAAGACTTTTAAACATGTTTCCACTCACCAATTCCACTTCGCCTTGCTTGCTACCGCAAAACAAGCACCCGACAAGCTTCAAACCGCCTCAAGATTCTACGCCTTGATTATCCCATGTTTCGGTCACTCAAAACCAGAGGAAACATGCATTAGAATGCGTCCAACTCTCTGTTTCAAACCAAAATCTCGTAGCTCTCAAGATACCCACTCAAAGCACTTTCGAAACTTACAGAAAACTACCTCAAACGCTTCTCAATCTCAACCCTGTCATAATATAACGATTCAATACATCAAACCTCATCAATTAACATCTAAAAACTCATCTACATCATCCTTTTACCTCCAGCAAAGATTAACTCCAAAAGCAACCCAAAACCCATTAACTAACAACCTAAGCAATTAGAGATTCAACCAACTTTGGGATTCCATTATTAAAAAAACTTATCCACTTTATAATACATATAAAATAAGATCGAAATCAATCCTCAATACTGGAAAAATACATCCACTTCGAAAATCACAAGATTCCATCAATTAAGCCTTAATTAAGCAAAATTATATAATTAATTAATCAAAACCTATCAGAAAATATATGTAAAGAGTCAAGAACTTGGGAATTTCAGTAGAGAACCTTTCATTAGAGGATAAGAACGAAACATACCTCCAATGAGTGAGTTTCCGCTTAATTGGATGTTTTCCTCTTGAAAAACAATGAGATCCAATGAGATTATTTTGGAAAACAATTTGAGTAATCATTTAACAAATCAAAGAATAAAGAAAACAAGATCATTACCTTGAATCTTTGATAAGAAAAAGAGTGTTTGGTTAAGAGTATTTTGAGAGAAAGTATGAGAGAAGAAAAGTTACGCCAAATTGAGTTTTGGAGAAAAAATAACTACCTTTTAACTAAATCCTTTTTAATTCCTTTAATAAAAACCCTTTTTAGAGTAATCCTAATTAAGGAAAAACTCGTATCAAACCAAATGGTAAAATAGCTCCTTAAAGATTCAATGTTTTGACTCTTTACAAAACAATCACCTTTTAAAAATAGTTTTCAAAAGTTGCATTTTGGTCACTAGCCAAAATGTCAGCCCTCCAAAGCTCATTTTCCAAAATTACTTTCACCAATATTTTTAATTTAATAAAATATACTTTTTTTGTATTTTTATCTTTTAGAAAAAATATTCGCTCCCGAATCTGACTCGAATCTCTAACCCAGACCACTAGACCGTCTAACCAGCCTCAAAACTGCTAGGCCCGTAACTGGGGCGTTACAACTCTCCCCTTTTAAGAAATTTCACCCTCGAAATTTACCTGGAGGAAAAAGATGCAGAAATTGCTCCATTATATCTGCTTTGCTTTCCCAAGTGGCTTCATCAACACCCCGATGTCGCCACAAGACTTTAACCAGTTCTATCGTCTTACTACGTAAAACCTTGCTACTAGAATCAAGGATTTCCACCGGTTCCTCGTCAAAGGATAAATCCGCTCTCAACTAAATATGCTCCACCGGCATAACATGTGAAGGATCCGACCGATACCACCGTAACATGGATACATGGAACACATCATGTATTTTCTCAAGCTCGGGAGGTAACCTCAACCGATAAGCCACAAGACCAACCCGCTCCATGATCTCATATGGTCCAATAAACCTCGAACTAAGCTTACCTCCGAACCACATCACCTTCTTCCATGGTGACACTTTCAAGAATACGCGATCGCCTATCGTATATTCAATTTCCCTACGCTTTAAATCCGCAAAATATTTCTGTTGATCCGCAACCACTTTCAAACGATCACATACAAGCTTAACTTTCTCATCCGTGTCTTTCAACACACGCGGTAAGGAAACATGCTTTTCCCGTACCTCAGCCCAACACAAGGGCGTACGACACCTCCGGCCATACAATGCCTCACACGGTGCCATCTGAATACTTGCTTGATAGCTATTGTTATAAGCAAATTCAACCAAAGATAAATGCTTCTCCCAGGTTCATTGGAACTCAATAATACAACACCTCAACATATCCTCCAAGAACTGGATAACACGCTCAGGCTGTCCATCCGTCAAAGGACGATACGCGGTACAAAAACTCAACCTTGAACCCAAAGCTTGATGTAAACATCTCCAAAACCTTGCTGTAAACCTCAGAAATCTATCCGAAACGATAGACTTTGGTACCCTGTGTAAACGCACAATCTTAGAGATATACAAATCCGCCAGCTTGTCCAAGGTGTATGTCATATGCACTGGCATAAATTGTGTACACTTTGTAAATCGATCGACAGTCACCCAAATGGAATCCTCTTTAGCCGGTGTCAACGACAACCCTGACACAAATTCTATGGTGATTCTCTCCCATTTCCATTTCGAAATTCTCAATAGTTGCAACAAACCGGATGAAAACTGGTGTTCAGCTTTAACCCGCTGACACACCATACACTTGGACTCAAACTCTACCACATCCTTTTTCAAACCAACCCAATAGTACATTTCCTTCAAATCACGATACATTTTGGTACTACCAGGATGCATAGCAAAATGACTAGAATGTGCCTCCGCCAAAATAGTATGCCTAAGCTCCGAGACTTCTGGTACCACTATTTGGCCCTTAAAACACAGAACACCATCTTCATTAAAATGAAAATCTGTGGGATTACCATCCGCTATGTCCTTAACATGAGGAACCAAAGAATCATGAAACGGTTGCTTAGCCTTTATCAAATGTGACAACGTGGGCCTAACTTGCAATTCATCCAACAACCCACCTTTTCCGTGTCACACTCAACCTCGCAAACATTGCCCTAAGCTCAACTGCCACCTTACAACTCAACGTATCCCCAACCACATTGGCCTTTCCAGGATGGTACTCAATTGTCAAGTCATAATCCTTAAGCAAATCCAACCACCTTCGTTGCCTAAGATTCAGATCTTTTTGAGACAAAATATTTCAAAATCTTATGATCCATAAAGGCCACACACTTTTCACCAAATCTTCAAGGCAGACACCACAGCCGCAAGCTCCAAATCATGAGTTGGATAATTGCGCTCATGAACCTTCAACTGCCTTGACGCATAGGCCACAACCTTTCCATCCTGTATCAGCACACAACCCAAACCAACATACAATGCATCAGTATAAACCACAAACACCTTCCCAAATTTTGGTTGAATCAACACAGGAGCATGTGTCAAAACCTCCTTCAACTTTTAAAACCCTAATGTTGCTTCTCCGTCCATACAAAAGAAACATTCTTCTGCAGCAAGTTCGTCAACGGAGCCACAATACTAGAAAATCCCTCAACAAAACGGCGATAATAACCTGCCAACCCAGGAAAACTGCGCACTTCTGACACGGTCTTAGGTTGTTTCCAATTGAGAATAGCCTCAATTTTTAGTGGATCAACACGAATACCCTCTGCGGATACCACATGTCCAAGGAACATCACCTCCTTGAGCCAAAACTCGTATTTGCTCAACTTGCCATATAACTGATTATCCTTCAGCACTTGCAATACAATCCATAAATGTTGACCATGCTCCTCCTCGGTACGAGAGTACATGAGTATATCATCGATGAAAACCACTACAAATTGATCAAGGTACTCATGGAACACCCTATTCATCATGTCCATGAAAGCCGCTGGGGTATTTGTCAAACCAAACAACATTACTAAAAACTCATAATGCCCGTACCTCGTACGAAATGTCATCTTATGAACATCCACATCCTTAACTTTCAACTGGTAATACCCCAACCTTAAATTAATCTTCAAAAATACTGCTACCCCGCGAAACTGATCGAACAAGTCATCAATCCTCAGCAACGGATACTTGTTCTTCACCATCAACTTATTCAACTGCAATAATCAATGCACGTGCACATTGATCCATCCTTCTTTTTCACAAAGAGAACCGGAGCACCCTACGGAGAAACACTCGGTCGAATGAACCCATGATATAATAATTTTTGGAGTTGCGATTTCAACTCTTTTAACTCCTTTGGTTCCATCTGATAAGGAGCAATGGATACCGGAGTTGTTCATTCGTATGTCTCAATAGGAAACTCTACCCCCTATCTAGAGGTAAACCCGACAACTCTTCAGGGAAAACTTTTGGATAATCACATACAACCCGAATATCCTGCACCTGGACACCCTTAGCTTCCAGATTCATAACAATAGCCAACTAAGCTTGGCAACCATCAAACATCATCTTCTCCACTTGGGTAGCCAAAACAACATTGGACAAGAATCTCACATTCTCACCAACCACCACAACTTTATAATCATCAATCAACTTCAAAGAAATCCTTTTGGACTCACAATCCACCACTGCCTTGTGCTCACTTAACCAATCCATACACAAGATATCGTCAAAGCCATGGAATGGCAACTCCATCATATCCTCAGCAAATTCATGACCTTGCACCGTCAAAGGTCAACGCCTATAAAACCTTCTAATTGTAACTGTCTCCCCAAAAGAGCTAGTTACCAACATGCCAACATCCAAGATCTCAACAGGAACATTCAACAACGATGCATGCTCACTTAAGATATATGAAAGAGTAGACCCTGAATCAATCAAAGAAAACAATGACAAATATTGCAAGGTAAAAGTATTGCGATCACATCAGTGTCGTTGTGCCCCCACGATGAGCATAGATCCGCGCTGGCCTACCATTCTCTGGCTATACAACAACAACATGAGCCACAACTCTCTGTCCCTTCTCGTGCCTCTAAAAATTACCCTTGCCATGGCTTCAGCCCCTAGCAGGTACAATAGCCCAAACTAGTGCATCACCCACAGAACGAGGACAGTCACGCTTCATGTGACCAGGAGACCCACATATCCAACAACTCAAGGTGTTTCCCCAACACTCACCCGTGTGGCGTCTACCACAATAGTTACACTCAGCTACAAAACGAGCACCTTGGTTACCATGGCCACCACCACGTCTGTGATCTGACTTATGCCTCTTATCTCGAAACCTCCTATTATGCTTTTTAGAATAGCCAGAGTCAGCTCCTCGCTTATTCGAGCCCATGCCCGAACCTCATCCCGACACCCTCATAGACTGCTTAATATCCTTAGCGCGATTCACAAGCACATCAAAATCTGTATAGTCCGCAGCCAACATGTATGTTTTGATATCCTTTACCAACCCATAGCGAAACCTGTTGCACCTCTCAAGATCATTCGAAACTAACTCCGGGGCATACTAACTTAAACGGTCATATTTCACCTCATATTCAGCCACAGACATACCGACCTAAACCAAGGCCATAAACTCACATTTCCCTGCATCAAGATATTGAGGACCAAGATACTTCTTCTTGAAAGCTCTTCGAAAGAACTCCCAAGTTACATCTGCCTCTGAAACATTAGCAATTATGGTCACCCACCAATGATAACCATCACCATACAACAACGACACAGTACAACCCATCCTACGCTCATCATTATAGCCCATCTGATTCAGAATACGAATCGTACTCTCCAGCCATGTTTCAGCTTCCTCAGGGCTCAAACCCCTAAACTTAACACCTCCCAAACTACGGAGACGCTCCAAAGGTAACCCTGGGATAACTACCACAGTAGGTGTCGGTGCCTGCGCATGCACTCCAGCCATCGCTGCTTGAAAAGCTCCCATTATTGCCTAAACTAACAGAGTTAGATCATCAAATACTGGCACATGATGAGCCTGGGGTGCACCACCAGCCCTAGCATCGACAGGCAGAACCAATAGAGGAGGAGGAGGTAAAATATTAGTGGGATTCTCTTCCTCAATGTTATTCTACCCGATTTTGGCATTATCAGCCATTGAACGTGTCTCACGATGAGCCATGCTAACAAAAGCATCAAAACAGATTAAAGTTAGGCTAAAACAGGGCAAAGGATCCAAGACCATCTTATAAAACATTTTAAAACCTCGGTAATAGGCAATATGTTCCCAATTCATACCCCAATATGATGTAAATCAATCACCGTACATATACATAATCACCGTGCATAAAAGACAATAACATACAACCAGATAGCAACATCCTAACCTTTCATAACTTGGCTCTTATACCAACAAATGTAACCCCCTCGACCCAGCCTAGATGGTCGATCGAACCGAGAGAACTACATTAGGTTTGCCGAAGTAAACATGAGATAGGTTACGAAAAGTCAGTCCATTTTTTTTCTTTTTTATCTTGTCTAGATGCAATTTATTAACCTTACATGTACATACTTGCATCAGGTGAATTCTTGAGGGAAGCGAGTCACAAAAGAGCAAATGATTGCAACACATTCAAAAGGAGGACTAAAAAAATACTTTAAATTATAGGACTAAAATTGAAATTAAGGTTACCATTCCTCAATTAGTCTATTTTCATGCCCACGTATTAACTGTTAGGTCAAAAAGATCATTCATAATCATTCAATTGCATCAACATTCAAGGACTAAAACATAAGAAAACAAAACTAGAATCCATGACATTACCTGTAAAAACTGCCACATGTACCGATACGAACACAGCCGTACCGATACGATGTAGCCACTCGTACCGGTACACAGTATACCGTATCAGTACACCAAGTCAGCTTGCTATACTCTAAAGTTATACCGGTACGAGCCCTTAGTGTTTCGGTACATGAGTTTTTCCCCAAAAAGTGATTTTCAAGTAGAGAATCTCCGTACCGATACACCTTATCTCGTACTATTATGCCAAGCTTAAATTGCTTATTCGTACCGGTACTAAAATGCCCGTACGAATATTGAATGCCCAGCTTTTCCTAGACGTACCGATACACGCCCCCGCATATCGATACGCCTAGGCCTGTAATGTCATCTTTAGCAATTTTTTTCACACAAATCTATATGCGTTTAGGTCCTAGAATCTTACATACATACATATAAGCATCCAACAATACATTCATCAACACTTTCACCAAGATTTAGCTACCATATAAGCTTAGGCCACCAATAGGATTAATCTAGAGGCATGATCCCTAAAACACTTCACCAAACATGCCAAGATGCTCAAATATACATTTACCAGCACAAGCATCAAACCAACGTCACTTTAATACCATGTTCAACATGTTAAGCTCATCAAAGCATATCGTCCAAGCTAAACCATCAAGATGCATACCTAGATAACAACAAAACATCAACCATATGTAACGAAGCACAAATTGTATAACAACATCAATCAAACTCCAAAATCACAGCATTACACGTGCTCAAAATTGGGGAAAACAGAATTACAAGTCCCAAAAATCCATGGCGAACACATTGCCTTAATTATCAGAATGTAAAGCTGAGTTGATACTCAAATAGTCTTGTCTTTGATTGCTACGACTTTGCCTTTGCTGCCCCAAGCCTTAATGCTCCGCATCATTAAGAAAAAGAGAGCGTAAGCACACTTGCTTAGTGAGGATGCTATTAAAACAATGATGCATTATAACCCTTGAAAACCAAACACTTGTTTATAAACCATGCTTACGACCTAAGCATGTTCCAATGATTCCAATTCAATGCATGCACATTGACCAAATGCAAAACAACATATATTCCACGTGCTTAAATTCCTAAAGCATTATAAATAAAAGCATGCTTAAATCCAAAGCATTATAAAATAAGTTCAACACTTGAATTTTCCATATATTGGCATTTATAGTGACCCCGGATAGTAGACCACTATCCTTGATTACCCGACCGCCAATCTTTAGTTAACCAACCGTTAACTTTACACATCGGATACACGGATCTCCCTTAATGACTGACCATCATTAAGACTACCCAATGCCAACCGCGTGATTAAACATAGTTCGAGTAGCCGACCGCTATACCTCAATGACCTTTAACCACGATCGATTTTTTCAACATATTATAGTGCACTTTATCCTATGTCATGCCAACTATATTCGAATGTTTTCTCGCCTTGTCACATAGCCAATATATCATTTACAAACCCATTTACTCATTATTTTACAATGCATTACACAAAATCCTAAAAGCAGACATAAAGGATTAGAAATTTTTTGAGAAATCTTTAATGAACCAACGATAAAAAACTGCATGTCCCAAAAAACTTCTAATACCTTTTACACTTGTAAGAGGTAGCAACTATTTGTTTACCTCCACTTTCGCCTTGTCTACATCCAAGACTTTCTTGGTCACTTTATGACCGAGAACTATGCCCTTTTTCACCATGAAGTGGCATTTCTCTCAGTTCAAGACCAAGTTAGTCTTAATACATCTCCTCAAAAAAGCTCTAAACTCTAAAGACATTCCTTAAATGTATTGTCAAACACCGAGAAGTCATCCATGAAAACTTCTAAATTGTTCTAAATTGTTCTCAATCGCGAATATCCCATATAGACAAGTGAATATGGTTTTCTCCCGATCCTCTAGAGCTATTGCAATCTGATTATATCTTGAACAGATGTATAGGAAGTAACAGAATGCCTTACCTACCAATCTGTCCAACATCTGATCGATGAAGGACTGAGGGAAGGGGTTTTCCTACTGGCATTATTCAGCTTCTTATAGTCCATGCTCACGCTCCAACCAGTAACAGTTCTAGAAGGAATCAACTCATCCTTGCTATTTTGAACCACTGCCATGCCACTTTTCTTTGGCACACATTGTATCGGGCTGACCCATGAGCTATCAGAAATAGGATAGATTATCCTAGCATCCAGCCACTTGATAATTTCTTTTTTAACTACCTCTTTCATGCTCGGGTTCAATCTTCTTTGGCCCTCAATTTTTTTCCATGATATTCCTTTGAGATTATTTTGTGCATGTAAATAGTTGGGCTTTTTCCTCGGATATCAGCTAAGGTCTATCCCAGAGCTTGCTTATAATTGCTTAAAATTTCTAGCAACCTTTCCTCTTGATCATTATATAGATTAGCAGCAATCATCACTAGAAAAGTAGAGTGTTTACCTAAGTAGGCATACTTAAGGTGGAATGGCAACGATTTTAGTTCCAATTTTGGTGGCTCCTCAATGGATTGTTTAGGTGCCTTGATTTCTCTGCCAGTCAACTCCAATGGCTCTGGCTGTCTAAAGTAATTAAAAACTTCATTCTCCAAGGTTGCTCATTCAATTTCTTCACTCATCTCAATTTCATCATCTAGTTTTCTGGCAGCATCATCGGCGTTTTGATATAGTTGTGCCACGTCCATAGTGAAAATAAACTCCATCATCTCATCAACTAGACGTTTCTCTGGTTCATCTGCATGTTTAAGAGCTTGAAACACATTAAATGTAACATGTTGGTCATTCATGCGCATAGTAAGTTCACCTTTATGAACATCAATTAAGTTTCTACATGTGGCAAGGAATGGTCTGCCCAATATAATTGGGATATTCATATCTTCCTTATAATCTAAAATGATAAAATCATCTGGAAATATAAATTTATCTACCTTTAAAAACACATACTCAATCTTACCCTTAGGATATGCAAATTGTAACCCCATCGACCCGGCCTAGAGCCCCAACCGAACCAAGTGAGCCACATTAGGTTTGCCGAAGCAAATCAGAGGAAGATTATGAAAACTGGTACATTTTATCCTTTTTAACTTGCCTAAATGTATAATATTGACCTAAGCATTCCAAACTTGCAGTAGATGAAATAACAAAGGAAACGGACCACGAATAGACATTTAATTGCAAAGCGTACAATTTAGGGACCAAAATATAAAACTGATAAATTACAAGGCCAAAGGCGAAATTACAATTACCAATCCACAATTAGTCAGATTACCAACTTGCATGCCAATTTCCAACTCAACCTACCATTCAAACTCGATAAATTGCTAAGACAAGATTTAGGGACTAAAACGGAAGAAAACAGAACCTTCTTTCCATGACATTAACAGATTTAACGGCCACCTGTATCGATACGCCATTAAACGTATCGATATGGCCTAACAGCCTCATTTTGACATGTTTTACGTTGTACCGATATGCCACGTCAGATTAAAACTCGATTTGAAATTTGTCAAAGGTCGTACTGATACGGGTTATAGGTGTTTCGGTACAAGAGATCTATCCCAAAAAGCATTTTCCAGTAGCATAAAACTGTATCGATACCCCTAGGCTCGTACTGATACGCTTAAGCTTATTTTGCCTAACCGTACCGATACCCGAACAATCGTATCGATCTTAGATGCCTACAATCGCCTAGTTGTACCGATACAGTCCCCCGCGTATTAGTACGCCTGGGCCTGTAATGTCATTTTGGCTGGTTTTTCACCTAAAACTAGATGCATTTGATTTCTAGAAACACACATACATGCATACAATCATCCATTAACTCAAATAATAACACTTGCACTAAGATTTAGCAATCAAAGCAAAACATATGCTTCCAAAGATCAACCTATAGGCAAGCTCCCTAAACCACTTTGACAAACATACCAAAACACTCAATTGAGCCATTCACAACATAAGCCACATTCCAACATGTCCATAATAGCAAAACCAACATGTTAAGGGCATCCAAGTATGGCAACCAAACAATGCTAACTAGATGCAAACCTAGGCATTCACCTAGCAACATTCAAAAGCAACAACTACTACCATGCTTGTCAACAACAATTCTAATCCAAAATGCAGCATTAAAACATGCTCAAAATCCTTGGTAAAATGAAATTACAAATCCCCAAAACCTTGGCGAACACATTGCCTTATTAACTGGAAACATAAACCGAGTTCATACTCCAAATTGCTTTACCTCTTGGATCATTACGACTTTTCCTTTGCTGCCCCAAGCCATAATGCTCTGTATCATTAGGGGAAAAAGAGCGTAAGCACACTTTCTTAGTGAGGATGCTCTTAAAATAATGATGCATTATGACCCTTGAAAACCAAACACTTGTTTCCAAACCATGCTTACGACCTAATCAAGTTCCAATGGTTCCAATTCAAAGCATGCATATCAACCATATGCAAAACATTATAAACCACATGCTTAAATCCCCAAAGCATTTTATACAAAACCATGCTTGAATTCCAAAGGATTATATACAAAACCATGCTTAAATCCCAAAGCATAAAAATAGATTCAACATTAGAACTTTCATATATTGGCAATTATAGTGACCCTGGATAGTCGACCACTATCCTTGATTATCCAATAGCTAATCTTTAGTTAACCGACCATTAACCTTACACATCGGATACACGGATCTCCCTTAATGACCGACCATCATCAAGACTACCCCATTCCGACCGTATGAGTTTACAACCTTGCCAACCGCAAGCTTTACATCATCAAAAGGAACCAACCGCTCAACCCAAGTGATAACAACATAGTCCGAGTAGCCGACAGCTATACCTCAAGGACCCTTAACCACGGTCAATTTTTAAACATATTATAGTGCACTTTATCCTATGGCATTCCAACTATATCCGAATGTTTTCTCACCTTGTCACATAGCCAATTTATCATTTCCAAAACCATTTACTCACTCTTTTACATTGCATTACACAAAATCCCCACATATGTAAATCACATTGCCATAGCAATGTCACATTCCCGACCGGAATAAAAATCAATGCTCACTAGCATTTAATATACTTTTAAGCCACTGCATATGTACTTAAAAATCATTCATTCACAGTAAATAAAACATATTTATGGCTAAAACATAATTACACATGCTCATATCCGAATCGATATTAAAGAGCAAAGGAGGGAAACTTACTTCCAAGATTATGTAAGTGTTTCAAACTTAACCTAAACTTCCACAACCACTTTCAAACCTTTGAAAGACTTTTAAGACCGTTTCCACTCATCGATTTCACTTCACGTTGCTTTCTACCATGGAACAAGCTCCCAAAAAGCCTCAAACCACCTCAAGATGCTACGCCTTGACTATCCCATGTTTTGGCTACACTAAACTAGAGAAAACATGCATTAAAATGCATCCAACTCTCTACCTCAAACCAAAATCCCGCAGCTCTCAAGATGCCCACACAAAACTCATCCGAAACTTACCGAAATCAACCTCAAACACTTCTCAATCTTAACCCAGCAATAATATAACGATTCAATACATCAAACTTCATCAAATAACATCTGAAAACCCTTTCACAACATCCTTTTACTTCCAGTAAAGATTAAACTCCAAAACAACCCAAAAACCATTAACTAACAACCTAAATAATTAGAGATTCAACCAATTCTGGGATTCCTTTGATAAAAACAACTTATCCACGTTATATACATCCAAAATAAGATTGAAATCAATCCTCAACACTGGAAAAACAGATCCAATTCGAAAATCATAAGATTCTATCAATTACCTCTCAATTAAGCAAAATTCCATATTTAACTAATTAAAACCAGTAGAAAGCATATATAAAGAGTCAATAACTTTGGAATCTCAGTAAAGAACCTTTCATTAGAGGAGAAGAACGGAACTTACCTCCAATGAGTGAGTTTCTCCTTAATTGGATGTTTACCTTTTGAAAAACAATGAGATTTTTGGAAAACAGGTTGAAGAATCATTTAACAAATCAAAGAGTAAAGAAAACAAGATCATTACCTTGAATATTTGATAAGAAAAAGAGTGTTTGGCTGAGAGTATTTTGAGAGAAAATATGAGAGTAAGAAAGTTACGTCAAATTGTGATTTGGAAAAATAACTACCTTTTTAACTAAAACATCTTTAATTCCTTCAATTAAAACTCTTTTAAAAATAATCCTAATTAAGAGAAAACTCAGATTAAACCAAATGGTAAAATAGCTCCTTAAAGATTCAAAGTTTTGACTCTTTACAAAATAGTCACCTTTAAAAACACTTTTCAAAAATTACATTTTGGTCACTAGCCAAAATGTCACCCTTTCAAAGCTCATTTTTCAAAATTGCTTTCACCAATATTTTCAATATATTAAAATATGATTTTTAAACATTTTTTCCATATTTTTATCTTTCAAAAAAATATTCGCTCCTGAATCGGACTCGAATCTCTAACCCGTCCACTAGACCATCTAACTAGCCCCAAAACCACTTGGCCCAAAACTGGGGCATTACAACTCTCTCCCTCTTAAGAAATTCCGTCCCCAAAATTTACCTAGAGGAAAAAGATAAGGAAATTGCACCAACATATCCGCCTTGCTTTCCCAAGTGGCTTCCTTGACACCTCGATATCGCCACAAAACTTTAACCAGTTCTATCATCTTACCATGCAGAACCTTGCTGCTGGAATCAAGGATTTCCACTGGCTCCTCATCAAAGGATATATCTAGTCTCAACTCAATATGCTCCACCGGCATAACATGCGAAGGATCTGACTGATACCTCTGCAACATGGAAAACATCATGTATTTTCTCAATCTCGGGAGGCAACCTCAACCGATAAGCCGCAGGACCAACACGCTCCACGATCTCATATGGTCCAATAAACCTCGGACTAAGCTTACCCTTACCTCAGAACGGTATTTCCTTCTTCCATGGTGATACCTTCAAGAACACACGACCGCATATTCAATTTCCCTATGCTTCAAATTCGCACAAGATTTCTACCGATTCGCAGCCGCTTTCAAGCGTTCATACACAAGCTTAACTTTCTCATTCGTGTCTTTCAACACATGTGGCAAGGAAACATGTTTTTCCCCTACCTTATCCCAACACAAGGTCGTACGACACCTCCGGCCATACAATGCCTCATACGGTGCCATCTGAATACTCACTTGATAGCTGTTGTTATAAGCAAATTCAACCAAAGAAAAATGCTTCTCCCAAGTTCCTTGGAACTCAATAATGCAACATCTCAACATATCCTCCAAGACCTGGATAACACGCTAGAACTGTCCATCCGTTTGAGGATGATACGTGATACTAAAACTCAACCTCGAACCCAAAGCCTGATGTAAACATCTCTAAAACCTTGCTGTGAACCTCGGATCTCTATTTGAAACAATAGACTTTGGTACCACGTGAAAATGCACAATCTCAGATATATTCAAATCCAGCTTGACCAAGGTGTACGTCGTATGCACTGGCAGAAAATGTGCACACTTTGTAAATTGATCAACAAGCACCCAAACAGAATCTTTTTTAGCCGGTGTCAATGGCAACCCTGTCATGAAGTCCATGGTGATTCTCTCCCATTTCCATTTCAGAATTCTCAATGGTTGCAACAACCCGGATGGAAACTGATGTTCAGCTTTAACCCGCTGACACACCATACACTTGGACACAAACTCTGCCACATTTTTTTTCAAACCAACCCAATAGTACATTTCCTTCAAATCACGATACATCTTGGTACTTCCCATATGCATAGAAAAAGGACTAGAATGTGCCTCCATCAAAATAGTATGCCTAAGCTGTGACACCATTATTCGGCCCTTAAAACACAGAACGCCATCATCATCAAAATGAAAATTCGTTGGATTACCATCCGCTATGTCCTTAACATGAGGAACTAAAGAATCATCAAATGGTTGCTTAGCTTTAATCATTTGTGACAACGTAGGCTTAACTTGCAATTCAGCCAACAATCTACCTTCCCCCGTCACACTCAACCATGCAAACATCGCCCTAAGCTCAACCGCAACCTTACGACTCAACGCATCCGCAACAACATTGGCCTTTCTAGGATGATACTGTCAGATCATAATCCTTAAGCAAATCCAACCACCTTCGTTGCCTAAGGTTCAAATCCTTTTGAGACATCAAATATTTTAAACTCTTATGATATGTAAAAACCACACATTTCTTACCATAAAGGTAGTGTCGCCAACTCTTCAAGGCAAACTCTACGGCTGCAAGCTCCAAATCATGAGTTGGATAATTACGCTCATGAACCTTCAACTGCCTTGACGCATAGGCTACAACCTTTCCATCCTGCATCAGCACACAACCCAAGACAACATACGATGCATCACCATAAACCACAAACTCCTTCCAGATTCAGGTTAAATTTACACAGGAGCATGTGTCAAAAACTCCTTCAACTTCTCAAAACCCTATTGTTGCTTGTCTGTCCACACAAAAGGAACACTCTTCTGCAGCAACTTTGTCAATGGGGTCGCAATACTAGAAAACCCCTCGACAAAACGATGATAATAACCTGCCAACCCAAGGAAACTGCACACTTTCGATACGGTCTTAGGTTGTTTACAATTAAGAATAGCCTCAATTTTTTGTGGATCAACACGAATACCTTCCACGGATACCACATGTCCATGAAACATCACCTCCTTGAGCCAAAACTTGCACTTGCTCAACTTGTCATACAACTGATTATCCTTCAAGACTTGCAACATGATCCTCAAATGCTGATCATGCTCTTCCTTGGTACTAGAGTACACGAGCATATCATCGATAAAAATCACCACAAATAGATTAAGGTAATCATAAAACGTTATATTCATCATGTCTATAAAAGCAGCCGGGGCATTCGTCAAACCAAATAGCATCATCAAAAACTCGTAATGCCCGTACCTCGTATGAAATGTCGTCTTATGCACATCTATATCCTTTGCCTTCAACTGCTAATACCCTAACCTTAAATCAATCTTCGAAAACACCGTTGCCCCGCAAAACTAATCAAACAAGTTATCAATCTGCAGTAACAGATACTTGTTCTTCACCGTCAACTTATTTAACTGGCAATAATCAATGCACATATGCATCATTCCATCATTCTTCTTCACAAAAAAAACCAAAGCACCCCAAGGAGAAATACTTGGTCGAATGAACCCATGATCTAACAACTCCTAAAGCTACGATTTCAACTCTCTTAACTCCTTCGGTGCCATCCGATAAGAAGCAATGGATACCGATGTGGTACCTTCGTATGTCTCAATACGAAACTCTACCTCTCTATCCAGAGGTAAACCCATCAACTCTTCAGGAAAACTTTCAAATAATCACATACAGCCTGAATATCCTGCACCCGAACACCCTTGGCTTCCAGATTCATAACAATAGCCAAGTAAGCTTGTCAACCATAAACCATCAATTTCTCCGCTCGAGTCACCGAAATAATATTGGTCAAGAATTTCACATTCTCACCAACCACCACAACATCATAATCATCAGCCAACTTCAAGGAAATCCTTTTGGATTCACAATCCACCATCGCCTTGTGTTCACTTAGCCAATCCATACCCAAGATAACATCAAAACCATAAAATGGCAACTCCATCAAATTTGCGGCAAACTCGTGACCTTGCACTGCCAAAAGACAACGCTGATACAACCTTCTTGTTGTAACCGTCTCCCCAAAGAACTAGTTACTAACATGCCAACTTCTAAAATCTCAACAGGAATATTTAGCAATGATGCAAGCTCACTTAGAATATATGAATGAGTAGACCCCGAATCAATCTAAGAAAACAACAACAAAGATTACAAGATGAAAGTACCTACGATCAAATTAGTGTCATTGTGCCCCTCACAAAGAGTATAGATCTATGTTGGCCCACCATTCTCTGATTGTACAGTAACAACATAAGCCACAACTCTCTGACCATTCTCGTGCCTCTAGAAATTACCCATACTATAGCCTCGACCCCTAGTAGGTACAGTAGCCCGAACTGGTGCATCACCCACAACACGAGGATAGTCACGCTTCATATGACCAAGAGATCCACATATCCAGCAACTCATGGTATTTCCCCAACACTCACCCATGTGGCATCTACCACAACGCTCACACTCAGCTATAACACAAACACCTTGGTTGCCATGGCCAACACCGCCACCATGCCTATGACCCAACTTATGCCTCTTATCATGAAACCTCCTATTATGCTTCCCAAAATAGCCAAAATCAGCTCCACGCTTGTTCGAACTCATGCCTAAACCTTATTCTGTTACCCTCAAGGACTGCTCAATATCCTTAGTGCGGTTCACAAACACATAAAAATCTGTGTAGTTCGCAACCAACAGTTATGTTTTGATATCCTTTACCAACCCATAGCAAAAACTGTTGCACCTCTCAAGATTATACATAACCAATTCTGAAGCATACTGACTCAAACGGACAAATTTCACCTTATATTTAGCCACGAACATGCCGCCCTATTCCAAGGCCATAAACTCACGTATCCTCGCATCCAGATACTGAGGACCAAGATACTTCTTCTTGAAAGCTCTTCAAAAGAACTCTCAAGTTACATCCATCTCTAGAACATTAGCAATTGTGGTCACCCACCAATGATAAGCATCACCATGCAACAACAACACAGTACAACCCAGCTTGCACTTATCCTTAGAGCCCATCTAATTCAGAATATGAATTGTACTCTCTAGCCATCCTTCAGCTGCCTTGGGACCCAAACCCCTAAACTCAACACCTTCCAAACTATGAAGACGCTCTAAGGGTAACCCTGGGTTAACTACCACAGCAGGTGCTGGTGCCTGTGCATGCACTCAGCCATGGCTGCTTGAAAAGCTCCTGTTATTGCCTGAACTAACGGAGTCAAATCACCAAACACTGGCACTTGATGTGCCTGGGCTACACCACCAGCCCAACATTGACAAGCAGAACCAACAGAGGAGGAGGAGGTAAAATGTTAGGGGGATTCACTTCCTCAACGTTGTTCTACCCAATTTCGGCATTACCAGCCATTGAACGTGACTCACATCGAGCCATGCTAACAAAAGCATTAAAACACATTAAAGTTAGGCTAACATACGGCAAAGGATCCAAGACCATCTTATAAAACATTTTAAAACCTCATAAATATGCAATGTGTTCTCAGTTCATACCCCAACATAATGTAAATCAAACACCGTACATATACACAATCACCGTGCATAACCAACAATGATATACAATCAAACAACAACATCCCAACCTTTCGTAACCTATCTCTGATACCAACAAATGTAACCACCTCGACCTAGCCTAGACGCCTGACCAAACCGAGTGAGCCATATTAGGTTTGCCGAAGCAAATCGAAAGAAGATTACAAAAAACGATCCATTTTCTTCCTTTTTAACTTGTCTAAATGCATAATATTGACCTAAGTGTTCCAAACTTGCAGCGAATGAAATAACAAAGGAAATTGACCACGGATAGACATTTAATTGCAAAGCATATAATTTAGGGACCAAAATGTAAAATTGATAAACTACAAGGCCAAAGGTGAAATTACAATTACCAATCCTTAATTAGTCAGATTACCAACTTGCATGCCAATTTCCAACTCAAACCAACCATTCAAACTTGATAAATTGCTAAGACAAGATTCAGGGATTAAAATAGAAGAAAACAGAACCTTCTTCCCATGACATTAACAGATTTAATAGCCACCTGTATTGATACGCCACTAACCATATTAATACAACCTAACAGCCCTATTTTGATATGTTATACGATGTACCGATATGCCACGTCTGATTAAAACTCGAATTGAAATTTGTCAAAGGCTGTACCGATATGGGTTACAAGTGTTTCGGTACACGGGATCCATCCTAAAAAGCATTTTCCAGTAGCATAAAACCGTATCGATACCCTTAAGCCCATACCTATATGCTTAAGCTTATTTTGTCTAATCGTACCAATACCTAAACAACCGTACCGATCCAAGATGTCTGCAATCGCCTAGTTGTACCGATACAGTCCCCGTGTATCAGCATGTCTGGGCCTGTAATGGCATTTTTAGCTGGTTTTTCACCCAAAATTAGATGCATTTGATTCCTAGCAACACACATACGTGCATACAATCATCCATTAACTCAAATACTAACACTTGCACTAAGATTTAGCACTCAAAGCAAAACATATACTTCCAAAGATCAACCTATAGGCATGCTCCCTAAGCCACTTTGACAAACATACCAAAACACTCATTTGAGCCATTCACAACATAAGCAACATTTCAACATGTCCATAATAGCAAAACCAACATGTTAAAGGCATCCAAGCATGGTAACCACACATTGCTAACTTGATGCATTTATCTACCTTTACCAATACATGCTCAATCTTACCCTTAGGATGTGCAAAGGATCAGTCTGCCAACTGAAATGTTATAGTGGTAGGCCATGCTTTGATACTGAGCTTTCTAAAAATAGACATTGGCATCAAATTGATGCTGATTCCTAGGTCACACAATGCCTTACCCATGAATTTATTACCAATGGTTAAAAGAATAGTAAAACTTCTTGAATCTTTTAGCTTTGATGGCAATCGATTGAATATCATTGCATTGCATCCCTTAGGGAGAGCTACATTCTCAAAATCACCCAGTTTCCTCTTCATGGACAAAATGTCCTTTATGAATTAACATAGTTGGGCTTCTATTCAAGAGCTTCTACTAACGGTATGTTAATCTGCAACTACTTAAGAACTTTTAAGAAGTGCTTAAATTATTGATCCTATTGGTGCTTCTATAGTCTTTGTGAAAATGGTGGAGGTGGGTAATCAAATGCTGACTATGTCGACTTTGTCCAGGGTTTGCTGGCATTAGACTGAGTTCTGGCATCGCTTATGTCTGTTTTTTTCTTCTCTACTTCTTTTGGTTCATCTACTAGTCTCTTCTCTTTCTCCTAGCAATTAAATGGCTGCTTGACAGGTATCTCAGCCTCGCATTGTTTGCCACTCCAAATATTCGTTACCTCTCTATTGAGCATCTTCTGTATCACTTGGCAAAGCTCCTTGGGGTCGATTGCTAAGTGTATTGACAATTTGTCTGATCTGAATCTCTAAGTTCCGTATAGATGCTGCCAAACTCTGGACAGTTGCATCATTCTTCTCTATATATTTTGTCAAAGTCCCCTAGTTGTTCCCATGTCCTGCATAAAAATTATTTTGTGCCCTCTTTGGCATGGCATTCTGATTGAAACCATGCTAAGCATTGTTATTCTGACGCTAGGCATTGTTCTAACGCTGGGCATTGTTGTTCTAGTACTGGGCATTGTATTGATTGCCTCCTTGACTTCCCCAAGCTAAATTTGGGTGTTGCCTCCATCCTACATTGTAAGTATTGGGATTTGCATTATAACTACGATTATAATTGCCAATAAAATTTACTGACTCAGGGTTGGCAGCGCAATCTTCCATGTAATGGTCCTCCCCACATATTGTGCAGAATAGGTCTAATGTCTTGACCTCGTTAGATTCTTTATTCTTTTGCAAAGTTCTCACCATGCTAGTAAGATTGGAAATCTTAGCCTGGATGAATATTAGTTCATCTAGTGATAATTTCCTACCAGTTTTAGTTTCAGTCCCTAGTCTAGTAGTAGGATACTCGAAATCATTAGTTGAAATCCTGTCAAGGATGCCAACTGCCTCTGTATAGTTCTTGTCAAGCAGCGAACCACTTGCCAAAACATCAACAACATTCCTAGCATGAGCATTGAGTCCATTGTAGAAGGTCTCCATCCGGGTCCAATTGGAGAATCCATGCATGGGACACCTCCTCAACAGGTCCTTGAATCTCTCCCATGCATCATATAGGGTCTCATCATTAGCCTGCCTAAACGTAATGATCCCACTCCTCAGTTTGGCAGGGAGTTTAGGTGGCTGGAATCGTAACAAAAATTTATAGCATAAATCTCCCCATGAGGTGACAGAACCAGGTTGAACAGAACTAAGCTATGTTTTTGCTCTATCTCTCTTGGAAAATATGAACAATTTCAGCTTCACTGTATCTTTTGATACTCCAAGATGCTGAAATAGCTAGCAAACTTCCATAAATTGCTTCAAGTGTTACCTCGGGTCTCCAGTAGGTGTTCCATCAAATTGTCCTATATTCAAAAGTGTTTGTATCATCACCGATTTAAGTTTAAAATTTGGTGTATTTACCTCTAGACCAATTAGTCCTGGCATCAAATTGTCTATATTCAGTGTTGAGCGTTCTCAGATAGGTCTCTCTTCCTCTACATTAACGGCTAGGGTAGCAGGTGCGGCCGATATCCCATTGTGGATTGGTGGATTTCCCTTATTGTTTGGCTTACCATCGGCTCCTCCATTGCTTTGATGTGACATCTCTTAAGCTTTTCTTTTTAACCTCTGTAGGGTTCTTTCAATTTTTGTGTCGTATGACCAATCTTCCACCAAAGGATGGCTTTTGGTCATTTATCAGTTAAAAGAAATAAATAAACTGAAATAATAATAATAAAAGAAACAAAACAAGTAAAAATTAAAAAATAAATTCTATCGTAATCTCTGGTAATGGAGCCAAAACTTGTCGACTATTGCTAATGCTTGGCAAACAATTTAGTGTAAAAGTGTAAGAAAATAATGCTAAGGTGAGTCTTAAGCGTGCAAGTATACATGGTCAGCAAGTAATACAACAGTAAGCTGAGTATCGAATCCAAAAGGATTGACCAAGAACATATTTTCTTAATGTTTACTTGTTTGTAAAGAAATAAAAGTGTTTGAAATAATTTAGATTTTTGATTAAAAAGATAGTGAAAACAAAGTAGTAAAAATGGAAGTAGTCTGGCAACGTAAGTGTTCAATTGAATGATGTGCATTGGCAAGGGATGCTTGGATTTCACGCTACTTATGCCATCTTTTAATAATATCCTGCCTTGGTTTTATTGTCGAGCAGATTAAAGGTAGTATTGCCTCTGTCGATGGAAACCCTGTGATAAGCTTTTGAGTTTGAATTTTGAATACGCAAAGGGATAAGATGTGTTATTCTCTTATCTCAATTTGAATCCTAGGGCTAATGTGTACAAGGTCCAACAACTACCTTGACCGATCATCGAACGTCAATTCTTTACCACCAAGCTTGGCATTATTTGGTCAATCTATGCCAACTGCTACTCAACAATTCTCTTACTTTCTTTCCTGCGTTCTCTACCAGTGCCTCTCTACCATGCTTGTCTGTCTATGTCCTTCATCAAAACAAGCAAAATAACCCTTCATACTGGAAACAGAATAGCTCCTAACTCCTTATACAAATGCATGAATTTAACAACTAAATGCAAACATATCTACTTAAAGGCAAGCAAAAGCATCGTGAAATAAGCAAAAAATTAGAACTTGTAGGGAGTTAATAGCCTACATCTACACATGTTGGAGTTGCATATTTAGGACCTCCGATGGAGGGCCTAGAAAGGCTAAGAAGTGTTTAGCCCAGACGGTTGGCACCCGTGGCATAGGAGGTGAGAACTACAAGTTTAGAGCAGAACCAGGGAATACCTGATCATGCTGGAGGTTCTGTTCTCGTAAAAGAGTTGCTAAAAATAATTTTGTGAAAGGTTGGTGCAAGAAGTATCAAGATAGGAGTTATCGCCCTGATCAGAGATAGGGTAGAGGTTTTGCTGGACGTGGACCGTGAGGTCAGGAAGTTGTTGCTAGATCTTCGCATAATACCTATTGGGTGTATGGGTCGCAAGATTTTATGAGGCATGATTGTCCATGTTTGGTTAGAGAATGACATGCATCTACGTCTATTGTTGCTAATGCTTGTTGGAGTTTTAGATCAGAAGATCACCAGAGGCATGATTTCCTATTATTGGATAGGGGTACGCAGGCTCCTACACCTGTTGTTGCATCATCCAGTGACTGCAAGTATGGTCGGGAGCATTCCAACATTGTGATGAGGGTCAGTGGACTAAGACGTGTGTTATTGCTATCCAGTCTGAGGCTAGAGGTTTCACGAGGATGGATGCACATCGTGAGGTATGTAACGACACTGATGTGATTACAAGTACTTCCATATTGAATTTTTTGTCATTGTTTTCTTGGGTTGGTTCTAATTCTACATGTTCTTACATCTTGGGTGAGCATGCAAAGTTGCTTGAAATGCTTGTTGAAATTCAATATGTGGGTGTTCAAGTGGCTAGTTTCTTGGATGAAACGGTGGTGGTATAGAAGTTGTATCGTAGATATCTTTTGATAGTGCAAGATCATGTGGATGCCGTGGAGTTAATAGAGATATCATCTCATGAGTTTGGTAAGGTGTTGGGTAGGATTGGTTATTCGAGTATAGCGTCATTGTGAGCTTTAAAACCTAATTGAGCAGAGTATTTTGGGGTTTGCACTTGGTTTCGGGATTGTTGTTGATGTAGTGGTTGTGGTGGAATGTTTTAAGGCTTGCTAAAGGTGTGCCAATAAGTTATTGATGATGGTAGACGGGAAGAACCCAATGATGTTGACACGTTGTTGTATTAGGAATTGATGAGGTAGGGGTGGACAAGAGATGTCAGATTGATATTTGCCTTCGAAAGTTGGGATGCACAGAGGAATCATAGTTTGCTAGTTTGAAAAGTGATGAGTGGATTGCTTGTGTTTTCCCTGATATGTCATCTGATGGTTGTCGGTTGTACAAAGCTATACGTTGTGTAGGTAGGTAGTGTTAGGAGTATTTAAAATTCTTTTGTTGGCGGATGTTTTTGTGAAGGAAGCTGCTAAGGAGTGGCTTGAAACGTATTAGGAAGTTTTCTGAGGATTTGTGATCGTCTTGGATCCATTGGAAAAGTGTCGCTGGAGGGGTATTCGGGGTTGTCTGGTGGTTATGAGGTTAAGTTGCCAGTGAATCATGCTACCATGCAGCTAATGAGTCCTTCTTGTAATTTGTTGATGGGTGTCAAGGAAATGCTTGGGTTGGGGTATGTTTTTGGAAGTTATAGTACCAAAATAACTGTGTAATTGTAACGGTAGTAGGTGGATTAATTGTGGATTTGTAAGGGTTTATGGAATATCGTAAGGTTGACGAATGTTTTAGTAGCATTTGGGGTTGTAATAAGTTGAGTATTCTAGGAATACTTAGTTGTGTGGATAGCCAGAGTGGCGGTTCACTCTCATTTAGAGGAACCAAGAAGGTTTTTGTCTACTAATTGAGGGTTTGTTGATAGACCTACAAAGCTAGGTGGATAGATGTTCTCGGATGGTTAGGTTCGAGGTAGATAGGTGGGTAGAAGTGTCAATTCTGAAATGTTATCAGTAAGTGTGAACGGTTGAACATGCATAATGCATAAGCTCTTATATGTATATACTTAAGTATGTCAGTACATGTGTAATGCCCCGGTTTTGGGCTTAGGTGTCTTTAAGGTTTGTTCGAGGGTCCGGTGGACCAGTATTAGAGTTTTGAGTCAGTTTCGGGATTAATTCAGATTAAATATTTTTTGAAGGTAATAAAATTGTGGAAAAATTCTCTAAAATCATTATTAAATATATTAATGATTTTTGTAAAGTCAATTTTGGGAAATAAGTTTTGGAAATCGGACATTTTGGGTTAGTGACCAAAATGTGAACTTTGAAAACTATTTTGAGTGACTGTTTTGCAAAAGGATCAAAACTTTGATTCTTTAAGGAGCTAATTATCCTAAATATTTCTCCCTTTAATTAATTGATTTGAACTGGTTTTTAAAAGGCTTTAAAGTGAATGGAATTAATAAATCCTATTTTTAGACGTTTAACAAAAATCACGTAACAGACTTTGCAACTTCTTTCTCTCAATTTCTCTCCAGCCAAACACCTTTCAAACTTCAATTTCTTCAGGTAAAAATCAGAGGTTTTGATTTCCATTTGTTTTCCTAATGCTTTTTCATCAAATGGTTATTGTTGTTCTCTTGATTTTCATGTTTTCCTAAGCAATTTAGGGGATAAATCATCATTGGAGGTAAGGATTCGTTCTTCTCCTATAATGAAAGGTTCTTTACTGAAACTCTCAAGTTCTTGATCCTTTACAATTGCTTTCTAATTTGTTTTGATAGTTTGATTATTAGAATTGGTTTAATTAAGTTTTGATTGATGGAATTGACATATTTTGAATTGGATCTATTTTGCTGGGTTTATGATCAGATCAGATTAGATCATGATTTTTATGTTTAATTGAGTTAATAACTTGGTTTTATTGTTGCAATCCTGAAACAAGTTGGATGTCTAATGTTTAAGGCTGTAAATCATGGGTTGATGTAGTATTTTTCGAGTTTATGCTTTGCTGGAAGTAGAAGGATGTTAAGAAAGGGTTTTTAGTTGTTATTTGATGAAGTTTGATGGTTTTAATCGTTATATTATGGTCGAGTCAAGTTTTGGAATGGTTTGATGATGTTTTCAATATGTTTTGGATGGTTTTTGAGTGAGCAACTTGAGAGTTGCGAGTGATTGCTATTAGGCAATAGTTTGAATTCATATTAATTTATTTGTCCTCTGGTTTTATGTTGTTAAAATAGAGGATAATCAGAGTGACAAAGTTCGACATTGATTTTTGCTTGCTGGGAGCTCGATTCGCATTGGAGAGCAAGGCAAAGTGTATCGAAAAAATATTGGATATAGTTGGCATGCTATAGGATTAAAGTGCACTATAAAATATGAAAAAAATAGATCGTGGCCATGGGTCCTTGAGGTATGGCAGTTTAACAAGGCCACTCAGACTATTGGGAACCTCATTTGGGCATGCGGTTTAACTAGACAACCCAAATTGATGGTGATCTTGCGGTTTAACTAGGCAAGGTCGGTACGCTTGCGGATTAACTAGGCAAGGTTGGTAAATCTCGCAGTTTAACTAGGCGAGGGTGTCAAATCTTGCGGTTTAACTAGGCAAGGTTTAGGATATCATGTGGTTTAACTAGGCAAGGTATGAGAGATTAGTGTATCCGATATATTGGATAGAGGGTAGTCTATTTGGGTCACTATTATTGCCAATACGAGTAAAATTTCATGTGTTGAACCTATTTTATAATGTTTTGGGATTTAAGCATGGTTTATGATTTAATGCTTTGGGATTTAAGCATGGTTTATGATTTAATGCTTTGGGAGTTAAACATGGTTTATGATTTAATGCTTTGGGAGTTAAGCATGGTTTATGATTTAATGCTTTGGGATTTAAGCATGGTTTATGATTTAATGCTTTTGGATCTAACCATGGAATAAGTTTATGATGTTGCATAAGGGTGTTTAGGCAAGTCTCGGTTGGAGATGTAGAAAATTCTTTGGTTGTAAGTATGTTTTGGAAACAAGTGTTTTAATTGAAAATGTTTTTGAATGCATCATTGTTTTATGAGCATCCTCACTAAGCATGTGTGCTTACGCTCTCTTTTTCCAAATGATGCAGAGCATTAAGGTTTGAGGCTGTAAGGGCAAGGCTAAAGTGATCCAAGGACAAAGACTAGTTTTAGTATGGACTTGGTTTATGTTTCTGGTTAATAAGGCAATGTGTTCACCATAAATTTTGGGTTTTTCAATTCTATTTTTCATATGGTTTTAAGCATGTGAAGTGCTGGATTTTATGTTGGTTTGATGTAGTTTAACTTGTGTGGACTCATGCTTATAATGTTGCTAGATGGGTGCTTAGGAATGTATCTAGATATCTTGGAATGGTTGCTATGTTTTGATGTTTCAAGCAAGTTTGTTATGATGCTTTATATGTGTAAGCATGTTGTGTATGCCTAAAATGCACCATATGGGAGTTTTGGTTGTTTGGTAGAATGATATAAGGAAGCATGCCTTTAGATCATCGTGATAGTGTGAATGCCATTCTTGGTCGATGATTCTGTGATATTTTGGTAGGGTTCAATCTTTAATTATGTTGCTGAAGTGTTTAAAGCATGTTAAAGTGGTTTGATTTCCGTTAAAGTGTGTTTAGATAGCCAATTGGGTCGTTACAAGTCCAGGCGTATCGAAACAAGTGCCCCGTACCGGTACGACTAGGCTATTTCAGGCATAGCATTTCGATACACGGGAGGGTGTTTTGATACGGGCAAGCCTTGTAACGCCCCGATTTTGGGTCTAGCGGTTTTGTAGGTTGATTAGACGGTCTGGTGGATCGGGTTAGGGATTCAAGTTGGATTCGGGATCGTATATTTTTCGGTAAGGTAAAAATATGGAAAATATTTAAAAATCATCTTTTAATATATAATGATTTTTGGTGGAATCAATTTTGGGAAATGGAATTTGGAAATATGACATTTTGGTTAGTGACCAAAATGTAATTTTTTAAAACTATTTTTAAGTGACAAATAAAAAGGGTCAAATTCTTAGAATTCTTAAGGAGCTAATCTACCAAGTGTTTGCTGGTGGTTTCTCCCTTCAATTAAATCATTTTAAACATGTGTTTTAAAAGGGTGATTAAGAAGGATTAAATATATAAAGTTAGTTATTAACTTTTCAAAGAAATCCATATAACTTTTTCGTAACTCTTTTCTCTCAACTTCTTTTCTGCAAAACACTTAAGATTTTATCAAAAACCAGAGGTGAGAGATTCTTGTCACTTAGATTACTGATTTTAACTTGATTCTTTAACTTCGTTTTACAAAATCTCATTGAAATCTTAAGTTTTTTTTAGCTTTAAACAAGCCAATTGAGGGAAAAATTCCATAACAGGGGTAAGGTCCGTGATCTCCTCTGCTAAATGGTTCTTTATTGATATTCCCAAGTATTTGATCCTTGATTTATAGTTTATAATTTGATTTTGTGTTTTATGTAGATTTAATTAGGTAAAATTGATAAAATGATGAAAGATTCAAATTAAATCTGATTTCCAGTGTTATGGGTTGTTTTTTTATTATATTTTGGATGTATAATGATGTTGATAAGTTGATTTTATCAATGGAATCCTGAAGCTCTTGAATCTCTAATTGTTTAGGTTGCTAGATTTGTGTTCTTAAGGTGTTTTGGTGGCTGTATGTTTGCAGGAGGTGTTAGGTTGATTGATTCTGTTTCTAGGAGTTAATTGTTGAAAAAGTGGTGTTAGGTTGTGGTTCGGTTGTGTATGGAAAGGTTTGGATGATGATTTCGGTTGTTGTAGATGGGTAATTTTTGAAATGAGTGTCGAGATCCAAGAGGATTTGTTGTTGCAGTGTTTTGAATGCATTGAGATGCATTAATCCTCTATTGTAATGTGGTCAAAATAGGGGAGGTTGATCTAGAGGTGATTGGTGAAGCGTTGGAAGCTTTGGACGCTTGATTTTGTATCAGTGAATCGAGGTTTCGCGTATCAGTGAGTGAAAACGTGAATTCCAGCTTTAGAATGTTTTAAGGGAGGGTTATGGGAGTTTAAACTTAGTTTGGTACGCTGGTTTAAACTCGAAAGTAAGTAAAAGTGGATTATCTCCCTCAATCGTGCTAGTGTTAAATGGTTTATGCACTTGTTCCAATTTACATGTTATCTACTGTTTAAGCATGTTTTAAAGTATTTGATATACTGTCTTGAGCATGAAATGCTGAAGGATGCAGATGGTAAGTGATCCTTGAAGTATGTGGTTTATACTTGTATTTAAAACATACTTGTGTTTAAAACATGTGATGTCGCTTTGGAAAAATGGTTTGGTGAATGCTTGTTAAAACAGTGAGGTAAGCGGTAAATGGTTAAATATATTGGCAAGTGATACATCTTTAAAATTATTATCGGATATAGTTGGCCGGCCATAGGATTGAGTGCACTATAATAAGTCACCTTGGATGTTGAGGGGTTTAGATCCATGTACTAAAAACTCCATCTGAGTACCCTAACGATAGAGGGGTAAACAGTACCGTAAACTCCCGTTAGTGGATTAAGCGTCTAACTGATGAAAGGGGTTGGTGTACCCAAGGGTTGTAGAGGTACCCAATTGTAATGTACCGCGATTGTTATTGTATCGCTATTTCGGTTGAGATGGCTTGAAGTGTTGGTTGAACACTTGTTGAATCCTTGTACCCTATGAACTCTTTTGTTATGTGTTTAATGATCAATTGTAATCCAATATAATTGTTAATGTATCATTAAAAGGTTTATGTTGTGTAATGTGATTTATACATGTTTACTCTTTAAGCTTTGCATATGGTTGTTATGCATGGAAAGGCTTAAATTGAGGTTAGCAATGGGATTTGTTGTTGGTTAATGATACATGTTGCATATGGTTTAACATACTGGTTTTAAAAGTGTTAAAGTGCATGGTTTTAAAGGCATGATGTTTTATATGTTTAAAAAATGGTTTGTAATGGAAGTTCAATGTGTTGCTGGAAAACGGTTTTAAATGCATTGATGGCGTGTTGCATTTGAGCATTCCTCACTAAGCCTAGTGTTCTTACGCTCTCTTTGTCCATCAATACAGAGAATTAAAGGCTTGGGGGAGGCAAGGGGAAGAAAGGGATCCTAGCAAGACTTGGTTATTAAAGTATGTTTGGATTAGGCTATAAATAATAAGGGCAGTGTGGTACACAATTTGGGTTTTGGGAGATGTTTTATGAACTCCCTGTTTGAGCAAGTCCGTTTGATTGCTCTTTACTTGTAAGTGGCCTATATGGTTCGATTTTGGTAATGGTTTGTGGTTTGACTTATTGTTTGGAAGGTTATCTAGGATGCATGCCTATAGGTTTACATTTGATGCAAGATGCCATGAATAATTGCTTAAACTATGATGCTATGTTGTGTTTTGCCTCTTTGTTATGTTGGATGCTTGTTAGGGGCAAGCTAGTGTGCTTTGGTTTAGTGAAAAGCATGTTAAACCAGCAAATTTGACCTTTCTGGTGCTTGTGTATCGGTACCTGAGACCCAGTATTGATACGGCTAGGCCATTCTAGGCATAGCATACTGATACTCGGGCTTGCGTATCGATACTATTGGTCTTTTTGAGCTTAGGGTACCGGTACAAGCACAAGTGTACCGGTACTAGACTTGGCTACTGGGGATCTAGTTTTTTTATTGAAACCCGAGTACCGATACTCCTATGGCCCGTACCGATACGGGCTGTCTACGTGGACCTACGTACCGATACGGCTGGTTGAGTATCAGTACGTGTGGTAGTTAATCAGTTAATGTCTTGGAAATGAACTTTAGCTTTCTTTCATTTTGGTCCCTAAATGTTGTGGATGCAATTGAGTGAGTTTGGATGATAGTATCGAGTTGATTTTTGACATGGGAGCATGAACCCTGTTTAGTTAAAGGATGGTTACATAAAATTTGGTAAAGTCCCTATATTTTGCTAAAATTGCAATTTGGTCCTTAAATTGTAATTGTGACCAATTAGATGTCGATTCGATGCCCGATTGAGCTGAGTTTTCACATGCTATCAGCATGAACATGTAGGGTACTAATTACACATTTAGATAAGTTAAAAGAAAAAAGTGGTCTATTTTAGGTTTTTTCTCACGGTTTACTTCGGTAAACCTAATGTGACTCCCTCGGGTTGATCTTACGACTAGGCTGGGTTGAGGGGGTTACATTTGGTGGTATCAGATCCAGGTTTGCGAAAGGTTGGGATGTTGTACTTGATCAGTTACTGTTGCTTATTATGCACGGTGCATGTCTGCTATGTTTGGTGGTAATTGGAAGATTGATATGATTTTTGTGATGTAGCTATAAGTTATAATCTAATGCTGATATGCACGGCGGTTCAAATATGCACGCTGATTGTTTATGTTATGTCAGGAAAAAAAATTGGGAACCCATTGCCTTATTATTATAGTCTGGAAATTTTTCATTTTTGAAATGGAAGTCTTGGATCCTTGCTTGAAGTTGGCCTAATTGTTTTGTTTGAAATGATTATCATGCCTTAGATATATTTTAGCACGATAGGACCGAGGAGAGAGCTACAATGTGGTATAATTATTGCTGCCACTGGGCAGGATGCTAAGGGGGATGTTGTACCTCCTAGTGGGTTGCCACTGCCCCTACCTAATCCACCTGAGATAGTGGAGCAAGTACCACCTACGCCAGTTGGGCCATGGATAAGTGATATAGAACCGTTGATACAGGCCATGACCGGTGCTTTCCAGGCAGCAGTTGTGGGTGTTCATGTGCCGACACCACCGGTTGTTGGGTAGGGTTTACCGCTTGAGTGTCTTCGTAGTTTGGGTGGAGTTGAGTTTTCAAGGTTACCGGCTGAGGCTTCTGAGGGCTGGTTAGCTAGTACTGAGAGGATACTGGGCCAGATGGGGTGTACTAATGCTCGCAAGTTGGGTTGTGTTGTTTCCCTGTTACAGGGTGATGCCTATACATGGTGCACCACCACGATATCCGGTGTGGCGACCGATGATGTGACCTGGGAGTTTTTCTATGGAGCTTTCCAGAAGAAGTATCTAGGAATCCAATATCAGGACGATAAGAAGCATGAGTTTATGGCTTTGGTACAGGGCAGTATGTCTATTGCGGAGTACGAGGTGCAGTTCGTAAGGTTGAGTCCGTATGCACCTGAGTTGGTTCCTAACGAGCGTACGCGATGTGATTGATTCTGCTCTGGGGTTGTGCATGATGTTAAGACATACATGCTCGCTGCTGATTACACCGATTTTGATATGCTGGTTTCGCGGGCCAAGGATTTAAAGCAAAATTCGGGTTAGGCTTCTGGGTCGCGAGGTTCTAGCTCGGGTAAAAGAGCTGTTGATGCTGGTTCAAGCAGTGGTCAGGCTAAGAGGCACCGTGATAGGAGGTTCGCCCGAAGCTGAGGCATGGCGGAGGTGTTATGGGATGTAGAGTCCAAGGGCAGGGTGCCCAGGTTAGAGCGTCGTTTAACATCTATTGGGTTTGTGGATCCCGAGATCATTTGAGGTGAGACTGTCCGTGTCAGGCCAGGGAGGGTCAGGCACCTGCACATGTTGTGTCCAATGCTTGTTGGAGTTGTGGGACTGGCGACCTTCAGAGGCGTGATTTTCCGTTGTTGGCCCGAGGTGGGCAGGGTGTTGCACCTGTTGTTGTTCTGTAACAGGGTTGTGGTCATGGTCGTAGGCTGTTTTAGCGTCGAGATGGTGGGTAGAGGACTGTGGCTCATACCGTTGCTATTTAGCCTGAGGGAGGTGGATCGACTAGGGTGTATGCGCACCGCGAAGGTCGTAATGACACCGATGTGATTGCAGGTACTTTTACCTTACAGTCTTTGCCGTTGTATTTGTTGGTTGATTCTGGTTTTACCATTCATACATCTTGAGTAAGCCTGCTAAGTTGCTTGATATATCTATTTGAAATTCTTAATGTGGGTGTTAGGGTGACTAGTTCTCTTGGGGAGACAGTTATGGTTAGGAGGTTGTATCGTAAGTGTTCGTTGATGGTTCAAGGACATGAGTTTGTCGTGGACTTGATGGAGTTGCCATTCCAAGGTTTTGATGTGATTTTGGGTATGGATTGGTTAACGAAACATCAGGTTGTGGTGGATTTTGGGACCAAACGGATATCCTTGAGGTTATCGGATGATTATGAGGTGGTGGTTGTTGGTGAGAATACCAAGTTTTTGTCTAATGCTGTTTCAGCTTTGGAAGCAAGTCAAATATTGGATTCGGGGTGTCCAGCTTTCTTGGCATATGTTATGAATCCTGGATCAAAAGAGTCGAGGGTGCAGGATGTTCGCATCGTATGTGAGTTTCTGGCCATTTTTCTAAAGGAGTTGCTAGGGTTGCCACCAGACCGTGAGGTTGAGTTTGGCATCAAGGTCTTTGTTGTTGCGGTACCAGTATCGATTGCTCTGTATCGCATGGCCCCGAAGGAGTTAAAGGAATTGAAGAGGCAACTGCAGAAGTTGCTGGATCGAGGCTTTATTAGACCTAGTATTTCATTGTGGGGCGCACCAGTGTTGCTTGTAAAGAAGAAGGATGGTACATTGCAGATGTATATAGACTATCGGCAACTGAATAAGTTGATGATAAAGAACAAGTATCCCTTACTATGGATAGATGATATGTTCAATCAGTTCAAAGGTGCCTCGGTGTTTTCCAAGATAAACTTAAGGTCGGGGTACCACCAGTTGAAGGTGAAGGAGGTAGATGTTCCCAAGACAGCCTTTCGTACGAGGTACAGGCATTACTAGTTTTTGTGATGCTTTTGGTTTGACCAATGCACTAGCTACTTTCATGGACATGATGAATCGTGTGTTTCATGAGTTTTTGGATCAGCTTGTGGTGGTGTTTATCGATGATATCCTTGTACTCTCGTACCGAGGAGGATCATGATAGTCATTTGCGGATTGTGCTTTAGAAGTTGCTGGAGAATCAGTTGTATTCCAAGTTACGCAAATGTGAATTTTGGCTTAGGGAGGTTGTATTCCTTGGGCATGTTGTGTCGGCCGAAGGAATTCGGGTTGATCCGCACAAGGTTGAGACCGTGATGAGTTGGAAGGTGCCTATGTCTGTGAATGAGGTTAGGAGTTTCCCTAGTTTGGCAGGTTATTACCGTAGGTTTGTGGAAGGGTTCTCCAGTTTCGCAGCTCCTTTAACTAAGTTGCTACAGAAGAATGTTCGGTTTGAGTGGATGGAAGATAGACAGCGAGCTTTCAAAAGGTTGAAGGGAGCCTTGACACGAGCTCCAGTCTTGGTTCAACCGAAATTGGGAAAAGAGTTCGTTGTTTATAGCCATGCGTCGTATGTTGGGCTTGGTTACGTGTTAATGCAAGAGGTAAGGTAGTTGCGTATGCATCTAGGCAGTTGAAGGTGCATGAACGTAATTACCCTACTCACGATCTTGAGCTTGCCGCAGTTGTGCTTGCCTTGAAGATTTGGAGGTGTTACCTCTATTGGGAGAAATGTGTGGTTTATACGAATTATAAGATTTTGAAGTATTTGATGTCCCAGAAAGATTTGAATCTAAGACAACATAGGTGGTTTAAGTTGTTGAAAGATTATGACTTGGCTATTGAGTATCATCCGGGTAAAGCTAACATGGTTGTTGATGCTTTGAGCAGAAAGGCGGTGGTGGAGTTGAGGGCTATGTTTGAATGTTTGAGTGTGATGCGTGACGGTGGGCTATTAGCGGAGTTGCAAGTGAAGTCGTCCTTGTCACAGTTGATTAAGGAGAAGCAACCATATGATGAGAGTTTGGTTCCGCATGTGAAGGATATCATGGATGGGAATCCTACGGATTTTCATTTCAATGATGATTGGGTGTTGTGCTTTAAGGGTCGAATTGTAGTGCCTGAAGATGAAGAGTTGAGACATACTATTTTAACTGAGGCGCATGCTAGTCTTTTTGCTATGCATCCCGGTAGTACTAAGATGTATCGAGGTTTGAAGGAGGAGTACTACTGGGTTGGACTGAAGAAAGATGTGGCAATTTTGTTACTCGATGCATGGTCTATCAGCGGGTAAAAGTTGAGCATCAGTTTCCTTTCGGGTTGTTGTAACTATTGAGAATACTGGAATAGAAGTAGGAAAGAATCACCATGGATTTTGAGTCTAGGCTGTCTTTGACACCGGCCAAAAAGGATTCTATTTGGGTGATTGTTGATTGGTTCACGAAGTGTGCGCACTTTGTACCAGTGCATACTATGTATGCCTTGGACAGGTTGGCTGATTTTTACATCTCTGAAATTGTGCGTTTGTACGAGGTACCCGAAACTACAGTTTTGGTTAGGGATCTACAGTTCACCGCAATGTTTTGGGTGAGTTTACATCATGCTTTGGGAACTCGGTTGAATTTCAATACTTCGTATCATCCTCAGTCGGATGGTCAATTAGAACGCGTGATTCAGGTTCTCAAGGATATGCTAAGGTGTTGCATTATTGAGTTCCAGGGAACGTGGGAGAAGCAGTTGCCATTGGTGGAGTTTGCTTACAATAATAGTTATCATGCTAGCATTCAGATGGCACCTTATGAGGCGTTGTATGGTAGGAAGTGTCGTATGTCTGTGTGTTGGGCAGAAGCGGGAGAAAAGCTTGTATCTATGCCTAATGTTTTGAAAGGCACAACTGAAAAAGTAAAGTTGATATGTGAGCACTTAAAAGCGGCTACTGATTGTCAGAAATCCTATGCGGATTTGAAGCGTAGGGATATAGAATACGCTGTTGGTGATCGAGTGTTTTTGAAAGTGTCACCCTAGAAGAAGGTGTTGGGTTTGGGCGGAAAGGGAAGCTTATTCTGAGGTTCATTAGACCATAGGAGGTTGTTGAGCGAGTGGGTCCTGTTGCGTACCATTTGAGGTTACCCCTTGAGTTGGGGAAGATTCATGATGTGTTTCATGTTTCGGTGTTGTAGAGGTATCAATCGGATCCATCGCACGTTATGCCGGTAGAAGAGATTGAGTTGAGACCGGACCTATCTTATGATGAGGAACCGGTAGAGATTCTTGATACCAACAATAAGGTATTGCATGGCAAGACGGTTGAGCTTGTTAAGGTGTTGTGGAGGCACCGCGGTGTTGAGGAGGCCACATAGGAATGCAAGTCGGATATGTTGAAACAATTTCCGCACCTGTTTCCTCCAGGAAAATTTTGGGGACAAAATTTCTTAAGTGGGGGAGAGTTGTAACGCCTTGATTTTGGGTCTAGTAGTTTTATGGGTTGATTTGACGGTCAGGTGGGTTGGGTTAGAGATTCGAGTTGGATTCGGGATCGTATATTTTTTGGTAAGGTAAAAATATGGAAAAATAGTTAAAAATCATCTTTTAATATATAATGATTTTTGGTGGAATCAATTTTGGTAAATGGAATTCGGAAATGTGTCATTTTTGTTAGTGACCAAAATGTAATTTTTGAAAACTATTTTTAAGTGACTAAAATGAAAAAGGTTCAAATTCTTAGAATCCTTAAGGAGCTAATATACCAAGTGTTTGCTGGTGGTTTCTCCCTTCAATTAAATCATTTTAAACATGTGTTTTAAAAGGGTGATTAAGAAGGATTAAATATCTAAAGTTAGTTATTAACTTTTCAAAGAAAGTCATATAACTTTTTCCTAACTCTTTTCTCTCAACTTCTTTTCTGCCAAACACTCAAGATTTTATCAAAAACCAGAGGTGAGAGATTCTTTTCACTCAGATTATTGATTTTAACTTGATTCTTTAACTTTGTTTTACAAAATCTCATTGAAATCTTGTGTTTTCTTAGCTTTAAACAAGCCAATTGAGGGAGAAATCACATAACAGGGGTAAGGTTCGTGATCTCCTCTGTTAAATGGTTCTTTATTGATATTCGTAAGTATTTCATCCTTGATTTATAGTTTGTAATCTGATTTTGTGTTTTATGTGGATTTAATTGGGTAAAATTGATGAAATAATGAAAGATTCGAATTGAATCTGATTTCCAATGTTATGGATTGTTTTTTTATTATATTTTGGATGTATAATGATGTTTATAAGTCGATTTTATCAATGGAATTCTGAAGCTCTTGAATCTCTAATTTTTTAGGTTGCTAGATTTGTGTTCTTGAGGTATATTGGTGGTTCTATGTTTGCTGGAGGTTTTAGGTTGATTTGATCCTGCTTCTAGGAGTTAATTGTTAATAAAAGTTGTGTTAGGACGTTAGGTTGTGGCTAGGTTGTGTATGGAAAGGTTTGGATGATGATTTCAATTGTTGTAGATGGGTAAATTTTGAGAGGAGTGTGGAGATCTGAGAGGATTTGTTGTTGTAGTGTTTTGAATGCATTGAGATGCATTAATCCTCTGTTGTAATGTGGTCAAAATAGGGGAGGTTGATCCAGAGGTGATTGGTGAAGCGTTGGAGGCTTCGAATGCTTAATTTCGCGTCGGTGAATCGAGGTTTCGCGTATCGGTGAGTGAAAACGTGAATTCCAGCTTTGGAATGTTTTAAGGGTGGTTTATAGGAGTTTAAACTTAGCTTGGTAGGCTAGTTTAAACTGGAAAGTAAGTAAAAGTGGATTCTCTCCCTCGATCGTGCTAGTGTTAAATGGTTTTATGCACTTGTTCCAATTTACATGTTATCTACTGTTTAAGCATGTTTTAAAGTATTTGATATACTGTCTTGAGCATGAAATGCTAAAGGATGCATATGGTAAGTGATCATTGAAGTATGTGGTTTATACTTGTGTTTAAAGCATGTGATGTTGTTTGTTAAAATAGTGAGGTAAATGGTTAATTATATTGGCAAGTGATGTGGCTTTAAAATTGTTATCGGATATAGTTGGCTGGCCATAGGATTGAGTGCACTATAATAAGTTGCCTTGGATGTTGAGGGGTTTAGATTCGTGTACCAAAAACTCCATCCGAGTACCCTACGATAGAGGGGTTAAACAGTACCGTAAACTCTCATTACTGGATTAAGCATCTAACCGATGAAAGTGGTTGGTGTCCCCTAGGGTTGTAGAGGTACCCGGTTGTAATGTACCACGATTGTTATTGTATCGCTATTCTGGTTGAGATGGCTTGAAGTATTGGTTGAACAATTGTTGAATCTGTGTATCCGATGAACTCTTTTGTTAATGGATGTGTTTAATGATCACTTGTAAGCCAATATAAATGTTAATGTATCGTTGAAAGGTTTATGTTGTATAATGTGATTTATACATGTTTACTCTTTAAGCTTTTCATATGGTTGTTATGTATGGGAAGGCTTAAATTGAGGTTAGCAATGGGATTTACTGTTGGTTAATGATACATGTTGCATATGGTTTAACATGATGGTTTTGAAAGTGTTAAAGTGCATGGTTTTGAAGGCATGATGTTTTATATGTTTAAAAACATGGTTTGTAATGGAAGTTCAATGTGAGGCTGGAAAAAGGTTTTAAATGCATTGATGGCTTGTTGCATTTGAGCATTCCTCACTAAGCCTAGTGTGCTTATGCTCTCTTTGTCCATCAATGCAGAGAATTGAAGGCTTGGGAAGCAGCGGGAAGCAAGGGATCCTAGCAAGACTTGGTTATCAAAGTATGTTTGGATTAGGCTATAAATAATAAGGGCAATGGGGGTACTCAATTTGGGTTTTGGGAGATGTTTTTAAGAACTCCCTATTTGAGCAAGTCCGTTTGATTGCTCCTGACTTGTAAGTGGCCTCTATGGTTTGATTTTGGTCATGGTTTGTGGTTTGACTTATTGCTTGGAAGGTTATCTAGGATGCATGCCTATAGGTTTACATTTGATGCAAGATGCCATGAATAATTGTTGAAACTGTGATGCTATGTTGTGTTTTGCCTCTTTGTTATGTTGGATGCTTGTTAGGAGCAAGCTACTGTGCTTTGGTTTGGTGAAAAGCATGTTAAACCAGCAAATGTGACCTTTCTAGTGCTTGCGTATCGGTACCTGAGACCTAGTATCAATACGGCTAGGCTATTCCAGGCATAGTGCACTGATACTCGGGCTTGCGTATCGGTACTGTTGGTCTTTTTGAGCTTAGGGTACCGGTACGAGTACAAGTGTATCAGTATGGGACTTGGCTACTAGAAATCTACTTTTTGGATCGAAACCCGAGTACTGGTACTCCTATGGCCCGTACTGATACGGGCTATCTATGTGGACCTGCGTACCGATACGGCTGGTTGAGTATTGGTACGCGTGGCGGTTAATCAATTAATGTCTTGGAAATGAAATTTTGATTTCTTTCGTTTTGGTCCCGGAATGTTATGGATGCAATTGAGTGAGTTTGGATGATCGTATCAAGTTGATTTTTTACATGGGAGCATGTACCATGTTTAGTTAAAGGATGGTAACATAAAATTTGGTAAAGTCCCTATGTTTTGCTAAAATTGTAATTTGGCTCTAAATTGCAATTGTTACCAATTGGATGTCGATTTAATGCCCGATTGAGCTGAGTTTTCACCTACTATCAGCATGAACATGTAGGGTATTATTTACGCATTTAGACGAGATAAAAGAAAAAAATGGTCCATTTTGGGTTTCTTCTCACGGTTTACTTCGGTAAACCTAATATGACTCGCTCGGGTCGGTCTTGCAACTAGGTCGGGTTGAGCGGGTTACAAGCCTTTCTAGGCATTTCATTTCGGTACTCAAGCAAGTGTTCTGGTACGGTCCTAAGCATTTTGGCTAGGCGTTTCGATACACAAGCAAGTGTTTCAGTACGAGTTTTGGCTGCTGGAATTATGGGTTTTGGAATCATAAGTTCGTACCGAAACACCAGTACGCATACTGGTACGGCTGCGGTTAATTCTCTTATTTTGGTTTGTTTGAATGTTTCAGTTTCTTCCATTTTGGTCATTGAGCTTTAAGAATGCAATTGGTTGAACATGTATGATTATATTGACCTAAAATTTTTTATGTCAGCATGTAAATGGCTTAATTGAGGATTGGTAACCTTAACTTCAATTTTGGTCCTTAAATTTAAAAGATTTACGTTTTAGTCCTCAAAATGTATATGATGCAATTGGTGGCCTTTTTTAGATTTGTTTCCTTTAAAAATTCACCCGCTGCAAGTATGAACATGTAGGATTAATAAATTGCATCTAGACAAGATAAAAGAAAAAATAAACAATCTTTTCGTAACCTTTCTTCGGCTTGCTTCAATAAACCTAATGTAGTTCTCCCGGTTCGGTCGAACGTCTAGGCCGGATCGAGGGGGTTACATTTGTTTGTATCAGAACCAGGTTTCGAAAGATTGAGATGTTTTTGTTTTGTTGATTATCATCGGTTGACATGCACAAAGGTTGAGACTATGATCGGTGACTGTTTTATATCATGTTTGGGTATGAATTGGGAACACATTGCCTATTACCGAGGTTTTAAAATGTTTTATAAGGTTGTTTTGGATCCTTTGCCAAATACTATCCTGACTTTAATGTTTTTTTGTATGCTTTTGTTAGCATGGCTCGACGAGAGACGTGGTCAATGACCGGTAATGCTGGAGTTGAGCAGAATAACGAAGGGAAAGGGAATCTCCCGTAGTTGTACCTCATCCTCCCCCGTTGTTTCTTCTTGTCGATGTTGGGGCTGGTGATGCACCCCAAGTTCATCAAGTGCCAGTATTTGGTGATTTTACTCCGCTAATCCAAGCGATGACAGGAGAGTTTCAAGCAGTGATGGCTGGAATGCAAGCACAAGCACCTGTTGTAGTAGCTCATCAAGGTTTACCCTTGGAGCGTCTTTGTAGTTTAAGAGGTGGGAAATTTTAGGGTTTGAGTCCTAAGGCAACTGAGGGATGGCTGGAAAAGGCAATTCGTATTCTGAACCAAATGGGTTGTAACGAGGAGCGCAAATTGGGTTGCACGGTGTCTCTGTTGTAGGGTGATGCATATCATTGGTGGGTGACCACAATTGCTGGAGTGCCTGATGAGGATGTGACCTGGGAATTCTTTCGGAGAGCTTTCAAGAGAAAGTATCTTGGTACCTAGTATTTGGATGGAAAGAAGCGTGGGTTTATGTCGCTGACGTAGGGTGGCATGCCTGTTACCGAATATGAGGTGAAGTTTGTTTGTTTGAGCCAGTATGCCCCAGAGTTGGTCCCTGATGATCAATAGAGATGTGATAAGTTTCGTTATGGTTCGGTGAAAGACATTAAGACCTCTTTGTTGGTCATGGATTACACAGATTTTGATGTGTTATCGGGCCAAGGATATTGAGCAGTCTTTCGGTACATCGGTTCAGGTTACGAGCGTATGCTTGGGTAATAGAGTGGCCAACTCCAATTATTCTGGGTGGTAGAATAATAGGTTTTAGGACAAGAGACACATGTCAGATCACAGACATGGTGGTGGTACTGGTCAAGGTAATTAGGGAGCTTGTGTTGTACCGGAGTGTGAGAATTGTGGTAGGCGCCACACGGGTATGTGTTGGGGTACCACTGGAGTTTGCTGGATTTGTGGATCTTCTGAGCATATGAAGCGTGATTGTCCTCATGCTGTGAGGGATGTACCAGTACATGTTGTTGCACCTGTTAGGGGCCAAGGCCATGGCAGGGGTAATTTCTAGAGGTGAGAGGATGGGCAGAGGGCTATAGCACATGTAGTTGCTTTGTGACCAGATAATTGTGGACCAGCACAGGTTTATGCTCATCGTGAGGGGCGCAATGACACTGATGTGATCGCAGGTACCTTTACCTTGCAATCTTTGTCGTTGTTTTCTTTGATTGATTCGGGGTCTACCCATTCATATATCTTGAGTGAGCATGCATCTATGTTGAATGTTCCTGTTGAGATCTTAGATGCATCTATGTTAAATCTATCTTGGAAAACATTGCTGCTCCACGAAACTGATCGAACGAGTCATCAATCTCTGGCAACAGATACTTGTTCTTCATCGTCAATTTATTCAACTGACGATAATCAATGCACATACACAATGTATCATCCTTCTTTTTCACAAAGAGAACAAGAGCACCCCACGGAGAAACACTTGGTCGAATGAAACCATGGTCCAACAACTCCTGAAGATGTGACTTCAACTCTTTCAATTCCTTCGGAGCCATCCTATAAGGAGCAATGGACACCCGTGTTGTACCCTCATATGTCTCAATGCAAAACTCCACCTCCCTATCCGGAGGTAAACCTGGAAACTCTTCAGGAAAAACCTCAGGAAAGTCACACACGGTTCGAATGTCCTGCACTTGAACACCCTAGCTTCTAAATTCATAACAATAGCCAAATAAAGCTTGGCTGCCCTCAAACATCATCTTCTCCGCTCTAACGACCGAGACCACAATGGACATAAACTTTACATTCTCGTCAACCACCACAACTTCATAGTCATTGGCCAACCTCAAGGAAATCCTTTTGGATTCACAATCCACGACTGCTCTGTGCTCACTCAGCCAATCCATACCCAAAATGATATCAAAACCATGGAATGATAATTCCATCAGATCTGCGGCAAACTCAGGACCTTGCACCACCAAAGAACAACGCCGGTAAAAACCTTCTTGTTGTAACCGTCTCCCAAAAGAACTCATGACTAGCATGCCAACATCTAAGATCTCAACAGGAACATTCAGCAAAGATGCATGTTCACTCAAGATATATGAATGCATAGACCCTGAATCAATCAAAGATAACAATGACAAGGATTGCAAAGTAAAAGTACCTACAATCATATCCATGTCATTGCGACCCTCACGGTGAGCAAAGACTCGAGCTGATCCACTACCCTCCGGTCTCACTGCTGCAACATGAGCCAAACCCCTCTGACTATCCTCACGCCTCTGGAAATTACCCCTGCCACGGCCTCGGCCCCTAGCAGGTGCAGCAACCTATGCTAGTGCATCTCTCGCTACCTGAGGACAATTACGCTTCAAGTGATCAGATGAACCACAGATCCAACAAACTCTAGCATTATCCCATCATATACCTGCGTGGCGCCTATCGATCACTCACACTCTAGCACAACACGAGCTCATTGGGCACCCTAGCCAACTCCACCCCACGCTTGTGATCTGGCTTATGTCTTTTGTCCCTAAACCTCCTATTCTACCTCCCAAAATAGCTAGAGTCAGCCACTCTCTTACCCAAGTTCGTACTTGCAGCCTAAATTGGTACACCCAAGGACTGCTCGATATCTTTGGCCCGATTAACCAACACATCAAAATCTGTGTAATATGTAGCCAGGAGATACGTCTTAATGACCTTAATAAGACCATAACAAAACTTGTCACATCTCTGCTGGTCATCTGGAACCAACTTTGGAGCATACTGACTCAGCCGGACAAATTTCACCTCGTACTAAGCAACAGACATGCCTCCCTGAGATAGCGACATAAACTTGTGCTTCTTCATATCCAAATACTAGGTACCAAGGTACTTCCTCTTGAAAGATCTCTGAAAGAACTCCCAAGTAACGTCCGCCTCAGAAACGCCAGCAATTATGGTCACCCACCAATGATATGCATCCCCCTATAGCAGAGATACAGTGCAACCTACCTTGAGCTCCTCGTTATACCCCATCTGATTCAAGATGCAAACCGTCTTTTCCAGCCAACCCTCGGCTACCTCAAGGTTCAAACCCTAAAACTCCTTACCTCCCAAACGCTTCAAGGGTAAACCTTGATTTGCTACCAAAGCAGGTGCGGTGCTTGAGCTTGCACTCCAGCCATCACTGCTTGGAAAGCTCTCGTTATTGCCTGAACCAACAGAGTCAAATCACCATCACAAGCACTTGGTGAACTTGGGGTGCCTCACCTGCCCCAACGTCTACTGGAGGAACCAATATAGGAGGAGGTAAAATATAAGGGGGATTCTCTTCTGCCTCGTTATTCTGCCCAACCCGACAGAATTAGCCATCGATCGTGTCTCACGTCGGGCCATGATACCAAAAGCATCAAAACACATTAAAGTTAAGCTAGCGTCAGACAATGGATCCAAGACAACTTTAAACATATTTAAAATCCTCGGTAATAGGCAATGTGTTTCCAAATCATACCCCAATAGAATATTAAACAACCACCGAATATATACACAATCACCGTCAAACAACAAGATCCCAAATTTTCACAAACCTATCTTTGATACCACAAAATGTAACCCCCTTGACCCGGCCTAATCGTAAGACCAAACGGAGTAAGCTACATTAGGTTTATCAAAATAAATCGGAAAGACGAAACCTAATACACGCCTTTTTTATCTTATCTAAATGCAAAATTATTAACCTACGTGTTCATTCTGTAATCATGTGAAAACCCATCTCAATCGGCATCAAATCGATATCCAATTGAAAGAGACACACTTTAGGGATTGAAATGCAATTTTAGCAAAACACTGGAACTTTACCCAATTTTATGTTACCAACCTTTAATTAAATACATTTCATACTTACATAACAAAAATCAGCTCAATACGATCATCCAAACTCATTCAATTACTTCCACTACCTTCAAGGACTAAAACGTAAGAAAACATAACTCCATTTTCAAGACATTAACTGATTCAACGGCCACCAGTGCTGGTATGATCACAGCCGTATCGATACAGAGTTGCCAAACGTACCAGTACACTGTTTACCATATCGGCACGCCACATCAGCTTGCTAAAATTCTAACAACATACCGGTACGAGCCCTCATAGTTTCGATACGCGAGATTTTCCCAAAAAGCAACTTTCCAGCATTAAGACCTCATACCAATACTCCATTTCTCGTATCGGTACGCCAAGCTTAAATTGATTAATTGTACTGGTACACATATACCCGTACCGATCCCAAGGGCCTGAAATCGCCTAGTCGTACTGATACGGTCCCCAGCGTATCAGTACGCCTGGGCCTATAATTGCATTTTCAGCTGGTTTTTCACACAATTCTAGATGCAATTGGCCCCTAGAAACTTTCTTACAGACATATAAACAATTGAACACTCAGAAACTATCATTTATACCGAGGTTGAGCAATCAAAACAACCTCTTATTATGATGGTCCACTCTAGAGACATGCTTTCTAGTCCACTTTGCCAAACTTACCAAAATGCACAATTGAACCATTCTCAACATGAACAACATGCCAATACATCCAACACAACATATTAAATCTTATCAAACCAACACAACAAGGCAACCCACAAGGAAACTCTAGATGCATACCTAAACATCCATTCAACTTCATCTATAGGCAAGGATTAACATCAAGATAAGGAACATCTAACCATCATCAAAAACTAGCATAGAATCATACTTAAATCCACACTGAAATAGATTTACAGCTCCCAAAACCATGGCGAACACATTGCCTTATTAACCAAAAACATAAACTGAGTTCATACTCAAAAGTAATTTATCTCTTGGATCCCTTCAAACCTTGCCTTTTTTGCCCCGAACTTTAATGCTCTGCATCATTAGGAAAAAGAGAGCATAAGCACACATGCTTAGTGAGGATGTTCATAAGACAATGATGCATTAAAACATTTGAAAATTATATGTTTGTTTTCCAAAACATGCTTACAACCAAAGCCTTTCCATGATTCCAACCGAATCATAATATAACAACCTTTTATGTAACATCATACACATTTCATGCTTAAATCCCAAAGCACTATAGACAAACCATGCTTAAATCCCAAAGCATTATAAACAAACCATGCTTAAATCCCAAAGCATTATAAAATAGGTTCAACACATGAACTTCCCCATGTATTGTTATTTATAGTGACCCAGATAGACTACCTCTATCCCATACATATCGGATACACGAAACTCTGATACCATGCCTAGTTTAACCGCATGATATCTCAAACCTTGCCTAGTTAAACCACAAGATTTGACACCCTCACCTAGTTAAACCGTGAGATTCCACCCTTGCCTAGTTAAACCGTAAGTGTATCGACCTTGCCTAGTTAATCAACAAGATCACCATCAATTTGGGTTGCCTAGTTAAACCACATGCCCCTAATGAGGTTTCTCAACAGTCTGAGTGGCCTTGTAAAACCACTATACCTCAAGGACCCATGGCCAAGATTGATTTTGTTCATATTTTATAGTGCACTTTTAATCCTATGGCATGCCAACTATATCTGATTGTTTTCTCACCTTGTCACATAGCTAATATATCATTTACAAAACCATTTACTTACTATTTTCAAATGCATTAAACAAAACATCACATATGCAAATCTAATTGCCAATGCAATAGCACCATTTCCAACCGAAATGAAATCCAATGCTCAATAGCATTTATATACTTTCAATCCCCTGCATATGTACTCAAAATCATGCATTACTAGTAGGTAAAAAACTGCCATGTTTATTACCAAAACATGAAAACAATATGCTCATATCTAAGTCGATATTCAAGATCAAAATAAGGGAAACTTACTTCCGAGCTTAGCTAAGTGTCTCACGCTTACTCTGAATGTTTCAGTTTCTTCCATTTTGGTCCTTGAGCTTTGGGAATGCAATTGGCTGAACATGTATGAGTATATTGACCTGAAATTCGTTATATGAGCATGTAAATGGCTTAATTGAGTATTGGTAACCTTAACTTCAATTTTGTTCCTTTAATTTAAAAGATTTACATTTTAGTCCTCAAAATGTATATGATGCAATTGGTGTCCTTTTTGAGATTCGTTTCCTTTGAAAATTCACCTACTGCAAGTATGAACATGTAGGATTAATAAATTGCATCTAGAAATGATAAAAGAAGAAAATAGGTCGTCTATTTGTAACCTTTCTTCGGTTTGCTTCGACAAACCTAATGTAGTTCTCTCGGTTCGGTTGGGCGTCTAGGCCAGGTCAAGGGGGTTACAACATGCATACATGTGGCATGAAATTAGGGGTCTTGTATTCATATATATAGGCATCATTGGGAGCATATAAGTAATCATGCAAACATAAGTTCTCACATACAAATGACTTTCTAAAACCGATGAGGTAATGGTGTAAGTCAGATAGTTGAGAAGTTCTTCAAGTTTTATAGATTGACGAGAGTGCCTGGTGAAATTGATGGGTAAAGAAGACCGGTTAGGTTCGTAGCTTGGTTTATATGATAGTTTCTACTAGGTTATAGATGAATATGGTTATGAAGAGGTATGATAGGCGTTAGTTGAGTTAAGGACCATGTTGTGCGGTTAGTGTGGCACACGATGGAGGCTTGTTAGCTGAGTTGCAAGTGAAACCATCCTTGGTATAGTTGATTAGGAAGAAGGAACCATTTGATAGGGCATTGGTGCCACATGTTAAGCATGTTATGGGTGGAAATCAGTCGGGTTTTTATTTTAATGATGATGGTTCTTTGTGTTTTGAGAGTCAGATAGTAGTTTCAGAAGATGTTAAGTTGGTGCGTACTTTTCTGAGTGAAGCTCATTCTAGTCCTGAATATCGAGTTTCGGGGCTTGAATCGAGCTTAGAATTTTTTTCCTTTTTCTCCCTCGTATTCGAAAATACTAAGATGAAAATCTTCATCTTTTTTTCTCCTTTGTTTTAAATTCATTCTATTATGCCACTTGTAATTTAAAATGAATTTTAAATTCATTCAAATAGAAAATTACTAAATTGCCCTTTTGATCCAACGGTTGAAATTGATCTTATCATCAATCAAGGGCCAAGATTAAATCTCTTATTTCTGTCTTCCAAAAATGCCCTTGTAACTTTTTTAAATATTTCAAAAATGGCATCCATGGCAAATGACCAATTTTCCCTCCAACTAAACTTTATGCTGAATGAAATCACTTATTGGGGAAATTTACACTTTAGTTTCCAGAGTTTATACTTTTAACCCCAAAACTTTCAAAGTTTACATTTTGGTCACTAGCCAAAATTTGGGATATTACAATTCCTCCCCCTTAAGAAAATTCATCCTCGAATTTTCAATGTGTACCTGTTCCAAACATTTACGGATATTACTTCCTTATTTTCTTCTCAATCTCCCAAGTGGCTTCTTCGACCTTGTGATTTTTTCCTCAAAACTTCAGTCAATGAAATTTCTTATTCCTTAATTCTTTAATTCCATAAACCAATATTTCTACTAACTCCTCTTCATGTATCAAATCTAATTGCATCTCAATTTATTCAGGAGTGTTGACATGTAAATAATTCAGTCAATCCCCCAAAACATAAGTACATATACTATATACTATAGACTTTTGCTCACTTCTAGAGATAAGACCTATTAATATACTCTTGATCCAACTCTTTCACAATTCTTTGAGGTATAACAATTCTGGAACCAAGTTCTTTTCCCCTTTTTGACCTATACAAATCATCATTCCTCGAATTTTCAATGTTTACTCGTTTCAAACAATTTCGGGTATTACTCATGCATTCTTCTTTCAGTTTTCCATGTGACTTCTTCCACTTTATGATTTCTCCAAAAGGACTTTAACCAGTGGAATTTTCTTGTTCCTTAACTCTTTGACTTCATATGCCAAGATTTTCACTGATCGTTACTCATATATGGAAGTAACACCAGTTGATAAATCACTAGTTCAACTCCTTTTAGAATCCCATATAGCCCAATAATTCGGGGACTAAGCTTTCCTTTTTGACTAAAACTTAATACCTTCTTCCAAGGTGAAACCTTTAAAAACACTTTATCCTCAACTTCGTACTTAACATCCTTCTTTTCTTGTCTTCATAAGCCTTTTTGTCATTTCGCGGCAGCCTTGAGATTATATTAAATAATTATTACTTTATCCTCTATTTCTCATGTCAAATCAACCCCTCCAACTTTTGGGTTATACTAAACATTTTGATCCTATAACTCAAACCAATAATGAAGAGTTCGGCATATTCTTCCATACAGTATTTCAAATGGTATCATCTTAATATTTGTCTAATAACTATTGTTATTGGTAATCCTATTGCAAATTTCATTGTCACTCATTCTCACTTCCATTGGGGAATAGAAATAGGCTAAATCAATCCAGAAGGTACTTGATGTTTGGCTTCTACTTGTTAGCATGTCAAGCACTTTGTTATAAATTATGAAATTGTCCTTTTTCATTCTTGGCCACCAATACCGAGTCTTTAGATCTTAATACATTTTGCTACTTCCAGAGTACATGGTCAATGGACTATGACAAATTCAATCAAAACTTTTTTCTTCAAATCACCATCATCAGGAAAGTAAACTTTTTTCTTGATAATATAAGCAACCATTTGACTTAATTTCACAGTCCCGTGTTTCTCTTGTTTCAACTTACTTCTTTTTATAAGTTTTGAGCTGCATTGATACATAGCCTACTACATTAATCTTCTCGAAATGATATTCTATAACTACATTGTAGTATCTTAGGAACTCAACCTATCTTTGTTACCGTAGGTTTAATTCTTTTGCATCATTAGTTGCTTTAAACCTTTGTGATCAGTGTAACTAGGACACTTTCTTACCATTCCAATGGAATACCTTTTTACGATAGTTGAGTAAGTAGCAGAGTAATCATAGATAAATTCTACACAAAACATTTATAATATCCAACTAATTTCCAAGAAACTCTAAACTTTAGAGACAATTTTCGGTGCCTCCTATTCAAGAATAGATTGTACTTCCTTGGAATTCAACTCTTATTCCTTCAGCCAATATTACATGTCTAAGGAAAATTACTTCTGATAACCAAAATTCATATTTAGAAAACCTTTCATAAAGCTGCTTATCTCTTAATGTTTGTAATACCAATTAAAAATGGTAATCATGTTCAGCTTCTATCTTTAAGTATACCAGAATATTGTCCATAAAGACTACAACAACAAACTGGTCTAAGTAGTAGTGGAATACCCTATTCATCAAATCCATGAATACAACAGGGGCATTTGTAAGTCCAAAGGGCATTACCAGGAATTCGTAATGTCCATAACGAGCCCTGAATGTTGTCTTTGATACATCTTCTTCTTTGCCCTTGAGTTGATAATAACCCGATCGAAGATCTATCTTTAAGAACATTGTCGCACCTCTAAGCTGATCAAATAGATTTTCAATCCTTGGTAGTGGATACTTGTTCTTAATAGTTACTTTATTCAACTACCGATAATCTATAATAATTATAGAGAACCCTCATTCTTCTCTACAAATAATACCATAATACCCCATGGTGATACACTCGGTCAAGTGTAATCCCAATTTAGCAGTTCTTGCAATTGAGCTTTCAGTTTTCTTAGCTCAATTGACACCATCCTATATGGTGCTATCAATACCTATTCAATTCTAAGATAGACATCAATCCGAAACTGTACCTCTCTATCTGGAGGTAATCCTAATAACTCATCCAAAAACACATTTGAAATTTTCCCACATTCGGGATATCTTTAATTTTCTTGGATGACATTTGTATAATCACCATGTAAATTAAACACGCCTTACATCCATTTACTTAACAACCTCTATGCTATTGTAGTAGAATCACTGAATCTAAACAGTCAGTTCTTTCTTTCATATTTACTTCAGAACCATCAGGTTCTTGAAGCACTAACCCTTTTTTTACACATCACTTCCTTAACAGGTACTAACTCTGTGGCATTAAACCACTAAATACGAACGTGTTCCCTTAGCAAGATACAACTTCTTCTAACTTTATAGTCTATATGCAGTTTAATTCCTCTATAGCATAACTTTACCATCTTTATGCCACAAATTGGCAATTATCGGACCACTTTCTCCATTAAATTCAAGAGCTCCAATCTTTTAAGCTCCTTAACAATCGACATCCTTACTGGTGCAGGTACCAAGTTGGTGCAGGCAAAAGGGTCTTAATTCTATTAACCACAACCTTTAAAGCTCATACTAAGGTTTCATATTTTTGTGCTGGAGTTCTCTACTATACGAGTGACTCTACTAAGGTAAAAGCCAGAGATGGAACATTTTGTATTTCATTACTTCTACTTTGGACCTCCTTTTGGTCTCAATTATCAAATGACTAACACAGTCGAACAATACTTGACATTACTTATTTCTACTATAACTTATTCATGTTATTGAGGAGCATAATCAAGTTACACAATAGTACGTCAGTAATATGACATCCTAGGAGTACGTATTTAACATCAAATCATATTAAACTTGGTTTAGCCTCCAAAATCGGCTAAACCTGTAGCTCTGATACCAATAAATGTAACACCCTTAACGTATACTCGTAAGTCGAATATACATGAAAGATGTTACGGAGTCATTGAAAGAAATCTTGACTTGAAATTATATATATATATACCAAATTCATATTGCAGTTTAACACTTTTTCGGTTTTGAATTAAAAACTATGTCAGTCTATTGCAGCTATTTTGACCCTGAATTGATTTATAAAATTTATAATTGATTTTTTGAAATAAAAATATAATTCAGGGTGAAAACTATGTACACTTCCTAGACCCTTTCTTGATTTTCAAAATTTTACACGATCAGGGTTAAACAACATTTAACTATGTCAAAATTCATAGTTATTAATAGTAAACCATTTCTCTAAGTCCATACTTCCATGATAACGTATAAATACGTTATAAACTTAGACTTACAAAATAGTTTACCCACTTAAAATATTACATGCCCACTAGTCTATCAAATTACGTTAAAGATGTACGTAATGTACTTACAGATAGTAACTTGATTTTCCCAATTAACAGCTCCTCCTAGCTAGTCTATTTTCGGAGAACCTACGTGTGAAATAAAACACACGCTAAGTACGAACTTAGTGAGGCAATTAATCTCATTTATCTAAACATGAAATAATGCATTACAATATATCATATGAAAAGTGCAGTGCATGTTTTGTAAAATGGCAAGCATGTCGAAATATGATTTATATCATTAACCTACTTAACATAGAATCATACTATCATTATTCCATAATCATCAAGTATTCATGTGCATGTCATATTCTTTAACATAGTCATATTTTCAATCATAATTCATGTCATCTATCAGTTTTGTCACAAAATCATGCAACCAATATTTCATGATCATCAATTAGTCATTTACATAACGTAATCTTTATCATAACCATGCTTTCAACATTCTATTGTTATCATGTAAGCATTTGCATAACATGTCTTTTAACATATTCTTGATTTTATCATGTAATCGTTTACATAACATATACCCTGACATAGTCATGTTTTCATCATGCAATCATTTGCATAACATATACTTTATCATGGTCATGTTCCCATCATGTAATCATTTGCATATCATGTGCTCTATCATGGTCATGCTTTCATTATGTCATCATTTGCATAACATGTACTTGAACATAGTAATGCTTTCGTTATGTCATCATTTGCATATCATATTCTTGAACATAGCCCAAAGTATATTATATGAGATCGGGGTACGCGAGTCATCTTGAAATGACACCATAGTGTCTAACGTGAATGTGAAGATGAGTACGTACTCGGGGATGCTCTTTGCTCCCTATAAACATGAAGCACCTCGACAGTGCACTCTGGCAAAGTGGGCGTGGATCCCCAGGGTGCATGTGACACTATCATTTTGTCACAATATCTTTTTGATAACGTGAACATGAGGGTGCGGCTGCTAAAGACTCTATGGCATGCCAACTATACCATGGACTCTCCTACACAATACTTGGGCATTTCATTCATTACCAATCAATTATCATCAATCATATCGATAGGAAATTCATATTTCATGTTTCATCGTAATTGTTCATAGTAATCATAAATCATCATTATGCATAATTGCAAATCATACCTCATATTATATCGAAGCTTGCCATTATTGAATCATACTTTGGATCAATTTATTATGCAATAACACCTTTTTCAACATAATGCAAACATATAAAAATGCACTCACCTGGGCCATTTAATTAACATGCCTCACTAAATTCTACTCGATCCTTTCTTTCACAGTACCTCGAACCTCCTTTTTATTCGGATTTAGCTTCATTTATCACATGAATATAAATAAACATTTGTTAGATTCACTTCTAACAATATTTCAATTAAGCTATTTAATCATTCAACATAAAAATTTTCCATAAATTTCTTTCCTTCCTTATATTGTTCACAAACTCATTTTGGTCCCTAATGGCTATTTTGATCTTCAAATAATTCCTCCAAGCTTGCTAACCAACATTAGACACAAATTGTCTCAATTTCCATTTTCTGTCAACTTGCACTATTATCAAAGATTTACTTCTACAGGGAAGAATACATACTGAATCTTAATCTCCTTTGTACTGTAGAAACTAGATTCGATACGGTTCTAACGGTATAAGCCACATAATTTAATAAAATCTACAAAAATATGAAAATCCATCAAACTCTCGTTTACAGGGCTATCCTAACAAAAACTGTTCTGTAATTTTTCTGACCTTCATTCGATTAAAAATTAATATCTTTTAACTAGGAACTGGAAATTAGTTTCGTTTGTTGGAAACAAAACTAGATTCGATAAGCTTTTCAACCATATAAACTAATAACCCAAATTTAATTTTAACGATTTATGGCAAATTTTCAAAGTTGAATTCCAGTATTGAATTTCGGAACAGACTGCTATGGACCTTTCATCACTTAGAAATTCATATCTTTTGATATATGAATCAAAAAGAATCACCGTTTGTTTTAAATGAAACTACACGAACAAATCTTTACATCGGTATAAAATTCACCATCTAACCATTTTTGTAGAATTTATGGTGAATTTTCAAACTTACTGCCAAATCCAGTTTTCCTACACAACTTCCATAAATAACTTCAAACTTTATACTAACTTCTCCTTACTTCTCTACTTTTCAATTTAGTCCAATTACTAGCTTTAAACCACCAACTCATCACATTCTTCACCAAGTAATTATTCAAAATAATTCCTTCTTATTTTTCCCTCTTTGCCAAAATAGTCACTAAAATGCAAAGATAAGGATTCAAGCTTCTTAACTTTGCAAATTAGTCCTCAATTCAACATTACTACTTTAACTCCATCATTGCAACTAAAAATCAGATTTAGCCCCCATACAAAACTTCAATTTCGATTTGGTCACTTAACTTTGACAAATTGTCAAAATGGTCACTAATTAAATTCAATATCAATTCAGCATTCTAACTTCATTTTCTTGTCTCTAACATCATTAATAACATAAATACACTCCAAATTCTAAAAATTTAGATTTGGTCCTTCAACTTTTCAATTTGCCAAAATGGTCCCTACATAATTTAACTTAGAGTTTTTCTTCCAAATAACAATTCAAGCTTACTAGATCATTAATCCAACATCACAAACCCTAAATTAAACTTGTATCCATAAATCCTAATCTTCTCCATATAAACTAAAATATGTAGGGTTTAAATCCCAACTCAATAACATGATTTTAACATCATACCAGCTTAATTCCAACTTGAATTCAACCATGGAATCATAAAATCTCAAAACCCCCAATTTGATTTCATAAACCCTAACTACTTCTCATGCAAAATTCTCATAAATCAAACATGAAATCCATGAATTATTTACATCAAAAGATAGAGTTCGAAGAGTAGAACAACTTTGCAGTTCGAAAGATTACCTGAAAATTGAGTTTCCAGGCTTGAATCAAGCTTGGAATTTTTTTTCCTTTTTCTCCCTCATTTTGAAAAATATTAAGATGAAGAGTCTTCATCTTTTTTGCTCCTTTGTTTTAAATTCATTCTATTATGCCACTTGTAATTTAAAATGAATTTTAAATTCATTCTAATAGGAAAATTACTAAATTGCCCTTTTTATCTAACGGTTGAAATTAATATATCATCAATCAAAGGCCAAGATTAAATCTCCCATTTCTATCTTCCAAAAATGTGATTTATTCGATCCAAATATTCAAATTTCATTCAATACGATTTCCAATTTTTCTTCCTTTAAGCTTTATTGCTTTATAGCCATTCCATTACAATCCAACTAAAATTGTTCATTCCCAACCAGTCACTATTCCTTAAATATTATTTTATAAATTTTCCATGGCTTATGGAACAGCCTCAGATATTTCAATTTGATCTGATCTCCCGATATTCGTAAAATACTTTTACTGCGATTTTACCTTTTCTAAACTATCAGATTTATTCCAAAAATTCTATATTTCCATATTCAGGAAATAAACTCTATTATCTCATAAAAACTTCCTTTCCCAGAACTTAGACTGAATTTTCTTAACTTAGTCTACTATTCCGATAATTATCGAAAATCTTCATAGAATAAAATTTCTCTTAGAAATCCTTTATCGATAATCCATTCGAATATTCTTTACTTTTACTAAGTCCAAAATATTGATTAGAAACACTTTTATGGGACCTTCCCGGAGGTCACCCATCCTAGTATTTCCCTGGCCTGAGCACGCTTAATAATTTTATTCGATTCAAATTAGATACCTTCTACTGTATCTTAATTCTCAAAACTGATATCAAGGTTCTTATTTCGATCAGATTTACCCTTATGTTGAATGAAATCACTTATTGGGGAAATTTACACTTTAGTCCCCCAAACTTTTCCAAAGTTTATACTTTTAACCCCAAAACTTTTAAAATTTACATTTTGGTCACTGGCCAAAATTTGGGATATTACAGTTCATCATTTGCTATAAATATAAACTAGTTTATAAGTTAATACAAACCATGTAAAAACTAGTATATAACCGATTAATTTTAACATATACATGCCATCTAGAAACAACAAAACGCATCAAAGGATGTTACAACTGATATAGTTATTATACTCCGGATAAGTAGGATGCCCACTCCTTACTCCATTTTCTGCTTTTTATCTACGTGTGAAAACTATCACATGCGAAGCATATACTTACTGAGGCAAAAATAATGTCTAGTGCAATATAACATTTAATAACATGTAACCTATTCATGCCAATATATAAACCAGGTAGACTTATCACAAGTCTTCCCAATGATGTATAAAACATTCATATATTATGTTATGTATGAATTGCACTCACCTGATGCCTCACTATAAATCTTACTGTTGATTTAAACTTATTCTCGAACTTTTTCTTTGTTTTTAGACTTGCTTGTAGTACAATCTTGATCACGGTCACGATCTATAAAATCATCGTTTACCAAGTACATACATTTCAAAGCATATGTTAGTATCATTCTAACACAGGCACATATTAGGAATAAAATTCCTAAAAATCCTTTATTACTCATAACAATCGCAATTTCACAAGAAAATCTCAATTTTCATATTATAACCATAAAAGGAATTCTTTTAGAATTCACCTCCACATTCCATCGTAAAATCATTCTCACATCATTTCTAGCGTTAGGGAATTTTTCCATAATTTTCCCTAATTTTCTTCCAATATGCCGAATATGAAAGGTCACTACATCCAAATTTTCCAACATGATTCAAGCATGAATTCAACTTCTAAACCTCATTTCCAAACATCTATAATCATTCCCATATCAAAATCAATCTAAATTCAACTTCACATTAAAACCCTAACTTTAAGCAAATTAGGATTTAGCTACTTTCAAGTAGTTTCAATCATAATATAAGCTTGGATATGATTCTACAACAACAACTTCATCAAAAACTAACCTTAACTCATTATATTCAAACATCCCCTTCATCCATCAAAATCACAAAACTAGGGTTCCAAGCAAAGAAATGATGAATAAACGGTACCAAAAGATAGAGAATTTCATGGAGATCAACTTCATGTTTCATGCTTTCATCCAAAATCTAACCAAATAAGCTTGAAAATCAAGAAGAAATTTATTTCCTCTTACCTTGGTAGTATTCGAACAAGAGAGAAAAAGATGGAGAAACTCTTGAATTTTCTATTCTTTCATTTTAATCCATTTGCCATCTTAATATAAAAATATCTAATAAAAATCTCTTTTTATGATGAACTGACCAAATTGCCCTCTTAATCCAATGCTTCAAATTTTTCCACATGTCTACCTACTCATCCAAGGGTCAAAATAATACAAGTAGTTAGTGATTACCAACTTTGCCCTTAGAATTTCCCAAAATTACCATATTTCCATTTTTTTCATCCAACAACTCATATTTAACATGGAAAACCTACTTTAATCCAATGGTCCATGTTAAATCCTACCATTTTAAGACATGGAACTGACATTTTTAACCTTGCTTCATCATCCTTTAAAATATCTTAAATTTTTTATTCGATCCGATTATCCGAATATTTTACTAAACTTTATCTCTAAATAGCCAATAATACAAGCCCCGTACGAAAAATCTGAGTAACACGAAAACATCATTATTGGGGGTGAACTATTTATTTACGGGATTAAAATACATAACTTTTGGAAATTACAATTTAGTCCCTAAACTTTTCCAAAGTTTATACTTTGACCACCAAACTTTCAAAATTTTCATTTTGGTCACTAACAAAAAATTTGGGGTATTACACATAGGCATGAGAAAATTAACATTTTCCAAACCGAAATTGAGAGCAAATTCTTCTAATACATACTTCAGAGCTTAGACAAGCGTTTCAAGCTCAATCTAAACTCCCAAAATCACTTTCAAACCATTTTAAAGCTGTAAACCACGTTTTCACTCACCGACAACACAACGCCCTCTTGCTATTACGAGAATCAAGCTTCCGAAGCTTTTGCACCTCTCCAAAAGCTAAAGGATATATATCCCCTTCTTTACCCAAACAAAAACAGAGGATTAATGCACTTCCATTCATCTCAAATTTCCATCAACCATTAAACACAACTTCGCCTCACTAAAAAACATCAAACACTTCTTTAAAACAACCGAAATCATACTAAACTTCATCTAAACAAAGCTCAGCCAAAACCTATTGATTTTAACATCTTAACATCATCAATTAACATCCCAAAATGACAATATAACGTCCTTATACCTCCAACAAGCTTCTAACACCATGATCATCCCAAAATCTAACTATATACAACCTAGAAAATTAGCAATTCACATAGTTTCGGGATTCCTTTTATTAATCTCTTCTTTTAACATTAAAACACATCTCTTAATTGATCTAAACCAATTAGAATCAACACAAATTAAATCCATATCAAGATATCAATTTCTACATCAAAACTCAATTTAAATACCATATTAACGATTTAATCATAATTCCATAACAAAAATCAATTGTAAAGGATCAAGAACTTGAGAAATTCATGAAAGAACCTTTAATTAGACGAGAAAAATGAAAATCACCTCTAATTGCTAATTTCTCCCTTAATTGGCAAAGATTGGATGAAAACCTCAAGAAACCAAATGGATTTTGAAGTAGAAATCAAAGGAATCAAATAAAAATCAAAAGGAATTGATTCTTCAGAATTTTAGAATGAAATTGATAGTTTGGCTGCTTAGAAAGTTCAGAGAAAAGTTGAGAACAAAAGTAGTTACGTAAGAAAATAAAATTAGTTAATTAAAATCCTTTTAATCAATTCTATTTTATTTTTAATTAAAACCCATTTAAAAGCCTTTTAAAAATACCCTAAATTAAGGGAAATCTGATGAAAAACTTTGGTAAATTAGCTCCTTAAAGATTCTAAGTTTTGACCCTTTTACGTTTTAGTCACCAAAACAGTTTTAAAACTGTACATTTTAGTCACCGAACCAAAATGTCCCAAAATCCTATTTAATTACTTCAAATTAAGTTTACCAAAACCCTTAAAATATAAATTAAATATTTTCTAGCATTTTTCCATATTTTATTTTAACCAAAAAAATTATTAGGAATTAATTCATGAAACTAGCTTAAATTGTCTGATCCGGTTCTCCCGAGCCATCTAATCAACCCATGTAAAGCCCCAATTTTGGGCCTAGCAGTTTTAAGGCTAGTTAGGCGGTCCAGTGGACCAGGTTAGGGATTCGAGTCAGATCCAGGATCAAATATTTTTGAGTAAGATAAAAATATGGAAAATGGTTAAAAATCATATTTTAATATATAATTAACGTTGGTGATAAATTTTGGAAAATTGGATTTGGAGGGGTGACATTTTGGTTGGTGACTAAAATGTAATTTTTGAAAACTGTTTTTAAATGGTGGCTAAATTGTAAAGGATCAAATTCTTAGAATCCTTAAGGAGCTATATTACCATGTTTTGGCTGGTAGTTTCTCTCCTCAATTAGGACTTTTTAAAACGTGGTTTATAAAGTAATTAAAATGGATTTTATAACAAAAAAGTAGTTATTGGTTTTAAAGGAATTTGACGTAAACTTTTCTCTTCACTTTGTTTCTACCAAACACTCTTGTTTTCATCAAATCTCAGAGGTGAGAGGTCTATTTTCTTAAATTCTTGATTTATAATTGATTTTTCATCTTTGTTTTACAAAACCTCATTAAAATCTTGTGTTTTTCAAGCTTTAATCAACCAATTGAGGGAGAAATCACACAATAGAGACAAGTTTCATTTTCTCCTCTATTGAATGGTTCTTTATTGATATTCCCAAGTATTTGATCCTTGATTTATGGTTTATAATCTGATTTTAGGATTTTGTAATGAGTAATTGATTTAATTGGGTTTAATTGATGAAATTGAGGAAGATCCGTATTGGATATGTTTTCCAATGTTGAGAATTGATTGTAATCATATAATGGAAGTTTTATAATGTTGATAAGTTGTTTTTAACATTGGAATCCCGAAACTCTTTGAATCCCTAATTGTTTAGGTTGTTTGATATGAGTTTTTAGGGTGTTGTGGTTGTTGTTTGTTTGCTGGAGGTATAAGGATGTTATAATACTGTTTTTAAGTGTTGATTGATGATAATGGAAGTGTTAGATTGTTAAATTGTGCCTGAGTTGTGTTTGAAAAGAGTTAGATGATGATTTCGGTTGTTGTGGTTGGGTATTTGTGAAAGAATTGTTGAGGAATGTTGTTGCAGTGTTTTGAATGCATTTTGATGCATTAATCCTCTATTGTTATGGGGTTAAAACAGGGGAGGTTCATCCGGAAGCTATCGGTGAAGCTTTGGAGGCTTCAGACGCTTGAATTCGTGTCGGCAAATTGAGGTTTAGCGTATCGGTGAGTGAAAACGTGGTTTAAAGCATTTTGAAGGTTTGAATCAATGTTTTGGGGGTTTAGGTAGAGCTTGAAATGCTTACCTAAGCTCGGAAGTAAGTATCAAAAAGATTTATCTCTCAGTCGTGCTTCTATGAAATGGTTTTTTGCTCTTGTTTTGAATTACATGGAACCTACTGTTTAAGCATGTTTTAATGTATGTTTAATACTATTTTTAATCATGAGATGATAAAGGATGCACACGGTAAGTGATCCTTGTAAGTATGTGAGATACTTGTTTAAAAGCATGGTTTGTTGCTTTGATAGCGATTTGGTTTAATGCTTATAAAAATAGTGAGGTATGTGGTAATTATGAATTATATTGGCAAGTGATGTGTTTTAAAAATGTTATCGGATATAGTTGGTCGGCCATAGGATTGATAGTGCACTATAATAAGTCATCTTGGATGTTGAAGGGGTTTTATGCGGTGCACCGAATACTCTATCCAAGTACCCTAACGGTCGAGTGGTTATATGGTACCGTAAACTCCCTTTAGTGGGTTAAGCATCTAATCGAAGGTTGGGGTTGGTGTCCTTGTGGGTTGTAAGTGTACCCGGTTGTTAATGTACTGCGATTGTGATTGGATCACTATTCCGGTTGAGATGGCTTGAAATGTTGTGAGGATACTTGTTAAATCCTTGTATCCGATGAACTATTTTGTTAATGGAACTTGGTTAATGATCACTTGTGAGCCAACTCTAGATTTACCTTTGAAGCATGATGCCATGATTCGATGTTGAAACTGAGATGTTTCATTGTGGAATGACCCTTGAATGTGTTGGATGTATGTTAGAAGCATGCTAGGGTGTTTTGGTATGTTCGAAAGTATGTTTAACAAGCAAAAGAGGACTTTGCAGGTCCATGCGTACCAGTATGCGCGTCTTTGTCTCAGTACTGGTAAGCCAATTTAGGCTAGGTAGAACACGGGCAACCATTTTGGTATGGGCTTAGGCATTTTAAGGCCAACATTTCGGTACATGAGGAACCGTTTCGGTACGATATAGTGCATTTGGGCAGGGCATATCGATATGCGAGGGCATATCGATATGATTTTGGCTACTAGAAATTAGGGATTTTGAAATAACAGAACCATACCGATACGCGTGTACATGTACTGATATAGATAGCCGTTAAATCAGTTATTTGAGAGTTCTGAAGTTCTGTTTTCTTTCGTTTTAGTCCCGAAATGTTGTGGATGCAATTGCTTGAGTTTGGCTGATCGTTTTGAGCTGAGTTTTGACATGAATGCATGGAATTGGATTCATTAAAGGTTGGCAACATTAAAAAGGGTTAAGTCCCTATAGTTTACCTAGAATTGCAGTTTGGTCCTTAAAGCGGAATTGTGTTCAATTGGATGTCAATTCAATGTCTGATTGAGTTGAGTTTTCACCCACTGCTAGTATGAACATGTAGGATCATAATATGAATCTAGATAAGATAAAAGAAAAAAATGGACGCTTTTCGAGTTTCTTCTTCACAGTTTACTTCGGTAAACCTAATGTGGCTGGCTCGGTTAGGTCTTGCGACTAGGCCATTTGTAGGGGGTTACAACCCATCAAACATTTAGGCCCAAATTCGGGGCGTTACAAGTCTTATCCTCTTAAGAAATTTCGTCCTAGAAATTTACCTGGTAGGAAAAGATAAGGAAACTACTTCTTCATGTCCTCCTTACTTTCCCATGTAACTTCCTCTACACCACGATGTCGCCGCAACACCTTCACCAACTCTATGGTCTTTCCATGAAGAACCTTGTTGCTAGAAACTAGAATTCTCATTGGTTCTTCATCATAGGTGAAATCCGAATTCAATTCAATCTTCTGCATAGGTATCACATGTGACGGGTCCGATCTATAACTCTGAAGCATCGATACATGAAAAACATCATGTATCTTATCTAACTCCACAGGCAACCTCAACCTATAAGCAATTGGACCAATACGCTCCAACACCACATAAGGCCCAATGAACCTCAAAATCAACTTGCCCTTACGTCCAAAACTCGTCACCTTTTTCCAAGGCGAAACCTTAAGGAACACTCGATCACCAACAACAAACTCAATCTCTCTACGCTTCAAGTCGGCATATGACTTTTGCCGAGCTGAATCCGCCTTCAACCGATCACTAATAAGATTCACCTTTTCATTGGTGTCCTTCAGCACATCAGGTAGGGAAATAAACTTCTCACCCACCTCAGCCCAACTAAGAGGCGTGCGACACTTCCTACTATACAAAGGCTCATACAGAGCCATTTGAATACTAGCCTGATAACTACTGTTATAGGAAAACTCCAATGGTAGTTGCTTCTCCCACGTTCCTTGAAAATCAATGATGTTGTAACCCCCTTGACCCAGCCTAGTCGCAAGACTAAATCGAGTGAGCTATATTAGGGTTCACCGAAGTAAACCCCAAATAGAAAAACATTCGAACCGATCCATTTTTTTCTTTTATCTTTTCTACATACATTTTTAGGTCCTAAGGTGTGCATACATGTCATGGTTAAGAACCCCGCTCAATCGGGCGTCGTTTTGACATCCAATTGCTCAAATTTGCGTTTCAGGGACAAAATGTAATTTCTGATATTAGATTGAGCTTTTACCAAATTAAAGTTACCAATCATTGATTAGTCATTTTTCAAGACATCACATTAAATTACAACCCAAAATGAACATTCATACTCATTTAGTTGCATAATTAAGAAATATGGACCAAAATGCAATCATTTCAAACTTCACACAGGATCTTAATCAAATTAACTACCAGGGTTTTGGTACGAGTGTCCACCGAAGCGATACGGTGTTGAAGAGCAATTCCAAATTATTAATTATAGTGGCTAAAAACCGTACCGAAATAGTTACCCGAGTACCGAAACGTCTACTGTTTGCAAGCATTGCGTTACCGAAACGGTTACCATGCGTATCGGTACGGCTAGGCAAATTTGTGCCATTTGAGTCGTGATCATTCCTAGCGTACCGAAACAAGAGGAGTTGTACCATACAATAGGACCTGTAATGAACTCTAGGTCTAACATATGACACTTTTGGCTCAATCTAACACGCTCACTACAACATATAAACATCATGTAACATCATAAGCACTCAAACATCAACCACAACAACATTCCAAGAGATCATACTAAGCATGGCATCACCAAGCATACACCCAAGCAAGCTTAAAGTTCCCCAACCCCTCAAAACAAAAGTAGAAAAATATCACACATGTCTAAAACCATAATCCAAACTATTACAACAGGGAGTATCTTCAAAATATAGCTCCCAGAACAACCCAGCACATTGTCTTCTTATTACTACTAAGAAAGTATTAAAGCCATACTTTGAATAGTGTCAAAGCCTTGGATTCTCCTTGCTCATGTGTAGCTCAGATAGCTATTCCTCTGTATTGATGAGGAAGAGAGAGCGTAAGCAATAAGCTTAATAAGGGAAATCGCAAAAGCACTTATCAATTCAATTAAAACCATTTAGCTCAAAACACATGTTTATAACCCATGATAAAACATCTCATGCTTCTCAAGTCTTCTAAAAAATATGCATATTTAAATCATCTCAACACATGTATCATGGATTCAAACTCTACCTCAATTTAAGCTTCACACAACCACACCCTTATAACAAGCTTAAAGAGCAACACTTGAATAAATCACTTTATACAATCATAATCCATTTCTCATGATACATTATCTCATATATTGGCTTTCAAGTGACTCAAAATAGTAACCTTCCAATTCATAAGACACATCAGATACACAGATTCTTAATTGGTTCACACAACCACTTCACATATATATCTCAACCGGAGTAACGACACACTTGCCCACCTCAACAGTTCAAACCAGAGTAACGAAACATTTACCCACCTCTACGGTTTGGATATATTAATCCACCAGCGGGAGAAAACGGAACATTTACCCACCTCAACCTCTGTGGTTCTCATGTTGGAGATTACAGACACTTTAACACCCCTCAACACACATAAGGCGACTTTTTATAGTGCACTTTCAATCCTATGACCGGTCAACTATATCCGATATCATTTTAAACACAGCCACTAGCCAATATATTCAATAACCAACATTACCTCATTGTTTTACATATTCATCAATCATTCCAACACAAATACATTAAACCTTGTATTTACACATTCTCAAATACTTGCATAAGCCATATTCTATTCTCAAAAACTATCATCAATGATTATTTGCTTCATTTTCCACTTTCAAAACATTCATAATATAGTGAGTAGTAAAACCATAATATGTGCATGAGATTTCATTTCATATAAACCAAAAAATGAGAGAAACTCAACCGATACTTACTTTCGAGCTTAGATAGGTGTTTCAAATCTTATCTAAACTCCCAAAACTCCTTTTCAAACCATTTTACAGTAGTAAAATGTTTATCCACTCACCTAGTCACCCAACGCTCACTTGCTGATGTACAATTCAAGCCTTCGTAACTTTTGTGCCTTCTTCGCTTAGCAAAGGATTTAGATCCCCTGCTTTACCAAGCCAAAAACAGAGGATTGAGAACACATCTCTGCTTCAAAACCCTCCAGCAACCAACAATCTCAACAACACCTTACAAGAACCTATAAAACACCTTCCGAAAACCAACGAGAACACCTCCTAACCTTACTCCAGCAAAGCCCAGCCAACATCAAACAACTCTAACACATTAACAACATCAATTAACATTCAAAACAACCTAAACACATCCTTATATCTCTAGCAACACCACAACAACCAAAACATACTCTAAACCAACATAAATAACCTAAAAACTAGCAATCCATATAGTTTTGGGATTCCATTGATAAATAAATCCTTTCAACATTAAAACACATCTAAAATAAGATATAAATCACATAATCCATCCTCAAAACAGATCCAACTCAGTTTCTATAAATTTTCCAAGAAAACTCAATTTAATTAACAAAACAATATTTAAATCACATACCCATAATATAAATCAACAACAAAGGATCAAGAATTTGGGAATTTCATTAAAGAACCTTTAATTAGATGAGAGAAATGAAAATCACCTCTAATTGTTGATTTCTCCTTAATTGGCCAAGATTTGTTGAAATCCAAAGAGGTTTTACAAAGGTATTTAAGAAATCAAGTGGAAATCAAAATGGAATTCAATAAGGATTGAATCCTAGAGATTTAGAAGTAGAAATCTCAGTTTGTTTGCTGAGAAAAGTTGAGAGAAAAGTTTTGGAGAAAAGTGGTTACGTGAGAAAATGTTTTGAAGAAATAAAGATCTTTTTATTAAATCCTTTTTAACCCAATTGATAAACCCTTTAAAAATACCTTAAAATGGCCATAATTAAGAAAGAAATCTGTTGATAAAGAATGGGTTAGTAGCTTCTTAAAGATTCTAAATTTTGATCCTTTTCGATTTACTCACCAAAAATAGTTTTAAAAACTTCCAATTTAGTCACTAGACTAAAATGTCATGAAATCTAATTTAATTTCCTCAATGTGAATTTACCAGATTACTTAAAATATTAATCAAGTAATTTAAAACATTTTCCACAATTTATTTTCCCCCAAAATCACTTTTATAAAATTATTTTCCTAAAACTATTCGAATTGCCTAAACCAGTTCTCACGAACCACCGGTCCAATCCGGTTCACATATAGGCCCATTTTCATGGCGTTACAACTCTCCCCCTCTTAAGAAATTTTTTCCTCGAAATTTACCTAACGGAAAAAGATGAGGAAATTCCCTCAACATATTCTTTTTGCTCTTCCAGGTTGCTTCCTCTATACCGCGATGCCTCCACAACACCTTTACCAACTCAATGGTCTTTCCACGAAGAACTTTACTACTCGAATCCAGAATAGTCACCGGTTCCTCATCATACGTCAAGTCCGGATTCAACTCGATTTCCTCAACAAGCATAACATGCGAAGGATCCGATCTATACCTCCGCAACATCGATACATGGAAGACATAATGTATCTTTTCTAACTCAGCTGACAATCTCAATCTATATGCAACAAGACCAACACACTCCAACACCTCATACAGTCCAATGAACCTAGGGTTCAACTTGTTTTTCCGCCCAAACCTCATCACCTTCTTCCACGGTGACACCTTCAGAAACACACGGTCGCCAACTGCATACTCAATTTCTCTTCACTTCAAATCAACGTAGGACTTGCCGATCCGAAGCTGCCTTCTAGCGATCACTGATAAGTTTTACTTTCTCGTTGGTATCCTTTAACGTATCCAGAAAAGAAACATATTTCTCCCCTACCTTCGCCCAACAAAGCGGCGTACGACATCGTCTACCATACAAAGCCTCGTATGGAGCCATCTGGATACTGGCTTGATAACTATTATTATAAGCAAGCTTCACTAACAGTAATTGCTTCTCCCACGACCCTTGGAAATCTATAACACAACACCGCAACATATCCTCCAGCACTTGGATAACACGTTCTGACTGACCATCTGATTACGGATGATATGAGGTACTAAAGTTCAATTGTGTACCCAAAGCCCTATGTAAACACCTCTAGAATCTCGCGGTGAAATACGGATTTCTATCCGATAAAACAGACTTCGGTACTCCATGTAACCTCACGATCTCTGTGATATACAACTCTGCCAACTTATCCAAAGTATACGTCGTATGCACAGCCAGGAAATGTGTACACTTCAAAAATTTATCCACGATCACCCAAACATAATTCTTCTTTGATAGAATCAAAGGCAACCCAGACACAAAATCCATGGTGATCCTCTCCCACTTCCACTCGAGAACCCTCAACAGTTGCAACAATCCCAAAGGAAACTGATGTTCTGCCTTAACACGTTGGCAAAGTATACAATGAGCCACAAACTCCGTAACATCCTTTTTCAAACTAATACAATAATATTCCTTTTTTAGGTCCTGATACATCTTCGTACTCCCTGGATGCATTGCAAAAAAACTCGAATGTGCTTCAGTTAAGATAGTGTGCCTCAACTCTTCATCATTCGGCACAACTACTCGATCTTCTAGGGACTAAAATTTAATTTCTGATATTAGATCGAGCTTTTATCAAATTAAAGTTACCAATCCTCGATTAGTCATTTTTCAGGCCATCACATTAAATTACAACCCAAAATGAACATTCATACTCATTTAGTTGCATAATTTAGAAATAGGGACCAAAATACAATCATTTCAAACTTCACAAAGCATCTTAACCAAATAAACTACCAGGGTTTCGGTACTGGTGTCCACCATATCGATACGGTGTTGAAGAGCAATGGAGTACTAATACTGTCCTCAATTGTATCGATACGGTATGTATAATTTGCAAATTCTAGATTCCAATTGCTAAAAACCGTACCGAAACGGTTACTCGAGTATCGAAACATCCACTGTTTGCAAGCATTGCATACCAGAACGGTTACCATGTGTATCGGTACGGCTAGGCAATTTTGTGCCATTTGAGCCGTGATTAGTCATTGCATACCAAAGCGGGAAGAGTTGTACCAGTACGGTAAGACCTGTAATGACCTCTAGGTCCAACATATGATACTTTTGGCTCAATCTAACACCCTCACTACAACATATAAATATCATGTAACATCATAAGCACTCAAACATCAACCACAAAAACATTCCAAGAGATCATACTAAGCATGACATCACCAAACATCCACCTAAGGCATGATTTCTACCTAAGCATGCTTAAAGTTCCCCAACCGCTCAAAACACAAGTAGAAAACATCATACATGTCTAAAACCATAATCCAAACTTAGTATCTTCAAAATATAGCTCCCAGAACAACCCAACCACATTGCATTCTTATTACTACTTAGAAAGTATTAAAGCCATACTTTAAAAAGTGACAAAGCCTTGGATTCTCCTTGCTCACGTGCAGCCCGGATAGCTGTTTCTCTGCATTGATGAGGAAGAGAGAGCGTAAGGAATAAGCTTAATGAGGGGAACCAAAAAAGCACTCATCAATGCAATTAAAACCATTTAACTCAAAACACATGTTTATAACCCATGATAAAACATCTCATGCTTCTCAAGTCTTCTAAAAAACATGCACATTTAAATCATCTCAACACATGTATCATGGATTCAAACACTACCTCAATTTAAGCTTCACACCACAACACCCTTATAACAAGCTTAAAGAGCAACACATATATAAATCACTTTATACAATCATAATCCATTTCTCATGATACATTATCTCATATATTGGCTTTCAAGTGACTCAAAATAGTAACCTTCCAATTCATAAAACACATCGGATACACGGATTCTCAAGTGTTTCGCACAACCACTTCACTTACATACCTCAACCGGAGTAACGACACACTTGCCCACCTTAACATTTTAAATCGGAGTAGCGGAACATTTACCTACCTCTACGGTTTGGATGTATTAATCCACCAGTGGGAGAAAACTAAACATTTACCCACCTCAACTACTGCAGTTCTCATGTTGGAGATTACGAACACTTTAACACCCCTCAACACGCATGAGGTAACTTTTTGTAGTGCACTTTCAATCTTATGACTGGTCAACTATATCCGATATCATTTTAAACACAACCACTAGCCAATATATTCAATAACCAACATTACCTCACTGTTTTACATATTCATCAATCATTCCAGCACAAATACATTAAACCTTACATTTACACATTCTAAAATACTTGCATAAACCATATGCTATTCTCAAAAACGATATCATCATTGATTATTTGCATCATTTTCCACTTTCAAAACATGCATAATATAGTGAGTAGTAAAACCATAATATGTGCGCGAGATTTCATTTCATATAAATTGAAAACCAAGAGAAACTCAACTGATACTTACTTCTGAGCTTAGATAGGTGTTTCAAACCTTATCTAAACTCCCACAACTCCTTTTTCAAACCTTTTTATAGCAGTAAAATGTTTACCCACTCACCAACTAACCAACGCTCACTTGCAGATGTGCGATTCAAGCCTTCTCAACTTTCGCGCCTTCTTCGCTTAGCAAAGGATTCATCCCCCCTGCTTTACCAAGCCATAAACGGAGGATTAAGAACACATCTCTACTTCAAAACCTTCTAGCAACCAACAATCTCAACAACACCTTACAAGAACCTACAAAACACCTTCCGAAAACCAACGAGAACACCTCCTAACCTTACTCCAGCAAAGCCCAGCCAATACCTAACAACTCTAACACATTAACAACATCAATTAACATTCAAAACAACCTAAACACATCCTTATATCTCCAGCAACACCACAACAACCAAAACACACTCTAAACTAACAATAAACAACCTAAAAACTAGCAGTCCATATAGTTTCGGGATTCCTTTGATAAATCAATCCTTTCAACATTAAAACACATCTAAAATAAGATATAAATCACATAAATCCATCCTCAAAATAGATCCAACTCAGTTTCTATAAATTTTCCAAGAAAACTCAATTTAATTAACAAAATAATGTGTAAATAATAAATCCACAATATAAATCAACAACAAAGAATCAAGAACTTGAGAATTTCATTAAAGAACCTTTAATTAGTGGAGAGAAATGAAAATCACATCTAATTGTTGATTTCTCCTTAATTGGCCAAGATTTGTTGAAATCCAAAGATGTTTTGCAAAGGTATTTGAAGAAATCAATTGGAAATCAAAAAGGAATTCAATAAGGATTGAATTCTAGAGATTTAGAAGTAGAAATCTCAGTTTGTTTGCTGGGAAAAGTTGGGAGAAAAGTGGTTACGTGAGAAAATGTTTTGAAGAAATGAAGTCCTTTTTATTAATTCCTTTTTAACCCAATTAATAAACCCTTAAAAATACCTTAAAATGGCCATAATTAAGAAAGAAATGTGTTGGAAAAGAATGGGTTAATAGCTCCTTAAAGATTCTAAGTTTTGATCCTTTTTCGATTTAGTCACCAAAAACAGTTTAAAAAACTTGCAATTTAGTCACTAGACTAAAATGTCATGAAATCAGATTTACTTTCCTCAAATTGAATTAACGAAATTACTTAAAATATTAATCAAGTAATTTAAAAAAATTTCCACATTTTATTTTCCCCCAAAATCACTTTATAGAATCACTTTCCCAAAACTATTCGAATTGCCTCTCACAAACCACCACTCCAACTCGGTTCACGTCTAGGCCCATTTTTAGGGCGTTACAGGTGCAACACCGTAAAATATCTTCCAACACTTGGATAACGCGCTCAGACTGACCATCCATTTGAGGATGATACGAATTACTGAAATTCAACCGCGTACCTAAAACCGTATGTAAACACTCCCAAAACCTGTTGTAAAGCACGAATCCCTATCCAATACTATAAACTTAGGCACCCCATTTAACCTCACAATCTTAGCAATATACAACTCTACCAACTTATCCAAAGTATACGTCGTATACACAGCCAAGAAATGTGCTCACTTCATAAACCTATCCACAATCACCCAAATAGAATTCTTCTTTGATGGTGTCAAAGGCAGACTGGACACAAAATCCATGGTAATTCTCTCCTGTTTCCATTCCAGAATCTTCAATGGTTGCGACAACCTAGAAGGAAACTGATGCTCAGCTTTAGCACGCTGACATACCATACAACGAGAAACAAAATCCGCCACATCCTTCTTCAAACCAACCCAAAATACTCATTTTTCAAATCCTGATACATCTTTGTACTTCTCAGATGTATAGCAAAAGGACTCGAATGAGCTTCAACCAAGATAGTGTGCTGTAACTCTTCATCTTTTAGCACAACCACTCGATCCCTAAAGCAAAAAATACCTTCCTCACTAAAAAAGTCCTTCTGATTCCCATCCATAATATCCTTAACATGCGGTACCAAAGAATCACCATACGATTGCTTCTCTTTGATCAACCGCAACAACATCAGTTTTACTTGTAACTCAGCCAACAAACCACCATCTCGTGTCACACACAACTGAGCAAACATGGCCCTCAACTCCACTGCAACCTTCCTACTTAAGGCATACCCTCAACTCTATTGCAACCTTCCTACTTAAGGCATCAGCTACAACATTAGCCTTACCCGGATGATACTCGATCGTCAAATCATAATCCTTAAGCAACTCCAACCATCTCTGTTGCCTAAGATTTAACTCTTTTTGTGACATCAAATATTTCAAACTCTTGTGATTCATGTACACAATACACTTCTCACCATAGAGATAATGCCTCCAAATCTTCAATGCAAACATCACCGCAGCAAGCTCTATATCGTGCGTAGGGTAGTTGCACTCGTGCACCTTTAACTGCCTAGATGCATAAGCCACAAATTTACCCCCTTGCATCAATACACACCCCAAACCAATAAAGGATGCATCGCTATAAACCACAAACTCTTTCCCTAATTCATGCTGAATCAAGATTAGAGCATGCGTCAAAGATTCCTTCAACTTATTAAAAGCTTGTTGTCTACTCAAAACTTACATCCTTTTGCATCAACTTCATCAAAGGAGCAGCCAATCTTAAGCGGATCCATACGGATACCTTCCACAGAAATAACATGACCAAGAAAAACCACTTGCTTGATCCAAAACTCACACTTTCTTAACTTAGCATAAAGCTTATTCTCCAACAAAATTTGCAACACAATTTGCAGATGTCGATCGTGATATTCCTTAGTACGAGAGTACACGAGAATGTCATCAATGAACACCACCACGAACTGATCCAAGAATTCATGGAATACCCAATTCATCATATCCATAAAAGCTGAGGTGCATTTGTCAACCCAAATGGCATCACTAAGAACTCATAATGCCTGTAATGCGTGCGAAAAGTTATCTTCGGCATGGCTTTATCTTTCACCTTCAACTAATAATACGCTGACCTCAAATCAATCTTGGAAAACACCGTAGCACCCTAAAACTGATCAAACAGATCATCGATTCTCGACATAGGATACTTATTCTTAATTGTCAACTTGTTCAGTTGCCGATAATTAGCGCACATTCTCATCGTGCCATCCTTCTTTTTCACAAACAACACTGGTGCTCCCGTGATGACACACTAGGTCAAATGAAACCACGGTCCAACAATTCCTAAAGCTACGTCTTTAACTTATTCAAATCCTTCGATGCCATGTGATATGATGCAATCGACATTGGAGCCGTATCCGCATACGTCTGAATGTAAAACTCTACCTCCCTATCCGGCGGCAAACCAAGCAACTCCTCTAAAAACACTCTTGGAAAATCACAAACGGTGCATAACAATACATAACAAGGAAACATCATTCAATAAGGGCATCCAAGTCATAGTTCGACCAAAGGCTCAGTATTTTATTTTATCATGTTTAATTACTTGCGCTTAAGACCTTACCAAAAATCCACCAAAAATTGGGTAGAGGCTACTGCGGGTACCGGTACATCTTAGTGAGTAATGGTACTCAGCCATGGGTATCGATACTGAACCCTATACCAATACCAAAACACACTAATGGAATTTGAGGAAAACTGTATGTATTAGTACTAGGTTGACCGTACCGATACACAAGCTTAGGTACCAATATTGAACCTCGTACTGATACCAAAACAAGCTATTAGAATTTGTAAAAAACCTCGAGTACCCATATGGTTTGACCCATACCAGTACCGCTTGAGTTTCATACTAATACCGCTTAAATGTTATACTTGTACATTATACTCAGTTCATCGACTTTGTAGCAGGTACTGGTACGAGTTTTTGTGTGCCAATACTGAACCTAAAATTTACCTTCCTAGGCCACGGGTTTCAACTCAAAACCCCCAAATCCAAACCAACCAACCAATTTTATGCTTTCTAGCATCTAATAGGTTTAGTTACAACAATTTATAGCCATTTAAACACATTAATAGCCACAATCACCAGAAATCAAGAGCACACAGAGTCAACATACTTAAACACCCATAACACCTCAAAAGCTCAAATAATCAATGCAATCACATTTATGAAAAGCACGGAGCACATTGGAGTTGTAAATGTACAAACATTGCTCAAAATCCTAAAATCCTTCTTCCACAAGCTCATATTCACTTATTCTCTTTGCTTTGGGTGTTGGATGGCTCCCCAACTTTTTTAGCTAATCAAAAAGTGTAAAAATGAGTTTGTTACACTTTCTAATGATTAGAAACATGATTCAAACAAACTTACAACATGAAGACCGTCCTAAATCACTCTCCAAACCAAACCCCTTCAAAAACCCATTTTTCCATCTTCCACCATTTTCAAGGATCCTCACCTAAAAATATCGATCATGACAAAGAGATTAAAATATCTCAACCATGAATTCGGATAGGAAGAATGAAGGATAAAGTTTGGGTTTTTACCTTGAATCTTCTATGGCGTTTCTTGAAAGATAGAGTTAAATGATGGAGAAGAAGAGTAAATAAAGGTAGGTCAGCTTTTGGTCTCAAGGGGACAAGAAATCAGCTGCCAAAAATTGGGATAATCACATCCCTAGACCCTCCTCTATCACACTATACCAAACAAGGTCTAAACCAAGCCTAAGGCCCACTTGGGTCATTTACTCATCTCAAAATTAAGGCCCAAGACTTGGGTCAATGACAACACGTTGACTCAAAAATTTGGGTCGTTACATCCCAAGACTCAAACTACACTCACCTAGGAAAAGTTCTCCCTAAATTCACATTATAACCCCCTCAACCCGGCTTAGACGCCCGACCGGACCGAGAGAGCTACATTAGGTTTGCCAAAGCAAACCGAAGAAAGGTTACGAAAAGTCAGTCCATTTTATCTTTTATCTTGTCTATATACAAAGTATTATTCCTACATGTTCATACTCGCAGCAGGTGAATTTTTGAAGGAAACAAATAGCTAAAGAGCAACCAATTTCAACACATTCATTACGAGGACCAAAAATGTAAATCTTTTAAATTAAAAGACCAAAATTGAATTTAAGGTTACCAATCCTCAATTAATACATGTTCATGCCAACGTGTAAAATTTCAGGTTAAAAACGATCATCCGTACTCACTCAATTGCATCATCAACATTCAGGGACAAAAATGAGAGAAAACATAAATGTATTTCTGTGACACTACCAGAATTAACTACCACCGTATCAATATGCAGGAAACCGTATCGATACGGTTCCTCAGCTCTGTTTTGATACGCCACGTTTCATATTGGCACGCCTAACTAAAAATAACGACCAATTTAACATATTTTTCAACAGTACAAGTACGAGTAAGGGATGTTTCGGTGTAGCGATGTCCGTTTCGCTAAAAAATGAGTTTTCGAAGTGTTTGTGGGTTTTTTTATGTAAAAAATGTTTATTCCGTAGGGGTTTTAGAAACCCGTGTTTTATTTAAGAAAATGGAGTCGCCACCGGCCACTTAGGTAGGCCGGACACCATAAAAACCAGAGATTTTGAAAACTGTTAGGTTCGGGAGTCGGTTAGGGATGGGGAAGGATTAGCACCCCCACACCGCCCAAAACTGGTACTATAATAATTACCGCTTTATTAATACTAGACATTCAAGATTAAAGTGTCGACTGATTTAAAATTTGGTTATAAGTGCGTGTAGATTTTAAAGGCCCCATTATCTGAGAGTAAACGCCCAACCACCATCACTACGCCTGATACTGCCTCCGTTACGCTCGGATAAAAGGGCACTGCATTGACAATTTATATATCTCGATATGCAATCTTAGTGAGCGAAAAATAAAATGTGGCAAATAATTTTAAATACAATAAAATTACAAATAAATATTAACATAATAAAATACTATTCTAACATAGATAAAATACTAATCTAAAACATACATACATAAATATTAATCTAACTCATAAATAAAAACAAATCTAACATAAATAAAATGCTAACATTCATAAATATTAATATAACACATAAATAAAAAACTAATCTAACATAAATAAAATACTAATCTAAAACATTCATAAATATTAATCTAACACATAAATAAAAAAACTAATCTAACATAAATAAAATACTAATCTAAAAATTCATAAATATTAATCTAACACATAAATAAAAAACTAATCTAACATAAATAAAATACTAATCTAAAACATTCATAATTATTAATCTAACACATAAATAAAAAACTAACCTAACATAAATAAAATACTAATTTTCTTTCTCTCTCTTTTTTTTACAAGGCTGTTGATATCTTTGGACTTACGCTACTAAGGCTGCCGCATCATGCTCGAAGAACTTACTAATGCCCCGAAGGACTTATCACCATGCTCGAAAGACTTACTGGTGCCCCGAAAGACTTAACACCGTGCACGAAAGACTTACCGATGACCCGAAGGATTTAACATATGGGCCTCATGCTGCTATGGCTACCGATCTTTCTGGACTCACGCTACTAAGGCTGTCGCATCATGCCCGAAGGAATTATTGATGGCCCGAATAAATTATCACCATGCTCGAAAGACTTACTGGTGGCCCGAAGGACTTAACACCGTGCCCGAAAGACTTACCGATGACCTGAAAGATTTAACATCTGGGCCTCACACTGCTATGGCTGCCGATCTTTTTTGACTCACGCTACTAAGGCTGCCGCATCATGCCCGAAGGACTTATTGATGGCCCGAATGACTTATCACCATGCTCGAAAGACTTACTAGTGGCCCGAATGACTTAACACCGTGCCCGAAGGACTTACCGATGACCCGAAGAATTTAACATCTGGGCCTCACGCTGCTATGGCTGCCGATTTTTCTAGACTCGCGCTACTAAGGCTGCCGCATCATGCCCGAATGACTTACTGATGGCCCGAAGGACTTACCACAATGCTCGAAAGACTTACTGGTGGCCCGAAGGACTTACCGATGACCCAAAAGATTTAATATCTTGGCCTCACGCTGCTATGGCTGCCGATCTTTCTGGACTCACGCTACTAAGGCTGCCGATTTTTCTGGACTCACGCTACTAAGGCTGCCGCATCATGCCCGAAGGACTTACTAATGGCCCGAAGGACTTATCATCATGCTCAAAAGACTTACTGGTGGCCCGAAGGACTTAACACCGTGCCCGAAGGATTTAACATCTGGCCTCACGCTGCTATGGTTGCCGATCTTTCTTTTCTTTAGTAAATTCTTTGACAATTCTTCAAATACCTGTCTAAAAACAAGCAAAATTTGACATGTCTCTATCTATATGATGCATGCAATGCTGTGCTTTCTTTTTCTTCTTCTCTTTTCCTTCCTTTTCTTTTTTTTATTTTTTCTTCTCTCCTTTCTCTCTTTTACCTCTTTCTCATTCTTCTCTTTTTATCATCGTTTTTCTCCCAATCTCTTTTCTTTCTTTTTCTTATTTCTTATTTTTTCTTCTCTTTTTCTGTTCGCTTTTTTTTTGTTCTAAAGTCTTACACCCTGAAAGGTCATTCCTCATATTTCTTCATCTCTTTACTTCTTCACTGTATGATCTTAAATCCTCATTTGATCAATCACTTCGAATCTAGATTAACATGCTTTCAAACCTTTTGTGCGGAAGGCTTTCTTGTCTTCGGGGTTATCACCCGTCTTCATAAATGATATTCTAGTTCTTATATTATTCTTATAAGAGCCCTTGTCATCTTCTTCACTTGGCGTTTCCCCATTCAACCATGGGCTCCACTGCTTTGAATTTTCTGACCCATCATACAGAGCCTTGATCTATTTCTAGTCACCAGGGTGAGCCAAAATGCTTCCATCCCCTGAACTCATCCTTGATCTTCTCATAGCATTTCGACGGGAACTAGCTCTCGATCCCTATGCTTTAAATCTCATCATCATTCATTTTTAAAGTAATGCAAAAGGCAATTTACTTGTGTATATTTCAAAAAAAATAACGATTGTTTGAAAAGATAACAGTCATTTTGAAAATCACAACTTGGAGGGGATACCAAACATTTTGAAAACATTGGTTTGGACAATGGTAAACATCCTCTCTTTTTTTAAGGACCAAACATTTTTTTAAAAATTAATGTTTGGAGAATGGTAAACAAAATTCGAAGTATATTGCCAAACATTTTTAAAAACTAATGTTTGGGGGAAATGGTAAACATCAAAACTTTGGGAGAAAATGTCAAACCTTTTAAAACATGTTTGCCCCCGAAATATCAAACACCATAGCACATATTCTTCAAATTGCCAGAGATCAACTCCAATGAAGCGCATATTTAGAAGATCTTGACCGTTGTGGAGATATATGCAAATGTGTAGTTTCTTCTGCTCTAATGGGCTTTTGAGAGGAACAACCCTACCTAGTTTCTACCCCGTTTAAGGTGGCTCTCTTAATCTCACTATCTCACCATACCCCATCCTTCCCTCATTTGGGTGTCGATCAAGCACTTCAAAGTTTGACGTTCTTTGAAGAAAAGTTAACCCTTATAGGCGGAATGAAATCTGAAGACATTCTCATTCAACTTGGATATCTATGGATGATCGGAATGGTATTTGGGGGCTTGCAAAGTAGGCATTTGGTTTATGGTTAAGTGAAACAACATTTTTGTACTTGTGTAACTTGGATATGCCCATTATTCCTTCCTTTTTTTGGATCACTCTAGACTACCCATTTTTGGGTTTTCACCCTAGAGTTCATTTCCTTTCTTTTTTATTGTAGGTTGTCTTGCATTCTGGCTATGTACTGATGTTCGTTTTTTGTTCAAGAATGTTTGATCCTCCAAAACTCCTCGAAACTAAGATTTCTTGAATGAAGGACTACGAATACATTTCTGGGAATTCTTGTGATTGGCACTCCCAGATGAAATGTTATTCTTTCTTCGTTCTTTCCTTTTCTTTTTTCTTCTTTTTTCACTTTTTCTCTTAGATCGCTCTAGACTGCCCATTTTTGGGTTTTCACCCTAGAGGTCACTTCCTTCTTCTGTACCTTCAGATCAGTGTATTTTGGTGGGATATTGATGCCAGCATGCTCAGACAGACTACTCTTTTTCTTCATTTTCAGGATCACTCTAGACTGTCCATTTTTGGGTTTTCACCCTAGAGGTCATTTTCTTTTTCGAAATTGGCAATCTTCGGGCCGACTTGTCTTGACTTGCCTTCAATTCGAGCTTCTATATTAATTTTCAAAACTGATATTTACTTGAAATGTGGATTCCTTGTGTCTCTTGCTCATAGTTGAAGTCTCATTCTTGTATTGTTTGATATGTGTGTGAAGCATATACAATATTCTTTCTTTTCTTTTTCTTTCTTCTTTTTCCCTTTTTCTTTTCTTTTTTTTTTCTTTTTTCTTCCTTTTTTTCTATCTCTCTTTTTCTTCTTCTTCTTCTTCTTTTTTTTTTTTTTTTTCTTTTTTCTTTTTTTTTGATTTTTGTTTTAGACTGCCCATTTTGGGTTTTTAGCCTTGAATCTCTTTCTTCTTATTCGAGTCTATAAATATATCCTCGAAACAACACGTATCTATACTGGGTATTGATGCTATCTTCCACTCGAAGTTAATTGCCTCTCTGCAGCTCTTCTGATATTTACTCGATCTGGGTTGCTTCGGCCTTCTGATTGCCATTTCTCTTCTTTTCTTTGGTTTTTCATTTAGACATATCCTTGCTTTCAACCACTTTCTTCTGATGATTTTCTTATCTTCGTATCCAATCTATCTGGTCTCATCTCTGTCTTTTGGTAAAGTAAAAGAATACCATTCGTCGTCACATTCACAGATGTCCTGAGAAAGCCTTCAAGGGGTAGAGGTTTAGGGTCAACTCTCGTTTCAAGGATCTTAAACGACAAGTGCCTGAGAAGATAAATTCCTAAAATGTGAACTGCCCATTGTCTAAACACTCGTTTTGTTCCACTGTCGGCCTAAGTAAACTAGCAGATACTCACGTTTATAGTATCCCCACAACATTCAATCTCTTCTAAATATATGCAACTTAGAGTTGATCTTTGGATCTGAAGCAAATGTACTGTTGCATTCAAAATTCAAGGACCTGGTATAGAAATGATCTATACATATGTCCATTCAAAAATGCGTGTATATGCATATGGGAAAACTACCCCATAAAAATAAAATGTTTAAAGAATCAAGAATGTAAAAATGCTTTCTAAATGGAAATGTGATTTTTAATTCTAAAAAATATATGTTTGAGATTTTTTTTTCAAAGCATTGAGAATTTCTTTGCGAACTGATGGGAAAACCATAGGGACCTCCGGATTTGCCTCCCAGTACTAACTCATTCTAGTACTTTGTAGTGTAGGCTTGCCTATTCTCTTGTTTTCCACCGTTGGATCAACTCTCTTGTCATGACTCCCTCATCAACCAGCTTCTTGATTTTTTTCTATTTACGGTCCCAAATTTCTTAGTGTCATGCCCCGGCGCCTCAATGTGGAACTCACATATACTGTATGGATCAAAACTGTGTGCAGATGAGCTGAGCGTAATCTTTATTAACCTTGAGGTAAGGTACTAACCCTTGACCAGATGAGGCCATATGGAATACTCCGAATATCTCTAAATATGTACTTGTTCGAGGAATTTTTTGGTGTTTCAGAGGAATCTACCTGCCTTCTTCTCTTACGATCACGATAACCTTGAAAGTGGTACCCATTTATCTCTTTCTTTCTTTCTGCTCCTAGGCATGTCTGGTTCGTTGAATTAAGACACAATTTTCCTTCTTGGATCATGTATTCTACAAAGTCATCACATTTGCCCATCAATTTCCCGAGCATCTTATGGAAGATGGCTTGAGACATAGAAGTCACTTTCCCCTTCAGCAATGGGAGGTTGCACATGGGCGGCTAACCTCTGCCATCTCAAAGCACATTCCTTGAAACTCTCATCAGGTTTCATCTTCGTACCCTGGAGTTACTGACGACTTGGTGCTATTTCCAAAGCATATCATATCACGGTAGGTCCTGCTAGACTTTTGGGGAAGTAGTGGATCTACAATTTTTCAATACAGCCCTCCATCTTTTTGTAGAATATGGTCGCATGAATCTTGGGGCATCTCGTTTCGTTATCATGTGCAAATTTGGGAATCTTTGGAATCCAGAGGAACGACCAAATCGGGGTTCAAACAGAACTTTCTTGCATCAAAGGCATCAAATTTATTTTTTCTCTCTTTTTCTCTCGAGTCCATCTTCTAACTGCTTTCGAATCTTGATTTTTGAGTGTGTTCAATTTTTTTTTCACGATAAAACTCTAATTGTTCTTTGGATTACCCTCAAAAATTTTATGCGGGGTAATGATAATGCTATGTAAAATATGCCATGATTTGTACAATGTAATACAATGCAATCCTAAAATATAAACTTGAATGCGAAGAAGGTATTGATTCCAAAAATGATACCCATAGAACGACATTCATTGAGGCCAAAAGGTTTCATTATATCGGATATTAGATATTTCTGATTCTTGATAAGTCGCTTGAGTGCCTACTTTCTTAACTTCATCCAGTAGTTCGGTCAGCTTGACTCCGTGGTCCAACACTTGGTCCATGTTCTGACTAAGCTTGTCACCTTGTTGAGCTGTCTTACCTACTTGGGTAATATCGATCTTCGGGTCTTCATCTATCCCCTGCTTAGTCTTTCGTAGCTTGGAAGTTGTCTTTTCCAACTGAAGAGTGTTGGATTGTCATTGCTCTATCGTAAACTTGTTTCCATAACTCTTGTTAATGACTAAGTTATTCTGTAGCTCATCTCTGGAGATTGTCGTACCTATTCCTAATTCCCTCAAACTTACCTAATAACAGCCTGACTTGATTCTCGCTTGACTAGTTTCTCTTCTTCCAATATTCTGAGTCGTCCTTCAACTGGACAACACCGTTCATATATTTTTTAAAGGTGACCCGATTTGATATTTTTAAACACTCAGAAAAGCTTCTGGTGATCATTCTGCAAATTCAATTTTATCCAAGTTATCTCTCTCTTATCTGAGCAGGCTGAACTCAAAAGAATATCCCTCTTCTGGGATGTCCCTATCTCCGATCTTCAAATTTAACTCGCTTGAGTGACCTATTTCGGCATTACTCGAACTTTGTCACGGATATCGATTCTTCCTCGACTTTTGCCTTCGGGTGATTGTTAGCTTACTATAGAATTGGGAACTCCGTCTTTGAAACCTAAAATTCTCATCGCGATAAGATCTTGAACTCGTTCTTCGGGGACCCGCAATCCTCAATACCGTGACCCAAACTTCCTAAATGGTAACTACCTCTAGCACGAGTGTCATAAACTCTCGGATAAGACGGTCTCTTCGCTAGAGACTTCACCGAGGTAATAAGGCTCTTCTCGATGAATATTAGGAGTAGTTCGGTGTACCTCACAATAATCGAAATGTACTTCTTTTCATTACTTGCTTCTCAGATTTCTTCTAGACTGAGCTCTACTTTTTGAAAGCCCGACTCAGACATACCTTCCGTCTGTTTATTGATGCGGATCACAAAAGGGTTCAATTTGTCGTATTTGGCTGGCTTGGAGGTAGAATTCTGACTATCTCGCTCTCTATTCTAATCCTTAATTGATTCTTCTTTCGGTTCGATGGATCGCTTACCTTCCGTCAAAGTATTCATCTGATTCATCACTTCTTCCCTCTGCTTCTTTCAACTCTTGCACTTTACTTTGCTTAATATCAGTACCGTGTCTGACCTGAAGTCTTCAGATGGTTCCTCTTCTATTGCCTCTGATCTTGTTCTGGGACAAAACCCTGGATTTGTGACCTCTAATATCTGACCAGACGACCCTTTGCCAATTATGAACGATTTCTGAGATTTGAGAAACCACTTCGGGAATCAATACCCTATAAATGCGAGAATGCATGCAAATGCAGTGTTGATTCTCGAACAGTCTTTGAAAAACTTTCAATAGAGAAAATGTATGTTTACAAGAAATTAATAATGAATTACAGGCAACAGTTGGATTTATTATGGAGGCCTTGACTACGGGAAGCAAAACCTGTCCTCCACATCTCGACGTCGTCTTCAGGATGATGGATGACTCCGTCTTCTCCTCTTATTCTATTCCATGGACTCGTGACGCATGATCATTATTTTTGTGGCTTCTAAAAATGACATCAGACAATATCTTTTCTTCTGTAGATCTGGGTACGTCTAAACAGGGATGGATTCTATCGATCCTAGGAGAGTATTTTAAAACTTTTTGGGGTTTAAATTAAAATTTTCAAGGATCATTTGGTTTAAAATTCCCCCTTTTTATTATCAAAAAGTTTTAACTTACTTAAAAAAAACTTTTAGGTTTCTTTTTGTTATTATTATTATTCTGAAAGTTTTAGGAGGAAAAAGATTCAAAGAAAAATAATATTTTCAAATTTTTTAAAGGAGTTAAATTAAAATCTTTGAGATTTTTACAAAAGGGTTAAATGTGAAGATTTAAAATTGGGGTTCTGCAACCCTGACTGAATCTTCTGTGTCGCACGTGCCTTACTATCATACCGTCTTCCTCCTCGATTGGTCTTTGCTCGGCCTAACTTGATACTGTAATATTATCGTTTCTGGCAAAACAAACTTTTTCTATTTTGAAAGCCTTTTAATGGACTATTCTTGAATCAACACCATGTCATGATATGCAACATGAATGCAAATAAAGGCGTTGATTCCGCTGGTAATCACCCTTTCGAACGACTTTCATGGGAATTAAAAGGTCCAAATTACAAAAAGAGTCCACATTACAAAAGGAGTCCCTATTACAAAAAGAGTCCCTATTACAAAAAGTCTTAATTACAAAACAAAGTTCTACACATAAGCCCTAGCTCTACCTCCTAGCTCCTTGATAGCTCTAGGCAACTTGATAAGCCTTGGTGCTTCTTCCATGTCCGGGGTTACGAAAGGTCAGAGAGTCGCGGCTTCGGTAGTTAAGTCATTCACACGCCTTGCAAATGTCCACCATCAGGGTCTCGTGTGTATATTTTGGCACTACACGCTTGCTCGGCAAATTGTTACCTCAGATCTGTTGATTAATCTCTGACCATTGTCGTACAACTGGATCGATGTCGTCCTTCTTAAGACACCTTTTTTCCATGATGAAGGATTTTCTAATCGGGCAAACCACTTGAATCAATGCCTCTATGTAATGTGGATGCAATGGTAATGCAACAAAAGTATGTAAAATAAAATAAAAATAAAACACAAAAAGAAATGAGTTAGTACCAGATAAAAATAATAAATACATAAATAAAGGCCAAATTAAATAAGGTAAACAAACAAAACAACCCTATTTATCCCGTCTAAAATACCTAAGGTTATCCGCATGGCTCTAAAGGGGTGGGTTTCTATATATTCTCTACATGCAGTCTTGGTTCTAAGAGGTACCCGAACTGTCCTTGTTGTCCTCTACTAAGAGTAGCAAGGCCCCCGATCATCACCCATATGCTCCTTTCAACCGGGTTCAATTCAGGGGGACTCATTCGCTTATGCCTCTGCGTAGGAATGATATCCTTACGAAAGCATAAGGTACTCGAGCCCGAAGGTACTTGCTAGGCCTACACGGGAGAATGATATCTCCACGAAAGCATTAGCGTTTTCCCCACTTAAAAAACGGGTTTATATGCCAAATTTTAAATGCGTTAAAATAAACGCGCAATTGCAACCGACTATTAATTTAATAGTCACTTTATTCGGAACTTCTAATATTATTAAAGCGGTAATTATTTGAAAAAACTTGACTCTCTTTATTTTGTTAAAAACAAAAATCTGTGCGATGTCCGTTTCGCTAAAAAATGAGTTTTCAAAGTGTTTGTGGTTTTTGGATATAAAAAATGTTTATTCCGTGGGGTTTTAAAAACCCGTGTTTTATTTAAGAAAATGGAGTCTCCACCGCCACTTAGGTAGGCGGACACCATAAAACCAGAGATTTTGAAAACTGTTAGGTTCGGGAGTCGATTACGGATGGGGAAGGATTAGCACCCCACACCGCTTAAAATTGGTACTTTAATAATTACGCTTTATTAATATTAGACTTTCGGATTAAAGTGCGATTAATTTAAAATTTGGTTATAAGTGCGAGTAGATTTTAAAGGCCCCATTATCCTAGAGTAAACGCCCAACCACCATCACTACGCCTGATACTGGCTCCGTTTACGCTCGGATAAAAGGGCACCACATTGACAATTTATATATCTCGATATGCAATCTTAGTGAGCGAAATATAAAATGTGGCAAATAATTTTAAATACAATAAAAATAAAAATAAATATTAACATAATAAAATACTATTCTAACATAAATAAAATACTAATCTAAAACATACATACATAAATATTAATCTAACTCATAAATAAAAACAAATCTAACATAAATAAAATGCTAACATTCATAAATATTAATATAACACAAAAATAAAAAACTAATATAACATAAATAAAATACTAATCTAAAACATTCATAAATATTATTCTAACACATAAATAAAAAAAACTAATCTAACATAAATAAAATACTAATCTAAAAATTCATAAATATTAATCTAACACATAAATAAAAAACTAATCTAACATAAATAAAATACTAATCTAAAACATTCATAATTATTAATCTAACACATAAATAAAAACTAACCTAACATAAATAAAATACTAATTTTCTTTCTTTCTCTTTTTTTACAAGATTTGTTGATATCTTTGGACTTACGCTACTACTTACCGCATCATTTTCAAGAACTTACTAATGCCCGAAGGACTTATCACCATGCTCGAAAAGACTTCAAGTGGTGGGGGAAAGTTTGGGTGACGTGCACGAAAGACTTACCAATTTCCGAAGGATTTAACATTTGGGCCTTTTTTTGCTTTTGGCTACCGATCTTTACGGACTTATTATTATTTTTTGATTTTCGCATCATTTTATATTAAGGAATTATTGATTAAAATAAATTATCACCATGCTCAAAAAGACTTACTGGTGGCCCGAAGGACTTAACTTGTTCGAAAGACTTACCGATGAAAGCAAAGATTTAACATCCATTTTTTACCTCTCGCTATGGTGCCGATCTTTTTGACTCACGCTACTAACTTTCCGCCGCATCATGCCCGAAGGACTTATTGATGGCCCGAATGACTTATCACCATGCTCGAAAGACTTACTAGTGGCCCGAATGACTTAACACCGTGCCCGGAAGGACTTACCGATGACCCCAAGAATTTAACTTTCGGGCCTCACGCCGCTATGGTGGTTTCGATTTTTCTAGACTCGCGCTACTAAGGTTGCCGCATCATGCCCGAATGAAACCTCGATGGCCCGAAGGACTTACCACAATGCTCGAAAGACTTACTGGTAGTCCAAAGGACTTACCGATGACCCAAAAGATTTAATATCTTGGCCTCGACTGTTGCTATGTGGGTTGCCGATCTTTTCTCGACTCACGCTACTAAAGTTGCCGATTTTTTCGGACTCACGCTACTAAGGCTGCCGCATCATGCCCGATAGGACTTACTAATGGGTAAAGGACTTATCATCATGCTCAAAAGACTTACTTGGTCTTCCGAAGGACTTAACACCGTGCCCGAAGGATTTAACATCTCGCCTCACGCTGCTATGGTTGCCGATCTTTCTTTTCTTTAGTAAATTCTTTGACAATTCTTCAAATACCTGTCTAAAAACAAGCAAAATTTGACATGTCTCTATCTATATGATGCATGCAATCTTTGTGCTTTCTTTTTCTTCTTCTCTTTTCCTTCCTTTTCTTTTTTTTATTTTTTCTTCTCTCCTTTCTCTCTTTTACCTCTTTCTCATTCTTCTCTTTTTATCATCGTTTTTCTCCCAATCTCTTTTCTTTCTTTTTCTTATTTCTTATTTTTTTTCTTCTTTCTTCAAATTTGCTTTTTTTTTTTTTGTTCTAAAGTCTTACACCTTGAAAGGTCATTCCTCATATTTCTTCATCTCTTTACTTCTTCTTTGTATGATCTTAAATCCTCATTTGATCAATCACTACTGAATCTAGATTAACATGCTTTCAAACCTTTTTTGTTCGGAAGGCTTTCTTGTCTTGGGGTTATCACCCGTCTTCATAAATGATATTCTAGTTCTTATATTATTCTTATAAGAGCCCTTGTCATCTTCTTCACTTGGCGTTTCCCCATTCAACCATGGCTCCTTGCTTTGAATTTTCGACCCATCATCATATGAGCCTTGATCTATTTCTAGTCACGGGGTGAGCCAAAATGCTTCCATCCCCTGAACTCATCCTTGATCTTTCTCATAGCATTTCGACGGGAACTAGCTCTCGATCCCTATGCTTTAAATCTCATCATCATTCATTTTTAAAGTAATGCAAAAGGCAATTTACTTGTGTATATTTCAAAAAAATAATGATTGTTTGAAAAGATTTTTCATCATTTTGAAAATCACAACTTGGAGGGGATACCAAACATTTTGAAAACATTGGTTTGGACAATGGTAAACATCCTTTTTTCTTTTTAAGGACCAAACATTTTTTTAAAAATTAATGTTTGGAGAATGGTAAACAAAATTCGAAGTATATTGCCAAACATTTTTAAAAACTAATGTTTGGGGGAAATGGTAAACATCAAAACTTTGGGAGAAAATGTCAAACCTTTTAAAACATGTTTGCCCCCGAAATATCAAACACCATAGCACATATTCTTCAAATTGCCAGAGATCAACTCAATGAAGCTTTATATTTAGAAGATCTTGACCGTTGTGGAGATATATGCAAATGTGTAGTTTCTTCTGCTCTAATGGGCTTTTGAGAGGAACAACCCTACCTAGTTTCTACCCCGTTTAAGGTGGCTCTCTTAATCTCACTATCTCACCATACCCCATCCTTCCCTCATTTGGGTGTCGATCAAGCACTTCAAAGTTTGACGTTCTTTGAAGAAAAGTTAACCCTTATAGGCGGAATGAAATCTGAAGACATTCTCATTCAACTTGGATATCTATGGATGATCGGAATGGTATTTGGGGGCTTGCAAAGTAGGCATTTGGTTTATGGTTAAGTGAAACAACATTTTTGTACTTGTGTAACTTGGATATGCCCATTATTCCTTCCTTTTTTTGGATCACTCTAGACTACCCATTTTTGGGTTTTCACCCTAGAGTTCATTTCCTTTCTTTTTTATTGTAGGTTGTCTTGCATTCTGGCTATGTACTGATGTTCGTTTTTTGTTCAAGAATGTTTGATCCTCCAAAACTCCTCGAAACTAAGATTTCTTGAATGAAGGACTACGAATACATTTCTGGGAATTCTTGTGATTGGCACTCCCAGATGAAATGTTATTCTTTCTTCGTTCTTTCCTTTTCTTTTTTCTTCTTTTTTCACTTTTTCTCTTAGATCGCTCTAGACTGCCCATTTTTGGGTTTTCACCCTAGAGGTCACTTCCTTCTTCTGTACCTTCAGATCAGTGTATTTTGGTGGGATATTGATGCCAGCATGCTCAGACAGACTACTCTTTTTCTTCATTTTCAGGATCACTCTAGACTGTCCATTTTTGGGTTTTCACCCTAGAGGTCATTTTCTTTTTCGAAATTGGCAATCTTCGGGCCGACTTGTCTTGACTTGCCTTCAATTCGAGCTTCTATATTAATTTTCAAAACTGATATTTACTTGAAATGTGGATTCCTTGTGTCTCTTGCTCATAGTTGAAGTCTCATTCTTGTATTGTTTGATATGTGTGTGAAGCATATACAATATTCTTTCTTTTCTTTTTCTTTCTTCTTTTTCCCTTTTTCTTTTCTTTTTTTTTTCTTTTTTCTTCCTTTTTTTCTATCTCTCTTTTTCTTCTTCTTCTTCTTCTTTTATTTTATTTTTTTTCTTTTTTCTTTTTTTTTGATTTTTGTTTTAGACTGCCCATTTTGGGTTTTTAGCCTTGAATCTCTTTCTTCTTATTCGAGTCTATAAATATATCCTCGAAACAACACGTATCTATACTGGGTATTGATGCTATCTTCCACTCGAAGTTAATTGCCTCTCTGCAGCTCTTCTGATATTTACTCGATCTGGGTTGCTTCGGCCTTCTGATTGCCATTTCTCTTCTTTTCTTTGGTTTTTCATTTAGACATATCCTTGCTTTCAACCACTTTCTTCTGATGATTTTCTTATCTTCGTATCCAATCTATCTGGTCTCATCTCTGTCTTTTGGTAAAGTAAAAGAATACCATTCATCGTCACATTCATAGATGTCCTGAGAAAGCCTTCAAGGGGTAGAGGTTTAGGGTCAACTCTCGTTTCAAGGATCTTAAACGACAAGTGCCTGAGAAGATAAATTCTAAAATGTGAGCGCCCATTGTCTAAACACTCGTTTTGTTCCTTTGTTGGCCTAAGTAAACCTTGAGATACTCACGTTTATAGTATCCCCACAACATTCAATCTCTTCTAAATATATGCAACTTAGAGTTGATCTTTGGATCTGAAGCAAATGTACTGTTGCATTCAAAATTCAAGGACCTGGTATAGAAATGATCTATACATATGTCCATTCAAAAATGCGTGTATATGCATATGGGAAAACTACCCCATAAAAATAAAATGTTTAAAGAATCAAGAATGTAAAAATGCTTTCTAAATGGAAATGTGATTTTTAATTCTAAAAAATATATGTTTGAGATTTTTTTTTCAAAGCATTGAGAATTTCTTTGCGAACTGATGGGAAAACCATAGGGACCTCCGGACTGCCTCCCGAGTACTAACTCATTCTAGTACTTTGTAGTGTAGGCTTGCCTATTCTCTTGTTTTCCACCGTTGGATCAACTCTCTTGTCATGACTCCCTCATCAACCAGCTTCTTGATTTTTTTCTATTTACGGTCCCAAATTTCTTAGTGTCATGCCCCGGCGCCTCAATGTGGAACTCACATATCTTTGTATGGATCAAAACGTATGCGAGATGAGCTGAGCGTAATCTTTATTAACCTTGAGGTAAGGTACTAACCCTTGACCAGATGAGGCCATATGGAATACTCCGAATATCTCTAAATATGTACTTGTTCGAGGAATTTTTTGGTGTTTCAGAGGAATCTACCTGCCTTCTTCTCTTACGATCACGATAACCTTGAAAGTGGTACCCATTTATCTCTTTCTTTCTTTCTGCTCCTAGGCATGTCCGGTTCGTTGAATTAAGACACAATTTTCCTTCTTGGATCATGTATTCTACAAAGTCATCACATTTGCCCATCAATTTCCCGAGCATCTTATGGAAGATGGCTTGAGACATAGAAGTCACTTTCCCCTTCAGCAATGGGAGGTTGCACATGGGCGGCTAACCTCTGCCATCTCAAAGCACATTCCTTGAAACTCTCATCAGGTTTCATCTTCGTACCCTGGAGTTACTGACGACTTGGTGCTATTTCCAAAGCATATCATATCACGGTAGGTCCTGCTAGACTTTTGGGGAAGTAGTGGATCTACAATTTTTCAATACAGCCCTCCATCTTTTTGTAGAATATGGTCGCATGAATCTTGGGGCATCTCGTTTCGTTATCATGTGCAAATTTGGGAATCTTTGGAATCCAGAGGAACGACCAAATCAGGGTTCAAACAGAACTTTCTTGCATCAAAGGCATCAAATTTATTTTTTCTCTCTCTTTTTCTCTCGAGTCCATCTTCTAACTGCTCGAATCTTGATTTTTGAGTGTGTTCAATTTTTTTATTCACGATAAAACTCTAATTGTTCTTTGGATTACCCTCAAAAATTTTATGCAGGGTAATGATAATGCTATGTAAAATATGCCATGACTGTACAATGTAATACAATGCAATCCTAAAATATAAACTTGAATGCAGTAAGGTATTGATTCCAAAAATGATACCCATAGAACGACATTCATTGAGGCCAAAAGGTTTCATTATATCAGATATTAGATATTTACAGTTACTGATAAGCTGCTTCAGTGCCTACTTTCTTAACTTCATCCAGTAGTTCGGTCAGCTTGACTCCGTGGTCCAACACTTGGTCCATGTTCTGACTAAGCTTGTCACCTTGTTGAGCTGTCTTACCTACTTGGGTAATATCGATCTTCGGGTCTTCATCTATCCCCTGCTTAGTCTTTCGTAGCTTGGAAGTTGTCTTTTCCAACTGAAGAGTGTTGGATTGTCATTGCTCTATCGTAAACTTGTTTCCATAACTCTTGTTAATGACTAAGTTATTCTGTAGCTCATCTCTGGAGATTGTCGTACCTATTCCTAATTCCCTCAAACTTACCTAATAATGACTGACTTGATTCTCGCTTGACTAGTTTCTCTTCTTCCAATATTCTGAGTCGTCCTTCAACTGGACAACACCGTTCATATATTTTTTAAAGGTGACCCGATTTGATATTTTTAAACACTCAGAAAAGCTTCTGGTGATCATTCTGCAAATTCAATTTTATCCAAGTTATCTCTCTCTTATCTGAGCAGGCTGAACTCAAAAGAATATCCCTCTTCTGGGATGTCCCTATCTCCGATCTTCAAATTTAACTCGCTTGAGTGACCTATTTCGGCATTACTCGAACTTTGTCCTGGATATCGATTCTTCCTCGACTTTGCCCTTCGGGTGATTGTTAGCTTACTATAGAATTGGGGAACTCCGTCTTTGAAACCTAAAATTCTCATCGCGATAAGATCTTGAACTCGTTCTTCAGGGACCCGCAATCCTCAATACCGTGACCCAAACTTCCTAAATGGTAACTACCTCTAGCACGAGTGTCATAAACTCTCGGATAAGACGGTCTCTTCGCTAGAGACTTCACCGAGGTAATAAGGCTCTTCTCGATGAATATTAGGAGTAGTTCGGTGTACCTCACAATAATCGAAATGTACTTCTTTTCATTACTTGCTTCTCAGATTTCTTCTAGACTGAGCTCTACTTTTTGAAAGCCCGACTCAGACATACCTTCCGTCTGTTTATTGATGCGGATCACAAAAGGGTTCAATTTGTCGTATTTGGCTGGCTTGGAGGTAGAATTCTGACTATCTCGCTCTCTATTCTAATCCTTAATTGATTCTTCTTTCGGTTCGATGGATCGCTTACCTTCCGTCAAAGTATTCATCTGATTCATCACTTCTTCCCTCTGCTTCTTTCAACTCTTGCACTTTACTTTGCTTAATATCGATGTGTGTCCGACCAAGTCTTGGATGGTTCCTCTTCTATTGCCCTCGATCTTTGTTCGGGACAAAACCACGGATTTGTGACCTCTAATATCCGACTGCAGGCGACCCTTTGCCAATTATGAACGATTTCGAGATTTGAGAAACCACTTCGGGAATCAATACCTATAAATGCGAGAATGCATGCAAATGCAAGTGTTGATTCTCGAAGCAGTCTTTGAAAAACTTTCAATAGAGAAAATGTATGTTTACAAGAAATTAATAATGAATTACAGGCAACAGTTGGATTTATTATGGAGGCCTTGACTACGGGAAGCAAAACCTGTCCTCCACATCTCGACGTCGTCTTCAGGATGATGGATGACTCCGTCTTCTCCTCTTATTCTATTCCATGGACTCGTGACGCATGATCATTATTTTTGTGGCTTCTAAAAATGACATCAGACAATATCTTTTCTTCTGTAGATCTGGGTACGTCTAAACAGGATGGATTCTATCGATCCTAGGAGAGTATTTTAAAACTTTTTGGGGTTTAAATTAAAATTTTCAAGGATCATTTGGTTTAAAATTCCCCTTTTTATTATCAAAAGTTTTAACTTACTTAAAAAAACTTTTAGGTTTCTTTTTTTTATTATTATTATTATTCGAAAGTTTTAGGAGGAAAAAGATTCAAAGAAAAATAATATTTTCAAATTTTTTAAAGGAGTTAAATTAAAATCTTTGAGATTTTTACAAAAGGGTTAAATGTGAAGATTTAAAATTGGGGTTACGCAACTTTGATTGAATCTTACGTATGGTCGCACGTGCCTTACTATCATACCGTCTTCCTCCTCGATTGGTCTTTGCTCGGCCTAACTTGATACTGTAATATTATCGTTTCTGGCAAAACAAACTTTTTCTATTTTGAAAGCCTTTTAATGGACTATTCTTGAATCAACACCATGTCATGATATGCAACATGAATGCAAATAAAGGCGTTGATTCCGCTGGTAATCACCCTTTCGAACGACTTTCATGGGAATTAAAAGGTCCAAATTACAAAAAGAGTCCACATTACAAAAGGAGTCCCTATTACAAAAAGAGTCCCTATTACAAAAAGTCTTAATTACAAAACAAAGTTCTACACATAAGCCCTAGCTCTACCTCCTAGCTCCTTGATAGCTCTAGGCAACTTGATAAGCCTTGGTGCTTCTTCCATGTCCGGGGTTACGAAAGGTCAGAGAGTCGCGGCTTCGGTAGTTAAGTCATTCACACGCCTTGCAAATGTCCACCATCGGGTCTCGTGTGTATATTTTGGCACTACACGCTTGCTCGGCAAATTGTTACCCTCGATCTGTTGATTAATCTCTGACCATTGTCGTACAACTGGATCGATGTCGTCCTTCTTAAGACACCTTTTTTCCATGATGAAGGATTTTCTAATCGGGCAAACCACTTGAATCAATGCCTCTATGTAATGTGGATGCAATGGTAATGCAACAAAAGTATGTAAAATAAAATAAAAATAAAACACAAAAAGAAATGAGTTAGTACCAGATAAAAATAATAAATACATAAATAAAGGCCAAATTAAATAAGGTAAACAAACAAAACAACCCTATTTATCCCGTCTAAAATACCTAAGGTTATCCGCATGGCTCTAAAGGGGTGGGTTTCTATATATTCTCTACATGCAGTCTTGGTTCTAAGAGGTACCCGAACTGTCCTTGTTGTCCTCTACTAAGAGTAGCAAGGCCCCCGATCATCACCCATATGCTCCTTTCAACCGGGTTCAATTCAGGGGGACTCATTCGCTTATGCCTGCACGTAGGAATGATATCCTTACGAAAGCATAAGGTACTCGAGCCCCGAAGGTACTTGCTAGGCCTACACGGGAGAATGATATCTCCACGAAAGCATAAGCGTTTTCCCCCCACTTAAAAAACGGGTTTATATGCCAAATTTTAAATGCGTTAAAATAAACGCGCAATTGCAACCGACTATTAATTTAATAGTCACTTTATTCCGGAACTTCTAATATTATTAAAGCGGTAATTATTTGAAAAAACTTGACTCTCTTTATTTTGTTAAAAAACAAAAAATATCCCCAGCGGAGTCGCCATCTGTAGCGATGTCCGTTTCGCTAAAAAATGAGTTTTCAAAGTGTTTGTGGTTTTTTGGATATAAAAAATGTTTATTCCGTGGGGGTTTTAGAAACCCGTGTTTTATTTAAGAAAATGGAGTCTCCACCGGCCACTTAGGTAGGCCGGACACCATAAAAACCAGAGATTTTGAAAACTGTTAGGTTCGGGAGTCGGTTACGGATGGGGAAGGATTAGCACCCCCACACCGCCCAAAATTGGTACTTTAATAATTACCGCTTTATTAATATTAGACTTTCCGGATTAAAGTGACGACTAATTTAAAATTTGGTTATAAGTGCGAGTAGATTTTAAAGGCCCCATTATCCTAGAGTAAACGCCCAACCACCATCACTACGCCTGATACTGGCTCCGTTTACGCTCGGATAAAAGGGCACCACATTGACAATTTATATATCTCGATATGCAATCTTAGTGAGCGAAATATAAAATGTGGCAAATAATTTTAAATACAATAAAAATAAAAATAAATATTAACATAATAAAATACTATTCTAACATAAATAAAATACTAATCTAAAACATACATACATAAATATTAATCTAACTCATAAATAAAAACAAATCTAACATAAATAAAATGCTAACATTCATAAATATTAATATAACACAAAAATAAAAAACTAATATAACATAAATAAAATACTAATCTAAAACATTCATAAATATTATTCTAACACATAAATAAAAAACTAATCTAACATAAATAAAATACTAATCTAGAACATTCATAAATATTAATCTAACACATAAATAAAAAACTAATCTAACATAAATAAAATACTAATCTAAAACATTCATAATTATTAATCTAACACATAAATAAAAAACTAATCTAACATAAATAAAATACTAATCTAAAACATAAATTTAAAACATACAAACTAAAAAAATAAGAATACAATTTTAAATTAACTAATACTTCATTAGATTATAAAAACTACAATACAAATAAAAAGGGGAGAAAATATACCTAACTAGGAGCTCGAATAACAAACCCCGACTGAACCCCACTGAGATCTACCACGACCTCTCCAAAAATATTAACTAGATCGGACCTAAAATAGAACCCCGATCGAACTGGTTAGGACCGAGAGCACTGCCCCCGGTCCTTGGCTACTGAGAGCATAGCTCCCTTATTGTCAGCCATTGCCGATTGCCCATTTCTTGCGTCCATTTCTCCTTTGAATTGGCTGCCCCATGCCTTTATTTATAGGCAAATGGGGGAGCCTTAAAGGTGACGTGGAGCACCCTCCTCCATACAATTTTCCATTTCTTTTAATTAATTAATTTTTTTATATTATATTATTATTATTTTGATTTTCCATTAATTTTATATTAATAATATTACTATTAAAATAACACTAATAACACTAAACCCGGTAAAAAATGAGTGATTACATTCGGTACGCAGTTTTGATCTAAAAAGTGGATTACAGTAGCATAAAATTGTACCGATACATCGTATCTCGTACTGATACGCCAAGCATAGTTTGCCTAGCTGTACCAAAACCCAATCACTCGTATCGAAACCAAATGCTTGAATCTGCCGAGTCATAACGATATGGTTCCCCGCGTGGCCTGTTATGTCATTTTTAGTTAATTTTACACACAAATCTAGATGCATTTAGGTCCTAGCAACCTGTATACATACATATAAGCATCCAACAATACATTTATCTACTCTTGCACGAAGATTTATCCACCATACAAATATAGGCCATCACAAAGATTAATCTAGAGCATGCTCCCTAAAGCACTCCCACAAACATACCAAAATGTTTAAACAAACATTTACCAGCACAAGCATCATACCAACATCACTTCATTACCATATTCAATGCGTTAAGCTCATCAAAGCAGGCTATCCACGCAAAACCATTTATATGCATACCTAGGGAACCACATAACATCAACCATAGGTAACGATGCACAATATGCAAACCAACAATAATCAAACTTCAGAATCACAACATTATACATGCTCAAAACCAGGGAAAACTGAATTACAAATCCCAAAAATCCATGGCGAACGCATTGCCTTATTAACCAGAATCTAAAGATGAGTTCATACTCAAATAGTCTTGTCTTTGGATCCCTATGACTTTGCCTTTGCAGCCCCAAGCCTTAATGCTCTGCATCATTAGGAAAAAGAGAGCGTAAGAACACTTGCTTAGTGAGGATGCTCTTAAAACAATGATGCATTAAAACCCTTGAAAACCAACACTTGTTTTCAAACCATGCTTACGACCTAAGCAAGATCCAATGATTCCAAATCAAAACATGCTTATCGACCATATGCATAACATTATAATCCATATTCTTAAGTCCCCAAAGCATTATATACAAAACCATGCTTAAATTCCAAAGCATTAAATCATAAACCACGCTTAAATCCCAAAGCAATCGTAAACCATGGTTGAATCCCAAAGCATTAAAAATAGGTTCAACAAAAGACCTTTCATATATTGCCAATTATAGTGACCCCGGATAGTCGACCATCATCCTTGATTAGTCGACCGCTAATCTTTAGTTAACCAATCGTTAACTTTAAACAACGAATACACATATCTCCCTTAATGACCGACCATCATAAAGACTACACCATGCCGACCGCATGAGTTAACATCCTTGCTGACTACAAGCTTTCCATCAACTAGGGGAACCGACCGCTGAACCCAAGTGATAACAACATAGTCCAAGTAGCCGACCACTATACCTCAAGGACCCTTAACCACGATCGATTTTTAAACATATTATAGTGCACTTTATCCTATGGCATGCCAACTATATCTGAATGTTTTCTCACCTCGTCACATAGCCAATATATCATTAAAAAACCATTTACTCATTGTTTTTACAATATCACATTCCCGACCGGAATAAAAACCAATGCTCACTAGCATTTAATACACTTTTAAGCCACTACATATGTACTTAGAAACCATGCATTTACAGTAAGTAAAACCATGTTTACGACTAAAACATGAAACACACATGCTCATATCTGAACCGATATTAAAGAGCAAAGGAGGGAAACTTACTTCCAACCATAGGTAAGTGTTTCAAACTTAACCTAAACTTCCAAATCCACTTTCAAACCTTTGAAAGACTTTTAAAACTGTTTCCACTCACTGATTTCCCTTCGCCTTGCTTGCTACTACGAAACAAGCTCCCGACAAGCCTCAAACCACCTCAAGATGCTACGTCTTGATTATCCCATGTTTCGGCCGCACAAAACTAGAGGAAACATGCATTAAAATGTATCCAACTCTCTGTTTCAAACCAAAATCCCGTAGCTCTCAAGATGCCCACTCAAAACTCATCATAAACTTACCGAAATCAACCTCAAACACTTCTCAATCTCAACCAGCCATAATACAAGTATTCTATACATCAAACTTCATCAATTTACATCTAAAAACACTTATGCAACATCCTTTTACTTCCAGCAAAGATTAAACTCCAAAAGCAACCCAAAAACCTTTAATTAACAACCTAAACAATTATAGATTCAACCAATTTTGGGATTCTATTATTAAAAACAATTTATCCACATAATAAAGCATCCAAAATAAGATTGAAATCAATCCACCACACTGGAAAAACATATCCAAATCGAAAATCACAAGATCCATCAATTAAACCTCAATTAATCTAAATTCCATAATTATTTAATCAAAACATATTATAAAACATATATAAAGAGTAAAGAACTTGGAAATTTTAGTAAAGAACCTTTCATTAGAGGAGAAGAACGAAACTTACCTCCAATTAGTGAGTTTTCCCTTAATTGGATGGTTTCCTCTTGAAAAACAATGAGATTTTTTGAAAACAATTTGAAGAATCATTTAACAAATCAAAGAATAAAGAAAACAAGATCATTACCTTGAATCTCTGATAAGAAAAAGAGTGTTTGGCTGAGAGTATTTTGAGAGAAAATATGAGAGAAGAAAAGTTACGTCAAATTGTGTTTTAGAAAGATAACTACCTTTTTAACTAAATTCCATTTAATTCTTTTAATTAAAACCCTTTTAAAAATAATCCTAATTAAGAGAAAACCCAGATTATACCAAATGGTAAAATAGCTCCTTAAAGATTCAAAGTTTTGACTCTTTACAAAACAGTCACCTTTTAAAACAATTTTCAAAAGTTGCATTTTGGTCACCAGCCAAAATGTCACCCTTCCAAAGCTCATTTTCCAAAATTACTTTTACCAATATTTTTAATATATTAAAATATGATTTTTAAACATTTTTCCATATTTTTATCTTTTAGAAAAATATTTGCTCCCGAATTCGACTCGAATCTCTAACCCGGTCTGTTGGACCGTCTAATCAGCCCCAAAACCGTTAGGCCCAAAATCTCAGCATTACAGCTCTCCCCCTCTTAAGAAATTTCATCCTCAAAATTTACCTGGAGTAAAAAGATGCGGAAATTGCTCCAACATATCCGCCTTGCTTTACCAAGTGGCTTCCTCGACACCCCGATGTCGCCACAAGACTTTAACCAATTCTATCGTCTTACCATGTAGAACCTTGCTGCTGGAATCAAGGATTTCCACCGACTCAATATGCTCCACCGGCATAACGTGCGAAGGATCGGACTGATACCTTTGTAACATGGATACATGGAACAATCATGTATTTTCTCAAGCTCGGGAGGCAACTTCAACTGATAATCCATAGTACCAACACGCTCCATGATCTTATATGATCCAATAAACCTCAGATTAAGCTTATCCTTACGTTTGAACCGCATCACCTTCTTCCACGGTGACACCTTCAAGAATACACGATCGCCTACCGCATATTCAATTTCCCTAAGCTTTAAATTCGCGTAAGAATTTTGCCAATCCGTATCCCTTTGAAGCGATCACACACAAGCTTAACTTTCTCATCCGTGTCTTTCAACACATGAGGCAATGAAACATGGTTTACCCCTACCTCAGCCCAACACAAGGGCATACGACACCTCCGGCCATACAATGCCTCATACGGTGCCCTCTGAATACTCGCTTGATAGCTGTTGTTATAAGCAAATTCAACCAAAGGTAAATGCTTCTCCCAGGTTCCTTGGAACTCAATAATACAACACCTCAACATATCCTCCAAAACCTGGATAACCCGCTCAGACTGCCCATACGTCTAAGGATGATATGCGGTACTGAAGCCCAACCTCAAACCCAAAGCTTGATGTAAACATCTATAAAACCTTATTGTGATTCTATGATCTCTATCTGAAATGATATTTTGGTACCCCGTGCAAACGCACAATCTCGGAGATATACAAATCTGCCAGCTTGTCCTAGGTGTACGTCATATGCACTGGCAGAAAATGTGCACACTTTGTAAACCGATCGATAATCACCCAAATGAAATCCTTTTTAGCTAGTGTCAACGGCAATCACGAAGTCCATGGTGATTCTCTCCCATTTCCATTCCAAAATTCTCAAAGGTTGCAACAATCCAAATGGAAATTGATGTTCAGCTTTAACCCGCTAACACACCATACACTTGGACACAAACTTCGCCACATCCTTTTTCAAACCAACCCAATAGTAACTTTCCTTCAAATCACGATACATTTTGGTACTACCAAGATGCATAACAAAAGGACTAGAATGTGCCTCCGCCAAAATAGTATGCATGAGCTCCGAGACTTTCGACACCACTATTAGGCCCTTAAAACTCAATACACCATCATCATCGAAATGAAATTCAATCAGATTACCATCTGCTACGTCCTTAACATGAGGAACCAAAGAATCATCGAACGGTTGCTTAGCTTTAATCATTTGTGACAACATAGGCTTAACTTGCAATTCAGCCAAAAAACCACCTTCCAGCGTCACACTCAACCTTACAAACATTACCCTAAGCTCAACCGCTACCTTACGACTCAACGCATCCACTACAACATTGGCCTTTCTAGGATGGTACTCAATAGTCAAGTCGTAATCCTTAAGCAACTCCAACCACCTTCGTTGCCTAAGATTTAGATCTTTCTGAAACATCAAATATTTCAAACTCTTATGATTTGTAAATACCATACATTTCTCACCATAAAGGTAGTGTCACCAAATCTTCAAGGCAAACACCATAGCCTCAAGCTCCAAATCATGAGTTGGATAATTGCGCTCATGAACCTTTAACTATCTTGACGCATAGGCCACAACCTTTCCATCTTCCATCAGCACACAACCCAAACTGACATACGATGTATCACTATAAACCACAAACTCATTCTTAGATTCTGGTTGAATCAACACAGGAGCATGTGTCAAAACCTCCTTCAACTTCTCAAAATCCTGTTGTTGCTTCTCCGTCCACACAAAAAAACATTCTTCAGCAGCAAATTTGTCAACGGAGCCGCAATGCTAAGAAAACCCCTCAACAAAATGGCAATAATACCTGCCAACCCAAGAAAACTGTGCACTTCTAACACGGTCTTAGGTTGTTTCCAATTGAGAATAGCCTCAATTTTTTGTGGATCAACACGAATACCCTCCGCGGATACCACATGTCCAAGAAATATCACCTCATTGAGCCAAAACTCGCACTTGCTTAACTTAGCATACAACTGATTATCCTTCAAGACTTGCAACATAATTCACAAATACTAATCATGCTCATCCTCGGTACGAGAGTACACGAGTATATCATCGATAAAAACCACTACAAACCAATCAAGGTACTTATGGAACACCCTATTCATCATGTCCATGAAAGCCGCCGGGGCATTTATCAAACCAAATAGCATTACCAAAAATTCATAATGCCCATACCTCGTACAAAACACCGTCTTATTAACATCCACATCTTTTACTTTCAACTGGTAATACCCCGATCTTAAATCAATCTTCGAGAACACCGCTGCCCTATGAAACTGATCCAACTAGTCATTAATCCGTGATAATGGATACTAGTTCTTCACCGTTAACTTATTCAACTGGCGATAATCAATGCACATACGCATCGATCTATCATTCTTTTTCACAAAAAGAACTAGAGCACCCCAAGGAGAAACACTCGGTCGAATGAACCCATGATCTAACAACTCCTGAAGCTGCAATTTCAAATCTTTTAACTCTTTTGGTACTATCCGATAAGGAGCAATGGACACCAGAGTTGTGCCTTTGTACGTCTCAATACAAAACTCCACCTCTCTATCTGGAGGTAAAACCGACAACTCTTTAGGAAAAACATTTGGATAATTACATACAGCTCAAATGTCCTGCACCACCCGAACACCCTTGGCTTTCAGATTCATAACAATAGCCAAATAAGCTTGGCAACCATCAAACATCATATTCTCTGCTCAGCTAGCCGAAACAACATTGGACAAGAATTTTGCATTCTCGCCAACCACCACAACTTAATAATCATCTGCCAATTTTAGAGAAATCCTTTTGGATTCACAATCCACCATCGCCTTGTGCTCACTTAACCAATCCATACCCAAGATAACGTCAAAACCATGAAATGGCAACTCCATCAAATCCGTGGTAAACTCATGACCTTGCACTGCCAGCAGACAACGCCTATACAACCTTCTAGTTGTAATCGTCTCCCCAAAAGAACTATTTACTAACATGCCAACATCCAAGATCTCAACAGGAAAATTCAGCAAAGATGCATGCTCACTTAAGATATATGAATGAATAGACCCCGAATCAATCAAAGAAAACAATGACAAATATTGCAAGGCGAAAATACCTGCAATCACATCAGTGTGTTGCACCCCTCACGATAAGCATAGATCCGGGCTGGCCCACTATTCTCTGGTTGTACAGCAACAACATGATCCATAGCTCTCTGACCATCCTCGCGCCTCTAAAAATTACCCTGCCACGGCCTCAGCCCCTAGCAGGTCCAGCATCGTGAACCGATGCATCACCCATAGCTCGAGGACAGTCACGCTTCATGTAACCAGGAGATCCACATATCCAGCAACTCATGGTATTACCCCAACACTCACCCATGTGGCGTCTACCGCAACGCTCACACTCAGCTACAATACGAACATCTTGGTTACCATGGCCACCACCCCGCTTGTGATCTGACTTTTGCATCTTATCTCGAAACCTCCTATTCTACCTCCCAGAATAGCCATAGTAAGCTCCTCGGTTGTTCGAGCCCATGCCCGAACCTTGTCCCGACACCCTCAAGGTCTGCTCAATATCCTTAGAGTGGTTTACAAGCACATCAAAATTTGTATAGTCCGCGGCCAATAGGTATGTTTTGATATCCTTCACCAACCCATAGCGAAACCTGTTGCACCTCTCAAGATCATCCAGAACCAACTTCGAGGCATACTGACTCAAACGGACAAATTTAACCTCATATTCGGCCACGGACATGCCGCCTTGAACCCTTGAAATAATGATGCATTAAAACCCTTAAAAACCAACACTTGTTTTCAAACCATGCTTACGACCTAAGCAAGATCCAATGATTCCAAATCAAAACATGCATATCGACCATATGCATAACATTATAATCCACATGCTTAAGTCCCCAAAGCATTATATACAAAACCATGCTTAAATTCCAAAGCATTAAATCATAAACCATGCTTAAATCCCAAAGCATTAAATCATAAACCATGCTTAAATCCCAAAGCATTAAAAATAGGTTCAACAAAAGCACTTTCATATATTGGCAATTATAGTGACCCTAGATAGTCGACCACTATCCTTGATTAGTCGACCTCTAATCTTTAGTTAACCAACTGTTAACTTTACACATCGGATACACAGATCTCCCTTAATGACCAACCATCATCAAGACCACACCATGCCGACCTCATGAGTTAACATTATTTCCGACCACAAGCTTTCCATCAACTCGGGGAACCGACCACTCAACCCAAGTGATAACAACATAGTCCGAGTAACCGACCGCTATACCTCAAGAACCCTTAACCACGATCGCTTTTTAAACATATTATAGTGCACTTTATCCTATGGCATGCCAAATATATCCGATTGTTTTCTCACCTTTTCACATAGCCAATATATCATTACAAAAGCATTTACTCACTGTTTTACAATGCATTAGACAAAATCCCTACATATGCAAATCAGTTTGCCATAGCAATATCACATTCCCGACTGGAATAAAAACCAATGCTCACTAGCATTTAATACACTTTTAAGCCACTGCATATGTACTTTGAAACCATGCATTTACAGTAATTAAAACCAACCATGTTTACGACCACAACATGAAACACACATGCTCATATCCGAACCGATATTAAAGAGCAAAGGAGGGAAACTTACTTCCAAGCTTAGGTAAGTGTTTCAAACTTAACCTAAACTTCCAAATCCACTTTCAAACCTTTGAAAGACTTTTAAAACCGATTTCCACTCACCGATTTCCCTTCGCCTTGCTTGCTACCTCAAAACAAGCTCCTGGCAAGCCTCAAACCACCTCAAGATGCTACGTCTTGATTATCCCCGGTTTTGGCCACACAAAACAAGAGGAAACATGCATTAAAATGCATCCAACTCTCTGTTTCAAGCCAAAATCCTGTAGCTCTCAAGATGCCCAATCAGAACTCATCCGAAACTTACCGAAATCAACCTCAAACACTTATAAATCTTAACCCAACCATAATACAACAATTAAATACATCAAACTTCATCAATTTACATCTAAAAACACTTTTACAGCATCATTTTACTTCAAGCAAAGATTAAACTCCAAAAGCAACCCAAAAACCTTTAATTAACAACCTAAACAATTAGAGATTCAACCAATTTCAGGATTCCATTATTAAAAACAATTTATCCACATAATAAAGCATCCAAAATAAGATTGAAATCAATCCACCACACTGGAAAAATAGATCCAAATCGAAAATCACAAGATCCATCAATTAAACCTCAATTAAGCTAAAATCCATAATTAATTAATCAAAACCTATTAGAAAACATATGTAAAAAGTCAAGAACTTGGAAATTTTAGTAAAGAGCCTTTCATTAGAGGAGAAGAACGAAACTTACCTCTAATGAGTGACTTTCCCCTTAATTGGATGGTTTCCTCTTGAAAAACAATTAGATTCAATGAAATTTTTGGAAAATAATTTGAAGAATCATTTAACAAATCAAAGAATAAAGAAAACAAGATCATTACCTTGAATCTCTGATAAGAAAAAGAGTGTTTGGCTGAGAGTATTTTGAGAGAAAATATGAGAGAAGAAAAGTTACGTCAAATTGTGTTTTAGAAAGATAACTACCTTTTTAACTAAATTCCATTTAATTCTTTTAATTAAAACCCTTTTAAAAATAATCCTAATTAAGAGAAAACCCAGATTATACCAAATGGTAAAATAGCTCCTTAAAGATTCAAAATTTTGACTCTTTACAAAACAGTCACCTTTTAAAACAGTTTTCAAAAATTGCATTTTGGTCACCAGCCAAAATGTCACCCTTCCAAAGCTCATTTTCCAAAATTGCTTTCACCAATATTTTTAATATATTAAAATATGATTTTTAAACATTTTCCATATTTTTATCTTTCAGAAAAATATTCGCTCCCGAATCTGACTCGAATCTCTAACCCAGTCCGCTAGATCGTCTAATCAGCCCCAAAACCGCTAGGCCCAAAACCGGGGCGTTACACACATCTAAACAACCTAGCATAATTTCAAGTGTTCACCTCCTCTTATGATTTGAAGATCCTCTACCAAAATTAGCTTCAAACAAAAGTAATCAAACATTTATATTGACACAAAATCAAGAATTTAAAGCTAAACTTATTCATGAAAACTTTGAAGATCTTACAATATTTTTCTCCTTAGCAAATCGATAGAACTCCAACTATTTTCTAAAATTTACCAACTTTATTACTTAATTCATATTTTAGTATACTATTAGCAAAACTAATTTCAGTATTCGAATTATTCTATTCATAAAAAATTCTGATTACCAGATTCAGAATACTACCAGAACAGAGTTCAGGGTGTTACAATTCTCCCCCTTAAAAAAATTTGACCTCGAATTTTTCCCGATGTGAAAACTGAGTGTATAGATTTTGTCTACTTAGGCATTGAGATAACTTCCTTTAGACTTAACCAAAGAAGTTCTTTTCATTTCAGAATCTCTTAACTTGTTGAGCTAAGATCAAATTCAATGTGAATCCTTGTGGGTTTAAATCAAGTCATATAAAAAGGATCAGAGTAATACTTGTGGAGCACATAGATGTGGAATACATTATGAATCCACTTGAGATTTAATGGAAGAGCTAATTAGTAGGCTGCAGAGTCATCTTTTCTATTACTTCGAACAGATTAATGAAATGAAAGTTGAATTTTCCTTTTCGTCCGAACCGAAGTATTTTCTTCCGTGAAGGTAGTGTTGAGCTTATCATGACTCAGAGTGATCTCGTCATTTGAATTATAAGTAATTAGAGGTTTAACGACTTGTTTTCTCTTAGTTCTAATTAACAAAGACGAGTGCGGAACTTATGATCATGCAGAGCTTCAAAAGGAATCAACTGAATTAAATTTACAAACTTTAAAATTGATTACACAAGTCTTGAGCATGTCTTTCAGAGTCTATCAAAGAGGAATCTTGAATTGGAATCAGGGTTTGAATAGCTTATTCAAACTGATTAACTGACCAGGATTAAAAGTTGTATAGAGATGGATTTGAATATTTAGAATTTCTTACAGAGACTTCCAAGTTGAATGAGTCAAAAAAGTCTATTGAAAATTTTGAGGTTTGCATGTAAATTTTCTTTACATGAAGGACCCGTACACTTGTCCATTTTGGAGCAAGCAAGATGGGGGAGGGAGTGTGACTCGGCAAGGAGAGAAAAATTAAAGGAAATTAAACAAAATGCTCATCATCTTCCTCCTTTCATCTTTCCTCTATAGCCGATCAAGATATAATGAGAGAGAAAATTTAGAGAAAGCTTGATCAAGGCTTAATTCATCTTATATCCTTGTTTACTTGTTTGAGTACATGATCGAAATAGCTTAGGAGAAGGTAATTGCTTAATTCATTTTCTACGTTTGAATGAAAGCTATGTATTTGATTGTAGATAGTTGTGTGTCTATTAGAATTGTTAAAAATCTGAGTATTCGAATATATATGAATTTGAATTAGATCATTGTTTGATTAAATTCCAATGAGTCGGACTATTTAGTAGGCTTATGGGTTGTTTCAATCATGTATATACATATATATATATATATATATTTGTTTTGGTTAATGCAAGAACTTAGGTGGATTGATTTAGTTTGTATATATTTGTGCACATGAGTAATTTAGGACTGTTTTGGGATATTAAGAGAATGTGGGACTGTTTTGCTATGATATATATATGGATTGTTTTGAGTAAATAAATGGTTACGTATAAAAACATGGCATATAATGCAATTGCATAAACTTTAGGGACTGTTTTAGGCATGAATATTTTTATATATAAAAAGGAGTTTGTTTTGCACTTATACAAACATTCGATGACTGTTTTGTTATGCATATAACTGAAACACATGAATTGGGGATTGTTCTATATATATATATATTCATAGGGACTGTCTTTATTAGAATAGTGGGTTGCATTGTATAATTAGGGATTGTTTTGTATGTTTAAATGTAAAATGGATTGTTCTGATGTATACATTGGTATAAATACATGCCTAAGTGATTTGAATGTATATAGATGCAATAGAAATTGACTTTGATACATATACATGTATTAATATATATACTAGTGAATTGGGCAGCTTTGGTTGGATGTATAATTGTGCAAATGTGATTGAATGGTTGATCATATAAATGGTTGATAAACCAAGTTCTAATATATATATATATGTATGACTTTGATCAAAAGAAGGTTATGCTACACATAAAGAAAAAGTGTTATGTACCATAAAGCTTATGTAAATAGATTTTTATGACATTGTTTAAATGGAATGAACTTTGATACATGTGTATGGCTGTGTCTAGATCAAGAGGTATTTGAGGAAGCAAAATCTAAGGCTAGTAAAACTGTAGAAAAGAAAACTGGAATAGTGATTCAAGATCAAACATAGCTGGATTACTAGTGAGTGTAGGTTAAAGTCTCGGGATAGGCTTAAAACCTTCCCGAGCATTCCTTATTGTTAATTTCATTGTTTAATGCAAACATGTATATGTTACTTGCAAACAATAAGCTTGGATTGGAGGTAAATTGTTATATGTTATGTTTGAAGACGTGCAACTTATGTTCATGATAGTCTTTATGTGAAATAGTTAATATGCTTATAATGTGAACTAGACATGATACATGTTGATGGAAACCCTTGTTATGATACCTTTCGAAAATGAGAAATGAATCATTATGAAATTCACATGTGGTGAATACATGCTTAATGTGAAAAGGGTAATAAGATTGTTGATATGATAACTTGATAAGGAGCTATGCTCACTCTTTTCTGGATAAGATTTGATAAATGTTAAAGCCTTGGTTTCGAGTCAGTCTTAGGTATAGTTGGCATGCCATAGAGTCCATAGAGCTCATGTTTGGGGTAGACCATGGTCCTTATTCGGTGATAATAGGAGGGAAGTATTGTGGTCATTTGGCGATAGTAGGAGGGATTGACCAGTACTACGAGTACCATTTTTATTATTTTTGGCAACAATTGGTTTGGGATTCATGTACCTAGGTTGTTGCTTAAATCTCAAGGCTATGCTAATAAGAATCATAACGTTTATAAATGAATCAAAGAAGTATTGAATTAACTTGCATCACAAGTAATAATTTTGTTCTTGTTTATAAATCATCTTTTAGAGAAAATAAGAGGCCTATAATTAAACATGGTTTTTACTTAGGTATATGGTATGATTTGTATATAATTTGTGGATAATTATGCCTATATGTAATCGATTGATTAAAATGTCTTGATAATCATACCTATACATAGATACTTGCTTCAAATGCCATGTGTAATTATACTTGTCTTCTTGTTCAAAATGTTGTTATGCATGATTAATGGAATGAATGAAAGGAAAGCTTGATTGATTGTTGTTACTAAAAGTCACTTTAAACTACCTCACTAAGTGAAAACTTATGTTGTCCTTTCATTATATTCCAGGGTAAAGCTTGGATTACAATATAGCTCGGGAGCTTGGCTAGATCACAAGTATTCCAAAGTATGTTTTGTAAACCATTTTGTTACGACTCTTAGATGGGTGGCAACATGTTTTGTAATGCATATAGATGCTTATAGGTCCCTTTTTGGTATGGAAATATTTGTGAGCATCATGTTATCTTGAAAATGGTTGTAAATGGTCTCTATAAGTATTTGTTTATAAGTAGTTAATGTTTGGTTTGTATGGTTGATTGATATGTTTAGAAATATGCAAAGGAAGTATGCTTGGGTTAGCTAGTTACTCGAATGGAGTTTTGCACATGATTGAATAATTGTTCGAATTGGGATGGTTTCTTATATGATCAAGTTTGTAGGTATTATATCCAATTTAACTGGGTGAAATTCCAAGTAGAATACTAGGGAAATGATCTTGTGAAATGCTCATTTGTCACTCATAAGAATGGAGTGTAATAATTCCTATGATACAATATGTTAGTGGGAGTACTAAACATCATAATATATGTTTAAAAGTCTTATAAGTTGCTTGAGGATTAGTTTTAAATTTTAATTCTTATTCGAATAATGTGGATTGATCCTTTAATTGATATATTACATAGGTGTTGTTGCTTAGCATGAGTATTATAAGTTGTTAGAAATTTGCTTGCATATTGTGTTATCCTTGTATATTAATGATCTAGTAATTATATTAGTAAGACATAATATGTTAATTTTTTTGGTTGGGAGACAAGAGTAGGATATAGTTTTTCTTTTATTTAAATAAATCAAATTTTGATATTACTTTCTTTCATGTATATCCTTGTTCTTTGTTGATTGAGGATATGGTCATCCTTTATTGTTTTACTTGAGAGTCCTTGTTTGTTAGCGATGTTTCTTAATTCGGTATATTACTATACCGGTTAAGGGGTGTTACATTTTGGTAATCAGAGCTAAGTTTTAGTCAATCCTAGGACTAAATCGAGTCTTGTGCATTTTCAGTCATTACATGTGCCACCTAGGAGTTAAATTGATAAATACTTGTGATCTATGTTTAATAAAAGCTCTTTTTTCTTGAATATAGTATATAGCAATGTCGGGAACACATCTAGGCCGGGATAATGAAAGTCCAGTTGGCTCTTCCAATGAAGGAGGCAGTGTAAGAATAAACCAGGAGCATCGAGAACCTTAAAAGACTGTTGAAAAGCTCTTTCAACCTATCTCGTTCAACGAGAGTGTTTCCTTAGTATGAAGAAGATGTTTGACTAGTTAGACACCTCCATGAGGCAAAATGCTCCAATTCCTCCCACTCATCCTGTAGCAGTGATAGCAAGAGCTCCGATTGATAAGTTAGCTCAACACCGAGCTTATACATTTACTGGTGCTAATGAGGAAAAGCCGGAAGATGCTGAATATTGGTTAGAAGCTACTACCAAGATTCTAACCAAACAATTACAATGTTCAGATAAACATAAGTTAGAGTGTGCCATAGCCCTTCTTGCTGATGAGGCACTAAGTTGGTGGGAAACTATAACCCATACGGCTACGGTCAATGCTATCACTTGGAAATTCTTTCTTAAAGAATTCTGAAAGAAGTACATAAGCGAACAATACCTTTCTAAACGTACAAGACATTTCTTATATCTGAAACAAGGAGGAAACCAATTGAATAGTATGTAAGCGAATTTTGTAAATATTGCAAATATGGGTCTGAATTTATCAAGTAAGAAGAAGATAAGTGTCGGGTGTTTATTGATGGGCTCAATGATGAACTAGGCCCTATGTTTACTGCCCTGGGAATTACTGATTTTCAAGAATTGGTGAACCGAGCTGTAGCTACTGAAGCTAAGATGAAAGCGTCAAAGTAGAGAAAGGGGAACTACTCCCAAAAAGATAAAAGATCGAGGGAAGACAACAAACCCCGTTGGTAGTCCAAGAAGTCAAAGCATTAAGGAGGGAGTTCCTTTAACTACAACTCTTCTCCAAAGAGTAACTTCTTTCCAAAGCCTCAGACTGTAGTCAAGACTTCTGCACCTTCGGCCTCTATAAACTGCACGGGGAATAAGGGAAGGGAATCACAAGTTTCTATTTGTAATGTTTGTTAGAAGAATCATGCGGGTCAATGTAGAAGGCAAGCAAATGCATGTTTCTTGTGTGGAGAAACAAATCACTTCATCAACGATTATCCTCAGAACCCGAATATGATTCCAACTCACGTGTCAAAGAATTCGAATTATGTTCAGTCACCAAAGGGAAAGGGGTCTAAACAAGCTCAATCTAGTAATTATGGAAAGAATCGGGGCTAGGCTTCAAATGCTACTTATCAAGAATCCCGAGCACCAGCTCGAGTATATAATGTACGAGGCCGAGAAGAGGAAGACTCCCCTGATGTAATTGCATGTACCATCAAGTTATTTACGCATCCTGTTTATGCTCTATTTGATTCAGGATCGACACATTCCTTTATATGTTCTTCTTTAATTGAAAAGTTTAAGTTGAAGCCTAAACCCATAAGTTATAATTTGGTATCTACAAATCCTTTAGGGGATAAAGTAATTGTTGACCAAGCATGCAAAAATTACCTCTTGTTTATTCAAGGAATTCCTTTTGCTGTCGATCTTCTAGCTTTACCATTCAATGAGTTTGACCTTATACTAGGTTTAGATTGGTTGGGAAAACATTAGGCTTGGGTAGATTGTGCTAAGAAAAGACTTTTCCTTCTAGGGTTAGGAAAAGAATCAATAACCTTGTTAGATAAGAAATCTTCTGAACCAACCTCAATGTTTGCTGCTATATCTGAGTTAAATGAAACCAAACTCTCCCTTGACTCCATTCTAATTGTCTATGAATTTCCTAATGTATTTTTTGAGGAACTTCCGGGATTACCACCATCTACAGAAGTTGAATTTGTAATTAATGTTCAACCGGGATCAGCTCTAGTTTTCATTACACCGTATCGGATGGCCCCGATTGAACTTAAAGAACTTAAGAGTCAGTTGCAAGATTTATAAGATAAAGGCTTCATTAGGCTGAGTTCGTCTTCTTAGGGAGCCCCAGTTTTGTTTGTAAAGAAGAAAGATGGATCGATGAGGCTTTGCATCGACTATCAACAATTGAACCAGCTTACCATTAAGAACAAGTACCCATTACTGAGAATTGAAGGCTTGTTTGATCAGCTCAAGGATGCTAAGGTGTTTGCCAAGATCGATCTTTGATCGAGATACTACCAGATGAAAGTTAAAGAGTCTTAGATCCCTAAAACTCATTCATGACTTGATAGGGTCACTATGAATTTCTAGTGATGCCTTTTGGCTTAACAAATGCCCATGCTACATTCATGGACCTTATGAGTCGAGTCTTTAAACCATATTTGGATAAGTTTGTAGTAGTCTTGATAGACGATATCCTTTTTTACACCAAGAATAAGGATAAACATTTAGAACATCTCTGAATTGTTTTACAAACCCTCCGAGATAACCAGCTTTATGCCAAATTCAACAAATACGAATTTTGGTTGTCTAAGGTATCTTTCCTTGGGCATGTAATATCTGCAGAAGGTATTAAAGTCGATCTAAAAAAGATACAGGCTATAATTGATTGGAGACCTCCGAAGAATGTTGGCGAAATGAGAAGCTTTCTTGGATTAACAGGTTATTACCGAAGATTTGTAAAAGGGTTCTCCATGTTAGCTACCCCTTTAACCAAACTTCTTCGAAAAGATGTACCATTTGTTTAGTCCAAAAATCAGCAAAGAAGTTTTGATCAATTGAAACAAGTCTTTACACAAGCTCCAGTCTTAACACAGCCAGAGTCGGGAAAAGAGTAAACAGTGTTTAGTGATGCATCTCATCTCGGTCTAGGATGTGTTCTTATGCAAGATGAAAAAGTGGTAGCCTATGCATCCCGACAACTGAAACCTCACAAATTGAATTATCTGACCCATGACCTCGAGCTAGCTGTAGTCGTTTTTGCTCTAAATATTTGGAGACATTATTTGTTTGGAGAGAAATGTTATCTATTCACATACCACAAATGCTTGAAGTATCTTCTGACCCAAAAAAAATTGAACCTTAGACAAAGAAGGTGGATGGAGTTACTCAAGAATTATGTTCTAGTCATCGATTACCATCCAGGAAAAGAGAATGTAGTAGCTGATGCACTTAGCCGCAAATAGTCAATTGGTAAGATTCTAAATGAATCACATCTAGTTCATTCATACCTAAAATCTAAAACTTATTATCTAAGTATGTTTTATTGCCCTATAGCCTTTTCTGCAATCAATGCATATTTCATATTGCTAAAAGATCAAAAGCTTTTAACCGAGCTTCAAGTTCAATCTAATTTGATCTCGAGAATTAGGACACTTCAGCACACTGATCCTGAACTTCAGAAAATCTTGCACAAACTTGAAGCTGAACCTAATCCAGACTTTTCTTAATGGTCTACTCTATTTTCAAAATAGAGTGTGTGTACCAAATGACCAAACCCTTAAGAAATAGATACTATAAGAAGCTCACAATAGACCTTTCTCTATCCATCCAGGGTCGGTTAAGATGTATAAGGATTTAAAGGAACTGTATTGGTGGCCAAGAATGAAGAGTGCTATTACAGAATTTATATCCAAATGCTTAACTTGTCAGAAAGTTAAAGCCAAACATCAAGCTCCTATGGGACTCTTACAACCTATCGAGCTACCTCAGTAGAAATGGGATCGAATAACCATGGATTTTGTAAGTGTTTACCCTTATCACTAAAGAAGAATGATGTTGTTTGGGTGATAGTTGATAGTTTTTCTAAGCCAGCTCACTTTATACATGTTCGAATGAGCATGAGCTTAGATCAGTTAGCCGAATTGTACATAAAGGAAGTAATTTGTTTGCATAGTGTTCCAACTTTTATTATATCATATCGGGAACCTCAATTTACTTCTAAATTCTAGAATTCTTTTACAGAAGGCCTTGGGAACCAAGACAAATCTTATTATAGCATTCCATCCTCAAACATATGGCCAATCTGAAAGAGTGATTCAGGCTCTTGGTGATATGCTCAGGGCTTGAATAATTGATTTTGGAAATAATTGGGAGAAATCCTTACCTTTGGCCGAGTTTACATATAACAATAGCTATCAAACATCTATCAAGATGGCTCCCTTTGAAGCCCTGTACAGAAGAAGATGCAAAACTCCTTTATATTTGTCAAAGTTAGGTGAAAATAAAACCTTGGGACCTAAACTCCTTCGAGAAACGAAGAACCAAATACAAGTTATTCATAGCAGATTGAAAGTAGCTTTTGATAGACAAAAAGCATATGCTGACCTCAAAAGAAGAGACATCCAATTTAGTGTGCGAGATCATGTATTCTTAAAGGTATCTCCATGGAAAAATGTGTTTAGATTTAGAAAGAAAGGGAAACTCAGTCCACATTTTATCGGACCATTCGAGATTCTGGAAAGGATTGGTTCCGTTGCTTATCGTCTGGCTCTTCCTAATAAATTTGATAAGATTCATAATGTATTCAATGTGTCCATGCTTCAAAAATACCATTCTGATCCCTCCCATGTGTTAGAACTGGAAGAAGTAGAACTCAATCCAGATTTTTCCTACGAAGAATAACCAATTCAAATTCTAAACCGTGAAGTCAAAAGACTTCGTAACAAATCAGTTCCTCTTGTTAAAGTGCTATACATAAACCACAATGTTAAAGAAACTACCTGGGAACCGGAGTCAGCCATGAAAGATCAATATCCACACATGTTTTCTCAGGTAAATTCGAGGACAAATTTCTTTTAAGGGGAGTAGAATTGTAATACTCCAAAATAGGACCTAGAATTATCTTATACTAATTCGTATATGATCCAATTTGATTGAGATAATTTGAGAATAGATAATTAAAAATGATAGGACTAAATTTGAATCATAACTAAGTAGAAGGCTTATTTTTGAAGGACTCAAAAGAGTCTATTGAAAGTTTTGAGGTTTGCATGTAAATTTTCTTTACATGAAGGACCCGTACACTTGTCCATTTTGGAGCAAGCAAGATGGGGGAGTGAGTGTGACTCTACAAAGAGAGAAAAATTAAAGGAAATTCAACAAAATACTCATCATCTTCCTGCTTTCATCTTTCCTTCATAGCTGGTCAAGATGTAGTGAGAGAGAAAATTTAGAGAAAGCTTGATCAAGGCTTAATTCATCTTATATCCTTGTTTACTTGCTTTATTACATGATCGAAATAGCTTAGGAGAAGGTAATTGCTTAATTCATTTTCTATGTTCGAATGAAAGCTATGTATTTGATTGTAGATAGTTGTGGGTCTACTAGAATTGTTAAATATCTTGAGTATTCGAATATATATGAATTTGAATTAGATCATTGTTTGATTAAATTCCAATGAATCAGACTGTTTAATAGGTTTATGGGTTGTTTCAATCATGTATATATATGTGTATATGAATTAGGATTGTTTTGGTTAATGCAAGAACTTAAGTGAACTGATTTAGTTTGTATATATTTGTGCACATGAGTAATTTGGGACTGTTTTGGGATAATAAGAGAATGTGGGACTGTTTTTCTATGATATATATATATATACACATATATATTTGGACTGTTTTCATTAAATAAATGGATACATATAAAAACATGGCATTAAATGCAATTGCATAAACTTTAGGGACTGCTTTAGGTGTGTACATACAAAAAGGAGTTTGTTTTGCACTTATACAAACATTTGAGGACTGTATAGTTATGTATGTAACTAAAACACATGAATTGGGGATTGTTCTGTATATATACATATTCATAGGGACTATTTTTACAATAATGGTTGGCTCCATTGTATAATTAGGGACTATATTGTATGTTTGAATGTAAAATGGATTGTTTTGATGTATACATAGGTATAAATATGTGCCTAAGTGATTTGAATGTATATAAATGCAATAGAAATTGACTTTGATACATATATATGTATAAATATATATACTAGTGAATTGGGTAGATTTGGTTGGATGTATAACTGTGCAAATGTGATTGAATGGTTGATCATATAAATGGTTGATAAACCAAGCTCTAATATATATATGTATGACTTTGATCGAAAGAATGTTATGCTATACATAAAGAAAAAGTGTTATGTACCATAAAGCTTATGTAAATAGATTTGTATGACATTGTATAAATGGAATGAACTTTGATACATGTGTATTGTTGTGTCTAGATCGAGAGGCATTTGAGGAAGCAAAATTTAAGGCTAGAAAAGCTGTAGAAAAGCAAACTAGAATAGTGATTCGAGATCAAACATAGCTGGATTACTAGTGAGTGTAGTTTAAAGTCTCGGTATAGGCTCAAAACCTTCCCGAGCATTCCTTATTGTTAATTTCATTGTTTACTACAAGCATGTATATGTTACTTGCAAACAATAAGCTTAGATTGGAGGTAAGTTGTTATATGTTGTGTTTGAAGACGTGGAACTTATGCTCATGATAGTCTTTATGTGAAATAGTTAATATGCTTATAATGTGAACTAGACATGATACATGTTGATGGAAACCCTTGTTATGATACCCTTTCGAAATTGAAAAATGAATCACTATGAAATTCACATGTGGTGAATACATGCTTAATATGAAAAAGGGTAATAAGATTGTTGATATGATATCTTAATAAAGAGCTGTGCTCACTATTTTCTGGATAAGATTTGATAAATGTGAAAGACTTGGTTTTGAGTCAGTCTTAGGTATAGTTGGCATGTCATAGAGTCCATAGAGCTCATGTTTAGGTGGACTACGATCCTGGACCACGGTTCTTATCTGGCGACAGCAAGAGGGAAGTATTGTAGTCATTTGACGATAGTATGAGAGATTAACCGGTACTACGAGTACCATTTTTATTATTTTTAGCAACAGTTGTTTTGGGATTCGTGTACCTAGGTTGTTGCTTGAATCTCAAGGCTATGCTAATAAGAATCATAACGTTTATAAATGAATCAAAGAAGTATTGAATTAACTTGCATCACAAGTAACAATTATGTTCTTGTTTATAAATCATCTTTTAGAGAAAATAAGAGGCTTATAATTAAACATTGTTTTTGCTTAAGTATATGGTATGCTTTGTATATAATTTGTGGATAATTATGCCTATATGTAATCGATTGATTAATTTGTCTTGATATTCATGCCTATATATAGATACTTGCTTCGAATGCAATGTGTAATTATGCTTTTCTTCTTGTTCAAAATATTGTTATGCATGATTAATGGAATGAATGAAAGGAAAGCTTGATTGAATTTTGTTACTATAAGTCACTTTAAACTACCTCACAATGTGAAAACTTATGTTGTCCTTTCATTATATTCCAGGGTAAAGGTTGGATTACGAGATAGCTTGGAAGCTTGGCTAGATCACAAGTATTCCAAAGTATGTTTTGTAAACCTTTTTGTTAAGACTCCTAGATGGGTGGCAACATGCTTTGTAATGCATATAGATGCTTATAGGTCCCTTTTTGGTATGTAAATATTTGTAAGCATCATGCTATCTTGAAAATGGTTGTAAATGGCCTCTATAAGTATTTGTTTATAAGTAGTTAATGTTTGGTTTGTATGGTTTATTGATATGTTTAGAAATATGCAAAGGAAGTATGCTTGGGTTAGCTAGTTATTCAAATGGAGTTTTGCACATGATTGAATAATTGTTCGAATTGGGATGGTTTCTTGGATGATCAAGTTTGTAGGTATGATATCCAATTTAACTTGGTGAAATTCAAAGTAGAATACTAGGGAAATGATCTTGTGAAATGCTCATTTGTCACTTATGAGAATGGAGTGTAATAATTCCTATGATACAATATGTTAGTGGGAGTACTAAACAGCATAATACATGTTTAAAAGTCTAATAAGTTGCTTAAGGATTAGCTTTAAATTTTAATTCTTATTCGAATGATGTGGATTGATCCTTTAATTGATATATTGCATAGGTGTTGTTGCTTATCATGAGTATTATAAGTTGTTAGAAATTTGCTTGCCTATTGTGTTATCCTTGTATATTAATGATCTAGTACTTATATTGGTAAGACATAACATGTTAATTTTGTTGGTTGGGAGGCAAGAGTAGAATATAGTTTTTCTCTTATTTAAATAAAACAAATTTTGATATTACATTCTTTCATGTATATCCTTGTTCTTTGTTGATTGAGGAGATGGTCATCCTTTATTGTTTTACTTGAGAGTCCTTGTTTGTTAGCGATTCTTCTTAATTTGGTATATTACTATACTGGTAAAGGGGTGTTACAGTTTGATAAGATCATATTTCATAGTGAAGACTTAAGTTTAGTATATATATGCATATGCCCCATAGTGTTTATTTTGAGTGTAGCTTGACCATGGAAGAAGAACATGCATATTAAGTTACTAATTGTGTCATGAATTGGTTATTAAGTGTGCAATACAAGTTACATTGTAATTGTTGATTGAAACATGTCTTGAAGTATTGAAATGTTCAAATGATGATGTCTATGTTTTTTGGGTCACAAGTCACACATTTAAGAGTTTTTTAATGCCTAAGAAAGTCTATATTTCACATATCAGGCCAATGGTTTCGATACCACGGAGATAGAACTGAAATTGAAATTGAAACTGGGCTAAAGATTTCGAAACCTATAATTCCCCAAATTTGGGCCTATATGTTAGCTAGATCGATTAGATAGTTTGGGGGAACCAGATTAGGCGATTCAAGCTAGTTTCTAGAATTAATTCACAATAAATTGTTTTTGGTAAAAATAAAATATGGAAAATGCTAGAAAATATTTAATTAATATTTTAAGGGTTTTGGGAAACTCAATTTGAAGTAATAAAATTGGATTTTGGGACATTTTGATCTGGTGACTAAAATGTAAAGTTTTCAAAACTGTTTTGGTGGCTAAATCGTAAAAGAGTCAAAACTTAGAATCTTTAAGGAGCTAATTTACCAAATTTTTTAATATGATTTCCCCTTAATTTAGGATATTTTAAATGCTTTTGTAAAATGTTAATAAATAAAAATAAAAGAGATTTTATTAAAAAAAAATTTAATAATCAATTTCATTTTCTTACGTAACTACTTTGGCTCTCAACTTTCTCAGCAGCCAAACTATCAATTTTACTCTAAAATGATCAGGAATCATCTCTTTTTTATTTCCTTTTGATTTCTCAATTATTCCTTTGATTTTTATGCCAAATCCTATTTGTTTTCTTGGAGGTTTCATTCAAACCTTGCCAATTAAGGGGGAAATCAACAATTAGAAGTGATTTTCATTTCTCTCCTCTAATTAAAGGTTCTTAACTGAAATTCCCAAGTTATTGATCCTTTATAATTTATTTTTGTTATGTGTTGATGATTAAATCATGATTAAAAGGTTTTAATTGAGTTTTGATGCGACATTTTATGAAACTTAATATGGATCTGATTTGTGTTGATTCAAATTGATTTGGGTCACATTTGAGATGTGTTTTAAGGTTGTGAAAAGAGATTAATAGAAAAAATCCCGAAACTAAGTGAATTGCTAATTTTCTAGGTTGTAAATAGTTAGGTTTTGAGGTGATTTTGGTGTTGAAAGGTTGCTGGAGGTATAAGGTTGATATATTATTGTTTTTTGATGTTAATTGATGATGTTAAGATGTTAAAATAGTTAGTTTTGGCTGGGCTTTGTTTAGGTTGAGATTGGTGATGTTTTTTGTTGTGTTCAGGAAGCATTTGATGTTTTTTATTGAGGCAAAGTTAAGAAGAGGTGTTGCTGTGATTAGAGATGCATTAATCCTCTGTTCTTGTGTGGAGGCTTTGGAAGCTTGTTTTCGCATCGGCAAGTGGAGCATTGGATTGTCGGTGAGTGGAAACGTTGTTCACTGATTCGCAAAGGTTTGAAAGTGATTTTGGGAGTTTAGATTAAGTTTGAAACACTTGTCTAAACTTGGAAGTAAGTATTAGATGATTTCGCTCTCAAGTTCAGTTTGGCAAAGTTGATTTTCTCAAGCCTATGTTTATGTTTTGATACCTACTATTTTATGCATGTTTGGAAATGGAATATGTTGCAAATGATCTTATATTGATGACAATTGAGTATGGAAAATGATTTGAGAAAAGGATTTCAATGGTATGCAAATGCATGTTTTGTTGCATCAGAAATTGGTTTGAATGATGCATATGAAAAACAGTGAGGTATCATGTTTAAAATGGAATATATTGGCAAGAGACCATGGTTAAATGTTATCGGGCATAGTTTGCGTGCCATAGGGTTTAAAGTGCACTATAATAAGTCGCCTCACATGTGTCGAGGGGTTAATTGTGTCGTTTTCTCTACCATGGGAACCACTGGTAGATTAAGTATCACAATGGTTGAGGGGTTAAATGTGTAATACCCCAAAATGTGGTCTAGGAGTATGAGACCAATTTGAGTATGTTTTAAATTGATTGGAGAAATCTTTGAAGTAGATAATTAAATGAATTAAGGACCTATTATGAAATTTGAATAGTTTGTTAGCTAAGTTGAAATAACTAAAGGGCTAAGATGTTATAGCCAACAAGTATAGTGCCAAATTAAAAGTGACCATTATATATAGAAACCAAAAGTTGAGTGGTTGCATGGTTATTAAACCCCAATGCATGTTTCCTGCCACATGGCCGGTCCACTCTTCTTCTCTTGATTATTCATCAAGATTGATATTAATAAAACAATGAAAACATTGTTTTCATCTTCTTCAACCGAAAGCTAGAAAGGGAATGAGAGAAAGCTTTGTTCTTCCACGAAAATGAATAGATAAGTTTAGAATTAAAGTGATATTGCAATCATCCATTCGGTTAACCTTAGGAGAAGGTGAGTATCTTCTTTTGCTCTCTTAATTGTTAAAACCGAAAGTATAGAAATAGAGTGAGAGGGAGAATTATTCATGGTATTTGTCTGTTAAAGAACTTGATGATCTTGGTGCTTGAATTGTATGAATCATGTGTTGTTGCAAATTGTTCATAGGCCAATGTATAACTATAGGTTTGATCGATTTTGATAAATAAGTAACTTGTCCTGTTTTGATTATATTTGAATACATGATGTCATGAAATTGTTTTGAATGTATGTGATCACCTACTGGGCTGTTATTAGCATATATAAATGAGTATGAATGCTGGAAAATATAGGTACTAAATTGGTATGATTTGAATGTAACATGGAATGAAACTGTTTTGATCACATTGCTAGTTGAAAATGTGTAAACATGTTTGGTTTTATACAATGCCCTGTTTTGATCACATTGATTGGTGAATTGAACCGACCAAGACTTGTATGAGTATGTATATAAGTTGAATTAACATGTTAGAAGTATCATCTAAGTGAGTAATGAAGCTAAAAACCTAGCTTGGTGGAATCTGCCCAGAAAACTTTTTCCTGGGCAGTAACTTTGAAAAATCACCATAAATTGTATAAAAGGAATTTAAGGCTGGAAATTTTATGGACAATGCTTTAACATGTATAAATTCATTAGGGGAAAACAGAACTGAATTCTGGATTGTAGAATGAATTGTAGAAAAGAAACACTAGGGACAGTGCAAACTGTCCAGTGTTGTAAATTGCCCTGTCTTTAAGCTAAAAACTGTATTAATTGGAAAAGAACTAAAAAGCAAGGCCTGTATGGTTAGAAAGACAATTAAGTTAGCTTTCCAACGGTGTAAACCAATTGAAATGTTGACTTACGGAATGAAAGATATGAACATTTAAGCAAGTAATGCACATGCTGCCTGGCAGCAGCAGCCTTAATGTTTTGAAATGAATGAATTATGTGTATTGCTGCCTTGTTTTGAAGAAATGAATGTACTTTGTCTTGACCTTGATTTAATTGTATGAATTGTTATAGCAAGGAGTAAATCTTGTGGAATAAAAAAGAGTGGAGCATTCGAAAGCTAAAAACAAAGGGATTTGGATACAAGATACATAAGCTAGCTTGGAGTACTGTGAGTGTAGTTTACAATAGGGTTAGGACTTAGGTCCTAACCAAATATGCATGACTATCTTCTTACTATTGATATGCCATGATAATGAGTTTAATTTAACTTGAACTTGAATAATAAGGGAAGTATGAAATAAGATAATACATGAAACTTGACTATATCCTTGAAGTGTTGTATAATTAGAATGCTTGATTTCTTGTTCTTGATTGTGCCTATTCTAGTAATGGCATGTATATATGATAATGATATATGATGTTTGATCCTTGAATCATGAATGCAATTCACTCGAATGCTTACTTGATACCTAAGATGGTAACGTAAATACTTGCTTGAAAGATAAGTAATTGGATTGTAGAGCTAAGGCTCAATTGGCATAAGGGCTAAAGCATAATATTGCTATAGTTTGCTTGAATTGATTCTTGAATAATACATGATCTTGAACTTGAAAAGCCTTGAATAAATGAAGTGTAATCAAACAACCTTGGTTGCTAGTTGAATAGGTAGAAGGGCATGCCTTAGAGTCTATAGCTCATTATGTCAGGGTTGACTACGGTCCAGGGCTAAGGCCCCTAATTGGCGACAGACGGAGGATACGTATGTGGTCTTTGTCAATAGTATGAGGGTTGACCAGTACTACGGTACATCTTGTGGAGACAGTTGGTTGGAGACTTGATTACCTAGACAAACTATGAACCAAGGATTGTATTAAAAGAATATAAATGAGCTAATAAATATTAATTGCTTGATTTCTTGTCTTGCAAACATGAATAGCTTATTACTTGACATTTAAACTTGCTACTTGGATTACTTGACTTGTATTCTTGAAATGACAAATATGTAAACTTGAACTATTTTCTGCTTGACTTGTATACTTGAACTTCTTGCTATATGATTATTACGTGAATTAGATCTTAATCTTACTTGAATTCATGAGTACTATTTGTAAACTTGTCTTGAATGATAAGCTTGAAAAGAAAAGTGGTTATACTTGACTTGAGATTCATGTATATTGCCTGAATGTGTACTTGACTTGAATTGAAATGTGTATATTACTTGAGTATGTTACTTGACTTGAAATGAAGATTGAGCAAAGCCTGAATTCGAATGTTTCCAACCTTGACTAGGCCCAAACTTAGCTAATTGATACATGTCTTATTAATTGGTTAGAACTAATTACTACCTCATTCAGTACATTCTTGTACTTATCACTCTTGTTTTCATTCTTCCCAACCAAAGGATAAAGGATTCAATCATTTTCTTCATCCCGAAGCCTGATTTCTTGAGCTCGGAGCAAGACACAAGCATAGCTAATGTATGGTTCATACTTGTTTTGTACTCCCCTAGTTGGTGGCGCTTAGTTTGTATATAATGTCTTGTGCATGCATTTTGGATACTTGAACTTGTATATATATGTTTTGAATGGGCTTATCATGTTATGATCTTGGTTGATAATGTGAACCAAGAAATGATCTTAAATTCTATGTATGGAAAAGTATTTTGTTGCGCATATGAATATTGATATGTATATATTGAATGTTCAAAGAAATTGACCTAGCCTTGTACCATTCGAATAGCTTGTGAAATAAGTTAGTATTGTGTGATCATACCATGTTGTATATGTATTCTTATAAGTTTGAACGGTAAATGCCAAATGGTAAGGCTTGGCATATGGCTTGCTTGGAGTCAAGGTATGTACAAATGATCATGTATAGTGAAATTATGTATGAATTGCTACTTGCATCAATTTAAGGAATAATGAAATAAAGTAGAAGCATGTTGCTCACTTAGGTTATTCGAATGTTGATTGTATGTTGATGTTAATTGAATTAATTAGTAACCTATAATGTCTTGTAAACAAATATGAGATTGCTTGCATGTTAAGTTATAAATGCTTGGTTACTTGCTAATTAAGTAACTCATCTAATAGGGATGAATTAACCTATTCTTGCCTCGTTCTTGCTTGTTATGCGCTTGGTAACGCTTCTGAACCGGTTTGCTACCAACCCGGGGTAGTGGTGTTACATTTAATTGGTAATCAGAGCTTTTCAGTTGGTTCTAGGACTAAACTGGTCTCTCTTGCATCATATAGGATACTTGTGCCATCTATGAAACTTGTATTGTATAGCTTGTGTCTTTGCTTAACTAAACCGAATTCCTAATTGTTCTATTTGAACGTAGAATGTCTGAAACACGGCTTAGTCGGGATGATGAAAGTCCCGTAGGCTCCTCAAATGAAGGAGATAGTGTGAGGATGTCGCAGAATCCTCCACACCAACAAGCTGAACCTAGAGTGCAAGCTCATCCCCGAGCCCAAGCTACTGCTCAACAAGAAGCTCCTACTATAAATTCTGTGCAGCTCCAACTAGAGCCCCGATTGAAAAACTGGCTCAACATCGGGCTTATACCTTCACTAGTACTGATGAAGCCAATCCTGAAATAGTTGAGTATTGGTTAGAGGCCACTACTCGAATCCTGACCAAACAACTGCCATGTTCTGATGAACATACACTCGAATGTGCTATAACCTTGTTGGCAAACGAAGCTATGAGCTGGTGAGGAACCACTATCCTAATTGCTCATGCCGAAGCTGTAACTTGGAAATTCTTCCTCGAGGAATTCAAGAAGAAATACATCAGTGAACAATACATGGCTAAACACCGAAAGCGTTTCTTGTACCTCAAGCAAGGTGGTCGACCTATCGAGCAGTACGTGAGTGACTTCTAGAAGTATTGCAAGTACGGGTCAGAATACATCAAGACTAATGTTGACTAGTGTAGGATGTTTATCGATGGACTGAATGATGAATTAAGTCCAATATTACTGCCCTGGGTATCACTAACTTCTAGAATTTGGTGAACCGGGCCATTACAACCGAGGCGAAGATGAAAGCCTCTGAGAAACGCAAAAACGGAAATTCCTGGAAAGACAAACGATCCAGGAATGATGACAAGCCTCACTGGCAATCAAAGAAGTACAAATATTCTAAAGATCACTCTTCGAATTACACTCCTACTCAGAAAAGCAACTTCATACCGAGACCCCAATCGGTAACCAAGCATTCAGCCCTGATCACCTCTGTTGATAGTACGGGGAATTCTGGTAAAGCTGCCCAATATTCTACTTGCAAGTTTTGTCAAAAACACCATACTGGTCAGTGTAGAACTCAACGGAATCTATGTTACTAATGTGGAGCCCTCGATCACTATATCAGGGATTGTCCTCAGAATCCTAACAAGGTTCCAAATCGAACTCCTGCAAATGCTAGCTTAGCTCATTCCAATCAAAACAAACGTCCCAGACAAGCTCAGTCTGGAAATTAGGGGAAGGGCAAAAGACAGCATTCGAATACCCCTACTCAACAGGAATCTCAAGCTCCTACTCGAATCTATCATATCTGGGGAAAAGAAGATGAAGAATCACCCGACGTTATAGCAGGTACCATTGAGTTAAATTTGACTCATGTTTATGCTTTAATAGACTCGGGATCCACTCATTCTTTTGTATGCTCAACCTTGATTGAAAAGTTGAACTTAAAACCTAAAACTGTAAAACAAAGCCTTGTAGTTTCGAACCCTATAGGGGGGATTACAAACATAAGTTTTATCTGTAGAAATTGTCCCCTATTCATTCAAAATGTACCATTTCTTGTTAATCTATATGTACTACCAACTTGTGAGTTCGATATAGTACTGGGACTAGATTGGTTAAGCAAGCATGAAGCCTGGGTAGATTGTCTAAATAGGAGACTTTACCTCCGGGGTGTAGGAAAGGAATCAATTCCTCTAATTGACAAGAAACCGACCTCAATCTTTGCTACTATGGTCTTACAAGATGAACTTGAATTTAGCTTACCTAGCGTGCCTATGGTATCCAAATATCTCGACATTTTTCTCGAGGAACTTCCTAGTCTCCCTTCAACTAGAGAAGTAGAGTTCGGGATCGATGTCCAACCTGGAACAACTCTGGTGTCCATCACACCTTATCGCATGGAACTTGTTGAGTTGAAAGAACTCAAGAAGCAACTCCAAGAGCTATAAGACAAGGGTTTCATTAGGCCTAGCTCGTCTCCCTGGGGTGCTATAGTCTTGTTCGTGAAGAAGAAAGACGGGACTATAAGACTCTACATTGACTACAGACAATTGAACAAGCTTACTATCAAGAATCGATATCCTACCCCAAGGATTTAAAATCTATTCGATCAACTCAAAGATGCCGCAGTATTCTCAAAGATCGATCTACGATCGGGATACTACCAAATGAGGGTAAAAGAAGAAGATGTAGCCAAGACGGCCTTTTGTACTCGATATGGCCATTTTGAATTCCTTGTAATTCCATTTGGGTTAACGAATGCTTCGGCTACTTTCATGGATCTCATGAACAATGTATTCAGGCCCTATCTTGACAAGTTCGTGGTTGTCTTTGTTGATGACATTTTGGTGTTTTCTCAGAATAAGGAATAACATTCTGGACACCTTCAAATTGTATTGCAAACTCTCCGAGAACGTCAATTGTTTGCAAAGTTCTCTAAATGTGAATTTTGGCTATCAAAAGTGTCGTTCCTTGGCCATGTCATTTCGGCAGAAAGGATTAAAGTAGACCCGAGTAAAATTCAATCCATGAAGGAGATGCGAGCTAGTTGCCATGGCAATGCATGAAGGAGATGCCGAGCTAGTTGCCATGGCAATGCATGAAGGAGATGCGAGCTAGTTGCCATGGCAATGCATGAAGGAGATGCGAGCTAGTTGCCATGGCAATGCATGAAGGAGATGCCGAGCTAGTTGCCATGGCAATGCATGAAGGAGATGCCGAGCTAGTTGCCATGGCAATGCATGAAGGAGATGCCGAGCTAGTTGCCATGGCAATGCATGAAGGAGATGCGAGCTAGTTGCCATGGCAATGCATGAAGGAGATGCGAGCTAGTTGCCATGGCAATGCATGAAGGAGATGCGAGCTAGTTGCCATGGCAATGCATGAAGGAGATGCGAGCTAGTTGCCATGGCAATGCATGAAGGAGATGCGAGCTAGTTGCCATGGCAATGCATGAAGGAGATGCGAGCTAGTTGCCATGGCAATGCATGAAGGAGATGCGAGCTAGTTGCCATGGCAATGCATGAAGGAGATGCCGAGCTAGTTGCCATGGCAATGCATGAAGGAGATGCGAGCTAGTTGCCATGGCAATGCATGAAGGAGATGCGAGCTAGTTGCCATGGCAATGCATGAAGGAGATGCGAGCTAGTTGCCATGGCAATGCATGAAGGAGATGCGAGCTAGTTGCCATGGCAATGCATGAAGGAGATGCGAGCTAGTTGCCATGGCAATGCATGAAGGAGATGCGAGCTAGTTGCCATGGCAATGCATGAAGGAGATGCCGAGCTAGTTGCCATGGCAATGCATGAAGGAGATGCGAGCTAGTTGCCATGGCAATGCATGAAGGAGATGCGAGCTAGTTGCCATGGCAATGCATGAAGGAGATGCGAGCTAGTTGCCATGGCAATGCATGAAGGAGATGCGAGCTAGTTGCCATGGCAATGCATGAAGGAGATGCGAGCTAGTTGCCATGGCAATGCATGAAGGAGATGCGAGCTAGTTGCCATGGCAATGCATGAAGGAGATGCCGAGCTAGTTGCCATGGCAATGCATGAAGGAGATGCGAGCTAGTTGCCATGGCAATGCATGAAGGAGATGCGAGCTAGTTGCCATGGCAATGCATGAAGGAGATGCCGAGCTAGTTGCCATGGCAATGCATGAAGGAGATGCGAGCTAGTTGCCATGGCAATGCATGAAGGAGATGCGAGCTAGTTGCCATGGCAATGCATGAAGGAGATGCCGAGCTAGTTGCCATGGCAATGCATGAAGGAGATGCGAGCTAGTTGCCATGGCAATGCATGAAGGAGATGCGAGCTAGTTGCCATGGCAATGCATGAAGGAGATGCGAGCTAGTTGCCATGGCAATGCATGAAGGAGATGCGAGCTAGTTGCCATGGCAATGCATGAAGGAGATGCGAGCTAGTTGCCATGGCAATGCATGAAGGAGATGCCGAGCTAGTTGCCATGGCAATGCATGAAGGAGATGCGAGCTAGTTGCCATGGCAATGCATGAAGGAGATGCGAGCTAGTTGCCATGGCAATGCATGAAGGAGATGCCGAGCTAGTTGCCATGGCAATGCATGAAGGAGATGCCGAGCTAGTTGCCATGGCAATGCATGAAGGAGATGCCGAGCTAGTTGCCATGGCAATGCATGAAGGAGATGCGAGCTAGTTGCCATGGCAATGCATGAAGGAGATGCGAGCTAGTTGCCATGGCAATGCATGAAGGAGATGCGAGCTAGTTGCCATGGCAATGCATGAAGGAGATGCGAGCTAGTTGCCATGGCAATGCATGAAGGAGATGCGAGCTAGTTGCCATGGCAATGCATGAAGGAGATGCGAGCTAGTTGCCATGGCAATGCATGAAGGAGATGCGAGCTAGTTGCCATGGCAATGCATGAAGGAGATGCGAGCTAGTTGCCATGGCAATGCATGAAGGAGATGCGAGCTAGTTGCCATGGCAATGCATGAAGGAGATGCGAGCTAGTTGCCATGGCAATGCATGAAGGAGATGCGAGCTAGTTGCCATGGCAATGCATGAAGGAGATGCCGAGCTAGTTGCCATGGCAATGCATGAAGGAGATGCGAGCTAGTTGCCATGGCAATGCATGAAGGAGATGCGAGCTAGTTGCCATGGCAATGCATGAAGGAGATGCGAGCTAGTTGCCATGGCAATGCATGAAGGAGATGCCGAGCTAGTTGCCATGGCAATGCATGAAGGAGATGCGAGCTAGTTGCCATGGCAATGCATGAAGGAGATGCGAGCTAGTTGCCATGGCAATGCATGAAGGAGATGCGAGCTAGTTGCCATGGCAATGCATGAAGGAGATGCGAGCTAGTTGCCATGGCAATGCATGAAGGAGATGCGAGCTAGTTGCCATGGCAATGCATGAAGGAGATGCCGAGCTAGTTGCCATGGCAATGCATGAAGGAGATGCGAGCTAGTTGCCATGGCAATGCATGAAGGAGATGCGAGCTAGTTGCCATGGCAATGCATGAAGGAGATGCGAGCTAGTTGCCATGGCAATGCATGAAGGAGATGCCGAGCTAGTTGCCATGGCAATGCATGAAGGAGATGCGAGCTAGTTGCCATGGCAATGCATGAAGGAGATGCCGAGCTAGTTGCCATGGCAATGCATGAAGGAGATGCCGAGCTAGTTGCCATGGCAATGCATGAAGGAGATGCGAGCTAGTTGCCATGGCAATGCATGAAGGAGATGCGAGCTAGTTGCCATGGCAATGCATGAAGGAGATGCGAGCTAGTTGCCATGGCAATGCATGAAGGAGATGCGAGCTAGTTGCCATGGCAATGCATGAAGGAGATGCGAGCTAGTTGCCATGGCAATGCATGAAGGAGATGCGAGCTAGTTGCCATGGCAATGCATGAAGGAGATGCGAGCTAGTTGCCATGGCAATGCATGAAGGAGATGCGAGCTAGTTGCCATGGCAATGCATGAAGGAGATGCCGAGCTAGTTGCCATGGCAATGCATGAAGGAGATGCGAGCTAGTTGCCATGGCAATGCATGAAGGAGATGCCGAGCTAGTTGCCATGGCAATGCATGAAGGAGATGCGAGCTAGTTGCCATGGCAATGCATGAAGGAGATGCGAGCTAGTTGCCATGGCAATGCATGAAGGAGATGCGAGCTAGTTGCCATGGCAATGCATGAAGGAGATGCGAGCTAGTTGCCATGGCAATGCATGAAGGAGATGCGAGCTAGTTGCCATGGCAATGCATGAAGGAGATGCCGAGCTAGTTGCCATGGCAATGCATGAAGGAGATGCGAGCTAGTTGCCATGGCAATGCATGAAGGAGATGCCGAGCTAGTTGCCATGGCAATGCATGAAGGAGATGCGAGCTAGTTGCCATGGCAATGCATGAAGGAGATGCCGAGCTAGTTGCCATGGCAATGCATGAAGGAGATGCCGAGCTAGTTGCCATGGCAATGCATGAAGGAGATGCCGAGCTAGTTGCCATGGCAATGCATGAAGGAGATGCGAGCTAGTTGCCATGGCAATGCATGAAGGAGATGCGAGCTAGTTGCCATGGCAATGCATGAAGGAGATGCCGAGCTAGTTGCCATGGCAATGCATGAAGGAGATGCCGAGCTAGTTGCCATGGCAATGCATGAAGGAGATGCCGAGCTAGTTGCCATGGCAATGCATGAAGGAGATGCGAGCTAGTTGCCATGGCAATGCATGAAGGAGATGCCGAGCTAGTTGCCATGGCAATGCATGAAGGAGATGCGAGCTAGTTGCCATGGCAATGCATGAAGGAGATGCGAGCTAGTTGCCATGGCAATGCATGAAGGAGATGCGAGCTAGTTGCCATGGCAATGCATGAAGGAGATGCGAGCTAGTTGCCATGGCAATGCATGAAGGAGATGCGAGCTAGTTGCCATGGCAATGCATGAAGGAGATGCGAGCTAGTTGCCATGGCAATGCATGAAGGAGATGCGAGCTAGTTGCCATGGCAATGCATGAAGGAGATGCGAGCTAGTTGCCATGGCAATGCATGAAGGAGATGCCGAGAGATGCTGAGCTAGTTGCGAGCAATGCATGAAGGAGAGATGCTGAGCTAGTTGCGAGCAAGCCGATTTGCGAGGTAATTGTCGAAAAAGAGAAAAGGTGACATGGTAGTCGAAATTGATGACTAGACAAGCCCAAGATGACGTGGAGCAAATCCCAATCCCAAAGGAATTTGATTTCCATGAAGAGATTAAAGAAGAATTAAATTCCAAGAAGATAGGAGAAGTTCTAGTAGGAATATAATTATAATAAAGAATTATATTCTTTAAAGATAATTTAATTCCAACTTAACTTCCTCCTCAAAGAAGGACTTTGACCTAGCCCTATCAATAAGAGGCCATATCGTCAAACTCCAAAGAGGAAGATAGGGGAATTTCGACAACTCCAATGAGGGCAAGAGGAGAGAAATTTTGACAAGCATCTAGGGCAAGTAGGATTTCGACAAGCCTCCTTCTTCATCCTTTTCTTTCTTGTTCGATTGGGTTCATGCTAGGGATTATTGATCTTGTGTTTCTTTGGAACCTAGCCATGAACTAAATCTATTTGGCTATGGTTATTGTGTTTTGTGGTTGTGAGAAACTATTGGTTTTTGTTTAGGTAATAAGAGTTTACACTTTTCTATTCAAGGTTTATTCATTCTTGGTTCTTATTCTTGTTTGCGAGTGAATTGGGAGAGGATCTCGTAACTTCGTCTATTTATCTAATATCGGGAGAGTTAGATTCAAGAAACGAATGAATATGATCTTTATTCAATCTATTGATGGTGAAGATTAATTCGGCTTAGGAATAAGTCAAGGATTTCAACGGCTAAGAGGACCGCAAGATTGGTTGTTGTTCACCCTTGATTCACGCGGGGATGTATTATCAAGGCATGCACAAGTAGCTAGAGTTTCGACTTAGGGATAAGAAGAAACCATTGAAGAACGCTTTGCCAAACCTTAAAGGTTGTTGCCTAGATGCCCAAGTAGTTGCCCAGGCAACCATCGATTAGTTGCCAAGGCAATCCCGTTGTGCAAGTTGCCACGGCAACTGAGTTGCCCGTGCACTCTTTTACCAAGACGATCCAATCGTCTATCACACCTCAACTCACGATAACCTGGCCTATCTCTCTCATTTGATCTCATCTTTTCTTTTACTTTATTGCTTTCTAGTTTAGTTATTAGTTAAACTCCTATAATCCTTTATTTGTGTTTTTACTTTTCACAGTGCAAGAGACTGGATTCTTGAAGTGGCACCAATCCCTGTGGAGACGATATCTTTTATACTATAACTTGCAACGTGTATACTTGCACAACTGCATAGCACTTATTACGCGCAACAGAGACCTCTGAGGAATGTTGCTGAGGTCAGAAGCTTTCTCAGTTTAGCCGGGTATTATCGACGTTTTGTCAAAGGATTCTCATCTATTGCTACAAGTTTGACTAAGATAACTCGAAAAGACACGACATTTATTTGGTCGGAGAACCAACAACGAAGCTTCGATAACCTTAAACAAGCTCTAACTCATGCTCTGGTTATCATCCAACCAGTATCGGGCAAGGAGTACACTGTTTACAGTGATGCATCTCATTTGGGACTAGGATGTGTCCTAATGCAAGATAGAAATGGTGTCTTACGCTTCAAGGCAACTAAAACACACGAGTCAAATACCCTACTCACGATCTAGAATTGGCAGCTATCATGTTTTCACTCAAAGTCTGGAGACATTACTTGTACGGGGAGAAATGTAACTTCTTCAAAAACCACAAGAGTCTCAAATACCTTCTAACTCAAAAAGACTTGAATTTGAGGCAAAAGAGATGGCTAGAATTACTTAAAGACTACGATTTAGTTATCGACTACCATCCGGGGAAAGCATGCCCTTAGTCGTAGACCATACTCGAGTAAACCCTTAATTCTAAATCCTAGAATAATTCATTCGAAATGTTTCTTTCTTGACTTGCAAGTAACCATTCGAATTAGACCTTTCTTGACTTACAAGTAACTATTCAAAAATCTCCCTTAATGATCTTTTCCATTCGTTTATAGCTTCCTTGGCTATCAATGCTCATTTTTGTTTATTCAAAAGGATGGAAATTCTTATATGAACTTCAAGTTCAATCTAGTCTAATATCGAGAATCAAAGAACTCCAACAAATTGATCCCGATCTTCAGAAGATCATGTCCAAGCAAGACTCTAAGTCTAATTCTGACTTCTCCCTCAAGTCGAATGGACTCCTCTATTTCAAGGATAGAGTATGTGTTCCTAACAATGAGGAACTAAGACACGAGATGTTACAAGAAGCTCATCAAAGCTCTTTCTCGATTCACCCTAGATCGGTTAAGATGTACAAGGATCTAAAGCCACTATACTTGTGGCCAGGCATGAAATCGGCTATCGCAGAATTTGTTTCAAAGTGCTTAACTTGTCAGAGGGTCAAAGTCGAGCATCAAGTCCCTACTGGATTGCTCCAACCAATCAAATTCCCTCAGTGGAAATGGGATCGGATTGCAATAGACTTCGTTACTGGTCTTTCTTCCACTCCAAGAAAGAACAATGATGTGCGGGTTATTGTTGATAGATTCACAAAGTCTACTCATTTCATCCATGCTTGAATGAACATGAGCTTGGAAACCTTAGCCGAGCTATACATTTGTGAAGTGATTTGATTACATAGTGTACCCACAGCTATAATCTCCGATCGAGACCCTAGATTTGCTTCCCGATTTTGGAATTCCTTGCATAAGGCTTTAGGAGCTAAAGTGCACCTTAGTACAACCTTTCATCCTCAATCAGATGGACATTCTGAAATAATCATCCAAGTACTTGAAGACATGCTACAAGCTTGTGTTATAGACTTCGAAAAGAACTGGGAGAAATCTCTACCCCTAGTAGAGTTTGCTTACAATAATAGCTACCAGACATCTATCCTGGTGGCTCCCTTCAAAGCTCTATACAGAAGGAAATGTAGAACTCCCTTGTGTTGATCTGAATTGGGAGAAAACAAAGTATTGGGACCTCAATTACTCAGAGAAACTGAGGAACAAGTTCAAATCATACATGATCGATTGAAGCAAGCTTTTGATAGACAAAAAGCATATGTAGACTTGAAAATGAGAGACATCCAATACAATGTTGGAGACAAGGTCTTCTTGAAAGTCTCCCCTTGGAAGAAAGTCTTTCGGTTTGGAAGAAAAGGAAAACTTAGTCCCCGATTCATTGGTCCATTTGAAATCATCGAAAGGATAAGTCCAGTGGCCTATCGATTAGCTCTTCCCAGTGAATTTGACAAGATTCAGAATGTCTTTCACGTGTCTATGCTCCAAAGATTTAGATCTAACACATCCCATGTTCTAGAACTTGAAGAAGTTGAGTTGAATCCCGACATATCATATGAAGAAGAGCCAAAACAAATACTTGACAAAGAAGTTAGAAGACTCCGAAACAAGAATGTTCCCTTGGTGAAAGTGTTATGGAGGAATCATAAAATGGAAGAGGCAACTTGGGAATTTGAAGCTCAATTCAGGTAAATTCGAGGGCGAATTTATTTTAAGGGGAGGAGAATTGTAATACCCAAAAATGTGGTCTAGGAGTGTGACACCAATTCGAGTATGTTTTAAATTGATTAGAGAAATCCTTGAAGTAGATGATTAAATGAATTAAGGACCTATTATGAAATTTGAATAGTTTGTTAGCTAAATTGAAATAACTAAAGGACTAAGATGTTATAGCCAACAAGTATAGTGCCAAATTAAAAGTGACCATTATATATAGAAACCAAAAGTTGAGTGGTTGCATGGTTATTAAACCCCAATGCATGTTTCCTGCCACATGGCCGGTCCACTTTTCTTCTCTTGATTATTCATCAAGATTGATATTAATAAAACAATGAAAACATCGTTTTCATCTTCTTCAACCGAAAGCTAGAAAGGGAATGAGAGAAAGCTTGTTCTTCCACGAAAATGAAGAGATAAGTTTATAATTAAAGTGATACTGCAATCATCCATTTGGTTAACCTTATGAGAAGGTGGGTATCTTCTTTTGCTCTCTTAATTGTTAGAACCGAAAGTATAGAAATAGAGTGAGAGGGAGAATAATTCATGGTATTTGTTTGTTAAATAACTTGATGATCTTGGTCGGAGAACCAACAATGAAGCTTCGATCAGCTTAAATAAGCTCCGACTCATGCTCTGGTTCTCATCCAACCAGTATCAGGCAAGGAGTACACTGTTTCTAGTGATGCATCTCTTTTAGGACTAGGATGTGTCCTAATGCAAGAGGGAAACGTGGTAGCTTACGCTTCAAGGCAACTAAAACCACATGAGTCAAACTACCCTACTCACAATCTAGAATTGGTAGCTGTTTGTACTCAAAGTCTGGAGACATTACTTGTACGGGGAGAAATGTAACTTGTTCACAAACCACAAGAGTCTCAAATACCTCATAACTCAAAAAGATTTGAATTTGAGGAAATGAGGTGGCTAGAATTACTTAAAGACTACAATTTAGTTATCGACTACCATCCGGGGAAAGCAAACATGGTTGTTGATGCTCTTAGTCACAGACCATACTCAGGTAAACCCTTAATTCTAAATCATATAATAATTTATTCAAAATATTTCTTTCTTGACTTGCAAGTAACCATTCGAATTAGACATTTCTTGACTTACAAGTAACTATTCGAAAATCTTCCTTAATGATATTTTCCATTGATTTATAGCTTCCTTGGCTATCAATGATCATTTTTGTTTATTCAAAGGACGAAAATTCTTATATGAACTTCAAGTTCAATCTAGTTTAATCTCGAGAATCAAAGAACTCTAACAAATTGATCTAGATCTTTAGAAGATCATGTCCAAGCTAGACTCTGAGTCTAATTTTGACTTCTCCCTCAAGTCGAATGGACTCCTCTATTTCAAGGATAGAGTATGTGTTCCTAACAACGAGGAACTAAGACACGAGATGTTGCAAGAAGCTCATCAAAGCTCTTTCTCGATTCACCCTGTATCGGTTAAGATGTACAAGGATCTAAAGCCACTATACTGGTAGCCAGGTATGAAATCTGCTACCACAGACATTGTTTCAAAGTGCTTAACTTGTCAGAGGGTCAAAGTCTAGCATCAAGTCCCTATTGGATTGCTCCAACCAATCAAATTCCCTCAGTGGAAATGGGATCAGATTACAATGGACTTCGTTACTGGTCTTCCTTCTACTCTAAGAAAGAACGATGCTGTGTGGGTGATTGTTGATAAATTCATGAAGTCTACTCATTTCATCTTTGTTCAAATAAATATGAGCTTGGAAACCTTAGCCGAGCTATACATTCGTGAAGTGATTCGATTACACGATGAACCCACAACAATAATCTCGGATCAAGACCCTAGATTTGCTTCCCAATTTTGGAATTCCTTGCAGAAGGCTCTACGAGCTAAAGTGCACCTTAGTACAACCTTTAATCCTCAATCAGATGGACAATCTGAGAGAATCATCCAAGTACTTGAAGACATGCTACATGCTTGTGTTATAGACTTCAAAAAGAACTGGGAGAAATCTCTACCCCTAGTAGAGTTTGCTTACAATAATAGCTACCAGACATCTATCCAGATGGCTCCCTTCGAAGCTCTATACAGAAGGAAATGTAGAACTCCCTTGTGTTGGTCTGAATTAGGAGAAAACAAAGTATTGGGACCTCAATTACTCAGAGAAACCGAGGAACAAGTTCAAATCATACATGATCGATTGAAGTAAGCTTTTGATAGACAAAAAGCATATGCAGACTTGAAAAGGAGAGGCATCCAATACAATGTTGGAGATAAGGTCTTCCTGAAAGTCTCCCCTTGGAAGAAAGTCTTTCGGTTTGGAAGAAAAGGGAAACTTAGTCCCCGATTCATTGGTTTGTTTGAAATCATCGAAAGGATAGGGCCAGTGGCCTATCGATTAGCTCTTCCCAGTGAATTTGACAAGATTCATAATGTTTTTCACGTGTCTATGCTCCGAAGATATAGATCTGACCCATCCCATGTTCTAAACCTGAAGAAGTTGAGTTGAATCCTGATATATCATATGAAGAAGAGCCAATATGAATACTTGACAAAGAAGTTAGAAGACTCTGAAACAAGAATGTTCCCTTGGTGAAAGTGTTATGGAAGAATCATAAAATGGAAGAGGCAACTTGGGAACCTGAGGCTACGATGAGAGATCAATATCCTCACTTGTTCAACTCAGGTAAATTCGAGGACAAATTTATTTTAAGGGAGGGAACTGTAATACCCCAAAATGTGGTCTAGGAGTATGACACCAATTCGAGCATGTTTTAAATTGATTGGAGAAATCTTTGAAGTAGATAATTAAATGAATTAAGGACCTATTATGAAATTTGAATAGTTTGTTAGCTAAATTGAAATAACTAAAGGACTAAGATGTTATAGCCAACAAGTATAGTGCCAAATTAAAAGTGACAATTATATATAGAAACCAAAAGTTGAGTGGTTGCATGGTTATTAAACCCCAATGCATGCTTCCTGCCACATGGTCGGTCCACTCTTCTTCTCTTGATTATTCATCAATATTATATTAATAAAACAATGAAAACATTGTTTTCATCTTCTTCAACCGAAAGCTAGAAAGGGAATGAGAGAAAGCTTTGTGCTTCCACGAAAATGAAGAGATAAGTTTATAATTAAAGTGATATTGCAATCATTCATTCGGTTAACCTTAGGAGAAGGTGAGTATCTTCTTTTTCTCTCCTAATTGTTAGAACCAAAAGTATAGAAATAGAGTGAGAGGGAGAATTATTCATGGTATTTGTTTGTTAAAGAACTTTATGATCTTGGTCCTTGAATTGTATGAATCATGTGTTGTTGCAAATTGTTCATAGGCCAATGTATAACTATAGGATTTGATCGATTTTGATAAATAAGTAACATGCCTTGTTTTGATTATATTTGAATACATGATGACATGAAATTGTTTTGAATGTATGTGATCACCTACTGGGCTGCTATTAACATATATAAATGAGTATGATTGCTGGAAAAATTAGGTACTAAATTGGTATGATTTGAATGTAACATGGAATGAAACTGTTTTGATCACATTGCTAGTTGAAAATGTGTAAACATGCTTGATTTTATATAATGCCCTGTTTTGATCACATTGATAGGTGAATTGAACTGACCTAGGCTTGTATGAGTATGTATATAAGTTAAATTAACATGTTAGAACTATCATCTAAGTGAGTAATGAAGCTAAAAATCTAGGTTGGTGGAATCTGCCCAGAAAACTATGTTCTAGGCAGCAACTTTGAAAAATAACCATAAATTGTATAAAAGGAATTTAGGCTGGAAATTTTATGGGCAATGATTTAACATGTCTAAATTCGTTAGGATAAAATATAACTGTAGAATGAATTGTAGAAATGAAACACTAGGGACAGTGCAAAATGTCCAGTGTTGTAAATTGCCTTGTCTTTAAGCTAAAAATTGTATTAGTTGGAAAAGAAATAAAATGCAAGGCCTATATGGTTAGAAAGACAATTAAGTTATCTTTCCAACGGTGTAAACCATTTGAAATTCCGACGTACGAAATGAAAGATATGAACATTTAAGCAAGTAATGCACATGCTGCCTGGCAGCAGCAGCCTTGATGTTTTGAAATGAATGAATTATGTGTATTGCTGCCTTGTTTTGAAGAAATGAATGAACCTTGTCTTGAACTTGATTTAATTGTATGAATTGTTAGAGCAAGGAGTAAATCTTGTGGAAGAAGAAAGAGTGGAGCATTCGAAAGCTAAAAAAAAGGGATTTGGATACAAGATACATAAGCTAGTTTGGAGTATTGTGAGTGTAGTTTATAATAGGGTTAGGACTTAGGTCCTAACCAAATATGCATGACTATATTCTTATTATTGATATTCCATGATAATGAGTTTAATTTAACTTGAACATGAATAATAAGGGAAGTATGAAATAAGATAATACATGAAACTTGACTACATCCTTAAAGTGTTGTATAATTAGAATGATTGATTTCTTGTTCTTGATTATGCCTATTTGAGTAATGGCATGCATGTATGATAATGATATATGATGTTTGATCCTTTAATCATGAATGCAATTCACTCGAATGATTACTTGATACCTAATATGGTAACGTAAATACTTGCTTGAAAGATAAGTAATTGGATTGTAGAGCTAAGGCTCAATTGGCCTAAGGGCTAAAGCATAATATTGCTATACTTTGCTTGAATTGATTCTTGAATAATACATGATCTTGAACTTGAAAAGCTTGAAAACCCTTGAATAAATGAAGTGTAATCAAACAACCTTTGTTTCTAGTTGAATAGGTAGAAGGGCATGCATTAGAGTCTAGAGCTCATTGTGTCAGGGTGGACTACAGCCCAGGGCTAAGGCCCCTAATTGGCGACAGACGGAGGGTACGTATGTGGCCTTTGGCGACAGTAGGAGGGTTGACCAGCACTACGGTACATCTTGAGTACTACGGTACATCTTGTGGTGACAGTTGGTTGGAGACTTGATTACCTAGACAAACTATGAACCAAGGATTTTATTAAAAGAATATAAATGAGCTAATAAATATTAATTGCTTGATTTCTTGTCTTGCAAACATGAATAACTTATTACTTGACATTTAAACTTGCTACTTGGATTACTTGACTTGTATTCTTGAAATGACAAATATGTAAACTTGAACTATTTGCTACTTGACTTGTATACTTGAACTTCTTGCTATATGATTATTACGTAAATTAGATCTTGATCGTACTTGAATTCATGAGTACTATTTGTAAACATGTCTTGAATGATAAGCTTGAAAAGAAAAATGGTTATACTTGACTTGAGATGCATGTATATTGCCTGAATTTGTACTTGACTTGAATTGAAATGTGTATATTACTTGAGTCTGTTACTTGACTTGAAATGAAGATTGAGCAAAGCTTGAATTCAAATGTTTCCTACCATGAGTAGGCTCAAACTTAGCTAATTGATACATGTCTTATTAATTGGTTAGAACTAGTTACTACCTCACTAAGTACATTCTTGTACTTATCACTCTTGTTTTTATTCTTCCCAACCACAGGATAAAGGATTTGATCGTTTGCTTGATCTTGAAGCCTGATTTCTTGAGCTCAAAGCTAGACACAAGCATAGCTAATGTATGGTTCATACTTATTTGTACTCCCCTAGTTGGTGGCACTTAGTTTGTATATAATGACTTGTGCATGCATTTTGGATACTTGAACTTGTATATATATGTTTTGAATGGGCTTATCATGTTATGATCTTGGTTGATAATGTGAACCAAGAAATGAACTTAAATTCTGTGTATGGAAAAGTATTTTGCTGATCATATGAATATTGATATGTATATATTGAATGTTAAAAGAAATTGACCTAGCCTTGTACCATTCGAATAGCTTGTGAAATAAGTTATTCTTGTGTGATCATACCATGTTGTATATGTATTCTTATAAGTTTGAATGGTAAATGCCGAATGGTAAGGCTTGGCATATGGCTTGCTTGGAGACAAGGTATGTACAAATGATCATGTATAGTGAAATTATGTATGAATTGCTACTTTCATCAATTTAAGGAATAATGAAATAAAGTAGAAGCATATTGCTCACTTAGGTTATTCGAACGTTGATTGTATGATGATGTTAATTGAATTAATTGGTAACCTATAATGTCTTGTAAACAATTATGCTATTGCTTGCATGTTAAGTTATAAATGCTTGGCTACTTGCTAGTTAAGTAACTCATCTAATAGGGATGTGTTAACCTATTCTTGCTTGTTATGTGCTTGGTAACGTTCCTGAACCGGTTTGCTACCAACCCGGGGTAGAGGGTGTTACAAAATGTGTCGTTTGCTCCCATTGTAGATGTTGTACTTCATAGCCGTCGAGGGGTTAATTGTGCCATTTGCTCCAGTTATGGATGTATGTGAAGTGGTCGAAGGAACTGTAACACCCTCAACATATATTCGATATTCGAATACACATTAAAGATGTGACTAACTGATTTACACTGATTTTCAGACTTGTAAACTATATATATATATATCCAAATCTCTCTAAGCAGTTCAGTTGTTGGCCTTTACTCAGGTTTCATAATCACTACACGATAAACAACCAACTAAGTTTAAAATTCGTTTAAAGCATCTTTTCTAATATTCTTAATTTCTCAAAACTTAGTCATGTTTCTAGTTCATACAAAATAGCTACTTACTTATATTGATTCATGCCCCCCTAGACTAGGATGTGGTGATACTTACTGATAATACAAGCAAACTTGATCCAACGATGTATAGCTCCTCTTTTGCTATCTAATCCGAAGTACCTTCGTGTGATACAAAACACACGTTAAATACAACTTAGTGAAACATAATCATAATAATGTAAACAATAGTTATAACAACACAGTTCTGCAAGATGGCAAATGATTTTCATTTGCAATTGTTAACATTTTATCATATATAGAATTGCCTTACTTGTATAGTTCATTTGACCAATATAATATTCCAATCACAAGATTTTATCTGTTTTACCAGTTTTGTGTACATTAAGCTTTTTAGCTTAACTACTTGCATAATTGCATTTCGAATATTATAGCCAAAGTATTAAATCAAGCTATCAGTATATATAGAATTAACCATGTATCATGACTATCTTAAGAGTCATGTCATCGTTGTTCTATGTTCATCAAGTGTTCATATGCATAAAAGTTTCTTCAACATAAACATGCTTTTAATATGATTCATATCATCTATCAAATTTGTCATAAAATCATGATATCAATGGTTCATGATCATCAAGTAGTCATACTTTTACCACGTAATCATTTGCATATCATATTCTTTAACATAACCATACTTTCATCATGCAATCATTTGTATATCATATCCTTTAACATAGTCATACTTCCATAATGCAATCATTTGCATGTCCTATCCTTTATTATAGCCATATTTTCATCATGCAATCATTTGCATATCATTTCTTTTATCATAATCATACTTTCATCATGCAATCATTTGCATATCATTTCCTTTATCATAGCCCAAAGTACACAAATCATGTGAAGCTATGGTATGCGAGTCATCATGACACCGTAGTGTCTACGACACCTTAGCGTCTGGCTCGCCGAAGCAACTGAGATGGGTACGTACTCGAGGACGCCCTTTGCTCCTCATCCTAGCACATTTTGTGCCTTTTAACATCGTAGTGTTTGAACTGACTCCGTAGAGTCTTTTCTGACTCCATAGAGCCTTTCCTGACTCCATAGAGCCTTTTCAGACTCCGTAGAGCCTTTTCTGCACCGTAGTGCTTTCACGCAGCTGCTAGGACTCTATGGATATCCAACTATACCAAGGATTTTCATATGAATCTATGGTATACGAGTCCGACACCGTAGTGTCTACAACGCCGTAGCGTCTGATGGTGAGTACGTACTCGATGACGCTCTTTACTCCTCATACCTTCAGCACCGTAGTGCCTACTTTACCTTCAACATCGTAGTGCCTACTTTATCTCAGCACCATAGTGCTGGTTCGCAGCTACTATGACTCTTTTTGGATATCCAATTATACTAAGACTATCACACTAGTACTTGGGCATAATAATATATTATTTTCACCTTCAATATCCAATTCATCAATAATATCAACCATAATTCGATATTGAGCATTTCATACCCAAAATCTAAAATCTGATTTATCTTAGATAAATCATTATGTCATATTCTGTATGTCACATATACCATTTAATATTTATGCCATTTACATAACTTTGATCAACATATATTTTCATTAATTTCAAGGTTGACTTATTGCAAGTTTTCTCGTATCATATATATAATAAATAAAAATACACTCATTCATATCACATATATATAATAAATAAAAATGCACTCACCTGGGCCATTTATTAGCTTGCCTCACTAAATTCTACTCGATCCTTTCCTTCATAGTACCTCGAATCTTCTTTTGATTTGGATTTGACTTGGTTAACCACATGAATATAAACAAGCATTTGTTAAATTCACTTCGAACAATATATCAATCAAGCTATCTAATCATTTAATATAGAAATTTCCATAATTTTCCTTCTTTCCTTATACTGTCCAAAGATTCATTTTGGTCCTTAATGACCATTTTGAACTTCCAATAATTTTTCCGAGCTTGTTATCAAACATTTAGATACAAAATGTATCAAATTCTATTTCTTGGCAGCTTGCGCTACCTTCAAAGATTTACTTATATCGGGTGGAATAAATACTGGATCTTAATTCCCTTTATACTGAAGAAACTAGATTCAATAATGGTTCTAACGGTATAATCCACATAAATTAATAAAATCTACAAAAATTATGAAAATTCTTCAAACTCCCGTCACAGAGCTACCCTGACCAAAAACTGCTCTGTAAATTTTCTGACCTTTATTCGATTAAAAATTCATATCTTTTAACTCGGAACTCGAAAACAGTTTCTGTTTGTTGAAGGCGAAACTAGACGAGCAAATCTTTACATCGATATAAAATTCATCATCTAAACATTTTTGTAGAATTTATGGTAAATTTTCGAAGTCACTGCCAAAATTCAATATTCTACATAGCTTCCATAATTAACTTCAACTGTTATACTAACTTCTCCTTACTTCTCTACATGTCAATTTAGTCTCATTATTTGCTTTAAACCACCAACTTATCACCTTCTTCATCAAATAATTATCCACAATAGTTCCCTCTAATTTTTCCTTCTTTATCGAATGGTCACTAATAATGCAAATGTAAGGATCCAAATTTCTTAACTTTGCAAATTAGTCCTCAATTCAACATTACTACCTTAATTCCATCATTACAACTAAAATTCAGATTTAGTCCTTATCCAAAACCTCATTTCCGAATTGGTCACTTAACTTTGACAAATTGTCAAAATGGTCACTAATTCAATTTAACATCGGGTTAGCATTCTAACATCAATTTCACATCTCCAACATCCTTAACAACATAAATACACACCGATTCCATACAAATTCAGATTTGGCCCTCTAACTTTTAAGATTGCCGAATTGGTCACTATCAAATTAACTTAGGGTCTTGCTTCCAAACAACAAATCAAGCTTATTAAATCATTAATTCAACATCACAAACCCTAAATTAAACTTGAATTCATAAACCCTAATCATCTTCATAATAATAAAAACATGTAGAACTTAAATCCCAACTCAATATCATGATTTTGACATCATACTAGCTTGATTTCAACTTGAATTCAATCATGGAATCATAAAATCTCAAAAGCCCCAATTTGATCCATAAACCCTAATTTCTTTCTCACGTAAATTCTCATCAATCAAACATGGATTCCATGAATTATTGACATCAAAAGATAGAGCTTGAAGAGTAGAACAACTTTGCAGTTGAAGAGATTACCTGAAAACCGAGTTTCGGGGCTTGAATCGAGCTTGGAAAAATTTTCTCTTTCTTTCCCTAGCTCTCACGTTTTTGGCTGGAAAAGATGAATTTCACCATTATTTTACACATATAACTATTAACTAAATATTAAATTCATTTAATAGTGAACTTACAATTTTGCCCTTTTTATCCAATGGTTGAGATTGATTTTATCATCAATCAAGGGCCAAGATTTAATCTTCCATTTCCTATTTTCAAAATTTCCCTTATAACATTTTAAATATTTCAAAAATGCCATTGGGGCAAAATGACAAATTTGCCCTCCAACTAGTTTTTATTTACTAATTTGCCATTCTTGTAAAAATTCAACTAAATCTAGTTGGAATCCAACCAACTATAATAAAATATTCATAAAATAGTATTTTATGACTTTTCCATGGCTTTTGGATCAGCCTATGAAATTTCAGTTCAATCTGATTTCCCGATATTCATAAAATATCTCTACTGCGATTTTACATTTTCCGAGCTATTGGATTTATTTCGAAAATTCTATGTTTCCATTTTCGGGAAATAAACTCTGTTATCCATAAAAACTTCCTTTTCCAAGGACTTAGACTAAATTTTCTTAACTCAGTCTATTTTCCCGATACTTATCAAAAATCGTCATAGAATAAAATTTCTCTTATAATTCCTTTATCGATGATCCATACGAATATTCTCTACTCTTACTAAGTCCAAAATATCGATCATAAACACTTTTATGGGACCTTCTCGAAGGTCACCCATCCTAATATTTTCCTGGCCTTAGCACGCTTAACAATTTTATTCGATCCAAACTCGGTACCTTTTACATCTTAATTCTTAAAACTGATATCAAGGTACTTATTTCGATCTGATTCTCTCTTATACTAAATAAAATTACTTATTGGGGAAATTTACACTTTAGTCCCCAAACTTTTCCAAAGTCTATGGAACCATCTCCAAAATTTTAGCTTGATCCGATTTACCGATAAATACCGAGAATTTTATCAGTTACTAAATAAATTCCTTAATCAAAATAAACCATGGGATTCATCCTGAATCGAACTAAAATATTTCCAACACTTGGAAATGACTTTTATAACTTTTCTCTATCTTATGGTAAAATTTCATAATTTTTCAATTCGATCTGGGTATCCAAATTCCACTTAAACTTTGCGATTTTCCAATAATCGAAATATCGAATCAAACCAGTAATTTCTTATTCAGTGCACACCAATAGGTGCTCTATCTATTTATGAAATAAAACACCTAATCTTTTGGGAAATTACAACTTTGGTCCTTCAACTTTTCATATTTCAACCTGTACCACCCAAGTTTTAAAAACTTATCATTTTGGTTACTAAACTTTAACCTTAAATTCTCATTCCAAATTCTCCTTGGATTTTAACCAAATTTTTGCGAGCATCCTATTTTACTCGTTCTCTACATGACACCTTAAAACCTTGAAAATTTCTTTTCTACAATCCATGATTGAGAAAATCCTAACTTTTGCATTTTTATAATTTTAGTCACTAAGTAAGCTTTTAAACCCTTATCTTAGTACTAAATGACCCTTAAACAGTACTGTAAATTTTGGGGTATTACAGGAACCACTTGTGAAATTCGTGTATCCGATGTGTTTTTGATAAAGGAAAGGTTTGGTTTTGGATCACTTAAATGCCAATACATGAACTAATGTATCATGATGAATGGATTATGTTTTGTATAATTTGATTTATACATGTAATTCTCTTTAAGCTTTGTTATTGGAAGAATAAGCATGTGAAAGCTTAAATTGAGGTTTGCATATGGGATTATGTATGAGATCCATGATACATATTTTGCATATGGTTTAATATGCATGTTTTACAAAGGTAAAAAGGGCATGAGATGTTTAAGCATGAAGTACAAAGAGTGTTTTGACTAAAATGATTTTAAACGCATTGATGAGTGATTTTAAAGTGACCTTCACTATGCATTATTTGCTTACGCTCTCCTTTCCTATCAATGCAAGAAAGTAAGCTTGCGGGGCAACGAGCAAGTGAGGAGAAATCTAAGATTTGAAACATTTCAAGTATGGTTTTGATAAGTGAACTTGTAGTAAATAAAAGGCAATGTGACCAAGATGTAATTGGGAGGGTTGTATGCTTTCTCCTTGTGTTGGACAAGTTTCTTTTGATGTTTTGGACTTGTATGATGCTTATTGTCTTGCTTTGAGGGGTTGGGGTGTGATTTGCATGATTGAGTAGAGATCATGCCTATAGGATCCTTGATTGGATTTTCTATAGTTTGATTGATCCTATATCATGCCTATTTGATTGTGGAAATGTTGTGTGGAATGTTATATGATGTTTGTGAAGTGTTTGAAGTATGTTAGATTGAGCCAAAGTGTCATATGTTCGACCAAGAGGTCATTACAAGCCAGTCTGTACCTTTACAGGTCCTCAATGATTGGTACGCGGGGTCTATCTCAGCTCAAATCTATGCAAAATTGTATAGGCAGATCGATACGCCTTGTGGCTATATTGGTACGCATAGCTAAAATTTCAACTGGTGTCAGTACATAGGCAACCGCATCGGTATGCCCTTTAACTACTAGAATCCCCTATTTTTTGATATTGAATAATTGTATCGGTACGCTTGAAGATCATACCGATACCCTTTGTTAAATATACTCGTACTGATACGGGCAAGCAGCGTACTGGTACCTAGTTAGTTATTTATGGTAAAATGCTTTGCTGAAGTTTGAATCTTTGCAGTTTAGTCCATGTTTCTTGATCATGTAATTAAATGTGTTTGGATGATTATTTTTAGTTGAAATTTAACCAAAATGCATGTAATATGATTAATTAAGGTCTGGTAAATTTGGAACTAAGTAAGTCCTTCTAGTTTTCTAAAATTACAACTTGGTCCCTAAAATCCAATCTTGATCAATTGGATGTCAATTCGACGCCCGATTTAGTTATAAATTTCACCGCTACTGCATGATCACCTTAGGACTTAATTATGCATTTAGATAAGATAAAAAGAAAAAATGGACTGTTTCCTAAGTATCCTAATCTACTAACTAGGGTGAATGTTGGGCAAGTGGAGCTAGTCCCACCTAGACCAGTCTTTGGGGATATGATGTCGTTGAATCAGGCGATGACTGGAACTTTTCAAGAAGTTGTGGCTAGAGTGCATGTTCAAGCACTAGCATCTGCAGTAGTTGTTAACACGGGGCTTCCATGGGAGTATTTGCGTAGTTTGGGAGGTTCTGAGTTCAAAGGTTTAGATTCTGAGGCAGCTGAGGAGTGGTTTGCAAGTAACAAAAAGATTCTTGGTCAGATGGAATGCACAGATGTGCGTAAGTTGGGCTGCATTTTATCTTTACTCCAAGGAGATGCCTATAGCTGGTGGACTACCACTATAGCATGAATGACACCCGAGGATGTGATATGGGAGTTTTTTTGTGCTGCTTTTCGAAAGAAGTACCTGGGTTCCCGATATCAAGATGAGAAGAAGCAAGAGTTTATGGCTTTGGTCTAGGGTAGCATGTCTGTGTCGAAATATGAGGTTTAGTTTGTTTGGTTGAGTCAGTATGCACCAAAGCTAGTTCCCGATGATCATCAACGATGAGATCATTTTCGTTATGGGTTGGTCAAGGAAGTGAAGACTTATATGTTAGCTATAGATTACACAGAGTTTAATGTTTTGGTTTCTCGAGATAACAATATAGAGTAGAATCTGGGATCGTCCTCACGTTCGGGGAGTTCTAGTGTTGGAAAGATGATTGCCGAGTTAGATACTGGATTAGAGACATGGTTGAGGTTATGCCGAATGTGGACAACAAGGTCAGAACACCTATGTTGGAGTGCCCGAGTGTAAGCGTTGTGGGAAGAATCAATCAGGAGAGTATTGGGCTACACATGGTACATGTTAGAGTTGTGGTTCACGGGATCATTGAGACGTGGCTGTCTGCAGATGGCTAGGGATGGTTAGGCTCCTGCACTTCGTATTGTACCACAAAGAGGTCGTGGGCACGGTCGAGGGAATTTCTAGCGTAAGGAGAAAAGACAGAGGATTTTTGCTCATACTGTGGCAGTTCAACCTGAGGGTGGTGGACTAGCGAGGATCTGTGCGCATCACGAGGGAAAGAATAATACGTATGTGATTGCAAGTACTTTTACTTTGCAGTCCATATCATTACTTTCTTTGATAGATTCTAGTTCTACACATTCATACGTCCTACGCGAATATGCATGCTTGCTTGATATACCTATAGAAGTGTTAGATGTGGGTATGCGAGTAACGTGTACTTTTAGAGAAACAGTAGTCGAATAAGGTCGTATAGGAGATGTCCTTTGATGGTTCAAGGTCACATGTTTGCGGCTGATTCGATGGAGTTGTCATTTCATGGTTTTGATGTAATCTTAGGGTGGATTGGCTGTCTGAACATAGGGTTGTGGTTGATTTTGAGACCAAGCGAGTTTTGTTGAAACTTGTTGAGGATTACGAAGTGGTGGTTGTGGGAAAGAATGTTAAATTCTTGTCTAATGTAGTTTCAGCTCTGGAAGTGCAGAAGTTGTTAGAGCTTGGGGTGTAACACCCCGAAACGCGGGCTAGAAGTTTCGGGTGAATTTATCGGAATTGGGTTGGAATTTTGGGTTAGGCTTTAGCTAATTATTTAATTTCAGAAAATAATTTGGGTTTGTTAAATTGGTTTTTGATAAATTTATCGTAGCCAATATTTTTAGAAATATATTTAATGAATTTCTTAAAGGATGAAATTTGGGTTTGAGTAATTCTTAAATGGGTTAATTTAATATTAAATTAAAAATAACTATTTTACAATAGTTGTAAAATGTTAGTGATGGCATATTATAAAAAGAAATTAAAATAATATTTTAATAGAATTATTAAATCAAATAAAGAAATATCTTTTCCCTCTTATTTTTAACAAAAAAAATTGACAATTATAATTTTTTAAAAGATGAGAAAGGCATTCCTAAGTTTTCTCTCAATTTTTTCTCATTTTCTTCCAAACAAGACTTAGAGATTTCTTGATTCTTTAATTATTTCTACTTCAATTTTTTCTCCATTTATTTCTAAGATTTTGATTTCTACATCATCTATACTATTTTTTGATGGAAATCAAGAGGGGAGGTCATCTTCAAATTGGTTTTTTCACCAAGCAGCGAGAAAATATCCTTTAATGATTTTCTACATGATTTTGATTCTTAATTTATTATTTCTCATGCTTTGGGATAATTAAAACAAATTTCTAATGGAATTATTAGATTTTAATGGATTTTCTAATAGATCTTGATTAGATTATAATAATCTAATGATTTCTATGGAGCTCTAATGTTTTGTGCATGGGTAATAATAATCTAAAGTCGATTTTGTAATTTAATTCCTGAAATTAATCTAATTGGTTGATTTTAAATTTAAATTCTTGATTGGGGTGTTTGATAGAATGGTTGATTTAATTATTGGATCATATAACGGTGTGCTTGGTGAGTGTTCGATGTTATGCTCGTAAGAAATCAAAGAGAAAATTGCAAGGTTGAAGCAGGGCGCATGCAGAGGGCTTGAACAGGGCAGTATCGATTTTGTAATTCCTTTACAGGGGTTCGAATTGCCTGAGCAGCTACTACTGTTCACCCCATGGTGCATATATTGGTTGGAAAAAAATAAATAATAATAATAATAAATGATTGAGAAAGATAGCAGAGTAAGGGATTGAAGATAAAATGGAAATAATAATTTTTTGCCTGCAGTGGCGTAAAGGGAGGAACTAATTGCCCTCGAAGTAGATTGAAAAACAGGGCTGGGTGCGTGAATTGTAATGGTGCAGCTACTGTTATTTTAATTTGTTTTGAGTATGGTGTCTTGTGATTCGAATAATAAGGGTGTCGAATGTCACGTGGGGTATTTTAATAAAGTTGTTACTTTGGCCTGGTCCAATTTATATTGACCCTTGTATTTTCTCGTGGAGGTTAGCAATCGTTTGAACAATTTTTGGTTAGGCGTCAAGGCATTGGCATTGAGACATTGGCGTCGAGGCGATAGCGAGTTGGTGAGTGTAAATATGTTTTGGTACTATAAAAAGGTTTGAATTATGGCTTTGGGGGTTTAGTTAAAGCCTGGTAAGCTTAGGTAAGCTCGGAAGGAAGTTTTCCCTATTTTCGCCTTTTAATACCAGTTTGATATGAGACTTGTTTTACGTGACTTGATTTCAAGCATGGTTGGTTACCTACTATTTTATACATGTTTTTTCCATGAGAAATGCAATATAAACGATGTTATACATGAATTCCTATGAGGTTTGGCAAATGGTTTCCGAAAGGGAAATTTATATTGTTTTCAAATATGGTTATTGTATTGGAAAATGGTTTATATGTTGCATAAGGAAAATAGTGAGGTATATGGTTAATAATGAATTATATTGGCAAGTGATGTGGTTTAAAACGTTATCGGATATAGTTAGTCAGCCATAGGATTGATATAAAAAGATGCCTTGGATGTTGAGGGGTTTATGTGTACCGAATACTCCATCCAAGTACCCTAACGGTTGAGGTGTTATCTGGTACCGAAGACTCCCGTTAATGGATAGTACGTCTAACCGATGAATGGTGTTGAGGGGTTTATGTGTACCGAAAACTCCCATTGGTGGACCTTTGGATGGTTTCCGAATGAGATGTGTGAAGTGTTGAGAGGACACTTGTTGAATCTGTGTATCCGATGTAATATTTTGTAGAATGAAACTTGGTTTATGATCATTTGAAATCCAATATAATTTATGATGTATCATGTTGATGGATTATGTTGTATAATGTTAGTTTACACATGTTTTACTCTTTAAGCCTTGCATATGTGTTGTTATTCATGGGAAAGCTTAAAATGAGTGGAGCAAATGGTATTTTGATGTTGAATCCATGATACATGTTGCATATGGTTTAAATATGCATGTTTTGAAAATGTAAAGTGCATGGTTTTGCAATGCATGATATGTTTTGGTGTAATATATGGAAGGATTTGTGATGCATAAATTTGTTAAAACATTATATGTTTTGGTGAGATATATGAAAGGAATTTTGATGTATATGGATGTTATGCATGATACATTTTGTAAACAAATGGGAAAATGCTTCGGTTTGACTAAGCATGCTTTTCACTTCAAATGTTATTTGATTTTCAAAGGAAATGAGCAAATTTCGTTGGCTTTACGCTCATATCTTACTTTACAATGGATGCATGGTTTATGCCGAGGGAGATGATGTTTATGTCTTGTTGAAGCATGTTTTATTCAAATGATATGAGAATGAAAAGGTTGTTATGAAAGCATGATGATATGTTTTGAATAAGCATGTGTTATTTAAATACATTGGAATGACGAGTTTGACTTGCTTTGATATGGGCTTTCTAATACCAGTTTGGTTTTAAAAATGCTTTGATATTTCAACCTTTTTTAGTGCACTCACTAGGAATTATATGCTTACGCTTTCTTTCCTTCCGTCCATGCAGTGAATAGCACAAAGGCAGGGTGGTGGTTCGAGGAAATGATGGGTCCCAAGACAAACGCATTAAAAGAGTATGTTTTGGTATTATCATTATTTGTAAAAGGCAATGTGGGTTATTGTTGGGATATTATTTTGTATACGGTTTGATTGTATGTTGAGGTTTATATTATGTTGGATGATGGCTTTATTTAATGAGTATAATGTTGGCTTGTTTAATGCCTTGTTTCTATGATGGTTCATGTTCTAATGATTTAAATGGTTTAAATAATTATTGGAATGATTACTTGAGTTATAAGAGTATTTAGGGTCATATGAGTTAATTCCTTGGTTGATTTATGTCGTATGATTGAAGTCTTGGCCTTTGGTTGCTCACTGGAGAATGCTTTGAATTGTTAGGACGCATGCCTCTAGATTACTTATATAATTGTGATTGGTGTTGAATATTTGGCATGTAGTTACTTGAGCCTATGTGTTTAATGGTGATATAATATTAGAAGCATGTCATTGTTGTTTGTAAGTGATTTGGTTATGTTTGGTTGAGATTCAAATCCCTAAGATGCGTTTTAGTGTAGCTCGTGTTTCGGAATGGCTGGTGGTTAACTCGGTTAATGTATTTCACCGAGTTTGGATTCTTTGCATTTTGGTCACCGTGTGTCATTGCATCAATTGAATGAGTTCTAAGCATCCTTTTGAGCTAAAACTTGGCACGTGCGTCTAAATGTTATTTAATTTCAGAATAGTGCTTTCAATTTCATATGGGTCTGTAACACCCCTTGTCTTGTATCCATCATTGAATACTAGACAGAGATGTCACAAAACATTTGTAAAACCATCTATATTTATAATTCGGTAAAAATTTGTTTCTTAAAAAATATTACTATTTAGTCTTTATTTACAAATCTAATTAATCGCGTAAAGTTTAAACTTTATATTTTCGTCTTCAAGTCAGGTTTAATTTCAGGCAGCAACTTATCAATTTAATTTGACTTTATATAATTAGTGAAACTGCCTAAAAACTGCCTTATTTAAAATTCATCCAGATACCAAATAAAATACAAATTCTATCAGAGCAGGCATATCATTTTAATATACATGCCAACTAGTAAATATCAAACAATGTCAAAAGATATCTTACTGATACTGATGTACTTGTTTTTGATTGATGATGTCCATTTATGCTCCTTACTCCAACCATTCCTTTTTTTCCTACTTATGAAACAATCACACGCTAAGTATTTACTTAGTGTGGCAATAATTCATAGTCAAATGCAATTTGACATAAATATCAATGTAAATAAATAATAATGCATATGATCATTTTACCATTTCATGTTCTTTAACATAAGTAAATATGTAACAGCATATATGAATATCAAAGTAGTAAGATTAGATCTTACCAATACAGTTGCCATTTCCTCCCGTAAGCTTTCAATGCTTACCAATACCTTTTCATTTCTATCTGCAAGCTTTCAAGCTTATCATTTTGTTTCTTTGATTCATTTCAATTTACTTAGCCCAATGTATCAAATTAAGAGATTCTATGTACACAAGTCATCCTCCCTGTACTTACTTGAGTATAGTGTATTATTTGCACTCTACCGGGAGTGCTTAGCACCGAAGTGCTTCTGTATACTTACCGGAGTATACCATTAATAAAATTTGCACTTTACCTGAAGTGCTTAGAATATTTATACAGCTGTTTATGACTCTATGGATATCCAACTATACCTTTGAATCTCTATATCATACATCGGGCTTTATATCATCAATTTATTTCATCAATGGCAATATATATCAATATATATATATCAACATTGGGCAGTTCGTACCCGAAATAACATTTCAATTTCATTAATGTAAGTAATCAAATGATCAATGCATTTTATTTCTCAAATCTTGACATATTCATATTATATCAATCATATAGTTAATGACATAATTATCAATGTATTATGATATGCATGCAATTGCACTCACCTGGGCCTTGTATTAAGTTGCCTCACTAAGCGTTGATTCGTTCTTTTTCTTTTCTTACTGTCATCTGAACTCTCTTGTGATTCGAATTCATCTTCATTCATCATGTAGATAAAATAAATCACTTGTTAGATTTTAATCTAACATTTCCTTAAAGATATGGCCTAATATAAAAATCATTCGAACATAATAAAATTCCCCAAATATTTTTTTCTCTCTTCCTTATACTGTCCAAAACTTATCGTGGCCCCTAACGACCAATTTAAACTTCAAATAACTCCTTTGAGTTTATCGAACCAATATTCGAATACAAATTATTCCTAATTCCAATCCTAGCAGCTTGCGCTACCTTCAGTTAATCACTTCTACAGAACAGAATACATATCGGATTTCGACTTTCTTTAAACCATTAAAAGCTAGATTCGATAACGAATCCAACGGTATAAGCCTCATAAATTACTAAAATCTACAAAAAATTATGAAAAATTCCTACATTCACGTCACAAGTTGTCCAGTGCAGAAAACTACTATACAATTTTTCTGACCTTTCGAATAAAATTCATATCTTTTTACACAAGACTCGGAATCAGCTTTCGTTTGTTAGAAATGAAACTAGACTGATAAATCTTTACAATGGTGTAAAATTCATCATCTAACCATTTTTGTCGAATTTATGGCAGATTTTCAAAATCACTGCCACAATTCAATTCTAACTCAACTTCCATATTTAACTCCTAATTCCTTTATTTCTTTTCTTCCTTGGATTTTACCAAATGTTCATTATGATCCTTAGTGACCATTTTGAACCCAAAATAATTTATTCAAGCTTAAGTAATAATTACTCCATAATTCTTTCCTTTTCACACTAAACTTTAACTACTACTACAAATCTTGAAATAATGGCATCTTAGTCACTACTTTAACATTTAAGCTTAGAATCATACTTAATCAACATTAATCCAACACTTTTAACCTTCTTAAAAATATTCCTCTTATTTCCAAGCTTTGGCCCAATTGGCTCTTCACCAATTCTTCATTGACATTTTAGTCCCTAATTATTCAAGGACTCTATTTTTGATCCAACTAAACTTAATTCTTAATAATCTCACCAAGTACATACTTAAAAACAAAACCTTAAAAATTTTCTTCCTATTTTTTCCTATTGCCGAAATAGTAAACATAAATCCTAATTAAGGATTCTTGAATTCAAATATCATTCTTTAGGCTTATACTTTATTCTTTCTTCCAAAAACATCCCTAAAGCATCATTGCAACAATAATCCCCTTAAATCATCACCTTGGCTGAAATGGTCCTTTTTAATGTACAATGTACATTTTGGTCCTAAATCACCAAATTAAACTTATATCATCAAACTCTTACTAATTCTAATGCTAGAATAAAATTTCAAATAATTTCCCTTTTTTTCTTACTTAGACCGAATTGGTCACTTAACATGGTGAAGGGAATTCAATTATTCTAGCATTTAAATTTTGCTCCAACCACCATAATTTATTCATTTCCATCATCACTTAAAACTTGAATATAAACCCCTAAAATTTCCCTAATTGCCAATTTGATCATCTTGAAAACCAAATGGAAATTTTTCATTTCAACATTCCAATAAGGCTTCTAACATCAATATTTGCTTAATTACATCCTTAATTCTCAATCCCTAACTAAAGCTCCAAAAGTTAAGGTTAGGGTTATTAACTAAATCATGAAATTAATCCAAAATCAAACTTGTTTTCAACTAGTTATCATCAACTTCACACAATTCTAGCTTCAAATTCATCAATTCCTTTCAAAATCCAAATCAATTCTCATCACTACCAAACTCCTTCTTCATAATACTATGCTTAATTACGATCAAAATGAAGAGCTTGAAGCGTAGAACAATTTATTATAAAGTAACATACCTTGAATCAAGTTTAAAACCTTCCAAATTTGGCTTGAAAATTTGAAAATCATTTTTTCCTCTCTTTGTTATAGCTCACGGCAGCTTAGGGGAAAAAGATGAACAAGTGTTGTTCATATTTTGATCTTTAAATTCCTTAATTTATCCAATTAGGCCACTTGTCCAAATTAAAATGAATTTAAAATTCATTTTAATCTACTTTCCAAACTTGCCCTCCAATTACTTTATAATTTACTAACATATTATAATTATGTCATTCCATAAAATTTGAACCAATATGGTTCCCTTCCAACCGGCCATACCCTTTGAAAATCATAAAATTCTATTTTATGATTTTTATTCGATCCAATTATCCGATAACCTTTATTAGATAAATTTTTTTCTTAAAATTCCTTCATCATATTCATACGAATTATTCCCAATTATTCTTCATCACTTTTATTGGACAAAAGTTCAGTGATGTGCCACTTCCCAGTGGTCACCCATCATAGTACTTTCCCTAAGCACGCTTAATCATTTTGTTCGATCAAAATTCGATATCTTCCATTGCATTTTTATTTCTAAAACTTATATCAAAATTCTTATTTCAATCGAATTTATCTTCATACTGAATAAAATTACCTTTTTGGTAATTTACCCTTTAGTCCCTAAACTTTTACAAAAGTGTCATTTTGGTCCCTAGGTCCTATTCTTTTCAGATTCGGACCCAACTTCATATGAACCCTCTTCAGCTTATCCTTTATTTCATGACACTTTCAAATAACCGAAAATACCTTTAGAATCTTGTAATTGAGAGACCTTAACTTTTACATTTTTGTCATTTTAGTCATAAGTTAGCCTTAAGCTAAAATCTTAGTACTAAATGACTCTTAATCCACTTAGTAAATTTTGGGGTATTACAGGGTCCCTGTGGTGTTGTGATTCTTTGAATTTAGTCCTTATTTTGTAAGATTGCTAATTAAGTAAGTTTGGACGATTGTTTTAAGCTGAAATTTAACTGGCATGCATGAAACATGATTAATTAAGGTTTGGTAACTTCGAATTTAAGTAAGTCCTCCTAGTTTTTTAGATTTACATTTGGTCCCTAAATTACATTTACGCTCAATTGGATGTCAATTCGATGCCCGATTCAATCAAGATCTTATCCGCTACCTGCATGTACACTTAAGAATTAATTAAGCAATTAGACAAGATAAAAGAAATGGACCTAATTTTAAGTAAAACGTTTTGGGTTTGTTTCGGCAAACCCAATATAGCTTGCTCGGCTCAGTTTGGCTTCTAGGACAGGTCAAGGGGTTATATTTTGTGGTATCCAAGCCAGGTTATGATTGTTGGGAGTTGGTTAGTGATTGTTGGGTGTTGTTGTTGAATTATTTGATTGATGGGTTGTTTACATATATGATTGGAGCTTGAGTTTCCAGCCTCGGACGAATAGAGTTTAATTTGGGTATTTTGAGAAATTGATAAATGTGTTTCGTATGGGTTCAGGTTGTTAATTGGTTATGTTGGGGTTAATCGGGAACACATTGCCTATTACAAATATTTTTGAAAGGTTTTTGCATGTTTGTCTTGGATCACTTGCCGAGCCTACACCCCAACTGTTAAGTTTAAACACCGGTAAAACATTTGATTTTATATGAGAAATGATTTAATCAGTATTTACTTCCGAGCTTAGTAAGCGTTGTCTGGGTTATTGATAGTATAAGAAAGTGGTTTCTGATCTTGAGTTGACTTGGTCCTCGATCAAGAATAGTTAAAAGTGGTCTTCAAACTTGAGTGACATTGTCCTCGTTCGTGAGTTTGTAGGTGGAGTTGGTCCATTGTTTAGAATATCAGAAGTGGATATTACCATCGATGTTAGTGATAGCAAGCTTAGCTAAGCTCGGAAGTAAGTTTTCCCTATTTTAGCCTTTTAATATCGGTTTGATATAAGACTTATTTTACGTGATTTCATTTCAAGCATGGTTGGTTACCTACTATTTTATACATGATTTTTCCATGAGAAATGCAATGTAAACGATGTTATACATAAATGCCTGTAAGGTTTGGGAAATGGTTACCGAAAGGGAAATTTATATTATTTTCAAATATGGTTATTGTATTGAAAATGGTTTATATGTTGCATATGGAAAAACAGTGATGTACATGGTTAATAATGAATTATATTAGCAAAGGATGTGGTTTAAAATGTTATCGCATATAGTTGGTCGGCCATAGGATTGATAGTGCACTATAAAAAGTCACTTTGGATGTTGAGGGGTTTATGTGTACCGAATACTCCATCCAAGTACCCTAGTGGTTGAGGGATTATATGGTACCGAAGGCTCCAACTAGCGAATAGTACATCTAATCGATGAGTGGTGTTGAGGGGTTTATGTGTATCTAAAACTCCATCACGGGTACCACAATAGTGGAAGGGTTTATATGTACCGAAAACTCTCGTTGGTGAACCTTTGTATGGTTTCCGGTTGAGATATGGGAAGTGTTGAGAGGATACTTGTTGAATCTATGTATCTGATGTAATATTTTGTAAAATGGAACTTGGTTTATGATCATTTGAAAGACAATATAATATATGATGTATCATGTTGATGGATTATGTTGTATAATGTTAGTTTATACATGTTTTACTCTTTAAGCCTTGCATATGGGTTGTTATGCATGGGAAAGCTTAAATTGAGTGGAGCAAATGGTATTTTGCTTTTGAATCCATGATACATGTTGCATATGGTTTAAATATACATGTTTTGGAAATGCAAAGTGCATGGTTTTGCAATGCATGATATGTTTTGGTGTAACATACGGAAGGATTTGTGATGCATAAGGTTGTTAAACTTTATATATTTTGGTGAAATATATGAAAGGAATTTTGATGCATATGGGTGTTATGCATGATACATTTTGGAAACAAATGGGAAAATGCTTCGGTTTGACTAAGCATGCTTTTCACTTCAAATGTTATTTGGTTTTCAAAGGAAGTGAGCAAATTGCGTTGGCTTTACGCTTATATCTTACTTTACAATGGATGCATGGTTTATGATGGGAGAGATGATGCTTATGGCTTGTTTAAACATGTTTTATTCAACTGATATGAGAATGAAAAGGTTGTTATGAAAGCATGATGATATGTTTGGAATAAGCATGTTTTATTTAAATGCTTTGGAAATGACGAATTTGAGTTGCTTTGATATGGGCTTCCTAATACCAGTTTGGTTTTGAAAATGCATTGACGTTTTAACCTTTTTGAGCGCACTCACTAGGCATTATATGCTTAGGCTCTCTTTCCTTCAATCAATGCAGTGAATAGCGCAAGGGCAGGGTGTGGTTCGAGGAAAGGATGGGTCCCAAGACAAACGTATTAAAAGAGTATGTTTTGGTATTATCATTATTTGTAAAAGGCAATGTGGGTTATTGTTCGGATATTATTTTGTATACGATTTGATTATATGTTGAGGTTTATATTATGTTGGATGATGGCTTTATTTTATGAGTATAATGTTGGCTTGTTTAATGCCATGTTCTATGGCGGTCCATGTTATAATAATTTAAATGGTTTAAATAATGATTGTAATAATTACTTGAGTTCTAAGAGTATTTAAGGTCATATGCTTTAATTCCATGGTTGATTTATGTCGTATGATTGAAGTCTTGACCTTTGGTTCCTCATTGGAGAATACTTTAAATTGTTCGGAAGCATGCCTCTAGATTAATTATATAATTGTGATTGGTGTTGAATATATGACATGTAGTTACTTGAGCCTATGTGTTTAATGGTGATATAATATTAGAAGCATGTCTTTGTTGTTTGTAAGTGATTTGGTTATGTTCGGTTGGGATTCAAATCCCTAAGATGCGTTTTAGTATAGCCCGTGTTTTAGAATGGCTGGTGGTTAACTCGGTTAATGGATTTTACCTAGTTTGGATTCTTTGTATTTTGGTCACCGTGTGTCATTGCATCAATTGAATGAGTTCTAAGCATCTTTTTGAGCTGAAAATTGGCATGTGGTTCTAAATGTTATTTTAATTTCAGAATGGTGCTTTCAATTTCGTAGATCCCCGTGGTGTTATTATTCTTTCAATTTGGTCCTTATTTTCTAAGATTGCTAATTAAGTAAGTTTGGACGATTGTTTTAAGCTGAAATTTAACCAGTATGCATGAAACTTGAATAATTAAGGTTTGGTAACTTCATATTTAAGTAAGTCCTCTTAATTTTCTAGATTTGCAATTTGGTCCCCAAATTGCATTTATGCTCAATTGGATGCCCGATTCAATCGAGATCTTATCCACTAGCTGCATGTACACTTAAATATTAATTAAGAAATTAGATAAGATAAAAAGAAAAAAATGGACCTAATTTTGAGTAAAACGTTTCGGGTTTGTTTTGGCAAACCCACTGTAGCTCATCGGCTCAGTTTGGCGTCTAGGCCAGGTCAAAGGGGTTACATAGGGGTGAAGCGTATCTAGCTTGTGTTATGAACCCAAATATGAAGGAGATTTGTTCCAAGGATATTCGTACCATTTGTGATTATCAAGGGGTGTTTCCAATTGCCTAGGTTACCACCGGATAGGGAGGTTGAATTTTGCATCGAGACGTATGCGGATACGACTCCGGTGTCGATTGCACCATATCGCATGGCACCAAAGGAGTGGAAGGAGTTCTTAGATTGTTGTTTCATCTAACCTAAGTGTGTCACTGTAAGGAGCATCGGTGTTGTTCGTGAAAAAGAATGATGCCACGATGAGAATGTGCATTGATTATCGATAACTGAACAAGTTGAAGATTAAGAATAAGTATCCTTTGCCAAGGATTGATGATTTGTTTGATCAGTTTTGGGGTGCTACAGTGTTTTCTAAGATTGATCTAAGATCTGGGTATTATCAGTTGAAGGTAAAGGATAAAGACGTGTTGAAGACAGTTTTTCGTACGTGTTACGGGTATTACAAGTTCTTAGTGATATCGTTTGGGCTGACTAATGCGCCCACAACTTTCATAGACATGATGAATCAAATATACCATGAATTATTAGATTAATTTGTGGTAGCGTTCATCGTTGATATTCTCATGTACTCTCGTACCGAGAATGATCACGATTGACACCTACAGATTGTGTTGCAAGTTTTGTTGGATAATAAGCTTTATGCCAAGTTGAGTAAGTGTGAGTTTTGGATTAAAGAAGTAGTCTTTCTTGTTCATGTTGTTTCAGCGGAAGGTATCTGTGTGGATCTACAAAAGATCGATGCGGTCATGAATCGGAAGCAACCTAAGTTGGTGACAGAGGTTCATAGTTTCTTTGGGTTAATAGGGTATTGTCGTCGCTTTGTGGATGGTTTTTCGAAGATTGTTGATCCTTTGAAAAAGTTGTTACAAAAGGGTGTGAATTTTGAGTGGACTGAGAATAGACAACAAGCTTTTGGTAAGTTGAAGGAAGCTTTGACGCAAGCTCAAATCTTGATCCAACCTAAGATAGGGAAAGAGTTTGTAGTTTATAGTGATGCATCCTATGTTGGTTTGGGGTGTGTGTTGATACAAGAGGGGAGCATTGTGGCTTATTCATCTAGGAAGTTAAAGGTGCATAAGCACAATTATCCCATGCATGATATAGAGCTTGCCACAGTTGTGTTTGTGTTGAAGATTTGGAGGCATTATCTGTAGGGTGAAAAGTGTATTGTGTAAATGAATCACAAGAGTTTGAAGTATCTGATGTCACAAAAAGAGTTGAATCTTAGGCAACGGATATGGATGAAGTTGCTCAAGGATTATGATTTGACAATTGAGAATCATCCGGGTAAGGCTAATGTTGTAGCCAACGCCTTGAGTAAAAAGGTTGCGGTAGGTTGAGAGCAATGTTTACTCGGTTGATGTGATGCAAGATGGTGGTTTGTTGGCTGAGATGCAAGTGAAGCCATCTTTGTTATAGTTGATCAAGGAGAAACAACCATATGATGAGTCGTTGGTACCGTATGTTAAGGATATTATGGATAGTAATCAGACAGATTTTTGTTTTGATGATGAGGGTGTTTTGTGCTTCAAGAGTCGAGAGGTTGTGCTGAAAGATGAGAAGTTGAGGCGCATTATCTTGACTAAAGCTCATTTGATTCCTTTTACTATGCATCTGAGAAGTACAAAGATTTATCGGGATTTGAAGAAAGAGTATTTCTGGGTTGGTTTGAAGAAGGAAGTAGTGGATTTTGTTACTCGATATATGGTATGTCAGCGTGTTAAGGCTGAGCAGTAAGTTCCTTCCGGGTTGTTGCAACCGTTGAAGATTCCAGAATGAAAATAGGAGAGAATTACCATGGATTTTGTAACCAGATTTCCTTTAACGCCATCAAAGAAAAATTTTGTATGATTGATTGTGAATAGGTTTACGAAGTGTGCACTTTTCTGGCCGTGCATACGATAGATACTTTGGATAAGTTGGCAGAGTTGTATGTTGCAGAAATTGTGAGGTTGCATGGGGTGCCTAAGTCTATTATATCGGATAGGGATCCACGCTTTACAATGAGGTTTTGGGAGTGTTTTCATAAAGGTTTAGGTATGCGATTGAATTTCAGTACTTCATATCATCCTCAAACGGATGGTTAGTCTAAATGCGTTATCCAATTGTTGGAAGATATGTTGGGGTGATGCGTCATTGATTTTCAAGGAATATGGGAGAAACAATTATTGTTGGTGGAGTTTGCCTATAACAATAGTTATCAGGCTAGTATTCAAATGGCTCCGTATGAAGCTTTGTATGGTAGGAGGTGTCGAACGCCACTTTGTTGTGCTGAGGCGGATGAGAAGTATGTTTCCTTGCCTAATGTACTGAAGGACACTAATGAGAAGGTGAAGCATATTAATGATCAGTTGAAAGCGGTTTGGATCGGCAAAAGTCTTATGCTAATTTGAAGCGTAAGGAAATAGAGTTTGCGGTAGGTGATAAGGTGTTTTTAAAAGTTTCGCCTTGGAAGAAAGTGATGAGGTTTGGACATAAGGGCAAGTTGAGTCCAAGGTTCATTGGGCCTTACGAGGTGTTAGAGCATGTTGGTCCAGTTGCGTATAGGTTGAGGTTGCCTGAGGAGTTGGAGAAGATACATGATATTTTCTATGTTTCGATGCTTCGAAGATATAGATCGAACCCATCGCATGCGATGCCTGTTGAGGAGATTGAGTTGAATCCAAATTTGACCTATGATGAGGAGCCGGTGAAAATTCTAGATTCTAGCAACAAGGTTCTTCGTAGAAAGATCATTGAGTTGGTAAAGGTGTTGTGGCGACATCGTGGCGTGGAAGAAGCCACGTGGAAAAGTAATAAAGACATGAAGAAGTGTTTTCTTACCTTTTTCCGTCAGTTAAATTTTGAGGATGAAATTTATTAAGTAGGGGAGAGTTGTAACACCACGAATTTGGGCCTAGATGTTAGCTACATCGATTAGACGGTTCGGGGGAACCGGATTAGGCAATTCAAGCTAGTTTCAGGAATTAATTCATAGTAACTTGTTTTTTGTAAAACAAAATATAGAAAAATGCTAGAAAATGTTTAATTAATATTTTAAGGGTTTTGGGAAACTCAATTTGAAGTAATAAAATTAGATTTTGGGATATTTTGGTCTGGTGACTAAAATGTAAAGTTTTCAAAACTGTTTTGGTGGCTAAATCGTAAAACGGTCAAAACTTAAAATATTTAAAGGAGTTAATTTACCAAAGTTTTTAATCATATTTTCCCTTAATTTAGGCTATTTTTAAATGTTTTTTAAAATGTTAATAAATAAAAATAAAAGAGATTTTATTAAAAAGATTTTCAATAACCAATTTCATTTTCTTACGTAACTACTTTTGCTCTCAACTTTCTCAGCAGCCAAACCATCAATTTTACTCTACAATGATTAGGAATTATCTCTTTTTGATTTATTTTTGATTTCTCAATTGATTCCTTTTATTTCTACTACAAATCCTATTTGTTTACTTGGAGATTTCATCCAAACCTTGCCATTTAAGGGGGAAATCAGCAATTAGATGTGATTTTTGTTGCTCTCCCCTAATTAATGGTTCTTTAGTGAAATTCCCAAGTTCTTACTCCTTTATAATTGATTTTTGTTGTGTGTTCATGATTAAAAGGTTTTAATTGAGTTTTGATAAGAAATTTGATGAATCTTGATATGGATCTGATTTGTGTTGATTCAAATTGATTTAGATCACATTTGAGATATGTTTTAATGTTGTGAAAAGAGATTAATAGAATGAATCCCGAAACTAAGTGAATTGCTAATTTTCTAGGTTGTAAATAGTTAGATTTTGAGGTGATTTTGGTGCTGAAAGGTTGCTGGAGGTATAAGGTTGATATATTATTGTTTTTGGATGTTAATTGATGATGTTAAGATGTTAAAATAGTTAGGTTTTGGCTGGGCTTTGCTTAGGATGAGTTTGGTGATGTTTTTGGTTGTGTTAAGGAATCGTTTGATGGTTTTTAGTGAGACAAAGTTGAAAAGAGGTGTTGTTATGATTAGAGATGCATTGTAATACATTAATCCTATGTTCTTGTGTGGGTAAAATAGGGGAGATGGATCCTTCATCCTTTGGAGAGGTTCTGGAGACTTCGGAAGCTTATTTTCGCATCGGCAAGTGGATCGTTGGATTGCCAATGAGTGGAAATGTGGTTTACTGCTTTACAAAGGTTTGAAAGTGATTTTGGGAGTTTAGATTGAGTTTGAAGCACTGGTCTTAGCTTAGAAGTAAGTATTAGATGATTTTGCTCTCAATTTCGATTTGGCAAAGTTGATTTTCTCATGCCTATGTTTATGTTTTGAGACCTACTATTTTATGCATGTTTGGAAATGGAATATGTTGCAAATAATCTTATATTGATGACAATTAAAAGTGGCAAATGACTTGAGAAAAGGATTTCAATGGTATGTAAATGCATGATTTGTTGCATTGGAAATTGGTTTGAATGATGCATATGAAAAACATTGAGGTATCATGTTTAAAGTGGAATATATTGGCAAGTGACAATGGTTAAATGTTATCAGATATAGTTGGCATACCATACGGTTTAAAGTGCACTGTAATAAGTTGCCTCATATGTGTTGAGGGGTTAATTGTGTCGTATTCTCTCGCTGGTGGATTAAGTATCACAATGGTTGAGGGGTTAAATATGTCGTTTTCTCCCATTGTAGATGTTATACATCATAGCCGTCAAGGGGTTAATTGTGTCATTTGCTTCAATTATGAATGTATATGAAGTGGTTGAAGGAACCACTTGTGAAATCTGTGTATCCGATGTGTTTTTTAGAAAGGAAAGGTTTGGTTTTGGGGTCACTTAAATACCAATATATGAACTAATGTATCATGATGGATGGATTATGTTTTGTGTAATTTGATTTATACATGTAATGCTCTTTAAGCTTTTCTATTGAAAAAATAAGCATATGAATGCTTAAATTGAGGTTTGCATATGAGATTATGCATGAGATCCATGATACATGTTTTGCATATGGTTTAATATGCATGTTTTACAAAGGTAAAAAGGGCATGAGATGTTTAAGCATGAAGTACAAAGAGTGTTTTGACTAAAATGATTTTAAATGCATTGATGAGTGTTTTTAGAGAGACCCTCACTAGGCATTATTTGCTTACGCTCTCCTTTCCCATCAATGCAGGAAAGTAAGCTTGTGGGACGGCGAGCAAGTGAGGAGGAATCTATGATTTGAAACATTTCAAGTATGGTTTTGATAAGTGAACTTGTAGTAAATAAAGAGCAATGTGACCAAGATGTAATTGGGAGGGTTGCATGCTTTCCCCTGTGTTGGACAAGTTTTTTTATGTTTTGGACTTGTATGATGCTTATTGTCATGCATTTGGGGGTTGGGGTGTCATTTGCATGCTTGGGCAGAGATCATGCCTAAAGGATCTTTGATTGGATTTGCTATGGTTTGATTGATCCTCTATCATGCCTATTTGATTGTGGAAATATTGTGTGGAATGTTATATGATGTTTGTGAAGTGATTGAAGTATGTTAGATTGAGCCAAAGTGTCATATGTTCGACCAAGAGGTCAATATAGGCCAGTCTTGCAACACCCTAAACGTATACTCGTAGGCCGAACATACATTAAAGATGTTACAAAATCGTTGGAAGAAATCTTAACTTGTAAATTTTGTGTATATTATATATCAAAATTTAGCTTGTAGTTTAACCCTTTTTCGGTTTTAAATTAAAAACCTTGTTGTCTAGGTGCAGCTAATTTGACCCTGAATTGATTTACTAAACTTATAATGGAGTTATTAAAATAAAAATGTAACTCAGGGTAAAAACTATGTGTGCTGCCTAGACATTTCTTGATTATAAAATTTCTACACGATTAGGTTAAAACTATATTTAATTGTACCAAAGTTCAATGCTACTATTAGCAAACTATACTTCTAAACTTATTTATCATAAAAGCATATATTTAAATTGTAACTTATACTTTAAACAGCTCAACTTTAAAAATATTTATATGCCCGCTAAATATCAAATTACGATAAAGATGTACTTACTGTATCTTATTGTAGTAACTTGACTTTTCAAAAGAACAACTTCTACTTGTTAATCTACTTCGGAGAACCTACATGTGAAATAAAACACACGCTAAGTACGAACTTAGTGAGGCATTTAACACATTTATCATAACATGAAGAGATGCAATACAGTGTGTTATATAAAAGTACATTACAATTTCTGTAAGATGGCAAGCATTTCGCAACATAATAGTATCATGTCATTATTGTTCTATCAATTCATGTTCATCAGGTAGTCATCTTTCGTCACGTAATCATTTGCATATCATATTCTGTAACATGGTCATACTTTCATCATGCAATCATTTGCATATTATATCCATTAACATAACCCAAAGTATATTATATGAGACCAAGGTACGCGAGTCATCATGACACCGTAGTCTACGATGCCGTAACGTTTGCATCGCCGAAGCGACTGAGATGAGTACGTACTCGAGGACGCTCTTTTCTCCTCATAATAAAGGATGCTCTTTGCTCCTTATTATTTCACAGTTTGTGCTAACAACACCGAAGTGTCTGAACAACGCCGTAGCATCTGAGTCAACGCCGAAGTGTCTGATGGTGAGTACGTACTCGAGGACGCCCTTTGCTCCTCATTATAGCATCTTTGTGCTAGTCGACATCGTAGTGTCTAAACATCACTGAAGTGACTGCAATGCCGGAGCGTCTGATATCAACACCGAAGTGTCTGGAACGCACTGTAGTGCTGGTTTGCAGCTGATATAACTCTATGGATATCCAATTATACCATGAACTCTCATACATAAATACTTGGGCATCTCATCTTATTGTCAATCAATTATCATTATTCATGTAACCATGCAACTTGTTATCGTCTTTCATCAATAAACATAATTCATCATCATTTATGCAAACAATAATCCGTACCTTGTACTCTGTCAAGCTGAGTCATGCATCAGTTCATTTATTTTAAAAAGTAATGCAATGTTATTTCTAAATTTGGGTTGACTTTTCACAAGTCTTGCCCTTTTTAATATAATACACATATAGAAATGCACTCACCTGGGTCATTTATTAGCATGCCTCACTAAATTCTACTCGATCCTTTCCTTCATAATACCTCGAATCTTCTTTTGATTCGGATTTGACTTCATTAACCACATGAATATAAACAAACATTTGTTAGATTCACTTCTAACAATATTTCTATCAAGCTATCTAATCATTATAAAAATTTCCATAATTTTCCCTCCTTCCTTATACTGTCCAAAATTCATTTTGGTCCTTAATGATCATTTTGAACTTCCAATAATTCTTCCGAGCTTGTTATCAAACATTTAGATACAAAATGTATAAAATTCTATTTTCTGGCAACTTGTCGTACCCTCAAAGTTTTACTTCTAAAGATCATGATACACATTGGATCTTAATATCCTTCATAATGTAAGAACTAGATTCGATAACGATTCTAACGGTATAAGCCACATAAATTAATAAAATCTACAAAAATTATGAAAATGCTTCAAACTCCCATCACAGAGCTATCCTGACAGAAACTGCTCTGTAAATTTTCTAACCTTCATTCGATTAAAAATTCATATCTTTTAACTCAAACTCGAAATCAGTTTCCGTTTGTTGGAAACAAAACTAGACGATCAAATCTTTACATCGATATAAAATTCGTCATCTAAACATTTTTGTAGAATTTATGGTGAATTCTCAAAGTTACTGCCAAAATTCAATCTTCTACATAGCTTTCCATAATTAACTTCTAATTTATACTAAATTCTTCTTATTTTTATACTTTTCAATTTAGTCCCATTACTTGCTTCAAACCACCAATTCATTATCTTCTTCATCAAATAATTATTCAAAATAATTCCCTCTAATTTTCTTTTTTTGCCAAAGTAGTCACTAAATGCAAAGGTAAGGATTCAAACATCTTAACTTTGCAATTTAGTCCTCAAATCAACATTACTACCTTAATTCTATTATTTTAATTAAAAAATCAGATTTAATCCCCATCCAAGAATTCATTTCCTATTTGGTCACTTGATTTTGACAAATTGTCAAAATGGTCACTAATTCGATTCAACATCGGTTTAGCATTCTAACATCAATTTCACATCTCCAACATCATTAATTACATAAATACACTCCAATTTCATAAAATTCATATTCGTACCCTTATCTTTGAAGCTTGTCGAATTGGTCCCTATATATTTAACTTAGGGTTTGGTTTCCAAACAACAAATCAAGCTTATTAGTTCATTAATCCAACATCACAAACCCTAAGTTAGACTTAAATCCATAAACTGTAATCTTCTCCATACAGAACAAAATATGTAGGGTTTAAATCCTAACTTAATAACATGATTTTTAACATCATATAAGCTTGATTCCAACTTAAATTCAACCATGGAATCATAAAATTTCAAAAGCCCTAATTTTGTTCATAAACCCTAATTTCCTTCTCATGTAATATTTTCATCAATCAAGAATGTATTCCATGAATTAATTACATCAAAAGATAGAGCTTGAAGGGTAGAACAACTTTGCAGTTCGAAAGATTACCAGAAAATTGAGTTTCGGCGCTTGAATCGAGCTTGGAAAATTTTCTCCCTTTTTCCCCCAAATTTTTGAAATTTTGAAAGATGAATAAGGCTTCATCTTTTGGCCTTTTTAATTTTAAATTGCTCCAAATATGACACTTGTATTATGTAAATAAATTTTAAATTCATTCAAATAGGGAAATTACAAAATTGCCCTTTTATCCAACGGTTGAGATTGATTTTATCATCAATCAAGGGCCAAGATTTAATCTTCAATTTTCTTCTTCCAAAAATGGCCCTTGTAACTTCAAATATTTCAAAATTGCCATCCCTGGCAAAAGACTAATTTGCCCTTCAACTATTCTTTATTTAAAAGTTTGCCATTCTTGTAAAAATTCAATTAAGTCTAGTTGGAATCCAACCAACTACAATAAAATACTCATAAAATAGTATTTTAAGAATTTAACATAACTTTTGGAACTGTCTTTAAAATTCCAATTCAATCTGATGTACCAATCATTATCAGGAATTTTTTCAGATACAATTCCTCTTGGAAATTTAATAACAATAATCATTACAAATATTATTAATTCATGCGAATCCTTTTGATCAGTCAAAAATAATACCATGGAACCTTCCCATTAGGTCACCCACCCTTGTGCTACTCTGGTCTGAGCACGCTTAATAATTTTTCATTCGATCCAACTACGATTTCCACATTTATGAACTTTATCGCTTTATATCCATTAATATAAGTTCATACAAAAAATCTGGGTAACATGGAAATGTCACTCTTAGGGGTAAACTATTCATTTACGGGGTCAAAATACATAACTTTTGAAAATTACACTTTGGTCCCTAAACTTTTCCAAAGTTTACACTTTAACCCCTAAACTTTCAAATTTACATTTTGGTCACTAGTCAAAAAATTGGGACATTACAATTCCTCCCCCCTTTAAGAAAATTCATCCTCAAATTTTCAACGTATATCCGTTTAAAACAATTATGGATATTGTTCCCTCATTTTCTTTTCGGTCTCCCAAATGGCTTTTCCACTTTATGATTTCTCCAATTTCTTCATAAGTCAAATCCGATTATAATTCAATTTCTTCTGGGTGATGACATGCGAAGGATCCAATCGATACCTTCGAAACATAGATACATGAAATATGTTGCGTGTGATAGGTGCTACGCAATTGTGCAAGTATACACGTCGCAAGTAATAAAGTGATATGAGTATCGAGTATCGTCTCCACAGGGATTGGTTTGGGCCACTTTGCTTAAGTTACTGCACTGTGAAAAGTAAAAACACAATTAAAGGATTGTAGGTGTTTAACTAATAACTAAACTAGAAAGCAATAAAGTAAAAGAAAAGATGAGATCGAATGAGAGAGAGATAGGCCAGGTTATCGTGAGTTGAGGTGTGATAGCCGATTGGATCGTCTTGGTAAAGAGTGCACGGCAACTCGGTTGCCGTGGCAACTTACTGCACAACGGGTTGCCTTGGCAACTAATCGATGGTTGCCTGGGCAACTAGTTGGGCAACTACTTGGGCGTCCGGGCAGCAACTTCAAGGGTTCGGCAGAGCGTTCTTCAATGGTTTCTTCTTATCCCTAAGTCGAAACTCTAGCTACTTGTGCATGCCTTGATAATACATCCTGCGTGAATCAAGGGTGAACAACAACCAATCTTGCGCTCCTCTTAGCCGTTGAAATCCTTAACTTATTCCTAAGCCGGATTAATCTTCACCATCAATAGATTGAATAAAGACCATACTCATTCGTTTCTTGAATCTAACTCTCCCGATATTAGATAAATAGATGAAGTTACGAGATCCTCTCCCAATTCACTGCAAAACAATAATAAGAATCAAGAATGAGTAAACCTTGAATAGAAAAGTGCAAACTCTTATTACCTAAACAAAAACCAATAGTTTCTCACAACAACAAAACACAATAACCCCAACCAATCAAGTTAGTTCATGGTTGGGTTCAAAAGATATACAAAGAATAATCCCCAAACCATGAATCTAATAGAAGCAAAGAAGAAGAAGAAGTCAAAATTTCCCCTCCTTGCTATCTTGTCGAAATTTCCCTCTTGCTCTCCCTCTATGGATTGTCGAAATCTCCTTGCTATTTATAGGGCTAGGCCAAAGTCCTTCTTTGAGGAGGAGTTTGAGTTGGAATTAAATTATCTTTAAAGAATATAATTCTTTATTATAATTTTATTCCTATTAGAACTTCTCCTATCCTCTTGGAATTTAACTCTTCTTTAATCTCTGCATGGCAATCAAATTCCTTTGGGCTTGGGCCTTGCTCCATGTCATCTTGGGCTTGTAAAGTCATGAATTTCGACATCCATATTGCTTTTGGTCTTTGTCGACAAATGCCATGGCAACTGGCTCGGCGTCTCCTTCATGCACCGCCACGGCAACTAGCTCGGCATATCCTTCATGCATTGCCCGGCAACTAGCTCGGCATTGCTTTGGCAAGTGATCCTGCACATACACACACAAAAACACACCAAAGCAGCATCTATTTCCACAAAAATCACCAAGTTATGTAATCAAGCTCAACGATTGAAGGAAACATGGATTAATGCATGAATGGCTAACTATGCAACTAATATGAGCCTAAGTCTAACAATAATATGAGAGTAAAAGGGTAAGAAAAAAATAGTACTTTTGAACACTTATCACACCCCCAAACTCGAACTATTGCTTGTCCTCAAGCAATGCAAACTCATAATTACCGCCAAGACTTCAAATTTTCACAAACTTAGCTTTGAACTTGATTTCAATTCTCTCAACCAAGGGCACAAAGTATGATTGGCTTTTTATTTTTCGGAAAACGAGGAGTTACTCGGAATCAAACTATAATGCTTGTGAGTGTGTGCGGAGTTGTGTGCAAGTTGATTTTTTCGGATTCTATGCAAACAATATGTTTTCAAATTACTTCATTGGGTTCTTTTTAACATGTTTTAACTAGAGCCAGTTTTGGGCACCTCTAGTGTTTTGTTTTTAGTTTAATTAGGTTAATTTATTCGACTAGAGCCGGTTTTGGGCACCTCTAGTTAAATTTTTTTAACACATCCTAGAGCCAGTTTGGGCACCTCTAGTGAATTTTTTTTTTTAGCACATGCTAGAGCCAATTTGGGCACCTCTAGCATTCATCCAATTTTTATTCTAATCCCCCAATTTGTTAATTATCAACCTAAGTTTACTAGAACTCCTTAAATCAATCAAACCACAACAGTGTTTCATCAAATTTAGCATCATAGTAAAATTCTAAGTTTTTCCATGGTTATCCTAGAATAAAAATTCTATCAATTAAGTGCATTGGTAAAGTCATCATTGAATATTCATCAAATCTAAGCAATTCTTGTTCCAATTAAAGGCATGGCAAGCAATTTATGTATCCTAAATGTAATGCTTAAGATTAATGTAACTAAACATGGTAATTACTAATAACAATCCCCCCCAAACTCGAGTGAGGCATTGTCCTCAATGCATGCATAAAAATAACGAAAAATAAAAATAAAAATGCATACGAGGACTTACTCTGAGAGTTCGTCATCGTAGATGATTAGTTTCCTTCTAGTCGGTGTCCTAATGCTTGAGCGCGATGGTTGTTTTCTTGTTGTCGGGATGTCTTTAGCTTTGGTTGTTGTGGCATCTTCAGGGTTGGTTGCCGTGGCATCAGCTTGTGCAGGCACGATGTAGGTTGCCGCGGCATCTTCTTCATTGATTGTCGGGGCAAGGATCTTGGCAGTAAATTTCCTTAGCATAGTAGTTGTGAGTCTTGTTGTGAAAAAGAAAACAAAGAAAACCTGAAAACTAAAGATAGTGAAGAAAAAAATAAAATATCTCCTAAAAACAAAAATGAAAATAAAAAGAAAAAGAAAAAGGAAATACTGAGAGGAGAGCATGCTCATGCATCTCCTAAAGTGACCACTTCTAATGTTACTGCATATCTGAGAAAACTTGAGGAGAGTCGTTTCCGATATTTCTTATAGTCCATCCGTACCCTCCATCGGGTGACAATATTGCCCAAAAAGAGTTGGGCCAATGTGCTCCCAGCTACTCCCTTTTGCATTACCATGGTGGATGTGTCTTTCTTCTTTGTTCGCTTGTAGTCCATGTATACTCTCCACCTTGCTACTATTCCTGAAGGCACAAATATATTAATAGAAAAAATTATATCCATTCTCAACCATTCAATTACCTCATTCTTGTCGACTTCTATCATGGTTGGATGTAGCCTCTGTTGTCGTGGCAATTCTTTGCTCAAGCCAATTGCCGTGGCAATCAGTTGTCAAATTTTGCTTTAAGTCAAGGGAAGAATCAATTTTCAAGAGCTTTATGAATCCAAACACCTTTTTCTTTTGGCCTCTCAAACATCTCCATCAGTAGAGATTTCGATGGCTTCAAATCTACCAACCTCGGTTCCTCAAGACATACCTGCAATGGACGAGGTGAGTTTTTAAAGAATTCAAAAGGTTCAACTATTACCTGCTCATATTCCATTGGCAAAGTATTATCATCTCGTTGATCTTGCATGTGGTCGTGTAATTGCCGTGGCAATCGTAGATGAGAGCAATCTACAGATTCCTGCTTCAGCATCAACGTTGTAACCTTCTGGGCATCAGGTTCCTCAGAATTTGCTGTAGTATTGTTGTTCTCAGCTTCACCGAGTGTTGTCGCGGCATTGCTCTGTTCAGGCTCATCAATCATTGCCGAGGCAATTTGTTGTTCAAGCTCATCATGTGTTGGACAGTCTCTCTCATTGGCATCCTCTTGACTTTGAGGTTCTAGTTGTTCCTCACACATCGAAGAGATTTCTTTGTATTGCTCCTTATCCTCTTGCATTGGGACGTCAGTATCCCTAGGAATGAATTGTTGGTGCATGTTATCCATGACATATGTGGATCTCCCCAATTGATCTTCTGAATCCCCTAAGGTTGCATCCCACTGAGCTATCCTCGTATCCATAGATTTTGATAGTTCTCGAATCTCTTCAATTGATCCGTCAAGTCTAGCCAAGGAAGCTAGTAACGTTTCCTCCAAGGGATTGGAATGCTCTTGAAAAGGACTACATTGCCATGGCATATCTGTTGTCGCGGCAAAATTGTTATGGTAAAAAATTTTTTTAGCTTTTTGACCATACCATGAAGAATTTTGCTGCTGGTTCCCTCTATGGTCCTCCATGTAGTTATATGCACCAAAAATGTGAGGGCAATTTTCAAACACATGATGTTCTCCACACATAGCACAAGATTTTTCCACGGTATAAGTTCTTTGGGCTTTTCTCGGTTGGTATAGGTAATCATCAAAGGGTGCAAGGAACTCTTGATTGGATTGATTCATATCTTCCAACATCATCTCTCGAATAGATTGGCTTTTATTTCCCAACATGTTGATGTTCCTTAACTTGTAGCGCACCTAAATTTTTTTTTTTGATAAAACAAACAAAAAGAAAAGTTAGTAAAACTAAGAGAAGAAAAATGCAATAACAAAAACAACTAACACCAATTGCCAATCCCCGGCAACGGCGCCAAAAACTTGTTGCGTGTGATAAGTGCTACGCAATTGTGCAAGTATACACGTCGCAAGTAATAAAGTGATATGAGTATCGAGTATCGTCTCCACGAGGATTGGTTTGGGCCACTTTGCTTAAGTTTCTTGACTTTGTGAAAAGTAAAAACACAATTAAAGGATTGTAGGTGTTTAACTAATAACTTAACTAGAAAGCAATAAAGTAAAAGAAAAGATGAGATCGAATGAGAGAGAGATAGGCCAGGTTATCGTGAGTTGAGGTGTGATAGCCGATTGGATCGTCTTGGTAAAAGAGTGCACGGGCAACTCTCGTTTGCCGTGGCAACTTACAACGGGTTGCCTTGGCAACTAATCGATGGTTGCCTGGGCAACTAGTTGGGCAACTACTTGGGCGTCGGGCAGCAACTTCAAGGAGTGGCGGCAGAGCGTTCTTCAATGGTTTCTTCTTATCCCTAAGTCGAAACTCTAGCTACTTGTGCATGCCTTGATAATACATCCCTGCGTGAATCAAGGGTGAACAACAACCAATCTTGCGCTCCTCTTAGCCGTTGAAATCCTTAACTTATTCCTAAGCCGGATTAATCTTCACCATCAATAGATTGAATAAAGACCATACTCATTCGTTTCTTGAATCTAACTCTCCCGATATTAGATAAATGGATGAAGTTACGAGATCCTCTCCCAATTCACTCGCAAACAATAATAAGAATCAAGAATGAGTAAACCTTGAATAGAAAAGTGCAAACTCTTATTACCTAAACAAAAACCAATAGTTTCTCACAACAACAAAACACAATAACCCCAACCAATCAAGTTAGTTCATGGTTGGGTTCAAAAGATATACAAAGAATAATCCCCAAACCATGAATCTAATAGAAGCAAAGAAGAAGAAGAAGTCGAAATTTCCCCTCCTTGCTATCTTGTCGAAATTTCCCTCTTGCTCTCCCTCTATGGATTGTCGAAATCTCCTTGCTATTTATAGGGCTAGGCCAAAGTCCTTCTTTGAGGAGGAGTTTGAGTTGGAATTAAATTATCTTTAAAGAATATAATTCTTTATTATAATTTTATTCCTATTAGAACTTCTCCTATCCTCTTGGAATTTAACTCTTCTTTAATCTCTGCATGGCAATCAAATTCCTTTGGGCTTGGGCCTTGCTCCATGTCATCTTGGGCTTGTAAAGTCATGAATTTCGACATCCATATTGTTTTTGGTCTTTGTCGACAAATGCCATGGCAACTGGCTCGGCGTCTCCTTCATGCACTGCCCTGGCAACTAGCTCGGCATATCCTTCATGCATTGCCCTGGCAACTAGCTCGGCATTGCTTTGGCAAGTGATCCTGCACATACACACACAAAAACACACCAAAGCAGCATCTATTTCCACAAAAATCACCAAGTTATGTAATCAAGCTCAACGATTGAAGGAAACATGGATTAATGCATGAATGGCTAACTATGCAACTAATATGAGCCTAAGTCTAACAATAATATGAGTAAAAAGGGTAAGAAAAAATAGTACTTTTGAACACTTATCAAAATACATCATGAATCTTGCTTAATTCTGGCAGTAAGGCTGATTGATAAGCCACTGGTTCAACTCTTTTCAAGATCTCATAAGATCCAATGAACTCGGGATTAAGTTTTTTTCTACCAAATCGTAACACCTTCTTCCAAGGTGAAACCTTTACGAACACTTTGTCCCCATCTTCGTATTCAACATCGTTTCTCTTCTTGTCTACATAAGCCCTTTGTCGATCCGCGACAGCCTTGATATCATGCTGAATCTTTTTTTTTTTACTTAATCCCTCATTTCTCGTATCAAATTAACCCCTCCAGCCTTTGGTTTATTTTGAATATTTTTGTCCTGTAACTTGAACCAATTAAGAGAAGTTTGACACTTTCTTCTATACTGTGCTTCAAATGATGCCATCTTGATGATTGTCTAATAACTATTGTTACTGGTAATCTTATTACAAATTCCATTGTCACTCATTCTCACATCCATCGGGAATAGAAATAGGCTGAATCAATCTAGGAGGTACTTGATATTCAGCTTTTACTTGTTGGCATGTCAAGCATTTTGTCATAAATTTCGAAATTTACCATTTTTCATTCCTAGCCACCAATACCAGGTTTTTAGATTTTAATTCATTTTGCTACTTCCAAAGTACATAGTTAATGGACTATGACGAACTTCAGTCAAAATCTCTTTATTCAAAACACCATCATCAGGAATGTAAACTTTCCTTTAATAATATAAGCAACTATTTGACTTAATTTCATAGTCCTTTGTTTCTCTTAATTTAACTTGCTTCCTCTTTTCAATACATTTTTCATCCGAAAATTGCAAATCATTGATTCGATCCAACAAAGTTGGTTTTAGCTAAAATTCTACTGCTAATGAACCATCTCGTCTCAATGAAATTGTGCATTCATTGTGTACAAAATAGAAAATATCTTCCAATTAAAAGCATCAGCTGCTACTTTAGTCTTCCCGAAGTGATCGTCTATATTATCCAATTAATTCCCAAGAAACTCTAGACTTCAGAGACATTTTTTGGTGCCACCCATTCGAGAATGGCTTGTAATTTCTTGGGATTAACTTTTATTCCCTCTGCCGATATTACATATCCAATGAAAGTTACTTTTGACAACCAAAATTCACAATTTAGAAAACTTTGGATAAAGTTGTTTATCCCTCACAGACGGAATGTCTTCAATCTTCTTAGATGATATTTGTGTATCCACCACATAAATTAAACACGCTTTACATCCATTGCATAACAACCTTTGAGTTGTTGTTGCAGAAATCACTGACTCTAAATAGTCAGTTCTTTCTTCCATAATGATTACTTCAGAACTGTTGGGCCCTTGAAGTACCAACCTTTTCTTTTTACATTTCACCTTTGCATCATATGCAGATAACTTAATCCATTCCAAGAATAACTTTAAATTCACGGAATGGAAGTTCCATTAAATTCATCGGGAACTTAATCCCTTGAATTACTAATGGACATGTCTTACATATTCTAATCACCCGTGCTCTATGTCCAAGTGGGTTACTAGGAATCACTGTAACACCCTCAATGTATATTCGATATTCGAATACATATTTAAGATGTTACTAACTGGTTTACACTAATTTTTAAAATTTAGCTTGTAGTTTAATCCGTTCTCAGTTTTAAATTAAAACTATGTCGTCTAGAAGTAGCTAGTTTTGACCCTGTATTGATTTACAAAACTTATAATTGAGTTATTAAAATAAAAATTTATAACTTAGGGTAAAAACTATGTGTACTGCCTAAACCTTTTCTTGATTATAAAATTTCTACACGATTAGGGTTAAACTATAATTAATTGTACCAAAGTTCAATGCTACTATTAGCAAACTATGCTTCTAAACTTTTTCATCATAAAAGCATATATTTAAGTTATAAACTTATATTTTAAACAGTTCAACTTTAAAAATGTTTACATGCCCACTAGATATCAAATTATGATAAAGATGTACTTACTGTATCTTATTGTAGTAACTTGATTTTTCCAAAAGAACAGCTCCTCCTTGTTAATTTACTTTAGAGAACCTACGTGTGAAATAAAACACACGCTAAGTACGAACTTAGTGAGGCATTTAACACATTTATTATAACTTGAAAAGATGCAATACAGTGTGTTATATAGAAGTGCATTACAATTTCTATAAGATGGCAAGCATTTCACAACATTATAGTATCACATATCATGACTATCTTAAGAATCATGTCATCATTATTCTATGTTCGTCTGGTACTCACATGAATAATAATTTCTTTAACATAAACATGTTCTCAAATGATTCTTATCATCTATCAATTCTGTCATAGAATCATGATATCAATGATTTGTGATCTTCTAGTAGTCATACTTTCATCATCCAATCATTTGCATATCTTTTCCTTTATCATAGTCATACTTTCATCATGCAATCATTTGCATATCATTTCCTTTATCATAGTCATACTTTCATCTTGCAAACATTTGCAAATCATTTCCTTTATCATAGACATACTTTCATCATGCAATCATTTGCATATCATTTCCTTTATCATAGCCCAAAGTATATTATATGAGACCAAAAACTAGTTGGAGGGCAAATTGGTCATTTGGCCATAAACGTGAGAGCTAGGGAAAGAAAGAGAATTTTTTCCAAGCTCGATTCAAGCCCGAAACTCGGTTTTCAGGTAATCTCTTCAACTGCAAAGCTGTTCTACTCTTCAAGCTCTATCTTTTGATGTCAATAATTCATGGAATTCATGCTTGATTGATGAGAATTTACATGAGAAAGAAATTAGGGTTTATGGATCAAATTGGGGGTTTTGAGATTTTATGATTCCATGATTGAATTCAAGTTGAAATCAAGTTAGTATGATGTTAAAATCATGATATTGAGTTGGGATTTAAGTTCTACATGTTTAGATTATTATGAAGATGATTAGGGTTTATGGATTTAAGTTTAATTTAGGGTTTGTGACATTAAATTAATGATTTAGTAAGCTTGATTTGTTGTTTGGAAGCAAGACCCTAAGTTAATTTGATAGGGACCAATTCGGAAATCTTAAAATTTAGAGGACCAAATCTGAATTTGTATGGATTTAGTGTGTATTTATGTTATTAAGGATGTTGGAGATGTGAAATTGATGTTAGAATGCTAAACCGATGTTAAATTGAATTAGTGACCATTTTGACAATTTGTCAAAGTTAAGTGACCAATTTGGAAATTAGTTTTTGGATAAGGACTAAATCTGACTTTTAGTTGTAATGATGGAATTAAGGTGGTAATGTCAAATTGAGGACTAATTTGCAAAGTTAAGAAAATTGGATCCTTACCTTTGCATTATTAGTGACCATTCGATAAAGAAGGAAAATTAAAGGGAATTATTTTTGAATATTTATTTGATGAAGAAAGTGATACATTAGTGTTCGAAGCAAGTGATGGGACTAAATTGACAAAAAGAAAAATAAGAAGAAGTTAGTATAAATTAGAAGTTTATTATGGAAAGCTATGTAGAAGACTGGTTTTGGCAGTAAGTTTGAAAATTCACCATAAATTCTATAAAAACGGTTAGAAGGTAAATTTTATGCCGATATAAATATTTGTTCCTCTAGTTTCGCCTCCAACAAACGGAATCTGATTCCGAGTTTTGAGTCAAAAGATATGAATTTTTAAGTGACGAAAGGTCAGAAAATAGAGCACCAGTCTGTTCTGAATTCCAGCATTGTAATTGACTTTGAAAATTCGCCATAAATCGTACAAGTTGAATTTGGACTAATAATTTATATGGTTGAAAAGCTTACTGAATCTAGTTTCTTTCAGAATAAACAGAATCAATTTTTGAGTTTTAGAATATTTTATAGAAATATTTCTTTAGAGGTAGTGCAATCTGTCAGAAAATGAGAGTTGATGCATTTTGTATCTATGGTTAATTAGTAAGCTTGAAAGGGGTTAATGGAAGTTCTAAATGGTCATTAAAGACCAAAAATGGGTTTTGGACAGTAAAAGGAAGGAAAAACTTTTGGAAATTTTGTATATTCGAATGACTAGATTCGATAGCATGTTTAAAGTATTGTTAGATTTGAATCTAACGAATGTTATTTGTATTTATATGATCAATGAAGTTTGATTTGGATCAAAAGAAGGGTCGAGGTATTATTAAGGAAAGGATCGAGTAGAGCTTAGTGAGGCAAGCTAATAAATGGCCCAGGTGAGTGCATTTTTACATATTTTATATATATAATAAGAGAAAGAAATATAATATGTCAACCTAGAATGATTTGAAGAAAAAGAATTTGAATCGAAATTGATATATTTTACAATAATTTTTAAATGGTTTATAATGATCTTTACAAGATATTGATGCTTTTAAATCATAATGATCTTTACAAGATATTGATGTTTTTAAATCATAGGGATTATCGATAAAGGAATTCTAAGAGGAATTTTATTCTATGAAGATTTTCGTTAAGTATCGGGAAAATAGACTGAGTTAAGAAAATTCAGTCTAAGTCCTTGGAAAAGGAAGTTTTTATGGGATAATAGAGTTTATTTCCCGAATATGGAAATATATAATTTTCGGAATAAATCCAATAGCTCGGAAAAGGTAAAATCGCAGTAGAAGTATTTTATGAATATCGGGAAATAAGATCGAACTGGAATTTCAGAGGCTGATCCAAAAGCCATGAAAAAGTCATAAAATACTATTTTATGAATATTTTATTATATTTGGTTGGATTCCAACTAGACTTAGTTGAATTTTTACAAGAATGGCAAACTAGTAAATAAAAACTAGTTGGAGGGCAAATTGGTCATTTGGCCATAAACGTGAGAACTAGGGAAAGAAAGAGAAAAAATTTTCCAAGCTCGATTCAAGCCCCGAAACTCAATTTTCAGGTAATCTCTTCAACTGGAAAGTTGTTCTACTCTTCAAGCACTATCTTTTGATGTCAATAATTCATGGAATTCATGCTTGATTGATGAGAATTTACATGAGAAAGAAATTAGGGTTTATGGATCAAATTGGGGGTTTTGAGATTTTATGATTCCATGATTGAATTCAAGTTGAAATCAAGTTAGTATGATGTTAAAATCATGATTTTGAGTTGGGATTTAAGTTCTACATGTTTAGATTATTATGAAGATGATTAGGGTTTATGGATTTAAGTTTAATTTAGGGTTTGTGACATTGAATTATTGATTTAGTAAGCTTGATTTGTTGTTTGGAAGTAAGACCCTAAGTTAATTTGATAGAGACCAATTCGGCAATCTTAAAAGTTAGAGGACCAAATCTGAATTTGTATGGATTTGGTGTGTATTTATGTTATTAAGGATGTTGAGATGTGAAATTGATGTTAGAATGCTAAATCGATGTTAAATTGAATTAGTGACCATTTGACAATTTGTCAAAGTTAAGTGACCAATTTGGAAATGAGTTTTGGATAAGGACTAAATCTGAATTTTAGTTGTAATGATGGAATTAAGGTGGTAATGTTGAATTGAGGACTAATTTGCAAAGTTAAGAAAATTGGATCCTTACCTTTGCATTATTAGTGACCATTCGATAAAGAAGGAAAATTAAAGGGAATTATTTTTGAATATTTATTTGATGAAGAAAGTGATACATTAGTGCTCGAAGCAAGTGATGGGACTAAATTGACAAGAAGAAAAATAAGAAGAAGTTAGTATAAATTAGAAGTTTATTATGGAAAGCTATGTAGAAGACTGGTTTTGGCAGTAAGTTTGAAAATTCACCATAAATTCTATAAAAATTGTTAGAAGGTGAATTTTATACCGATGTAAATATTTGTTCGTCTAGTTTCGCCTCCAACAAATGGAAACTGATTTCGAGTTCCGAGTCAAATGATATGAATTTTTAAGTGACGAAAGGTTAGAAAATAGAGCACCAGTCTGTTCCGAATTCCAGCATTGTAATTGACTTTGAAAAATCGCCATAAATCGTACAAGTTGAATTTGGGATATTAATTTATATGGTTGAAAAGCTTACTGAATCTAGTTTCTTTCAGAACAAACGGAATCGAATTCCGAGTTTTAGAATATTTTATAGAAATATTTCTTTGAAGGTAGTGCAATCTATCAGAATGAGAATTGATGCATTTTGTATCTAAGGTTAATTATTAAGCTTAAAATGGGTTAATGGAAGTTCTAAATGGTCATTAAAAACCAAAAAAGGGTTTTGGACAGTATAAGGAATGAAGGAAAAACTTTTGGAAATTTTGTATATTCGAATGACTAGATTCGATAGCATGTTTAAAGTATTGTTAGATTTGAATGTAACGAATGTTATTTGTATTTATATGATCAATGAAGTTTGATTTGGATCAAAAGAAGAGTCGAGGTATTATGAAGGAAAAGATCGAGTAGAGCTTAGTGAGGCAAGCTAATAAATGGCCCAGGTGAATGCATTTTTACATATTTTATATATATAATAAGAGAAAGAAATATAATATGTCAACCAAGAATGATATGAAGAAAAAGAATTTGAATCGTAAATTGATATATTTTACAATAATTTTTAAATGGTTTATAATGATCTTTACAAGATATTGATGTTTAAATAGCCCTTTGTATGATTATTGAGATTCTTGGTATAATTGGCATGCCAATGAGGTGGAGTATAGTGATACAGTGACGTTGTGTTCTACAGCTACGACCTAGTGATACAGTGATGTTGTATAAGTGTATAACAGTTATAAAGTGAAACAATGATGCTGTGTTTCTACAACTACGACCTAGTGATACAGTGATGTTGTATAGGTTTACAACAGTTATAAAGTGATACAGTGATTTATTATGGCACAACATATTAGTTGATGCCGCACATGTGCATACTCAATAGTGACTCGCGTGCCATGCATTCTCAATTGCATTACATTGGACTATGAATTGAATAAAAAGTAACAAGTACAAGTGATATAAAGGAAAGTGAAAAGTGGAAGTGATATGATTCAAATGAAAACAAGTGATTTACTGGATATTTGATTTGACATGACATTGCCTTATATATGTATATGAGATGTTGATTTTTACAGGTTACATGACAGAGGAACGACTTCGATAAGTCATTCTATACGATTCTAAATTCTTATATGTTATATTCAGTATTTTATTTATGATGCAATTTTTATTAAAATTAAAGTTCTTTACTTTGATTTATAAGTTTTGCCTCACTAAGTTCGTACTTAGCGTGTGTTTGTTTCACACGTAGATTAAGATGGAGTATTTGAAGAGGAGTCGAGCATGCTAATCAAGCTTCAATCTGCAAAACATCAGTAAGATATTCAAGCTTATGATAATCTCTAGTGGGCATGTAATTATTTAATTGCTAGTAGAGTATGATGCATTAAATTAGACTAAATGATAGATAAGTAATCAGTTTTGATGATGAATCATATATGGATAAAGCAAAATAAGGCATTAGCATTGTAACAGAATAAAGCCAAGGTAGAAAGGATAATTACTTTGCTAATAAGAATAATCGGTAATCGCGTAAAGATTTTAAAGTCAAGAAAGGGCCTAGATAGCGAACCTAGTTTTCGCCCTGAATTGAACTGTTGTTTTTAATAATTGCCAAATATGTTTTAAAATAATTAATTCAGGGTTGAAACTAGCTAACTGCACATAGGCTGTGTTTTCAAGAAAACCGAGAAAGGGTTAGATTTACAAACTAAAATTTGTAAATACTTGTAAAAATAAATTTATAAGTTGGGATTTCTTTAAATGACTCCGTAACATCTTTAATGTATATTCGATTTACGAGTATACGTTAAGGTTGTTACAGTATCGGTGCGCATAAGCCTATACTGGTACGGGTTTTTGGTTCTGGAAAGATACTGTATCTGAAACCCTTATGGGTATCGATACGGGATGAACCGTATTGGTACTGGCGTGCAGAAAACTTCAGTTTGGATACGTAAAAACGTTTTCTAGCCTTCCAAAACCAGTTGAAAATATCTCAAATTTATTTTCAAGTTGTTTGGACTTAAAATCATTTTTAAAATCTTTTCAATTTAGTCCAAAACTATTTTCAATTATTATATTAAAACAAAATTCCTAACAATGTATATATTTATATGATATGTATGTATTATAATGTATAACCTAATATATTTTTGTTTTTAAGTCTATACGCTTGTTACCCATGTATAAATGTTGAATATTATATAGTATTTTACATCGTTTTGTTACATATACTAGTATATTATATAGTAATTTATACTATAGTTTCATTTGTAAAAACGTATATATGCCTTTGAAAAATGTGGTTTGATATATATATATTGCTTTACCGTTGGTTTCTATTATTATGTATTATATGTATTCTTTTTCTTTATATCTGCATGTGTATATATAATATGTGTTTATGTTTATTTATTTATATTTTGTTGGTTACATGTGTATATATTTGTATTCTAAATTTATTCGGTATCCTTTTATTCGGGAGTAAACGTGGCTAGTACCAAGCGTAGTGGTAGTTGTTTTTCGGTTTACTCTCGAATAACGGGGCCCTTAAAATTCACTCGCATGTATAACCAAATTTCAATTTAATCGTCACTTTAATTCGAAAAATTTAATATTAACAAAGCGGTAATTATTTTATTTTTGGTACCAATTTTTTGGGCGGTGTGGGGTGCCAAAACCTTCCCCATCCGTAATTGACTCCCGAACCCATTTTTGATCGAATATCTGGTTTTTTATGGTGTCCGACCTACCCCAGTGGCCGGTGGCGACTCCAAGTTTTACTATTTTCAAAAAATATGAAATTTTAAAGGACCTCCCATTTTTTCCAAATATTTTCCCAAAAAACGAAAGGAAAACTACTACTCATTTTTAGCGATCCCAATCGATTTCGAAGAAAGAGAGGTCGCTACAGCTGTATCTACATTGGGTTTGGGTTGTGCAGGAGGAAGTTATTGGCGGATTACCACATTGAGTAGTACGGGTGAGCAAAAATCGACTCGACTCGAAAAAATTAATTTTTTTACTCGACTCAAGGCAAAAAAACTCGACTCATCTTGACTCGGCTCGAAATTTTATAAACTCGACTTGACTCAAAAAAATTTAAAATAAAGTTTGAGTTGTAAAATAGAAATTCGAATAACTCGAGTAACTTAAAATTTTTAGTAATTAGTGGGTTTATTTTTAAGTTCGATTCAAGTCCCTCAATTTTTCCTAATATATATATGGGTTAGGATCCACGTACATTATGTAAAACTCAACTAATTTTACACTAATTCATGGCCATTAGATGGGTGAAATGGATGGATGAGATTAACTCCTTACTTTTTTTCCCCAAGTGATAATCTTCACATATCCTACTTTTAATTTCTTTCATCCATTTCACTCATCCAATGGTCATGGATTAGTGTAAAACTAATTGAGTTTTACATAGTGTAATTAGATCACATCCTTATATATGTGTGTGTGTGTACCGATATAAAAAAACGAAGAAATATATGCCACATAAGAAAAAAAATGAAGAAATATATATGCGTATGTTATATAATTAGAGAAAGTTATTTAAATTTGACTCAAACCGTACTATAACATTAAATGATTACAATTAAATTTGTATAGGAATTAAAAAAACTCGACTCGACTCGAATTTCATAAACTCGAATCGAAAAAATTTCAAATAAAGTTTAAGTTATAAAATATAATGCGTCAACTCGAATAACTTAAAATTTTTTACTCGACTCGACTCAATTGAATGCTCATCCAATCAAATAGTGGCTCGCACTGTTATTTATTTACGCCGATTCACATTGTTATTTGTGTCATTTCTCGTACTGTTGTTTCTTTGGGTCGGCTCGCAATGTTGGGAGGCATAAGGTTGAACTTGGGTCTGGGGGACCCCCACTGTTGGTGTTAGTGGAGAACTATGTAGCTGGGCCTACAAGCATCCGAATTTAGCACAGTGTTTAAATTGCGAGATTTGGGAACCATTTTACTATTTATCAATCTTGACTTTATTTTATATATTTTAGATCGGTTGGAGGCACCTTTGCTGTTATTAAATAATTTGGTCGCTGCATTTACCATTGCGTTTATGTAATTTTATGATTTTAATTGTACATTAAATTTGAGTTCACGTCGATGACCAATGTGACTCAAGATTTAATTATAACGTTTAGGCCGAGTCTAGAGTGTTATATAGTTTTTATGTTCATTCAACCGCATCACGCAATCCACATATACAGAAGCACTTATATCATATGAAATTGTAGCAATGCATAGAAAAGTCATGTATTGATTGATTTATTAACACTATTGTTCACATAAAACATTATGCAATTATAAATCATCACATACGTGAATTCCCTTATTCCATCACTGTAGACTCAAAGAGTTGCTTTGATTAAAAAAAACTCAGAGTTATCAAAGTGTAGCATAATGCTAACGCTCTCTTAAGTCTGCTACTATTGAAGCTCGTGGATTCTTGTCATGTATACATCACATTTTGTATATTAAAACGGTAGTCATATCATCACATGTTGAAATTTAATGACGGTAGATCAAATCACTTTTTCATGTAATGTATTGAACTGAAATGAGATATACAACTGAGAATCACTTAGTATGTAATTTAGAACAGATGGTTTTTTTTTTTTTGAAATATAAAATATTCGATTAAATGAAAAATCGAAACAAGTTCAACACAGGCATGTGCTTCATTAAAAAACCTCCCTAGACTTAGGTGGAGGAAAAAGAGTGCAACATGTCAGTGTAAATGCGAACCGAGCCAACAACAAACCACTGCTCGGACAAAATATTCCTAACGAGCCAACTCCCAACCACAATCATCAATTTAACATGGAAAGATATAGGATGATTAGTCTATTCCTAAGTTTTCAATTAACACAATGTGTTACGCATACTTGTAACAACTTAGAACACTTGTTAATTTGATTTCTGCACTAAATTGAAACCTTACAAAAGCATCAATTTATCCTTCGACTTTCTAGTTAAGACTCCAATGTTTCTGATTCTTCATATACACAAAATATCATAAAAACATGTCACTATACGGCCACTAGGGAGCCGATTTGTTTCGAAAGGGGAAGAGTGTTGATTGAAACGAATTATTTTGAGCAGATTGATGAGATGGTGAGGCTCAATGTAAGTGGACATATTTTTCGCGTAAGAGTTTGGGAGATTGAGTCTGTGCCGGTTGTTCCATGTCAATGTGACGATGAAAGTGAGATAGAGAATAAAAATGAAGGGAGGGACGAGAATACGGATATACAAGGTAGGGCGATGCAAGATAATGAAAAATTGGAAATTGGTAACAATGATGATTTACCGTTAAAGAGTCGAGCGAATGATATTGATCATGACTGTAGTTTTGCGGATGAGCCGAAGAATTGAAAGACTAATAACCTATGGGATGAGGGCCGGCAGGAAGACTTAAGGGTAATGGAGTTGTCGAATGGCTCAGATTTGAAATAGATGGAAGAAGAGCTGGGATTGGTGGTTAGAAGGGATGAACCGATTGAATCTCTAGCCGTGGGGATGCCGTTTGAGGCCTGTGTGAGTGTGGGCCTTTGTGTGAAATACCGAGGGCTCATAAGGCAACAATAGTTGAGCTTAATGGGGAACCTAGACGAATACGTCATATGTCAGAAATTGTGCTCAGTAACCTCAATCCTATAGAACAAGAAGCGGCAATTGAGAAGCGTGGGAACAAAGGCAGAGGCGGTCCACAGAAGAATACACCACAAGAACAATGGTTGGAAAACGGTTCATTATCATCATCGGATTTTCAGATAGGCGTCAGTTTATCCTGAACGAAGTGCATGCTACCTTAGACTTGGCCAAATTCATTAGAGCTACTACAATCGGTAGAGAGGAAGATATTGTGAAGGACATCGCCCAAATCATTGAAAATCAAGGGAAGGTTTAATGACAGGAGGAGATGCGAGTACTTTCATGGTATATTCGTGGATTAGAACACAAATAGTAAGTAAGGTTTGGTGTCAGGTGTTTGGTTTTATGGTTTGTTTAGTTGGGGGCATTTTATTATCAGGCTTTTGACTTTTTTTCGAGGTGGTTCAGTAATTTATGTGTGTGGTGCTTATATGTTCTCTTTCATAGAGTGTGGTGAGGAGGTATTCATTATAGGGATTGCTCTAAGGCCTCTTTTTAATGAGATGGCGTGGTCTTGCTTTCGTTATGAATGGGTGTTGTTGTGATCTTGCTTTCTCGCTATAGTGGCTCTGCTTCCGTACTTGATGCTCATGAATGTTTTCTTCACCTTCTCATCACATGGTGGTTTCGGTCATCCAGTGGTAAGTGGTCTACCATTCGCCAAGTCGATGATTCTTGACTTTATTGTTTCCGTGAGAGTAAGCGTCTTAACCTAGCCCAAATCATGTTCGTCGAGCTTATCTTCCTTGTTCAAAACCGTCATACCACCCTTGTCACATCTTTTACCTATGGCACCGCCTTGAGTTATATGTTCCACAAGCTTGGGATTGATTGCTCTTATGATTTTGGATTGCCTCTCACCGACCCCGTCGATGATCATTCTCTCTGTCGAGCTAAATTTACCATCTACAATGGAGAATAGATTCGTATTTCGGATCTACTCGATGATGTTCAACCCAATCCAGTGGAGAATGTGCCTATTGCTCCGGTTGCACCACTTGCTTGATGGGAAGTTTGCTACCATGAATACTCGCTTTATCTAGATGAATACAAGGTTTGATACTCTTGATGCTCGTTTCAATTCCTTGGATGCTCGAGTGACTTCCATTGAGAACCGTTAAGCTTCGATGAACATGACTCTTACCGCGTTTCATGGTGAATGGCTTAGTCACTCTCTTGGTGATGATGGCACGGTAGATAAAGACAATGAAGACGCTCCTTAGGCTTTTGCATCTCATCCATATCATATCATATTACGATTTGAGTTTTATGCACCTTTGCTTTTATTTGAATTCCTATGACATTATGTTATTTGCTTTGGTTTATGCCTTTAGGTTTAAAGTTGGATTCCCTATGTTGCTTTGAATATTTGCTTTGAATTTAATAATCCATGTTGTTTAATTATGCTTGGAGTTCTTTATTGTTTTATATCTTGTCTTTATATTTTCCCTATTGATTTTTTATCTAACAAAAAGGGGAGATGAATGAGATTAAATTTTTAAAAAGATTTTTCAAAAATACTATCTTTTAGCCTTAAAAAATGGAGAGTAATTTCAAAAGACTTAAAAATTTATTTTGGGTTTTGTTATATCAAAAAGGGGAGATTGTAAAACTAATATTTGATTTTGATATAACAAGAAATTTCAAGGACCAATTTGTAAAATTAGATAAATTTTTAAGTACTCAAAAAGACTCACAAATTAACAAGGATTCGAACTTAAAAAATATTTCTAAGTCAAAAACTTAAAACCCCAAATATTTTCTAAGTGTTTTGGTGCTTGAAATAGCCAAGTTTGACTTAGGAGTATCTATACGCCTTTGGCCCTATCATACGGTTTTTAGCTACTGGAATTTCAATTTAAACGAAATGGCTATAGGGTATCAATACACGTGTAGATATATCGATACGCCATTCAACCTGGGAACCAAATTGGTCTTCGAGTATTGGTACGGCTATATGCGTACCGATACGGGGTGTTAAGATTTTCCAAATCTTTTGTAATAAATATTCGACCGTTGCCTTGTCAGTTTATTGGAATCACAAACTTTGAAAATTGGTTATAGCGTACCGATACCCTCTTAGGTGTATCGATACAATTTTTCGTTCACAACTTTCTCAGATTCCAGTGAGCAAAATTGGTACCGATACGATACGTACCGTACTAGTATGCCTTTGTAAAATGAGCTCCTCGTATCGATACGTATTATCGTGTATCGATATCCCATTGTACAACGACTTTTTTCTTCTTATAGCAGGTACCAATACCGAAGTCCGAGTATCGATACCTAGTGTTGGCAGACATCATTTATTACGAAAAAAATGCAGTCGAACATCTCTATTGATGATCTCAGCTACCCAAACGGTTGAAATTCAATGAAGGGATATAAATACAAGTCTCCAAAGTTTTAACAACAACTATTCATCAAGTCTAAAGCATTCAAGCACATATCCAACAATCTTTGAGCCATTTAGAGTCAAATCTTGTAACCCACTTGATAAAGCTTATTTGTAATCTTTTGATTCAAGTTTTGGGGTTTGACTGAACTTTGTATTGGGTAAACATTCTACCTTTGAGAAGATTTTCAGTTTGCTATCTTTCTTCTTGCAAAAGAATGTTTTCTCAAAGCTTTGGGATAGAAGCTTTGAGTGTGAAAGGTTTCCTCTTGAACCTAGAAAATGGGAAGAAATTCTTAGTGAATTTGGGAAAACCCTTTGTGGGAAACTAAGGTAGTGGATGTAAACCATGTTAGAAGGTTGAACCACTATAAATCTCTTGTGTTCCAAATTTTTTTCATCTTTCCAATTTGCTTCCACAATTTTTTAAATTGTCAATTTATCCCCTCTTGGCCTTTCACCATTGATTGATCATCCCAACACTTAGGATGCAAAAAGGAATTTAAAAATGAAGTAAAGATGAAGAATGGAAAATTCTTCCTTCCCTAAACCCCGCTAAAATTTTAATTTTGTCTTCTTTTTTTTTGTGTTCTTGAGCTCAAATGGAGCTCCAATAATAAGAAAGAAGATGCTTAATTGCTTACCCTTAAAGTTTATAGGTGGCTAAGTTTTTACCTTTACAAGAAGCTTTAAGCTCTCAAAATTGAGGAGAAATGAGATAGATGGAGGAGGAAAAAGAAGAAGGAAACAAAGTGCCAGTGACAACGTGAGTGAAACAAAAGGGTGCTCAACTGTTTTTCCACAAAATTTCACGTACAAACAAACCTGAAATCAACCTTGTATTCTTTAGTTGGGCAATTTGCCTCCTAGGTCCTTAAACTATGCAATGCAATTCACCCCCTCTCATTTTGGGCCAATTTCAATCCAATTTAACTAGTAAATTATTTACCCAACAAACCGCTAACACTAGCCAATCGGGTCATTTAAGGTTCAATTTGCTTCTACAATTTTTTTTAAATTGTCAATTTACCCCCTCTTGGTCTTTCACCATTGATTGATCATCCCAACACTTAGGATGCAAAAAGGAATTTAAAAATGAAGTAAAGATGAAGAATGGAAAATTCTTCCTTCCCTAAACCCCGCTAAAATTTTAATTTTGTCTTTTTTTGGTGTTCTTGAGCTCAAATGGAGCTCCAATAATAAGAAAGAAGATGCTTAATTACTTACCCTTAAAGTTCATAGGTGGCTAAGTTTTTACCTTTACAAGAAGCTTTAAGCTCTCAAAATTGAGGAGAAATGAGATAGATGGAGGAGGAAAAAGAAGGAAACAAAGTGCTAGTGACAATGTGAGTGAAACAAAAGGGTGCTCAACTGTTTTTCCACAAAATTTCACGTACAAACAAACCTGAAATCAACCTTGTATTCTTTAGTTGGGCAATTTGCCTCCTAGGTCCTTGAACTATGCAATGCAATTCACCCCCCTCCCATTTTGGGCCAATTACAATCCAATTTAACTAGTAAATTATTTACCCAACAAACCGCAAGCACTCGCCAATCGGGTCATTTAAGGTTCAATTCAACAAAGAATATTGACCCTGAAATTCTGGTCATTACGTACAATAACAATAATAATGACATTTTTTATTCTTTTATTTATTATCTTTCATTCTCTTTTTTATTTTATTTTTCTCTATTCTTCTATTGTTTTATTTCTCTCTCTATTTATTTTATTTCCTCTATGTTTCTTCATAAATTTATTCTAGTTTATAACATAATCGAAATCATAAGAGGTTTTGAAGATATATTGAAGGGATAGTTCAAGAATTAGACAAGTGTAGGTCCAATTCTGAGTGCGATCGGCCGAGCGCATATCAAGGTGGAAAACACTGAGGTGTAGCTGGTCATAAGCCCAACCCGTCAGCACTCAGCTTTGGCCTAACTACACCCAATAATGTGCATGTATTTTTAGGTAAACCACATGCGTCTCTCAAGTCTCACATATTCGTTCAACGGTCTAAGTAGATATTAATTTCGTTGAGCCGGGTGAAATTACAAGGGCGACAGTTCTCCTATCAGGTATTTAACACTACTGCATTCCAAAATTCTGAACCCGATAATTTAAATAAACTTAAATAACTCTTACCAGTTAATCCAAACACATGGAAATGGTGGTCCAAAGGCAAATGTTATTGGCCGAGGTCCATATCCAAGTAACGCAAGTATAAAAAATTGTTGGGAGAAAATGACAAATGCGTTTTAGGAGAAAGAATCCAGAGCCAGAGCTGGGTGGCAAAATCTCTCTCAAATTACATCCGGATTTTTATCAGCTTAAGTAATACATGGCATATAAAACTGTGGCTAAGAAATGAAGTTTTGGATAAGCCCTACTTGGCTTAGTTTTCTTCTCATCGTCATCATATCTTACAGTCGCCTTCCACGTCTTTATCTGTCGTAAAAATATCTAAATCAAAATTACTTCAATCCTTCAAACAAATAAATCAAAACAATATAAAAATCAACTTATAACCAAATATGAATCTAACATTTTAGTCACAAACTGCAATAAGATTATGCATGGAGCGTCGTTACTTAGTCATTATGATTGCATGGAGACAAGGGCGGGTGTTAGCAGACGAGATGGAACCAAACTAAACCATGTCCGAACCACAAAAATTTTAAAACTGGCTTCCATTTCCAGCCACCAAAAGCTTACCCTCACCCAACGCCACAAACAAAAACCTTAGCTAACTTTACATTGCAATATCACCCCCTCTTCTACTAACAAACTTCGTCCACAGCAAAAAAGAAACAAGGGAAAAAAATGGCAATGGCAATGGCGGTTCGACGCCTCTCCTCGTCCATCGACAAGCCTCTCCGTCCTTTCTTCAATTCCGCTTCTCTCTATTACATGGTTTTTCTTCTTCTTCTTCTTCTTCTTCTTCTTCTAAATTTGCATAGTCATTTCGTTTTTTAATCCTTTTTTTGTGAGTGCAGTCTTCTTTGCCAAATGAAGCTGTGTACGATAAGGAGAAACCTGGGGTTACTGTAAAGATCTTTATCTGTTTTGAGTTTCAATTTATTTAGTTTAGATTGAAAATACTCCTCTTTTTTTAATATTGGATTAAAAATCTTGTTATTTTTATCTCTATACAGTGGCCAAAGCAACTGAATGCTCCTCTTGAAGCTGTTGATCCTGAAATTGCTGACATCATTGAGCTTGAAAAAACCCGCCAATGGAAGGTTACTTCATATCCAACTTAATTTACCACCTTTTCAATTTTGCCTAAGTGCACCAAAATGCTGAAATATGTAGTTTTTAGAGTTTATAATTTAGTTGAATGAAATATGATTGTGTTTAAAGGGACTTGAACTCATTCCATCGGAGAACTTCACTTCGCTGTCGGTGATGCAAGCAGTCGGGTCTATCATGACCAACAAGTACAGTGAAGGGTACCCCGGTGCTCGATACTATGGAGGGAACGAGTATGTTCATCTTTCTCCATGCTTTCATTTCGATTCTACCTATATATTGCTTTGGCTGTCCTGTTTGATATTGTAAATGAGACTATGAAACTGATTAAGCTAACTATAAAGATATTGTAGAAGAAACAATAAACCAGAAAATTAGATTCTCCTGAATGTAAAATTCTGTTGAAATGAACATTAGTTGAAGTATATATAAATACCAAGCATATACAACAATTTATTTTTAAGTTTCATCTTTTAGGTACATCGACATGGCGGAGACGTTGTGTCAGAAGCGTGCTCTTGAAGCATTCCGGTTAGATCCTGCAAAATGGGGAGGTAAGAGATTTCCTGTAATTTCATTATGGCTAATTTATCTTGTTCTGTTGATGCTAGAAGAAACAACTTTTGTTTCTGTTTTGAACCTTGGTTCATCCAACTTTGTTGTATGGTAGTGAATGTGCAGCCCCTGTCTGGTTCTCCATCAAATTTCCAAGTTTACACTGCACTCTTAAAGCCTCATGACAGAATTATGGCACTTGATCTTCCTCATGGTGGCCATCTCTCTCATGGTTATCAGGTACTTCAAAATTCCATACCTAATTAGTGATATTTGAAGGCAGTCTTAGGAGCTTGTCTTGTTTGTATAAGTATTTCCCGGTTGTAGCTTGATGCTTACAGTTTTTTCTTTGTGGTTGCTTAGACGGACACCAAAAAGATATCCGCTGTGTCTATATTTTTCGAGACGATGCCATATCGGTTGAATGAAAGCACTGGCTATATTGACTATGACCAGGTATCATTCAAAACAGATAAAATTCACCGTGTGATTGGATTCCATGATAGAATACTTTCTTGACATCCAAGTTTTTAATTGCAGTTGGAGAAGAGTGCAACTCTTTTCAGGCCAAAATTGATAGTTGCTGGTGCTAGCGCTTATGCACGGCTGTATGATTATGCACGCATTCGAAAGGTGACCTTTTTCGAATTATTTGAAGTCATCCGGCTAAGATTGCCAAATTTGTCATACATCAAAGTTCATGTTCTTGACCCCATTCGCTGCCACATTTGTTATGCATTAACCAGGTTTGTGACAAGCAAAAGGCAATAATGTTGGCAGACATGGCGCATATCAGTGGTTTGGTCGCAGCCGGTGTCATCCCTTCACCTTTCGAGTATGCTGATGTTGTGACCACCACAACTCACAAATCACTTCGTGGGCCTCGTGGAGCCATGATTTTCTTCAGAAAGGGGGTGAAAGAGATTAACAAACAAGGGAAAGAGGTTAGCTGCTGGAAAGTAAACTTTACCTCTTTCAAGACGAAAAGTGGAACAAAATTTAGGCCATTGCTCTTTTTCCTGCAGGTTTTGCATGATTATGAAGACAAAATCAACCAGGCTGTCTTTCCCGGACTTCAAGGTGGTCCACACAACCACACAATTACCGGTCTAGCTGTTGCACTGAAACAGGCGACAACTCCGGAGTACAAAGCCTACCAAGAGCAAGTTCTCAGTAATTGCTTCAAGTTCGCACAGGTATCGTTTGCATGATGTAGCAGAACTTGTTATGCAACAAAGCATGGAGAAATCTCTAGTTAGAATGAACCAGTATACGAGGAGGCGCGTGTTAGATAATTTTAAACAATAGACATAGGTTTCTCTCTTCTCAAATGCAATTGTTTTAACAACCAAAATCTCCCAAATTGCAGACTCTGGCTGCAAAAGGATATGAACTTGTTTCTGGTGGAACAGAGAACCATCTAGTTTTGGTTAATCTGAAGAACAAGGTACGAGACCGACAATTTTGTCTATGGCAACTTGTTTCGATGTTCTATTGTGCAAGGAAATACTCTTTACTAATAAGATGCTCTTTTATTGAACATTTTCTACAGGGAATTGATGGCTCCAGGGTTGAAAAGGTGTTGGAAGCGGTTCATATTGCTGCAAACAAAAACACTGTACCCGGAGACGTGTCTGCTATGGTTCCTGGTGGCATCAGGATGGGTAAAGACTCTAACTAGTAGTGTTGTGCTCGCTTGACATAATCTTATTCTGACAAATCTGATCCGGTTCCATTTCAGGAACCCCGGCTCTTACGTCTAGGGGATTTGTTGAGGAGGATTTTGTTAAGGTGGCAGAATACTTTGATGCTGCTGTGAAGCTGGCTGTTAAAATCAAGGCTGAAACAACAGGTTTTGCAAGCCTTTATTCCCTCTTATTTTACTCTTATCTCTGGGACTTGTACTTGTTATTCTATGTTATGCAGAATAGGCATATGATCCTCCTACAGTCTTTGAAATATACAGAAAACCTATACCTTATCTGACACTCAGAGTCCAAGTAACATAGTATTCTGCTAATCTTCGGCTGCACGCTGTTGATTTCTGTAAACCAGGGACGAAGCTAAAAGATTTCGTGGCCACGCTGCAGTCTGCTCACTTTCAATCTGAGGCTGCAAAACTCCGCCACGATGTCGAGGAGTACGCAAAGCAGTTCCCCACAATTGGATTCGAAAAGGCAACCATGAAGTACAATAACTGAGCGACCCAGGTACTACGCATATGCCAGTATGAGATTTCTTAATCGTGGAGGAGGACCATGAATAAACTATATTGGCAGGCCAATTTGTGTTCAATGTAAATTAAGTTGTTATGGGTCTAAAATGAGAAAACTTTGATTTGAATCTCCACTAAATGTGTATGCATACGTACAAACATACATATTTACGTAATACTTTCCTTGTTACTCTCTAAAATTTGATTTATATGGTAGATGCCAGGTTGATATTACTAAAGAACAGAAATACTCTCTGAATTAATCTTGTAGTATTGCAAAAATTAATTAAAGGTTATTTATATACATAAAAAAAAAACATAAATCATCTTCCTTTTTACTGTTCTTATAGATGCTTTAACACTTAAAAAATAAAGTTTAAGGATTAGGATTAGGATTAAGATTAGGGCTTTGAAAATTCACAAACAAACTATATTATATATGACGTCCACATTGTTCAGAGATGTTATAAGATATATTACTCAAACAACGGCAATATACATTTAAATGACAACAAGATATTGAACAAGAAATGCAACTATAGAACTGAATAAAACACACTATTCTAATGAAATAAGATTCGCGAACTACGAAGCATGAGCCTTTCCTCTATGTACTCTATTAGGCTCAACACAATATGATACTACTACACAATATGTTCAACGAATACTCGATACAAGTACTCCCATGAGTTATTAATCCTAATTATTGATTCAACAAAAATCCTTGATACAAGAAATCTTATCTTATTTGTAATATTGATTTTCCAAGTAATTCAAATAATAGTTGGATTGAACGATACATTTTTGAAATTAACTAAACATCTACAGAGAATGAGAATTGAGTGTTCAAAACAGTAACGGTGGAATGTAAATAAAAATAATTAGGTTAAACATGCTAAATTTCCAAAATAATTGGTCAAAAGTCAAAGTCAAATTTAATATCCGATCTGATCAACGATCAATTGTCAATGAAGGTCAAAGGGTCAAACATAGTTTGAATATGACGGGTCAGTTCGAATCTAAGTTGGGTTGGTTCTGATCTAGCGGGACGAGTAGTTTGGGTCAAAATGGACCAAGGCGAAATGAGTTATAACCAAAGGTATGACGAGATTAGGTCTTGAAGATTTGGTACTAAACCAACCAGATTTTGGAAATGATACAAATTTAGAGGAGAGGTAATGGGCCTAAGTTCAGGCTGCTCTAATGGGTCACTTACATTGAGCTGGGCTTAGATACAATAGGAAAAAAGTTAGGGCACTAGATTTTGATGACGACGACGAAGAGGAAGGCTAGGGCGACACGTGCTTAGCACGAGGGTGATATTTCAGCTCGAAAAAAAGAAGAAAAGAAAAAAAGAACTTATGTACTAGAAACAAAATCACGATGATAACATGACAGCTTGAAGGGATTTCAAAAGGGAATATGGGTTTCTAATCTTTTTTTCACAAAAGGGAGCTCGGAGGCAGATTTTCATCCCGAATGACCTACATCCTTTAGATCTTATAGTTGTTTTTTGTTTGACTACGCTATGTGGCACCTTCTTGGTGAACGTTTTGGGATTTACAATTCAATGTCTATATTTTTTTAACAAATCTTAATCTTAATTTTAATTTTATTTAAAGAGAAGGAAAAAACTCTAAGAGAAAAAAAATAAACGCTCTTAATAGACCTCATTACCTAAGAGAATATAAGGAAATAACGATGAGGAGCTTGGTAAATTTGCCAAATGTACTTTCTCGAAAATTTATGTTTTTTAAAAAGCTTAATTCAACACTAATATCTCAAATTATATTATTTTAGTTAGGTGCTACATTATTTTTAATTGAATCGTGTACATAGAATATAAGCTTAAAGGTCAAATTGGCCCTCAACCAAAAATAAATTAAAAAAATCAATTAAGCCCTTATGAAAAATTTTCACTCAATTTAGCCCTCAAAATTCAAATTGCACCCAATTTAACCCCTCCGTTACATTGACCATGTTGACCGTCAATACCTTCTAATGGGCAAAGATGGAAGGACACGTGGCACACTCTAGAAAAAATTCAAAAAAAATCGAAAAAAATAAAAAAAATGTATAAAACTATAAAAAAAATTCTTAAAAATATACAAAATTATAATATATATATATATAAGTTCATAGAAATTATAAATATTAAAATATTAAATTAATTTATTTTTCCTTATTTTCCTTTATTTTTTATAATTAAAAAATATAATTTTTTAAATATTATTTCATTATAAATATTTATATATATTTGTAACACCCCCTTCCTGGCCTGCTAGAGAACCGAGTTGGAGTATGTTACCGATGTTTGATATAGTAATCGGTATAATATTTTAATCAATAATCAGTAATTTAGTGATTCAAAATCATTACGATATTTATCGATAACATAAAATGATACTATAACAATACGGTGAGGGCGTTAATTCGAAACGGAGCTATAATTAATAATTTATGACTAATTTTAAACTTTTACAAGTTTTAGGGACTAATCTGTGAATTCAGTAAATTGGAGGTCTTTTTTCTAAAATTAAACTTACCAATGAGAGATTCAAGCTATAATCAGTGAGCATATCAATTTTCATGCTAATCTGAAACCATTTACCCATTCAATTAAGCCAGTTATTAGACGGTGACCATAATATAATTTTCTAGAATTATTCCAGTGATCTTTAACAAAATTACTTTTATCGGTATCAGTACTCGGGAGGTAGTACTGATATGTCACTATGGATTTTTAATCCAAACCTTAAATCGGTATAGGTACAGGTTAAACAGTATCGGTACTCCCTTATCAATAATTCATTCGAACCTAAAATTGGTATCGGTACAGGCTAAGCCATACTGATATGTGTGCCCTAATGACCAAATCGAGCCAATCAGGGTATCGATACTAGTTTGCCGGCATTGATATACCTTGATATAGTAAAATTCCAGTATTGAAATTGTGTACCAGTACCACTGTAGCAGTATCGGTACACCTTGTTAACCATGACTAATAATGCATACAGGTATTGATACGCCATTACTCGTATCGGTATGCCCTGTTTTGTAATAGTATTTTTAGTCTGGTTTTTATGCTTTTTGACTAGCCGCACTATATCTAAATCCTATGAAATTTTGTAGGCAAGTTTGTTTAGCCTAATCTATTAGCATGCCAAATTTCATAGCTATGTGAATCCATTTACTAGGATTTTACCTTTTTAGGCCAAATATGCAATTTTACCGCTTTTAGCCAATCTCAAAAGTATCATCTTAGGCCCTTAAGCTTACACAACCACACACAACATATATATACAACAAAATGGCCAAAATGACTTAACAAACTATCATGCCACCATACTAGGAGTTTGTAGGGACGATAAACATTACTCTAGGTACCGTTGTGACTTGCCAAAAACCTTCAACTTCCTAATCTCTTGCAAAAATATTTTTTAACCTGAAAAGCGTGAAATGAAATGCATTAGGAATACTGTAACACCCTAGTTTTGGGCCTAGGAGTTTTCTAGGTGGTTTAAATGGTCCGTTGGATCGGATTAGGGGATTCGAGTCAGTTTCATGATTTAATTCGAAACAAATATTTTGGGTGAGATAGAAATATGGACATTTTGGTTAGTGACCAAAATGTAAAGTTTTAAAACTGTTTTTAGTGATTGTTTTGTAAAAGGGTCAAAACTTTGAATATTTAAGGAGCTATTTACTCAAAGTCTAATATCATACTTTTTCCCTTAATTGATATTTTAAATGATTTTAAAATAATATAAAAGGCTTGGATAATTAATTAGATAATTAAAAATGTTTAAACAATTTGACGTAACTAACTTTTCTCAAAAAAGGTTTTTCTCTCCAATTTTCTCCAGCCAAACACTTCTTTTCTCTTCAAAATTCTCAAGTAAAATCTTATTTTAATTAATCTTTTGATTTCAAATGGAATTATAATGATTTCCCAACAAAATCTAATTGTTTTCTCATTGTTTTGTTATGTAAATTATTCAATTAAGGGGAAAGGCAACCATTAGAGGTGAGGTCCGTTCTTCTCCTCTAATACAAGGTTCTTTATTAAAATTCCCAAGTTATTGATCCTTTATATATGAATTCTAACTTGATTCGATGGTTTAATTATGGAAGATTTGTTAAATCAAAGTTAAATTGATAGATTTTCGAATGGACTCTGTTTTGTTGAGTTATTGATTGATTTTAATCATGATTTTGATGTTTAATAATGTTAATAAGTGGGCTTTAACATTGGAATCCCGAAACTATATGAATCTCTAATTTTCTAATTTGATAGTTGTGAGTTTTTGAGATGTTGTGGATGTTTTATGAATACTGAAGGTATAAGGATGTTGTTGTTATGTTTTAGGTGTTGATTGATGTTAATTGGTGGGTTAAAATGTTATGTTCTGGCTGGGTTAAGTTTGGAAGATGTTTGGTGTTGATTTCGATTGTTGTGGAGTCAAATTGGGTAGTGGATGTTAAGGATTTGTGTTGTTGTGTTGTTGAATACATTTTGATGCATTGTATCCTCTGTTTTTGTGTTGATAAAATAGGAGAAGTTGGTCCTCAAGCTTAAGCGATTATTTCGAAAGCTTTGGAGGCAAGGTTACTGTATCGTCAAGCGAGGTTTTGCGTGTCGATGAATGAGAACGAGATTTACAACTTTTTAAAGGTTTGAAAGTTGTGTTTGGGAGTTTGATCAAGCTTGAAATGCTAGTCTATGCTCGAAAGTAAGTAAATGATGAATTCTCCCTCGAACTCGGTTTGGCAATTAGTTTTTATGCTCTTGTTTAAATGGTTTAATTACTCACTGTTTATGCATGGTTTGATACTGGAAATTGATTACATAATGATGTTGATGCATTTCAAAGTAATGCACGTTTTGTTAATGCTTATGAACATTGGTTAATGCAAGGTTTATTGCATTGGTTAAATGATTTTGATGATGCGTATGAAAACAGTGAGTTCTTGTTAATAAAATGAATTATATTGGCAAGTGATGGTATGAAAATGTTTAAAAAATGTTATCGAATATAGTTGCTGGCTATAGGATTGATAGTGCACCCTTGGATGTTGAGGGGTTTTGATTCGTGTACCGTAAACTTCATCCGAGTACCCTAATGGTTGAGGGGTTTTAATCTTTGTACCGAAGACTCCCGTTAGTGGGTTATGCTGTAATAACCCAAATTTTAGAAATCTAAAGGTCAGGTTTGATCGAGGCATGGCCTCGTATTTGGGTCATGTTATTGGGCTTGTGGGAGCCCTTGTGCTATCTTGTGAGTTGGGCGTGTGGTTGTTGGGTTGGGTTGAGAGGAGTAAAGAGGGGTAAAATGGTAAAAAGCTAATTTTGAAGGGTGAAAAGGGGAGAGGCTTGCTTTCTTCTACATATTGCAGGAGGTGAGATCACCCAGCTTTAATATCATCTTCCTCCTATTTTAAATTCTCTCTCTCCCAAAAACACCACCATCAAAGGTTAAATTTTGAGGGTTTGGGTTAAAAATCACGGATTGCTATTTGAGGGAAAGTTGTTCGGCTCCTAGAGATCTATCGATCAAGGTAAAGATGGTTAGTTTTGGTGGAGAAGTGTGTTTTGGTAGAGGTTGATGAGGGAGAACGAGAATGGGCTTTAGGAGATTCATTCTCGCATAGGTTTGTGTTTTGACTCCCTTAATTCCCCCTATAATGTGGTAACACGTTTGGTAACATCTCTTGTAGTGAAAGAGGTTAGGAACTCTTCAAAGGATCAAGGGAAGAGCAAGGCTTGAACCTGTGGTTAAGGGCTTCATTCTTAGCTGTGGAATCAAGGTTAGTACACTACTAACTCCTATAGTTTCCTGGAAATCATGAAGTTAAGCTTTGAAGCATGATTTGGTGTTTTTGGCTTTGTTATACCTTGGGTGATCGTTAATGGTAAATCATGGAATCGATGTTGTTATGGTCTAAAATCAGAAGTAACCCATCTAATATCTTTTCCATAACTTGTAGGAATAATTTGGGGCTTAACCATATAGGTTAAGTAGGATTTCTAGGTGATATCTGAACCTAGGGTTAAATTTTTTAGCTCGCGCATCAATACGCTTTATTAATAAAAATGAGGCAAGTAGTGAGGGGCATACTAGTACGACTCTCTGTGTATCAGTACCCCTTGCATGATAAGAATTCTAGTAATATTTTTGTGTACCGGTACACTTAGGGCGTATCGGTACCCATTATTACATTGCCTGAGGGAGGCTTTCGCGTACCGGTACACGAGGGTAGGGGTACCGATACGGGTTAGGATCGGTACAAGATAGACACGTACCGATAGTGAGTATCGATACAGAGAATTAGCATATCGATACGGTTTGGCATACTTTTTCTTTTGAACCTAAATTGAGTATCGGTACTCGTGAAGGAGTATCGGTTCCTAGAGAGGCGTATTGATACCCATATAGGAGTATCTATACTACTGGGAAATATGCCCAAGAAATTTGAGTTTGCGTTTATGGGTTTCATAATTCGAGTCAAAGGGCCTTGGGGCCTTTTAAGGTATAAAATGAATATATTGGGTAAACCGTGTGAGGTAGTAACCCATAGGGATCCTAGGTGGATCAATCAAGGCTGTGTGGTGGCTAGGGTCATTGCTGTGTGCTGATGGGACGCCTATGTAGTCGAGTCATCCCTTGTTGTTGAGATTTTGGATACCCTAAAAGTGTGTTGCAATACCTTGAAACTCCCGAATGCAAGATCCCAAAGCTTTGTGGATGCGGGCCTCATTCGAAGATGCTTGATAAGAGATTTTGAATATAGATGTGGGATCCCAATGCTTTGTAGACGCGGGCCTTATCCCCACCAGTGTAGGATTCCGATGTTTTGTGGACGCAGGCCTTACTCGTAGTGTAGGATCTCTATGCTTTGTGGGAGCGAGTCTCACTCAAGTGTAGGATTAAGATGCTTTGTAGACACAGACCTCACTTAATGTTGTTGGAGTTAACTGTGTGATGCTATGTAAACTTATGAAGTACTTGTATGAGCTGTGTGCGTGATCATACATTCATGATGCTATGTGTTTAGGCGATTATGGTAAGCGCCATTATTATCTTGCCATGATATCATTCATGTTGCATTGCTTTATTTATGATTTGCATGAAGCATGGTTGAGTGGCGGTGTATCTACTGAGCTTTGTTAGCTCAGCATTCAGAATCGTTGTTTCCGTTTACAGGTAAGTAGGTTGCCACGAGGCTTGAAGAAGCACCATCAAGACTCAAATTTCAGCATCGACTCTAGTTATTGAGTACAAATACTAGATGTAATAGGCTATGTATTTCGTAGGACCCTATATGTAATTTGTAACTCTTATTTCGTATTAAGTGGTCAAAGTTGAATGTTTTAATATTTGTAATTGGAGCTCCATGAACACTGTTTTGAATATCCGAATTTAACTATGTTTTCAATGTATGGACTTACGTTTTTATTGGACTTAAGATGTTTTGGGCTTGAAAAAGAAAAATTTTAATTGTACGGATTTTGGGCTTAGGTCCCAAATATGACATCCGGATCAAGGGTGTTATATTTAGTGGTATCAGAGCCAGTATTAGTCAATTTTAGAAAGTCCCTGGGGAAGTCTAGAGGAGTATATAGGTGTCTAACGAATACATGCCTGTGAGTCGAAGTAGTACTTGTTTTAATGCTAAAATTCGATGGTGTGACCTCGTTTGTTTTTTGTGCATAATAGAATCATGCCAAGAAGGGCAAGAATCGATGAGAAAAGTTTATCTCCCGAGAAGGGAGTTACGATGAGGAATATATGCTTGCCACTGAATATATGTCAGAGGATACAGTTGATCGGGGAGTCAACTATTTCTCACATCTGAATTGAGCTTCGCACCGAATTGTGAGGGCTATACTAAGGGCATCTGCTACCCCTCGTGAGGCATCTGTTGAAAGGGTAAGAAGGCATAGTGCTACAAATTTTTATAGATCAGGGTGAGATAACCCTGTGCAAATGAAATAGTGGTTGCAAGATAATTGTTGGATTATGAGGCAGACGAGATTGAGACCAGAAGACAAGCTATCATGTGTTTTGTTCTTGTTGAAGGGCAATGCTAGAGAATGGTGGAAAATAGTAGAGCTTGGGTGGCACCCTAATCAACCATCTTGGGACGACTTTCTCAAGGAGTTCGAGAAGAAGTATGTGGCCGAGGCTCACATTGATACCTTGAGAGATTGGTTCAATCATCTTGTGCAAGAGAACCGATCAGTCTTTAAATATGAGCAAGAGTTCCTCTAGCTGAGTAGGTACGCTCCTCAGTTAGTCGCCACTGAAAAGATGAGATGTAAGAGGTTCTTGAAGGTATTGAGGAAAAAAATTCAGACTTACCTAACTGCTACACCACTGAAGGTGTTCTTGGAGTTGACTACGAGTGCCAAGTCTCTTAAGATTGTGTAAGGCTTAACATATGGCCCATCTAGTGGGCAAGGGAGCTCGGGTGGGAAGACCCAGAACCCCTCCAACAACAACTTGTAGACATTCTCTGGAAGGAGCAGAAACTGGTGGAACCATAATAGAAGAGCCTCGAATCAGAGTTCGAGATCAGACTGGAGATCTGAGTCAGCTAGTCATAGGAGGCCATCTTCGTCTTTGTTTATGATGAGCCCGGAGGGTTCACAGATGAGTGCGGGCGCACCATTTTGTAATCAATATGGATGCAAACAAAGATGCGAGTGTTGGGGAGCAGTAAGAGTTTTTTACCAGTACGAATCACTGGACCATTTCATGAAAGACTGTCATGTAGCTACTATGACCTCTCTAGATCAGGTTCAGAAGATTGTGTATCCAGCCTAGAGGGGTCGAGGATTTGCTCGGGGAGGAGCGAGTCAAGTGTCGAGAGGCACCTTCTAGTCTACCTCGAGATTGCCAGCTAGGCAGTATACAGTCAGGGCTCATGAAGATTATGCAGCTACAGATGTTATCTAAGGTACGTTCACCTTGTTTTTTTATTCTTATTGTTGCTCTTGTAGATTCGGGTTCCACCCACTCCTATATTCGCAATGGGGTATTCCTACCAAGGATGTTGAGGTAGGGGTCCATGTGATTAGTCATTTGGGTTATGATGTGTTAGTAGATAAGGTATATCGAAGGTGCCCGATTGAGGTTTAGGGGTCGTTGTTTCCAGCGAATTTAATGGTTTATCGTTTTAAGAGTTCGATGCCATCTTGGGGATGGATTGGCTCTTTGAGCATAATGCTAGTTTGGGATGCAGAGCGAAGAGTTTGAAGCTTCGTGTTGCGGATGGTTCCAAGCTTGTTATGAGAGGTAAAAGAAATCCATGTCTTTCTAGTGTAGTATTGGCTTTGTCAGCTCAGAGGTTGTTGTAGCAAGGCTGTGAAGCCTTCTTGGCCCATATGGTGGATGCAATAATTGAGGGACCAATGCTTGAAAGTCTTCAGACTGTTAATGAGTTTACCGATGTGTTTCTGGAAGAGTTTCCCGAACTACCTTATGACTGTGAGTTAGAGTTTTGAATTGATGTGATGCCGGGTGCAGCACTAGTGTCCATCGCGTTGTATCGGATGACACCAGTGGAGATGAAAAAGTTAAAGAACCAAATCCAAGAGCTGTTAGAGAGAGGATTCATCTGACTGAATGTCTCGCCTTAGGGAGCACCGATCTTGTTCGCCAAAAAGAAAGATAGGTTTATGAGGATGTGTATTGATTATCGGCAGCTTAACAAGTTAAAGATAAAGAATCGTTATCCACTTCTGAGGATTGATGATTTGTTCAACTAGTTGAGAGGTACCCGTGTGTTTTATAAGATCGACTTAAGGTTGGGGTACTACCAGCTGAAGGTGGTGGACGAGGATGTCCAGAAAACTACTTTTAGGACGAGGTATGGACACTATGAGTTCTTGATAATGTCGTTTGAGCTTACCAATGCACCTACATCTTTCATGGACCTAATGAACCAAATCTTTTAGCCATATTTGGATCAGTTTGTTATGGTCTTCATTGATGACATCTTGGTGTACTCGTGTTCAGAAGAAGAGCACGACTACCATCTGCGTGTGGTTCTATAGACTCTGAGAGAGATACGTAGACCCTCATAAGATTCAGGCAGTGGTAGAGTGGAAACCCCCAAGGAATGTTTCCTAAGTCTGCAGTTTCTTAGGACTTATCGGGTATTATAGGCAGTTTGTTAAAGGTTTCTCTATTATAGCCGCACCGTTGACCAAACTGTTGCAAAAAGAGGTCTCATTTGAATGGAATGAGAAAAGACAGCAAAGTTTTGAGAAACTAAAAGCTTATCTCACAGAGGCTCCGATCTTAACACAACCCAAGCCTGGAAAAGAGTATGTCGTGTTTAGTAACGCGTCTTTGAATAGGCTTGGTTGTGTCCTTACGCAAGAGGGTAGGTTGGTTGCTTACGCTTCGAGGCAACTTAAACCGTATGAATGAAATTACCCTACCCATGATTTGGAACTCACTGCAGTCATCTTCGCATTAAAGATTTGGAGGCACTATCTCTATGGACAAAAAGTGTTATATTTATACGAATCATAAGAGTTTGAAATACCTGGTTACTCAAAAAGAGTTGAATTTGAGGCAACGACGGTGGATTGAATTGTTAAGGACTATGATTGCATCATAGAGTATCACCCCGATAAAGCAAATATTGTAGCTGATGCTTTGAGCCATAAATCTATGTTAGACTTGAGAGCTATGTTTGCACGGTTGAGGATGACCGGGGACGGTGGGCTTTTAGCTGAGCTTCAGGTTGAACCTACGTTGGTATAAGAGATAAAGAGAACTCAGGTTTTGGATGAAGAATTGGTAGCATTAATTTAAGCGGTCCTGAGAGGTAAAGCTTCAGACTTTGAGGTACGAGATGGTGGGTACTTGTACTTCAGAGGTCGATTGTGTGTTCCAGCTTTGGAGGATTTAAGGGATCGTATCTTGAGGGAGGCACACCATAGTCCTTTTGCTGTGCATCCGAGAAGAAACAAGATGTACCAAGATCTTTGTCTTTTTTATCGGTGGCCGAGTATGAAAAGAGATGTCTCTGATTTTGTGAGAAGATGCTTGGCTTGCCAATAAGTGAAGGCGAAACATCAGGGTTACTTTAGCCTATCTAGATTTTGCAATGGAAGTAGGATCGAATCATCATGGATTTTGTCACCAGCTTACCAATGACCCAAAGAAAACATGATGATATTTGGGTAATAGTGGATCGTTTGACCAAGTCTGCTCATTTCTTGCCGATACATATGGATTTCACCTTGGAGTGGTTGGCTCAGCTTTATATAAAAGAGATAGTAAGGTTGCATGGTGTCCATCATCGATCATTTTGGATAGAGACCCACGTTTTACAGCTAGGCTATGGAAGAAGATTCATAATGCTTTGGACACCAAGCTACATTTCAGTACAGCTTTTCACCCTCAGACCAATGGTCAATCTGAGCGTGTTATCCAGATTCTTGAGGATATGCTCTGGTGTTGCATTATGGACTTTGCAAAGAGTTGGGAGGACCAATTGTCGCTTGTAGAGTGTGCTTACAATAACAGTTACCAATCGAGTATAAAGTGGCCCCTTTTGAGTCTTTGTATGGGCGTAGTGTAGAAAACCTTTGCGATGGACCGAGCTCAATGAGAGGAGGATCGTGGGATCCGAATTGGTTAGTCAAACCAAAGAAAAAGTTTAGATCATCAAGGAAAGATTGCAAGCGGCCTTTGACCGTCAGAAGGCCTACATGGATCGGAAGCACAAGCACCTTGAGTATGATTTTGGTGAAAAAATGTTTCTCAAAGTATCTCCGTTAAAGGGAATTATCCAGTTTGGATGCATGGTGTAACACCCCCTACCCCGGGTTGGTAGCAAATCGGCTCGAGAGCGTTACTGAGTGCATTACAAGCAAGAACAAGGCTAACTCATCCCTATTAGATGAGTTACTTAACTAGCAAGCAATCAAACTTTTATGACTTAACATGTAAGCAATCTCAATTGCAAGACATTACAGGTTACCAATTAATTCAACTAACATCATCATACAATCACATTCGAATAACCTAAGAGCAAACATGCTTCCATTTTCATTTAATAGTTCCTTAGATTGATACATATAACATTTCATACATAACATACTAAACATGATCAATTGCACATACCTTGATTCCAAGCAAGCCAAATGCCAAGCCTTACCAATTGGCATTTACAATTCAAACTTACAAGATCACATGCAAGACATTCGAATGTTCACACAAGACTCTTATTTCACAAGCTATTCGAATAGTACAAGGCTAGATCAATTTCTTTGAACATTAAATATATACATATCAATATGCGCAACACATACTTTCATTACATAGGATTAGAGTTCTTTACTTGATTTACATTAACAACCAAGATCATAACATGATAAGCCCATTCAAAACATATATATACAAGTTTAAGAATCTAAAAATGCATGCACAAGTCATTATATACAAACTAAGTGCCACCAACTAGGGGAGTACAAAACAAGTATGAACCATGTATTAGCTATGCTTATGTCTTGCTTCGAGCTCAAGAAACCAGGCTTCATGATCCAGCAGCGATCGAATCCTTTATCCTGTGGTTGGGAAGAATGAAAACAAGAGTGATAAGTACAAGAATGTACTTAGTGAGGTAGTAACTAATTCTAACCAATTAATAAGACATGTATCTATTAGCTAAGTTTGAACCTAGTCAAGGTTGGAATCATTCGAATTCAAGCTTTACTAAAACTTCATTTCAAGTCAAATAACATACTCAAGCAATATACACATTTCAATTCAAGTCAAGTACATATCCAGGCAATATACATACATCTCGAGTCAAGTAACAATTAGTTCAAGTTTACATATTTGTCATTTCAAGTAGTCCAACTAGCAAGTTTACATGTCAAGTAATTCAAGTAGCAAGTTCACATGTCAAGAAATTCAAGTAGCAAGTTCGCATGTCAAGAAATTCAAGTAACAAATAGTTCAAGACAAGTATTTAAACAATTCATACTTATTAGCTCATTTATATTCTTTTTAAACAATCCTTGGTTTATAGTTTGACTAGGTAATCAAGTCTCCAACCAACTGTCGCCACAAGATGTACCGTAGTACTGGTCAACCCTCATACTATCGCCAAAGACCACATACGTACCCTCTGTCTGTTGCCAATTAGGGGCCTTAGCCTGGACCGTAGTCCACCCTGACACAATAAGCTCTAGACTCTACGGCATGCCCTTCTACCTATTAAACTAGCAACTAAGGTTGTTTGATTACACTTTATTTATTGAAGGATTTTCAAGATCAAGTATCATTCAAGAATTAATTCAAGCAAGGTATATCAAGGTCAAGCTTAGCCCTTAGGCCAATTGAGCCTTAGCTCATCATTTTGCAATATAACTTGTTATTCAAGTAAAAATTTTACATATGCCATCTTAGGCATCAAGCAAGGTCTTTATTTCATGTCTTAATTCATGTTATCAAGTATTTTCATCATAGAAATCCATACAAGCAAACATTCAATAGTTCACACCAAGGCATCAAGAATTAAGCATTTACACCATAGAGCACTATCAAGCAAGCATTATAATAAGTCATATCCAAGGTATGGAATCATACATTTGTTTTCACTTTTCTTTCTAATTAATTTATCAATTTGCATGCTATTACTTACTCACAATTTTAGTTTAGTTCAATCTTCCATTTTTTTCATATTCAAGTTAAATTAAGATCATTAACATGGCATATCAATGGCAAGAAGATAGTCATGCATATTTGGTTAGGACCTAAGTCCTAACCCTATTGTAAACTACACTCACAATACTCCAAGCTAGCTAGTCTCGCAAGACTATCCCCTTTTTCTTGTCCCTTGAATGCTCGACTTTAGATCCTTCTCCAAAGTCCTCTCCTTGCTATAATAAATCACATAGATAGAACAAGGTCAAAACATGTAAATAACAAAATCATTCAACATAGCAACAAGGTTAATACATCACATATACAAGACCAATAACATCTAAACTGCTGCTACCAGGCAGCAGGTGCACTGCTTACTTAAACGTGCATAACTTTCATTCCGTACGTCGTAATTTCAATTGGTTTACACCGTTGGAAAGCTAACTTAATTTTATTTCTAACCATATAGGCCTTGAATTTTAGTTCTTTTCCAATTAATACAGTTTTTAGCATAAAGACAGGGTAATTTACATCACTGGATAGTTTGCACTGTCCCTAGTGTTTCTTCTCTACAATTCATTCTACAATCCAGAATTTAGTTCTGTTTTCTCCTAATGAATTTAGACATGTTAAGGCATTTTCCATAAAATTTCCAGCCTTAAACCCCCTTTATACAATTTATGGTGATTTTTCAAAGTTACTGCCCAGAACAGAGTTTTCTGGGCAGTTTTCACTAGGCTAGATTTTTAGCTTTATAATTCCTCTAAACAAGATTCTAACATTTTAATTCAACTTATTTTCACGTTTAACTTACTTATCTATGTGATCATAACAAGACAGGGTAGCATGTATAACCAAACATGTAGTGCTAAGTTTAATTTGATCTATTTGATCAACAACATTCCTCTCATTCACCATTTGAGCAGTCCATTACCTAGCTTTAACTAATCCAATTATATGAACTCATTTTACAGCAAGCTATTTACTCTATTCAAGTCTCAATTCACTTATCAATGTGATCAAAATAGGGTAGCATGTATAACCAAACATGTTTACACATTTTCAATTAACAAAACAGTCCCTACATTAAACTAGTTTCAACCATGATCCCTATATCATTCGATGGTCATGCAAACATATTCCCAGAAATCATAGCAACTTAAGATTACAAACACAAACATGCTTTCATGACATTCAATCAATTCTCCACAAGATGTAAGATTCATCATACAAGCATTCAATTTCAACCATTCAAATCTATAACATATAGAATCAAGCATTTTACATTCCTCTTTGATTCCCTCTTGATCCCTAATCAAATCTTCAAGTGAAAATAATCAAATTTCTCTCCAAGCTCTCTCTTTCTCTCTCACTATTCGGTTATGGCAATTGCAAGAATGAAGAAGATTCAAATTTGTTTTCTTTTTTTTTCACCAACATGGCCGACCAAGCCACATGTGAATTTACCTTGCCACATGTATTCCACTATCACATAGTGGTCTAATTACACATGCAAGTTATTATTTTACTCTTGTTTCAATTTGGTCCTTTTAATTTGACACTCTAACTTGTTGGTTATAACATTTTAATCCTTTAGTTATTTGTTAACTAATGTTCTTTCCTCAATTAACTCTCAATTCTTTCAATTTGATTAACACCTAATTCAATTAGTCAATGCCTTAGATAGTGGTAACCTTCTTAGGCCCGATTTAGGGTGTTTCATATGGGAAAACTGAGCCCAAGATACATCAGACCGTATGAAGTGCTTGAGAGAGTTGGACCAGTGGCTTACCGGTTAGCCTTGCCACCGGAGTTGGCTCGTATCTATGATGTATTCCATGTGTCCATGTTGAGACGTTACCGTTCTGATTCTTCGTGCATTGTTCTACTTGAAGAAATTGAGGTAAATGTCGACCTGACATATGGGGAAGAGCCGGTTAGAGTCCTTGACACCAGAGTTAAAGAGCTTTTTCAACAAGTGCATACCCTTGGAATAGCTTTTGCAACAAGTGCATACCCTTGGTAAAAATGTTATAGAGGAACCATGGTGTTGAGGAAGCGACGTGAGAAGTCGAGGACGACATGAGAGTACTATACCCGCATTTGCTTCCAGCAAATAAAATTTTGAGGATGAAATTTTCTTTAAGGAGGGGAGAGTTGTAACGACCCGAATTCTAAAAATTCGAGGGTCAATTTTTATAGAGGTATAAGCCTCATATTTGGGTCGTGTTATTGGGCTTGTGGGAGCCCTTGTGCTATCTTGTGAGTTGGGCTTGTGGTTGTTGGGTTGGGTTGAGAAAAGTAGAGAGGGGTAAAATGGTAAAAGCTAATTTTAAAGGGGAAAAGGGGAGGCTTGCTTTCTTCTGCATAGTGCAGGAGGTAAGATCACCCGGCTTTAATATCATCTTCATCCTATTTCAAATTCTCTCTCCCAAAAACACCACCATCAAAGGTTAAATTTTAAGGGTTTGGGTTTAAAATCACATATTGCTGTTTGAGGGAAAGTTGTGTAGCTTCTGGAGATCTATCAATCAAGGTAAGGATGGTTAGTTTTGGTGGGGGTTGATGAGGGAGAACGGGAATGGGTTTTTAGGAGCTTCATTTTCGTATAGGTTTGTGTTTTGACTCCCTTAATTCCCCCTACAATTTGGTAACACGTTTGGTAACATCTCTTGTAGTGAAAGAGGTTGGGAACTGTTCAAAGGATCAAGGGAAGAGCAAGGCTTGAAGCTGTGGTTAAGGGCTTCATTCTCAGCTGTGGGATCAAGGTTAGTAGACTACTAACTCCTATAGTTTCCTGGAAAACATGAAGTTAAGCTTTGAAGCATGATTTGGTGTTTTTGGCTTTGTTATACCTTGGGTGATCGTTAATGGTAAATCATGGAATCGGTGTTGTTATGGTCTAAAATCGGTAGTAACCCACATAATATCTTTACCATAACTTGTAGGAATAATTTGGGACTTAACCATATAGGTTAAGTAGGATTTCTAGGTAAAATTTGAACCTAGGGTTAAATTTCTAGGCTCACGTACTGGTATTACTGTTTGAGTATCGGTATATCTTAGTAATAAAGGGAGACCAGTTTTGAGGGGCATACCGGTACGACTCCTCGTGTATTAGTACCCTTTGTATAATAAGAATTACAATAACGTTTTTATGTATCGGTATGCTTAGCGCGTATCGGTACCCACTATTACATTGTCTGAAGGAGGCTTTCGCGTACCGGTACGCGAGGGTAGCGGTACCGGTACGGGTTAGGATTGGTACGTGATGAATATGTACTGATAATGAGTATCGATGCGGAAGATTAGCGTATCGGTATAGTTTGGCATGCTTTTTTGAACCTAAATTGAGTATCGATACTTGTGAATGAGTACCGGTACCTAGAGAGGCGTACCGATACCCATATAGGAGTATTGGTACTCACTGGGCAATCTGCTTAAGAAATTTAAGTTTGCGTTTAGGGGTTCTATAATTCGAGGCAAAGGGCTCTGGGGTCTTTTAAGGTATAAAATGAATATTAAAACTGAGAAATAGAGATTTAAACTCTGCATGTGAAATAAATGGCTAGTGACTTGGAATATATTGGGTAAATCGTATGAGGTAGTAACCCATAGGGATCCTAGGTGGATCAATTGAGGTTGTGTGGTGGCTAGGGTCCTTGCTGTGTGCTGATGGGACGCCTATGTAGTCGAGCCATCCCTTGTTGTTGGGATTTTGGATACCCCAAAAGTGTGTTGCAACACCTTGAAGAGTCATGAATACTGGATCCTGATGCTTTGTAGACGCGGGCCTCATTCAAATATGCTTGATAAGAGATTTCGAGCATGGATGTAAGATCCCGATGCTTTGTGGTCGCGGGCCTCATCCCCACCAGTGTAGGATCCTGATGTTTTGTGGACACAGACCTTACTCGTAGTATAGGATCCTGATGCTTTGTGGACGCAGGCCTCACTCAAGTGTAGGATTCCGATGTTTTGTGGACACGAACCTCACTTAATGTTGTTGGAGTTAACTGTGTGATGCTATGTAAACTTACGAGGTACGTGTATGAGTTGTATGCGTGATCATACATTCATGATGCTATGTGTTTAGGCGGTTATGGTAGCGCCATTGTTATATTGCCATGATATTATTCATGTTGCATTGATTTATTTATTATTTCTATGAAGCATGGTTGAGTGGTAGTGTATCCACTAAGCTTTGTTAGCTCAACGTTCGGAATTGTTGTTTCCGTTCGTAGGTAAGTAGGTTGCCGCGAGGCTTGAAGGAGCACCATCAAGACTCAAATTTCAGCATCGACTCTAGTTGTTGAGTACAAATACTAGATGTAATATGCTATGTATTTCATAGGACCCTATATGTAATTTGTAACTCTTATTTTGTATTAAGTGGTCAAAGTTGAATGTTTTAATATTTGTAATAGGAGCTCCATAAACACTATTTTGAATATCCGAATTTAACTATGTTTTCAATGTAAGACTTACGTTTTTATTGGACGTAACATATTTTGGGCTTGAAAAAGGAAAATTTTAACTGTACGAATTTTGGGCTTAGGGCCCAAATATGACATCTGGGTCAAGGGTGTTACATATGCATCGAACCGATGTGTGGGGTTGTGAATATACCTTTGATTCTGGTTGTGATGGCATGAAGTTTTGGGAACACTTGTTGAATCCGTGTATCCGATGTTATGTTTTGTAAAGTGAAATTTGGTTATTGATCACTTGTAAGCCAATATAATTGATGATGTATCATAGATGGATTATGATGTTTAATGTGGTTTGAGAATATTTTACTTTTTAAGACTAGCATTGGTAGTATGCATAGGAAAGCTTCAATTGAGGGTAACAAATGGGATTTTGTTGTTGAATCCATGATACATGTTCTATATGGTTTAATATGCTATTTTAGAAATGTGCATAGTTTGGACAAGGCATGATGTTGAAATGATGGTTTAAAAGTGTTTTCGAAAGTGGTTTAAAATATATTGATGGTGGTTGGTTTTTGAGCATTCCTCACTAAGTCTAGTGTGCTTACACTATTCTTTTCCATCAATGCAGAGAATTAAAGGTTACGGGCAGCGAAGAAGCAAGGAAGGATTTCCAAGGACTTGGTTTCAAAGTATGGTTTGAATATTATATAGAAGTAATAAGGGCAATGAGTCAAATATTGATTTGGGAGGGTTATTTGGTGAACTCCCTGTATGTGCAAGTTTTAATTGTTGGTTTGGATTTGTAAGTGGTTTAGAGTGCTTAAGATGTGGATGGATTTATATTTTGTATGTTCACTAGGGAGCATGCCTATAGACTTTGTGGTTGATTGTGCTAGGATTGCTAGGATTGTTTAAAATGTTGGATTGATGTTGTCAAGCATGCTTCTGATGTTATATGATGTTTAGTTATGTGTTAAAGTTGTTTTGAGTGAGCTAAAGTGCCATATGTTGGACCTCGAGGTCATTATAGGCCTCTATGTACCGATATGGGTACCCAAGGATCGGTACGCGGGGTCTGGAAAGGCTCAATCCTTCAAAAATTAACAAAGGGTATCGGTACGCCTTGAGGAAAGTTTGTGCTAGTGTCGATACATGGGTTTGAGTATCGGTATGATCCCTTCGATTTTAAATAACTGTATCAATACACGGGGTACCGTATGTACGCGTCTTGGTCACTAGAATTCTGAGTTTTTGAGAAATCACAAGAGGGTCGGTACAGGTCAAAGTCGTATTGGTACAGGTTGGTCAACACACCATATCGATACGGACACTCGTGTATAGATACGAGTAGCCATTATGTTTGTTAATCCATATCGGTACGGGCTTGCTCGTATTGGTATGCCTTGTTGTTTTTGTGTATACCAGTTTGCTGAAGTTTAGAAATCTTGTAGTTTAGTACCTTAATGTTATGTATGCAATTGAATGAGTTGGAATAATTGTTTTGAGCTAGAATTTGACATGTGAGTATGAAAGTGGACTAATTAAGGATTGGTAACATAAATTGTAACAAAGATCTTGTAATTAGTAGAAATTATGTTTTGGTCCCTAATGTACGTTTTTGAGCAATTGAACCCCGTTTTTGAAATCTGTTTTCAATGTAACGTTTCTGCTGAAGCATGCACACTATATGAATTAATTTGGTGCATCTAGACAAGATAAAAAGAAAAAAATGGACCGGTTTAGGTTATTAGCCCAGTTTTGCTTCGACAAACCTAATGTGATCCTTTTAGTTCAATTTTGGCTAGGTCGGGCTAAGAGGGTTACATTTGGTGGTATCAAAGCTAGGTTTACAAAAAAAATTAGGATGTTGTCGATGTTTGTATAATGATGATTGCTATACACGATGATTGTTTATATGTACGAAGTTTGAAATATGTCATGTTGGGGTATTTTGGGGACACATTGCCTTATTACTATTGTTAGCTTGAAGCTGGCCTGATTGATTTTGTTTTGTTGTAGTTATCATGCCTTAGATACATTTTTATATGATGCCACCGAGGAGAGAATTGCGATCTAGAGAAAACGCTGCTATCGGAGGGTAGGGAGTAGAGGGTGAGATTGTACATCCTGAGATATTGTCATCTCCTCCGCTTGATCTTCCTGAGGGAGTGGGGCAAGTACCACCTGGTCTTGTGTATGGTGATATGACACATTTGGTTCAAGCGATGACAGAAGCGTTCCAGGCTACGATGGCTAGAGTTCATGTACCCACATCGGCACCTGCTGCTATTGCTAATCTAGGATTACTGTTAGAGCATCTGCGTAGTCTTGGAGGAGTAGAGTTTAGAGGGTTGGTACCCAAGGCATCCGAGGAGTGGTTTGCCAGTACATATCAGATTTTGGATCAGATGGGTGTAATGATGTATGTAAGCTGGGATGTGTTATGTCCCTATTGCAGGGTGATGCCTACAGTTGGTGGACTACTATGATCACGAGCATCGAAGCTGATGATGTGAGATATGGGAAATCTTCCAAGCTGCCTTCAGAAAAAAATATCTAGGAGTTAGATACTTGGATGAAAAGAAACGTGAGTTCATGGCCTTGGTTTAGGGTAGTATGTCAGTATCCGAGTATGAGGTACAGTTCGTGAGGTTAAGTTAGTATGTGCCTGAGTTGGTGCCAGATGAGGGGCATCTATGAATGATTCCGTTATGGATTGGTGCAAGATGTTAAGACATATATGTTGGCCACTGACTATACTAATTTTGACGTGTTGGTTACACGAGCGAAGGATATTGAGCAGAGTTTGGGTTTATCTCGTCGTTCTGGAGGTTCTGGCTCAAAGAAAAAAGCTACAAATTTTGGTTCTGGTGGTGGTCAGTCTAAGAGGCACTGTAATAAGAGGTTCCGTCCAGATGCAAGACATGAAGGAGATAGAGTTAGGCGAGGATCGCACGGATAGAGTACCCAGGTCTGGTCAGTGTATAATGTTTGTTGGTTTGTGGATCGAGAGATCATTTGAGGCAGGACTACTCACGTTTGGCTAGAGAGGGACAAGCTCCTACAGTTGTGGCTATAAATTCTTACTGGAGTTGTGGGTATACAGATTATATGAGATGTGATTGTCCTTTGCTTGCTTGAGGTAGGCAGACATCTACACCTTTTGTTGCACCACCTAGAGGTCATGGGTGCGGTCGATGTAACTTCCAATGGAGGGAGGATGGATAGAGGACTGTAGTGCATACAGTGGCGGTTCGACCCGAGGATGGTAGACCGGCGATGATCTATGCTCATCGTTAAGGGAGGAATGACACGAACGTGATAGCAGGTACTTTTACCTTGCAATCTATGTCATTACTTTCGTTGATAGATTCTAGTTCTATGCATTCATATGTTTTGCATAAGCACGCACATTTGCTTGGTATACCGATAGAAATACTTGATGTGGGTATGCATGTAACACCCTAAAAACCGGCCTAGTTGTAAATCGAATTCCGATAACAAGAAATTTAATTTCTAATAAGTCAAAGCAATCATTGACCATGTGGTAAATATGCATGGGTAATTATGCATTGTCAACCGTGTGGTTAACTCCACATGTATAATAGGTAATTATGCATTGTTAAGTGATATTAGATTATTGATGAACATAGGACCAAAAATAAAAGATTAAGAATTTATTGTGAAGCTATGAAACGTTGTTAGTTGGTACCGATACGACATAGCCCATACCGATATAATAATTAAATACTAGAGATTAAAAGTTAAATAGGGTACCATACGTCATGACTTATACCAATAATAATAACAATAGTAAAAATACAATAAGGAAACGTCACGGCTAAGAAATTTAAAAGCCTTAAGCCACATGGAAATTAAAGGACTCTAATGCTATCCTTATTCCATGTACGTGGAGATACATGGGCTCTCCCTCCATGCCACGTGGAAAATGAAGAAAAAATGCATGGGTATTGACTAATTAGGCATGAGTAATGGCTGGAAAGGCATGGGAAAATGCCATGTGTAATTGCTGGTGACTCATGTTTGTTTCTCCTCACTACATGAGGAATCAATGATACATGGTTTCTCCTCACTACATGAGGAATCAATGATACATGGTTCTTTCATTTCCCACCACGTGGGTAAGAAAAAGAGCCACTGCTCTTGGTTTCACCCCATGTGCAGAATATAGAAATAAATTACATATTACGTGGAGGATAAAGAAAGAGTGTGGCAATTTGATCAGATCGAATAAGATTTTTTTTTTAAAAAAGGGGGCAAGATTCGGAAATGAGGGGGAAACATGGCCACCTCTCCATGCTACGTGGAGATTATGGATTAAAATGGGAAATACATGGCAACCAAGTACACCCTCCCTGATTATGTGGAGGTATGTTCATAGTTTGGTGAAATTAAAACAAAATATAATTGCCACGTGCACCATGTCTCATGGTGAGTTAGCCACAATCCCTTATCTTGGATTTTATTAGATAACAGAATGGGTGATAAAAGAAGGGGAGGTGTTCCTTATTGCCCACCACACGGGCGAGTAAGGAAACCATGGCCTCCATAAATTTTCATATCACGTAGGAAGCCATAAAAATAAACTCCAATAGTTGTGGAGAACATGGAAAATCATAGTATTAGTTGCTCCAATTGCGTGGAGAATAAATGAAGGGAGAGATTTCATATCTTTTCAAAAACAGTACCAAATTCCCTCAGTTAAAAGTCCTAGGAGACAGATTGATTTTAAGCCCTGGTAATACGAGCCTGACACCGCATGGAAGAAAGTTGAGCAAGTGTGAAACATAAAGTTCAAGCTATTGGAGACCAAGATCAAATTAAAGTCAAAGGAACGTTGATTCGGAAGAAAGCAATGAGGAGAAAATCGATTGAGAATTTTGGTTCAAGATATTTCGTAACTTCGGGATATGAGGTAAGTGTAGTCAGAGCCTCGGGTTTGGCTAGGTACTTTCTTAATTTTATTTTTATTATTTATTGCATAGCTAATATGTTACAAGTTTCTATTGCATCGAAACCTCTTAGGAGGCAACATTGAGAAATATTGGTAAGTTTATTGTATTGTATCATTGTTATTGTTATCGTCATTGATTTCATTGAAATGTGGACATATCTATTATCGGACATTGATATTGTTATCTTGTTATTGACATTGATATTGTTACCATTATTTTTATTGAACTAATATTGTTACTGTTATTGTTATTGACACTGATATTTTCACCGTTATTATTATTGATATTAATATTGTCATTGTCACTGAACATTGATATTGACATCATTGTTATCATCGAAAATACTGCTATTGATATTGTCATTGACATTGTTATCGACTTCGATATTGACACCGTTATTGACATTGATAAAGACATTGTATTATTAATAAAATATTAAGGAGAAGTTTCTAGACACTTTAACATGGTACTTGGTATATTTATTGAGACTACAGTCTACGAGTTACGGCTCAAGGGGTGACGACCCTAGGCGAGGCGAAGGTTCAGTTGGAGAAAGTACGGGTATCGAAAGCATTAAATCATTGATACCATTTTGAAATAAGCCGTTGCTTCGTGCTTTGAACTTGTTTATCACCGATTATCGGACCAGAGTTACCTATGTCCAAAAGTGATCCAAAGCGAACAATGTAAAAGACAAGTAAAGACATTGACAAGGTTATTGCAAGAATAAACAAGAACAAGACATGTGAATGAGTTCATGACATCAAGCTTTGAACAATCATGTCACCACAGGCATTGCTCATTTTTATTTCATAGTAGTCATTGTTATTATCTTTATGTTATTGTAAAAGGTCGTTACATCACTAGACAAAGTATGCCTAATGTATTTTTTCCTTGCACCATTTTAGGATTAAGACTTTTGAAGACGTGATCGTGGTTTGAGATTGTAAGTCACACTCTAATATTTTTTAGTAATATATCTTTGTCCCTTATAACTCCTAAAAAGGTGGCATATGGCATGTGAGTATATATATGTACACATGAGGTATATGTTGTGAATTTGTAAAAGGGTAATTAAGATAAGTCTACAAAATTCATAACCATGATATATTAGATTAAGATAAAGAGACATGATTAAATATGGTTGTTGAGAACTTGTATGAATTGATTGATAAAGAAAACACGAAGACTATGTGGATAAGTTATAAAATTGCCATCTTGATGATATGATGTTAGATATGTGTTACATGATAAGGACTAAGACTAAAATGATGTATTTTGTATGTATGTATTGCCCCCATGTTGAAAGGGTCAAAATATAAAATATGGCATGTTGATATTTGGTAATATTGGTAAATTGGCCTAAAACGCTTTAACATGTGAAGACATAGTGAGTGGATTTGTATTGGCATGAAAATTTACATGTATATAGATTTGATGTTTATAAGTTAGCTGGTAAAATTTGGCAATCATTGAACAAGGCTAAGGTCCCTAATTTGCCTAAAAATTTGACTAAATCTGTTATTAAAGGTCTATTCGTACCGATACGGGTGATGACGTATCGATACAGATGTGCAATTTAGGGCATAAATACAAAGACGTATCGATACAAATATTGAAATATCGGTACATATATTTGAATTACTATAGCACATATAGATATAGATATCGTATCGATCCTTGAGATTGACCCCTCTTGAGTTGATCACGCGTACTGATACCCAATATCGGTACGAGCTTAATAAAACTAACAATTTAACGATCATAAAAGGCGTACCGATACGACCTTCAGCATATCGATACGGGCAATCATCACTAGAATTTGAGACCAATAGAATATATCGATACGGATGTACCCATACCGGTACGGTCCTTAATGTTTGTAACTTATTTAACGACCATGACATAGGCGTACCGATGTTTTCTTCGAGTATCGATACTGAGGTAAGTAAGTTAGTTAAAAAGTGATTAATGAAGTTTCTGAATGTTATAGTTTGGTCACTAAATTTTTATAAGGCTTAGTTGAAGGTAAAAATGAACTCAGATTGCTCTAAAAAAATTTATAAGTAAGATATATCTGCATTGAATTCCACATTGGTAATCTTAATTATTGATAAGCCTCTTTAATTTTTTAAATTACAATTCATTCCCAAAATGATCTTTAATTATGATTTTAATTAATTTTAAGTTGATTATTGTATTATCACTCTATATTAATAGTTTTGGATCACTGTTTATTGTATAAGTCATCGTAAATTTTGGCATGATCGTTGTATTATTCCTCGGTAACGTATTCTGACTTGGATTTCTACCGGACCGAGTAGGGGATGTTGCAATGCAAGTAATGAGTTCTTTTAGAGAGACAGTCAATACGAGAAAGTTGTATCGGAGATGTCCTATGATGGTCTAAGGCCATGTGTTTACGGCTAATTTGATGGAGCTGTCGTTTTATGGTTTCGACATGATCTTAGGTATAGATTAGTTGTCTGAGCATCGGGTTGTGGTTGATTTTGAGACCAAACGAGTTTCGTTGAAACTTGTTGATGATTATAAGGTGGTAGTTGTGGGTGAGAATGTTAAGTTCTTGTCCAATGTTGTTTCGACTTTGGAGGTACAAAAGTTGCTAGAATGTGGGTGCCAAGAATATCTAGCTTATGTTATGGATCTGAATGTAGAAGAAGTGCGGACTAGAGATATCCGTACTATTTGTAACTTTCTATATGTGTTTTCGAAAGAGTTACCTGGTTTGCCGTCGGACATGGAGATAGAGTTTTGCATTGAGATATATGTTGGTTTGGCTCCAGTGTCGATTGCACCATATCGCATGGCACCAGAAGAGTTGAAAGAGTTGAAGATGCAACTCCAGGAGTTGTTAGTGTTTCACCGTAGAGAGCACCGATGTTGTTTGTGAAAAAGAATGATGACACTTTGAGGATGTACATCGATTATCGGTAACTGAATAAGTTGAAAATTAAGAATAAATATCATTTGTCACGAATTGGCGATCTAGTCGATAAGTTTCGTGGTGCTACATTGTTTTCCAACATTTGGACATGATGAATTGGGTGTTCCATGAATTCTTAGATCAATTCATAGTAGTGTTCATTGATGATATTCTTGTGTACTCTCATATCGAGGAGGATCATGATCGACACTTGCGAATTATGTTGAAAACCTTGTTGGATAATCAACTTTATGCCAAGTTAAGCAAGAGTGAATTTTGGATTAAAAAGTGGTTTTTCTCGGTTATATGGTTTCTCTAGAAGGTATCCGGGTGGATCCGAAAAATGTAGAGGCAGTTGTGAGTTGGAAGCAACCAGAGTTAGTGACGAAATTTCATAGTTTCTTGGGTTTGGCCGGTTATTATTGACATTTTATGGATGGGTTTTCAAGGTTGCTGCTTTATTGACCAAGTTGTTGCAAAAGAATGTACGGTTTGAGTGGACGAAAGCTAGACAACAAGCTTTCAAAAAGTTGAAGGAAGCTATGACACTAATCTTGATTCAACCTGAGTTAGGTAAAGCGTTTGTGGTTTATAGCGACACATCCTATGGTGGTTTGGGGCATGTGTTAATGCAAGAGGGGAAAGTTGTAGCTTATGCATTGAGGTAGTTGAAGGTGTACGAGCGTAATTATCCTACGCATGATCTCAAGCTTGCCACGATAGTGTTTGCATTGAGGATTTGGAGACATTACCTTTATGGTGAGAAATGTATTGTATACACGGATCACAAAAGTCTGAAGTATATGACGTTGCAAAAAGAGTTGAATCTTAGGCAACGTAGGTGACTGGAGTTGTTGAAGGATTATAATTTGGCAATTGAGTATCATCCAAGTAAGGCTTATGTCGTGCCAATGATTTGAGTAGAAAAGCAGTTGTAGAGTTAAGGGCATGTTTGCGAGGTTGAGTATGAATCGTGATAGATGGTTGTTGGCCAAGTTACAAGTGAAGCCATTTTTGTCACAGTTGGTTAAGGAAAAACAACCTTATAATAAAGTGTTGGTACCGCATGTCAAGGACATTGTGGATAGAAATCCTATGAATTTTCAATTTAATAGTGATGAGGTGTTGTGCTTTAAAGATCGGATAGTGGTGCCTAGTGATGAGAAGTTGAGGCGGATGATTTTGACTGAGGTACATGCTAGTCCTTTTACTATGTATCCCGGTAGTACTAAAATGTATCGAGATTTGAAGGAAGAGTACTATTGGGTGGGTTTGAAAAAGAACGTGGCTGATTTTGTTCCTAGGTGCTTGGTATTTCAGTGTGTGAAGGTTGAACACCAGTTTCCTTATGGGTTGTGACAATAATAGCTATTAGGCTAGTATAAAGATGGCACCGTATGAAGCCCTGTATGGTAGGAAGTGTCGTACACCTTTGTGTTGGGCTGAGGCTGGAGAAAAGTATGTTTCCATGCCTAATGTGTTGAAAGACATGGATGAGAAAGTAAAGCTTATTTTGTGATCATCTGAAAGCGGCCTCGGATAGGCAGAAGTCCTAAGCGTAGAGAGGTTGAGTAAGCGGTTAGTGAAAAAGTATTCTTGAAAGTCTCACCTTGGAAGAAGGTGATGCATTTTAGGCGTAAAGGAAAGTTGAGTCCTAGGTTTATAGGACCGTATAAGGTGCTAGAATACATAGGTCCTGTAGCTTATCGGTTGAGGTTGCCTCCCGAGTTGGAGAATATTCATGATGTGTTTCATGTATCCATGTTGCGAAGGTACCGTTCGGATCTATCACATATGATGTAGTAGATGATGTTGAGTTGTGACCGGATTTATCTTATGATGAGGAACCAGTGGAGATCCTTGACTCCAGTAGTAAAGTTCTTCGTGGCAAGATGATTGAGCTTGTTAAGGTGTTGTGGCGACATCGCAATGTTGAGAAGGCCATGTGAGAGAGTAAGTCGGACATGATTGAGCAGTTTTGCATCTTTTCTCATTAGGTAAATTTTGAGGATAAAATTTCTTAAGGGGAAAGCTGTAATGCTCCGATTTTGGGCCTAGGAGTTTTTTAGGTGGTTTAGACGGTCCGTTGAATCAAATTAGAGTATTGGAGTCAGTTCCGGGATTTACTTTGAAACAAATATTTTTGGATGAGATAAAAATATGGAAAAATAATCTAAAATCATTATTTAATATGGAAATAATTTTGGTAAATTCAATTTTGCAAAAAGGGGTCTTAAAATTGGACATTTTGATAGTGACCAAAATGTGAAGTTTTAAAACTATTTTTAGTGATTATTTTGTAAAAGGGTCAAATCTTTGAATCTTTAAGGAGCTATTTACCCAAAGTCTAATATTAGACTTTTTCCCTTAATTTCCTATTTTAAATTATTTTAAAATAATGTAAACGGCAGAGAGAATTAATTGGATAATTAAAAAGTTTAAATAATTTGACGTAACTAACTTTTTCTCAAAAAAGATTTTATCTCCAATTCTCTCCAGCCAAACTTCTTTTCTCTTCAAAGTTCTCAAGTAAAATCTTATTTTAATTAATCTTTTAATTTCATATGGAATTATAATGATTTCCTAACAAAATCTAATTGGTTTCTCATTGTTTTGTTATGTAAATTCATCCAATTAAGGGGAAAGGTAGCCATTAGAGGCGAGGTTCGTTCTTCTTCTCTAATATAAGGTTCTTTATTGAAATTCCCAAGTTATTGATCCTTTATATATGATTTTTAACTTGATTCGATGGTTTAACTATGAAAGATTTGTTAAATCAAAGTTAAATTGATGGATTTTCGAAAGGACTCTATTTTACTGAGTTATTGATTGATTTTAATCATGATTCTGATGTTTAATAATGTTAATAAGTAGGCTTTAACATTGGAATCCCGAAACTATGTGAATCTCTAATTTTCTAGGTTGTTAGTTGTGATTTTTTGAGGTGTTGTGGATGTTTTATGAATGTTGGAGGTATAAGGATGTTATGTTTTTAGGTGTTGATTGATGTTAATTGGTGGGTTAAAACATTAGGTTTTGGCTGGGTTAAGTTTGGAAGATGTTTGGTGTTGATTTCGGTTGTTGTGGAGTGAAATTGGGTAGTGGATGTTGAGGATTTGTGTTGCTGTATTGTTGAATGCATTTTGATGCATTGTATCCTCTGTTTTTTGTGGATAAAATAAGGGAAGTTGGTCCTCAAGCTTGAGCAATTGTTTCGAAAGCTTTGGAGGTGAGGTTACCGTATAGGCAAGCGAGGCTTTGCGTTTTAGTGAGTGAGAATGAGATTTACAGCTTTTCAAAGGTTTGAAAGTTGTGTTTAGGAGTTTAGATCAAGCTTAAAATTCTGGTCTAAGCTCGGAAGTAAGTAAAGGATGAATTCTCCCTCGAACTCGGTTTGGCAACCGATTTTTATGCATTTGTTTAAATGGTTTAATTACTCATTGTTTATGCATGGTTTGAGCATAGTTTAATTTGGAAATTGATTACATAATGATGTTTATGCATTTGGAAGTAATGCACGTTTTGTTAATATTTATGAACATTAGTTAATGCGAGGTTTATTGTATTGGTTAAATGATTTTGATGATGCATATGAAAACAGTGAGTTGTTGTTAATAAAATGAATTATATTGGCAAGTGATGATATAAAAAGGTTTGAAAATGTTATCGGATATAGTTGGCCAGCCATAGGATTGATCGTGCACTATAAAAAGTCGTCTTGGATATTGAGGGTTTTGATATATGTACAGTAAACTCAATCCGAGTATCATAACAGTTGAGGGGTTTTAATCTTTGTACTGAAGACTCCTATTAGTGGGCTATGTCCAACTGATGTATGGGGTTGGGAATGTACCTTTGATTCTAATTGTGATGGCATAAAGTGTTGGGAACACTTGTTGAATCTGTGTATCCGATGTTATGTTTTGTAAAGTGAAATTTGGTTATTGATCACTTGTATGCCAATATAATTGATGATATATCATGAGATGGATTATGGTGTTTAATGTGGTTTGAGCATGTTTTACTCTTTAAGCCTTGCATTGGTAGTATGCATGGGAAAGCTTAAATTGAGGGTAACATATGGGATTTTGCTGTTGAATCCATGATACATGTTACATATGGTTTAATATGTTGTTTTAGAAATGTTAAGTGCATGGTTTGGACAAGGCATGTTGTTGAAATGATTGTTTAAAAGTGCTTGAGATGTGGATGGACTTATGTTTTGAATGTTGACTAGGGAGCATGCATATAGACTTTGTGGTTGATTGTGCTAGGTTTGCTAGGATTGTTTGAAATGGTAGATTGATGTTGTCAAGCATGCTTCTGATGTTATATGATGTTTAGTTATGTGTTAAGGTTGTTTTGAGTGAGTTAAAGTGTCATATGTTGGACCTAGAGGTCATTACAGACCTCTGCGTACCGATACGGGTACCCAAGGATCGGTACGCGGGGTCTGGAAAGGGTCAATCTTTCGAAAATTAACAAAGGGTATCGGTATGCCTAGCCTCCGTATCAGTACACCATGAGGAAAGTTTGTGCTGGTGTCAGTACACGGGTTTAAGTACTGGTACGATCCCTTTAATTTTAAAGAACCGTATCGATATGCGGGGTACCGTATTGGTATGCATCTTGGTCACTGGAATTTTGAGTTTTTGAGAAATCACAAGGAGGATCGATACAGGTCAATGTCGTATCGGTACGGGTTGGTCAACGCATCGTATCGATACGGACACTCGTGTATCGGTACGAGTAGCCATTATGTTCGTTAATCCATATCAGTACGGGCTTGCTCGTATCGGTACGCCTTGTTGTTTCTGTGTATACCAGTTTGCTAAAGTTTGGAAATCTTACAATTTAGTCCTTAATGTTATGTATGCAATTGAATGAGTTCGAATAATTGTTTTGAGCTAGAATTTAACATGTGAGCATGAAAGTGGACTAGTTAAGGATTGGTAACATAAACTATAACAAATATCTTGTAATTGGTAGAAATTATGTTTTGGTCCCTAATGCACGTTTTTGTGCAATTGAACCCCGTTTTGAAATCTGTTTTCAATGTAACATTTCCGCTGAAGCATCCACACTATAGGAATTAATTTGGTGCATCTAGGCAAGATAAAAATAAAAATAGACCGGTTTAGGTTATTATCCCAGGTTTGCTTCGGCAAACCTAATGTGATACGAGCTTTACATATTTCACCTTGATATTTCCTGCCCAATATTATCATTCTACTGCAAGCTTTTACACCGGTAGAGATTTTAAGCATATCATCCTTTTTGGTCCTTATAGATGTTGAAGACCTAAAAAATTTCTCCAAAAGCCAAGGTGCATTAGAAGCTGATAGTTTGAGCCATTGGGACATCAACTTCTGGAGCGAGAGGCTTCGTGAGTCAAAATACAACATCAATGAGGTTGACACTTCTTCTCTGTTTTGCTAATTAAATCGTATTCAAGGACCTTAGTTTTATGTGGAGAAAACTTATGCCTTCCCAATGAAAACTTGTACAGGAAGAACTCCGGCCATATTTCTCACTTTCAAAGGTTATGGATGGCCTTTTCAAACTCGCTAAGACCCTTTTCGGGATTGATATTGAGCCAGCTGATGGCTTAGCTCCTGTAAATATTTCTTCGCTTCATCTAAACTTTTCTCACTGCCTATTACATCGAATATTAATTTTACATCTCTCTGACTCTTGTTTTCTTTCAAAAGGTTTGGAACGAAGATGTTAGGTTCTACTGTGTCAAAGAGTCTTCAGGTAGTCCAATTGCTTATTTTTATTTTGATCCATACTCCCGTCCATCAGAGAAAAGGGAAGGGGCATGGATGGATGAGGTTGTTTCTCGAAGTCATGTAATGTCACGGAATGGGACCACTACAAGGTTGCCTATTGCCCACATGGTGTGCAATCAAACACCACCATTTGGGGACAAGCCAAGCCTCATGACATTCCGTGAAGTAAGTTGAAGAAGTTGGTTTTAAGTGCAATGTTAAAGCCTATAAATTCTTGTGTTCTGAATGCTTGGAGCTGGAAGCTAAGTTGATATAACAGGGAGCAACCAGGTCCAGAAGCTTAGAGTTTTTCTCCTGTCTACAGCCCCACCCATCCCATTTCCACACCCTAGCCGTGCTTCTGATCTTATCACACACACACACAAAAAAAAACATTTGAGCCGCCCATACGCTGTTCTTTGATTATTAATATTATTGTCTAAAGCCATTGAGCCAATTTTTTTTTTGCTAAAGCATTCTCCTGTAAAAATGTTCTTTCTTACATTTAAGCTAAAAGTTCCAAGGTGATACTCCTCGATCTATTGTGATCATAGCTCCTCTAGTTTATGAATATTAACATAAATCTTTCTTGGAGGGCATGATGATGATTTTTTCTTGTACAAAATCTATTAGATTAAAAAGCATGGATCTGGTATATTCTTTTGGACAAATATACAAAAGAGGAACATCATTGTGTGCTAGATTGCATAGTTCTAAGAGAGCCTAATCTCCAATAATACTATTTTTAAACGTGGTTCAGATGCTGGCTGAGCAGATGTATGCTGATTTCAAATCTTGCTTCTAGAGGTTCTGGCTATATTTTTGACAGTGCTTGCATGGAAATGCTATTATGTTTTACTGATTATTATTGCAATAGTAGCTGATGCAAAGCACATGTGACTTCTCTAGATATGCAAAGTGGCTGCTGTAGTTTGGCCCATGTGAACTGATGGCATTTCTTTCTTCAGGTTGAGACTGTCTTCCATGAATTTGGCCATGCACTTCAGCATATGCTGACCAAGCAAGATGAGGGTCTAGTTGCTGGAATTCGGGGAATTGAATGGGATGCTGTTGAGTTGCCCTCTCAGTTCATGGAAAATTGGTGTTACCACAGGTTAACATCTCCATCTATCAAAATCAACATCTTTTGGATTGCTTCAGATGCATATCCTTTTTGTTGCTAAAATAAATAGCACTGAATGTGCTACATGCTTGTGGAAATTATTCGCTAAAGGCCTGAGCTTAGGAAACAGCTTCTATAATAGCTGTTTGTTATCTGGTCTCTTGTTTTGTAGTGTTTTCCCTTTTATGCAACTCTTTAGAGTTTTTACTATTGTGCTTGTCATTAATCATATTGCAGTCGATTGTAATGATTATAATGCGACAACAGTTTAGGAAAAGACATGCCTATTTTACCCTTATGAGTCATGACTGCTTGAACTTGTTTGATCTTTTTTTGATGGCCTAAAGAAATATGGATAAGACAAACACCTAAATTTCCACTTTCTCTAATTATCTTTTCTGAATATATTTCCCCAGCCAAAAATTTGGATGTTGCCACTATTTTCATGTGCAATTCATTTTTCAAATCAATTGTAACTTTCATTTCGTAGATTTTTATTTTTATTGTTCTTTTATGCTTAAGGGATACATTGATGAGCATTGCAAAGCATTATGAAACAGGGGAGAGTCTCCTTGAAGAGGTATATTTGAAGCTCCTTGCTGCAAGGACTTTCCGTGCTGGTTCTCTAAGTCTTCGTCAGGTTAGTTGAACTTGTTTGGTCCTTGTGTCACTTTTGGGGTATATATCTCTGCAAAAACAATGTCTCTGGAGTATGAGCCTACTTCTTTATGTGTTTGGATGGTACACTGTGAGGATTTTTCAACATTCCCCTGCTCCGTCTTTATTACTCACATTCTTCCTATCTCCTTCACCTCCATGTTGAACTGGTTTAGACGTGCTTCCTTTTAATATCAACCATTACAGCTACAGGTCTAGCATGTAGTTGGGATTAGAAAGATAAAAAGGTTACAAATTTAATGGTAGTGTAAAATCTTGAATGGGTATTCATTTCTTTAAGCAACGAAGAAGGTATTTGTGTCTGTGAAATCCATGTAATGTCTGACATAAGATGATTTTGATTGACATAATGATTATATTGTTCTCGTCATTTGTTTTTAAGATGTATTTCTTCATGAAATGTCTCTTGGAAACTCTGGGTCTGTATGATTTATTTTTTCAGTTAAAGTATATTGTTATTTTTGGTGAAGTGGTTTAGTGTTTGCTCTAGTATCTGATTGCTTGACAGGTCAGTTCTAAGTTCTAACTGTTCTCTATTTCCAGCTTCGATTTGCTAGCGTGGATTTGGAGCTACATACAAAATACATCCCAGATGGGTCCGAATCTATTTTTGATGTTGATCAGAGAGTTTCCAGGAAAACACAAGTGATCCCTCCCTTGCCAGAAGATAGGTTTCTATGTGGTTTCAACCATATATTTGCAGGTTTGCTACGGCTTCTACCAGCCTTTCTCTCCCCTTTTCCTATGTAATGCAAACTTCACCTTGGGCATTTTTTTTATTTGACTTTTTGTGAATATTAGGTGGATATGCTGCTGGATACTACAGTTACAAGGTATATTTCATCTTTTATATAGGCCCTTTGAAAACTATGATGAAAACATGTTCGAAATGTTGCATCAGCAAGCTGTATAAGACCATGAAATAACAACTTATGATCCTATTCCTTCCCCCTTTCTATTTCTTTTCTGTAGCCAACTTTTGCAGACTAGCTTGTATAAACACGTCTGCTGAAGTCCTGTGGGCATGATTTTTCTCCTTGTTTTTCCCTTTATTTCCTTTCCCCCTTAAGTGATCTGAATTCTGAAATGCTATTTTTGCAGTGGGCGGAAGTATTGTCTGCCGATGCTTTCTCAGCATTTGAGGAAGCTAGACTGGATGACATCAAGGTATGGTGGTTGAAAAGGCTGTTCAGTATTGGTTTGTTCTCGTTTATACATATTTTTTCGTACAATGTGTATTGTGTACAACAACTAGAGTAAAATCATCTAGCATCTTTGTGTTTCCCTTTAAAGGCTCTGCATCAGACTCAGAGCTTTCAAGAACAAAACAAGACATCCTGTCATGAGTATTTATTTTTAACTAAGAATAAAAAAATGATCCATCATGTTTAATTGTATTCCACAGGCTGTTAAAGAGACTGGACACAAGTTTCGAGAGACCGTACTTGCTCTTGGAGGTGGAAAAGCACCATTAGAGGTTTGTACATTTACATTCCGAATCGTGAAATTTTTTTCATTTGATTTCATGTCCCTCTCAGCAATTTTTCAATATGAGAAACATAACTTGATAGCCTTGTGAGTGTTAAGTCGTTTGTTAGATACTGAAACTTGTGAATCTAAGTTACTTCCATTCATCCATTGAATGTTGTGTTAACATGAAATGATGTTCACTCCAGGTCTTTGTTGGGTTCCGCGGACGTGAACCTTCACCAGAGGCATTGCTCAGGCACAATGGATTATTACCAGTAACAACCTGAGCATCAGCTGGTTTTTCACATGCCATTCAAGGTTTGCCGAAGCAGCATGTGAATCGGCTTTTCTAGTTCGAATAAGTTTCTCTGTTGTACACCACTTATTGCCCTCAAAAGAAAAAAAAAACAAAACAACAATCACTCCCAAGTTATGTGAGTGATGTCTTTCGGCCTTAAGACGTTTAATCTCGAATTAGCTTTGGATTTTTTTTCGTCATAGTTTTTGGTGAAATAAATTCGACTCTGGTTCCCTTATCTGCTTGTTTATGTTTCTGGCTGGCTGTTGTAACTTGATGGTTCCCTTACTGCTTGCTTATTATGCTTCTGTCTGTTACAATGGGTACTTGGATTGTCATTTTTTTACCCTAAATATATATGTTTTGATATCTGTATCCAACACATTCTAAAACGAACATTTAAGCATATTTGTGCTAGACATTCCTATTTCTGACAATTCATTTTTGGCAGTTTTAATAAAAAGTGCGAAAGTAAATCCGACAGGTGAGTTATTTGTAGTAATTTGAACTGGAAAAATAAAATTGTTTTGGAATTTTACTTTAAATTCAATATATTTGGTAGCCCAATTATTTTGTTTTTTAGCTCAAACTCAATTAACCATTCATTACTGAACAAAAGAAAAATTCATAACATTTAAAATTAGAACTAAAAGAGAATAAATGAATGCAATTGATCATATTTTATTAAAAAATAGAAACATTTAAATATGAAATAATACGAAATCCAAGACTCCATAAAATTCTAATGCTTTGCTTAATATGAAAGATAAAAACGTGGAAGGATGAGAAATTTGTTAATCAAACAGTTAAAATTTAAAGTAAGAAAGTGGTTATGAATCTTCACCATTTGACTAACAAATTTTTCATTATTTCTCGTTTCCATCCTTGGTAATAAGCAAAACCTAAATATTCAAGTTAAGTAAATCGACAAAAAAAAATTATGATTTTAAGATACAAAATAAAAAATTTTATCCTATACCTCTTGTGATGTCTAATGCTCGACTAGAACGGACCGGCCCAAATATCAGATATTATATTGGATCACTTAAATGACCTGTACTCAAACCGAGCACAAAACACGCTTATAACAAAATTTCATGCTAATATTCACATACGTTATAAAAGAAACATGCATCAATAGGCATAAGTCCTAAATCATGCATTATTTACAACTGCCGAGAAAAAATCACAAAATACTCAAGGACAAAATTGCCCTTTTGCATATTCAACAATTTCAGCATGTCAAGTCATAAAACAAACAAGATATTCACATTCCTTATAACCTAAATAGGCAACATGCAGAATTTCGCTTATTCAGACTTACCAATCATTAAGAATTTTAGGGACTAAATTATAAAAAAATATAAATTTTAATTCTAACATGTAAATTCCAAATTAAGGCTCCAACATAAAATTAAAGTAAAAAATCACACAATTTTTAATTTATTCACGTTTAAAACGAACACGTAATTGCACTTAGAAAATTCATGACCAAAACATAAAACAATACAACCCATTTTTTTATGTTTTAAAGCATAAAGCCTTTTGTAAGTAAAGGTTTCAAAACCTCACATAAGAGTATCAAAACCAGTAATGAAGCATCGAAATTATTTATCGGGTATCAAAATTCGTGTTTAAAATATTGCAGAAAAATATACTTTGAGTGACTCAAATTGACTCCCATCGTGTTCAAATTACCTAGACAATCTTCTAATGCATCATAAACATGTTACATACACGAAAACACACTTGCATAACAATTTTTATCATCATTAACACAATAGATCAAGAATTATACATTCGAGTTTATTTCATGCAACTTTTCGACTTTTTATTGTCGATAACTCTATTAACAACAAATTCTCTCTTTTTTATTTTTATTATAATATATTTATTTTTAATAAATATTTTTAGAGTGTTATATTTGCATTACAAAAAAGACGTTTTTCGCATCTATCATCTTTTTAGATTTTAAATTTTAAAGTTTAGGAAGAAGATTTTCTTTAAAAGTGCTTTTCATACAAATTGATGTGTCGTCTAAAAAAAATTGATTGAATTGTCACATTAACAAAAAGTACTTATAAAATATTTTTTGAGAGACACGTTTTGTAAAAATACACTTTTGTTAAAATGGATGCTATTTTGGGAATTAATTTATTTTGAGTTTTATTTTAATAAATAATTTTTAAAATTGATATATTTGAATAAATAAGCCATTTTCTTGTGCCTTAAATGAGAAATAGGTCTACTTTATACGTAGCAAACACAAAACAGCGCCGTTTAGACCAGTTAAGTAAATTCGGCAAAGAAGATTCTGGATCCACAGTTGTTCGGTTAAGGAGCAAGGGCAAAACGGGGAAATGACTTAATTTTAGAGAACGAAAGAGAACTCTAGAACCCGCGAAAAAAAAAAACCCGATTCCAAAACCTTCCAGTTCATCTTCTCCCGCTATATATACTTCACCTCTTTGTAATCTCTGATTATCATAAAGCGAATCCAAAGCCAAAATTTGAAAAACAAGAGTTGATTCACACTCTACATCTTCAATCGTGCGCTCGGTTTCTTTTCTTCATTTCGCTGATCTTTTTACCAGAAAGCAATGGCGGACGTGCATATGGGAGCAGAGTCAGAGACCTTAGCTTTCCAGGCAGAGATCAACCAGCTCCTCAGCTTGATCATCAACACTTTCTACAGAAACAAAGAGATCTTCCTTCGTGAGCTCATCAGCAACTCTTCTGATGTATGTATATTTCTTTGTAAATTGGTTTCTACTTCTGTTGTTTTTGTTTCTTCTTGTTGCTGAGAAGGAAAAAAATAAAAAAAAAATTCCAAGGAATTTATATTGATTCTCATGTTTTCCTCTGTAGTTTTCTATGTTCTTATCTGCTTACTGCTAGTATTATGATTTTTTTGTTTTATTTTAGTTCATAATTTTCTCTAGATGTACTTATTTACTAGCATAATTTTATGTTCTGTTTTTTCGCGCATCATATTGCTATTTGTGCAGCAAGCTGACGTTTGTGTGTATTTTGCTGGATGAACAGAGAGAATTCTGGTTTTGAACTGTAATATTTTGTTCTTTCCGGTTTGCTATTTGCGATTAGGGAGAAACTGATATGCCGTATGTCATTGTTAAACTTCTGCTTCCGTAGTTATATCTATCTCTGTTTGTTCGATAAGCGAATCATCGGGAAAAAAATGAAAATGATTTTTTTTTAAATTTGTTTTTCATGTTTTCTCGCCATTTTGCTATGTTCTTATGAATCTGGTTACGGCTAGTGTCATGGTATTTTGTTTTGTTTTCATATATTTTTTTGGATATTTGAACATCAAGATAACGTTTGCGTGTTTTGTATTTTGCTGGCTATTGTATGTTTGGCTGACGAGAAAGAATTTTGATATGTAATTTTTCTATTCTTTTGGCGGTTGGGGAGTAATTGATATTTTAGATCAAAGAATCTGAAATGTTCTTGTTTTGGATATGCCTAGGCATTGGATAAGATTAGATTTGAGGGCTTAATAGACAAGAGCAAGCTTGATGCTCAGCCGGAACTCTTTATCAGGATCATCCCAGATAAAGCTAATAAAACACTTTCCATTGTCGATAGTGGCATTGGCATGACCAAAGCAAGTACATAATTTATCAGTCTTTTAAAAAAAAATCTATTTTTACCAATTCGAATTGGAGTTACTAATCTCTAGATGCTCTTGTTTAGATTTGGTGAATAATTTGGGAACCATAGCGAGATATGGAACGAAGGAGTTCATGGAGGCATTGCAAGCCGGAGCCGATGTCAGCATGATTGGTCAGTTTGGAGTCGGGCTTTACTCAGCTTACTTGGTAGCGGAGGTGATTGTCACCACAAAGCACAATGGTGATGATCAATATGTGCGGGAATCTCAGGCCGGGGGGGTTTTCACTGTTACACGCGATGTGAGTGGAGAACCTCTCGGCAGAGGTACCAAGATTACCCTATTCCTTAAAGACGATCAGGTGAGTCATTTGATGTGAATTTGAAATCAACTCATAGGCACTTGGGGTATTGATTATTGTTTTTGTTGTATATAAGCACATTTGGTTCATTTGATATGGTTCTCGGTATTGATTTTTGCCTGTGTTGTATAAGATGTAGTTGGAGTACTTGGAGGAGAGGAGGATAAAGGATCTACTGAAGAAACATTCAGAGTTTATCAGCTATCCAATTTACCTATGGACTGAGAAGACAACTGAAAAGGAGGTGAGTGATGATGAAGATGAGGAAACAAAGAAGGAAGATGAAGGGGATGTAGAGGATGTGGATGAAGATAAGGAGAAAGACGAGAAAAAGAAGAAGAAGAAGGTTAAGGAGGTGACCCATGAGTGGCAACTCATTAACAAGCAAAAACCAATTTGGTTAAGAAAGCCGGAAGAGATTACAAAAGAGGAATATGCATCATTCTACAAGAGTATAACAAATGATTGGGAGGATCACCTTGCGGTGAAACACTTCTCTGTTGAGGGACAGCTCGAATTCAAGGCTATCCTGTTTGTTCCCAGGAGAGCCCCGTTCTATCTGTTTGACACAAGGAAGAAGCTGAACAACATTAAGCTCTATGTCAGGAGGGTGTTTATAATGGACAACTGTGAAGAACTCATTCCCGGGTATCTCTCCTTTGTCAAAGGTTTTGTGGACTCTGATGATCTTCCCTTGAACATCTCTCGTGAAATGCTGCAACAGAACAAGATTCTGGAAGTGATTAGAAAGAATCTGGTTAAGAAATGCATCGAGATGTTCTTTGAGATTGCGGAAAACAAAGAGGATTACGCCAAGTTCTATGATGCTTTCTCCAAGAACATCAAGCTGGGAATCCATGAAGATAGCCAAAACAGGAGTAAGCTTGCTAGGTTTTATTCCACAAAGAGTGGTGACGAGATGACCTGCTTGAAAGACTATGTTACCAGGATGAAAAGGCCAAAATGATATCTACTACATCACTGGTGAGAGCAGGAAAGCTGTTGAGAACTCGCCATTCCTTGAGAAACTCAAGAAGAGAGGATACGAAGTGTTGTTCATGGTCGATGCCATCGACGAATATGCCGTCGGGCAATTGAAGGAATACGACGGGAAAAAGCTGGTCTCTCCTACAAAGGAAGGACTCAAGCTCGATGAATCCGAAGAAGAGAAAAACAAAAAGGAGGAGAAGAAGTCCTTTGAGAACCTGTGCAAGACAATCAAAGTGATTTTAGGTGACAAAGTGGAGAAGGTGGTGGTGTCTGATAGAATTGTAGACTCTCCTTGTTGCTTGGTCACCGGAGAGTACGGATGGACGGGCAACATGGAGAGGATCATGAAGGCTCAAGCTCTGAGAGACAATAGCATGAGTGCTTAAATGTCAAGTAAAAAGACGATGGAGATCAACCCGGATAATGGCATAATAGAGGAGCTAAGGAAGAGGGCTGAAGCAGACAAGAATGACAAATCAGCGAAGGACTTGGTGGTGTTGCTATATGAAACTGCTCTGTTGACATCTGGTTTCAGCTTGGATGACCCCAACACATTTGCAGGAAGGATCCATAGGATGTTGAAGCTGGGTTTGAGCATTGAAGAAGATGACACTGCTGATGATGTTGACATGCCACCTTTGGAGGAAGATGCCAATGAGGAAAGCCAGATGGAAGAGGTTGTCTGAGAAGCTTAAAATCATCTGCATGGAAAGCGTCGTGGTTGCGTCATTTGTGTAAGGTCTAGTTTTCTATGTGTCGTCGGTGGTTTGTCTCGTGCCATCTAGGGTTTTACTTCGTTTTCTCGTCGGTGGTTTGTCTCGTGCCATCTAGGGTTTTACTTCGTTTTCTTGTTTTGTTCATAATCTACTATATCATATTGTAGTTAAATAAACCTATTTTCGGTTCTTATGATGGTTCTCTTATTCCTTGTTGGTTTCTGGTTAGACACAAAATGGTGGTACCCTGGTAGCATTTTATGCAGCATGATTTTTTTTTTTAATTAAATATTATAGGACAGGAACGAGCCATATGTACAAACTTTTATATTTATTAAAATTATATAGAATTTGAATTATAGAGTTGTGAAATTAGATTTTCAATGTAACATTCTAAAACATATGAAAATTTGATGTTTTGTTGGTCTGCACTAGCTCACTTGAGGCCCATCCTTGTTATCAGATTTGCAACTTTATATATCACGTATGGACAATGAATTCAAGAAATATCTGTCGGCTCAACTGCACAATCCTTGTTAAATTAGCACTCGAGAGATGTGGGGTTGTTATCATGAAGCATCTGGAATCTATGGGAAGCCACTAGTAATGATTAGGGTCCATGATAAGTTAATCGTATTATTTATTAATAATATGAATTGTAAAACGAATCGTCAGTATTAATAGAATAAATAAAAATATTTAAAATAAAACGGTAATCGTGTCGTGGTAAATTATTGTCTTAGAAATAAATTTGGTTTGATATGTGTAATCGTTATAATTGGTCAAATGTCCTATAAGGTTAATGTCCTATAAGGTTAGCATAATCTCTTTGAAAATTTGTATACTCGAAAATTAAGCGGACTTAGAAGGTATTGCTCGAACTTGAAAATAAAGCTAAAACTTTTTAATGAAATCTTTTACTCGAAAATAGAGAGAAAACTAGCAAATGACTTTGATGTGTGGATGATCAGAAATGAGCCAAGAGGAGCTCAATTTATAGGCAAAAATTATGAGGGTAAAAAAGTCAAAACACATAAATAAATTAATTTAAAAGTTTCGTTTTCTAAACGTCTATTGCAGAATAAATCAAGAAGGAAAAACGCTAAAAACGTTTGAATTGAAAAGCAATTATCTGATACCCTTTACCGCCATGGTAAGTAACAAGGTCGGAGATGTCACCGATGACCAATATTGAAAATTGTACAGTAAAAATTGATGCGATGTATACAATGATCCAGTCAATAAAAGGCCAATAATATCGTGTTTCAACAAACATAATCATAAGACATTCAATTTATTTATCAATTTGCCAACAAAGGTTAAAACACAAGGAATTCATGATTTAGGGACTAAATTATAAAATTTAGTAAATTGAGGTCCTTATCAATAATTAACAATGTAAATATCAAATTAATGTCATATTAAACATGCATGAAAAGTTTCACTAAGTTTTGAGGTCAATAACATATCCAATTAATCAACTCAATTTTTAAGGACCGTTTTACAAAGTGTGCAAAATCAGTTCAGATCAATAACGAAATTACCTACCCCGGTAACGGTACTCAATAGTCCGTACCGGTATGCTTGGCCATTGTTTCGGTTAAAGTTTAATGTGGGTAACGATACGGGACCGTCCGTATCGGTACTCGATGCAATCCCCAAATTTCAGTAGCAAATTTAAGTATCGACACGGTCTAAGCCGTATCGGTACCAGGTTTATATTGAAAATGAGGATCGGTACAAATTCATTTCGTACCGGTACCTCGGCAACCATGCAAATTCCAGTGATGAAATTCTGTACTAATGCACCAAGGGCTGTAACGGTACCCTTTTAATGATTTAGTCTAAATATGCACGCTTGTACCTATACACATCTACCCGTATCGGTATGCCCTGTTCTGCAATTTCATAATTTGTTGTTTTTTGCACCATTTACCTAGCCTGTAACATCCTAGATTAGTACAAACGATCCGATCCGACCCAAGGTGCCATATTTTGTAACACCCTAAATCGGGCCTAGGAAGGTTACCACTATCTAAGCTATTGACTAATTGAATTATGTACTAATCAAATTGAAAGAATTGGGAGTTAATTGAGGAAATTAAAAGAATGATACTCGAATTGTAGTGATTAGTTTGTATTGCTCCCTAAACTGAGTAATCAAATTAAAGAGGAAAGCCCATTAGCTAACAAATAACTAAAGGACTAAAATGTTATAGCCAACAAGTTAGAGTGCCAAATTAAAAGGACCAAATTGAAACAAGAGTAAAACAATAAAATTGCATGTGTAATTAGACCACTATGTGATAGTGGAATACATGTGGCAAGGTTAATTCACACATGGCAAGGGGGTAGTGTTGGCCGACCATGTTGATGAAAGAAAGAGAAAACAATTGGAAGTCTTCTTCTTTTATTCCCCATAGCCGAACCTTGAGAGAGTAGTGAGAGAGAGTTGCTTTGTTTGATCAATTTAGCCTAATTGAAGGAGTTGGTTTGAATAGCTTCTTGTTAGGAAGGTAATAATTTCATCCCTCTTTTCTATTCTAGTGAAAATGGTGCTTGATGATGGATATGAATGTATATAACAAGAAACTTGTTAAAAATGCTAGAATATTAAGTTAGAGTTCAAGTAATTTTAGTGCTTTGGTAACACCATTTTTGATATGCATATTATAGTGATCATGGATTTAAATCTCGGCTGCGGTCACGTTTTCGGTCGCGTCGCGATTATCGAATTTTCGGATATAACGGAGGCTATTGCGGTCACTGCGGGTGTCGCGGTCGTGAATTTTTTTTAATTTTGCACAATTTATTGTAAAATATACTAATTATAATTATAAATGTAAAAAGTCAATTTCAATGATTTTTAGAGTATTTTTTTACACTTATGAACTTTTATTAATATGAATTTGAAAGTGAAAGTGATTTTGTTTAAAGAATTCTAGATTGTATTGTGATTTTGTTTAGTTTAGTTTGGATAATAAAATCATATGAATATTCTAAATAAACAATGTGCACTAATAAAAGGACTAAACATGTGAATAAACCTAAACAAAAATAAAAATATTAATATATAAATAATTAATAATATTAATAAATAATAAAAATTAAATAAACATATTATAAAAACTAATAATAAACAATAAATATATTATAAAAAATTAAATAATTACAATATTATTAATAAACAATTATATCACATTAAATATAAGTCTTTATTTTCATTTATTTTATTTTCTTTTTCCAATACATATATTCAATATATACTCTAATTTTATTATTAAGTAAAAGGAAAATAAAATTATATAATGTTTGAGGACTAGATTTAACAAAAAATAAATCTTTAAGGACGTAATTGAGATAAAATAGAAATTTAAAGTATTAATCAAGAAGTTTTGAAAGTTTAAGGGATCAATTTGAAAGCGGGTTAAAGTATTGAGGCCAAAATAAGAACTTTAAAAAGTTCAATGTCACCCTATGTAATTTACCCATTTTTTCAAGAATTTTAAACCTAGCCGTGCTCTTCTTCTTCCCCGACAACCCTGCAATTTTCCAGAACTCGGCAATATCGGCCCGTTATCACCACAACCGACCGCTATCTGTTATTTCGCATCCGCGATAGCCCGCTATCGTCGTGATTCCGTTTCCCACCGTGATTTCCTCCGATTATGGTTTCGGACGGCGGCGTGACCGCTATCGCGTTAGCGGAGCGCTATTTGAAACCCTGATAGTGATGGTTAGTGTAACGCCCCAATTTTAGGGCTTAGCGGTTTAGAGGGTTTATTAGACGGTTCGGAGGACAATAGTAGAGATTCGAGTCGGTTTCCGGATCATATATTTTTGGTGTTGGAAAAATTATGAAAAAATGCTTAAAAATCATTATTAATTATGTATTTAATAATGGTGGAATCAATTTTGAAAAATGAGTTTTGGAAGATGGACATTTTGGTTAGTGACCAAAATGAAAGTTTTGAAAACTGTGATTTTCTAGTGACTAAAATGAAAAGGGTCAAATACTTTGAATCTTTAAGAAGCTATTTTACCAATTGTTTTTTGATGTTTTCTCCCTTGATTTGACTTATTTTAACATGTGGTTTAATTAATAATTAAAGAGGATTTTGTTAAAAAGTTAGTTATCTTTTCTAAAACAAAAAGCACATCATTTTCTCTCAACTTTTTCTCTTCATTCTCTCCTCAGCCAAACAACCACGTTTTCATCAAATTTCCAGAGGTGAGGTGATTTCTAACTTGATTTTAATATTTCAAATTGTTTTATAAAGATTATTTATACACAATCTTACAATAATCTTGTGTTTTCTTAGCTTTTCACAAATCAATTGAGGGAGAAACTTCACAATAGGGGTAAGGTCCGAGATCTCCTCTATTGTATGCTTCTTTATTGAAATTCCCAAGCATTTGATCCTTGTTTTTATGTTTCTAATCTGATTTTGATGATTTCCTAATGTTTAATTGAGTTATTTGGGGAAAATGAGTTGATTCGTGAATTGGATCTGATTTCCAGTAATTAAGGTTGCTTTGATTCATATTTTGGATGTTTAATAATGTTGATAAGTGATTTTTATCAATGGAATCCCGAAACTTAAGAATCTCTATTTGTTTAGGTTGTTAGTTTTGAGGTTTTGTGGTGTTTCTTTGGTTGTAAGGTTGCTAGAGGAGGTAGATTGTTTTGGATCTATTTTTAGATGTGTTTTGATGTTGAAAGTGATGTTAGTTTGATAGATGTTGGATGGGTTGTGAATCGAAGTGTTTTGGTTATGTTTTCGGTTGTTGTGGATGGATGTTTGTGAAGGTTATGTGGGAATCCGAGAAGGATTGTAGTTGATGTGTTCAGAATGCATTATGATGCATTAATCCTCTGTTGTGTTGTGGTAAAAACAAGGGAGGTTGATCCGGAAGTGATTGGAGAAGCATTGGACGCTTTAGATTCTTGATTTCGCATCGGCGAATCGAGGTTTCGCGTATCGGTGAGTGAAAACGTGGTTTAAAGCGTTTTGATGTTTTGGGAACGGAGTTTTGGGAGTTAAGGTAAAGCTTGAAATGCTTACGTAGACTCGGAAGTAAGTATAAAGTGGTTTTCTCTCTCGGCCGTGCAAGTTTGAAATGGTTTTATTCACTTGTTTGATTTACATATTACCTACTGTTTAAGCATGTTTTAAAGTATTTGGTATACTATTTTAAGCATGAAATACTGAAGGATGCACATGGCAAGTGATCCTTGTAAGTATGGTTTTATACTTGTATTTTTAAAGAATGGTAGTTGCTTTGGAAAATGCATGGTTTAATGCTTGTTAAAAATAATGAGGTAAATGTTATTGGTTAATTATATTGACAAGTGATGTGGTTTTAAAATTGTTATCGGATATAGTTGGCCGGCCATAGGATTGAGTGCACTGTAAATAAGTCGCCTTGGATGTTGAGGTGTTTATACGATGTACCGAATACTCTATCCAAGTACCCTAACGGTAGAGGGGTTAAACAATACCGAATACTCCCGTTAGTGGATTAAGCGTCTAACCGATGATTGGGGTGGGTGTCCCCGTGGGTTGTTATTGTACCGCGATTGTGATTGTATCACTATTCCGCTTGAGATGGCTTGAAGTGTTGGGTTAACACTTGTTGAATCCATGTATCCGATGAACTCTTTTGTTAATGGACTTGTTAATGATCACTTCAAAGCCAATATAATTGTTATTGTATCATTGAAATGTTTATGTTGTATAATGTGGTTTATACATGTTTCTCCTTAAGCTTTGCATTTGGTAGTAATGCATGGGAAAACTTAAGTGGAGGGTTAGAAATGTGACTTACTGTTGAATAATGATACATGTAGCATATGGTTTAATATGCTGGTTTAAATGATATAAAGTGTATATTTTAAAAGGGGCATGATGATGTCTTAAAGAATGATATGAAGTAAATGATTTTAAATGCATTGATGGTGCTTGTTTTAGAGACGTTTGTTTTAGAGCTTTCCTCACTAAGCCTTGAGTGCTTACGCTCTCGTTGTCCATCAATGCAGATAATTGAGGTCTTGGAAGGCAGCAAGAAGCAAGGGGATCTTGGCAAGACTTGTTTCCAAAGTATGTTAGAGACTAGACTATAATGAATAAGGGCAATGGGGTACTTGTTGTGTTTTAGGAGATGTTTTGTGGAACTCCCTGTTTGAGCATGTTTCTTTAGTTGCTTTTGGGTTGTAAATGGCCTTTAAGGATTGTTTTTGGTGCTGGTTCACCTTTTGATATGTTGGTTGGATGTATATTAGGAAGCATGCCTATAGATTTCCTCTTCGATGCATGAATCCTTGTTATGTTGCTAGATATGTGATGCTGGTTGACATGAGATATGTTTGACATGTTAGTATTGTGTTTAAAGCATGTTGGAGTCATTTGAGTATGCTTTTGGGATGAAAAATCAGCCAAATGTGACATTACAGTTCCAGGCGTACCGATACGCAGGGGACCGTATCGGTACGGCTAGGCAATTTCAGGCTTGTGGGATCAGTACGAGTCTTGTGCGTTTCGATACGCCTAGGCAAATTTGGGATCGGTACGGGTCTTGTGCGTTCCGATACGCCTGTGCGTTTCAGGCTTGTGGGATCGGTACGAGTTTTAGCCTCTAGAATTCACTTTTGCAACTTGAACCCGCGTATCGAAACACCTGAGAAACTGTATCGGTACGGTTTAAAATATTTCAAAAGTTCGGTATTTCAGTTAGGCGTATCGATATGGCTTGGTGGTGTATCGGAATGGTGTGTTTCAAACCGTATCGGTAGGGGCTTACCCGTTTCGATACGGATGACCGTTTCTCATGTAAATGTCACTTTTTGGCAGTTTTGCTTTTTTTGCATTTTAGTCCCTGAATCTTGTCAATGAAATTACATATAGTAGAATGACCGGTTTGCACTGAATTTTGAAATGATAGATTGGAACCTGACTAATTGAAGGTTGGTAACTCAAAAATGAGCTTTAATCCTGAAATTTTCTATATTTATAATTTGGTCCCTAAATTGCAAAAGTGATCAATTGGATGTCAAATTGATGCCCGATTGAGTTGGGGTTACACCTAATGTCTGTATGAGCATGTAGGAATAATAATTGGCATTTAGATAAGATAAAAATAAAAAATGGACCGGGTTTAGTTGTATCTCTTCGGTTTGCTACGGCAAACCTAATGTAGCCTTCTTGGTTCGATTGGGCGTCTAGGCCGGGTCAAGGGGGTTATAGTTAGCTTCTAAGATCTTTGAAATTTTGAGGGTTATTGATCAAATTGCTAAGGAAATGTGTATGGTTGCTGGAAATTGAGGATATGGACTGTTTTTACGATTTTAAAGATGTTTAGGATTAAATTGATGAATTGAGGGCTGTTAGATACACATACATAAGTGTAGGGACTGTTTTGTTACTTGAAAATGTGTAAACATGTTTGGTTATACATGCTAACCTGTTTTGATCACATTGCTAAGTGAATTGAGACTTGAATAGAGTAATTAGCTTGCTGGAAAATGAGTTCATATAATTGGATTAGTTAAAGCTAGGTAATGGACAGCTCAAATGGTGAATTAAACTGACCTAGACATGTAAGAACATGAAAATAAGTTGAATTATAATGTTAGAATATGGTTTAGAGGAATTATGAAGCGAAAAATCTAGCCTAGTGAAATCTGCCCAGAAAACTCTGTTTTGGGCAGTAATTTTGAAAAATCACCATAAATTGTATAAAGGGAATTTAAGGCTGAAAATTTTATGGACAATGTCTTAACATGTCTAAATTCATTAGGAGAAATCAGAACTGAATTCTGGATTGTAGAATGAATTGTAGCGAAGAAACACTAGGGACAATGCAAATTATCTAGTGATGTAAATTACCCTGTCTTTAAGCTAAAAACTGTATTAATTGGAAAATAACTAAAATGCAAGGCCTATATGGTTAGAAATACAATTAAGTTATATTTCCAACGGTGTAAACCAATTGAAATTCCGACGTACGAAATGAAAGTTATGCATGTTTAAGTAAGCAGTGCACCTGCTGCCTGGTAGCAGCAGTTTAGATGTTATTGGTATTTTATATGTGATCTATTAACCTTGTTGCTATGTTGAATGATTTTGTGATTACATGTTTTGACCTTGTTCTATCTATGTGATTTATTAGAGCAAGGAGAGGACTTTGGAGAAGGATCTAAAGTCGAGCTCTCAATGGACAAGAAAAAGGGGATAGTCTTGCGAGACTAGCTAGCTTGGAGTATAGTGAGTGTAGTTTACAATAGGGTTAGGACTTAGGTCCTAACCAAATATGCATGACTATCTTCTTGCCATTGATATGCCATGTTAATGGTCTTAATTTAACTTGAGTATGAATAAAAGGGAAGATTGAACTAAACTAAAATTGTGAGTAAGTAATAGCATGCAAATTGATAAATTAATTAGAAAGAAAAGTGAAAACAAATGTATGATTCCATGCCTTGGATATGAATTATTATAATGCTTGCTTGATAGTGCTCTATGGTGTAAATGCTTGATTCTTGATGCCTTGGGTGTGAACCATCGAATGCTTGCTTGTATGGATTTCTATGATGAAAATACTTGATAACATGAATTAAGTCATGAAATAAAAATCTTACTTGATGCCTAAGATGGCATATGTAAAATGTTTACTTGAATAACAAGTTAAATTGCAAAATGATGAGCTAAGGCTCAATTGGCCTAAGGGCTAAAGCATAATGTTGCTATACCTTGCTTGAATTGATTCTTGAACTTGAAAAGCTTGAAATCCTTGAATAAATAAAGTGTAATCAAACAACCTTGGTTGCTAGTTGAATAGGTAGAAGGGCATGCCTTAGAGTCTAGAGCTCATTGTGTCAGGGTGGACTACGGTCCAGGGCTAAGGCCCCTAATTGGCGACAGATGAAAGGTACGTATGTGGTCTTTGGCGACAGTAGGAGGGTTGACCAGTACTACGGTACATCTTGTGGTGACAGTTGGTTGGAGACTCGATTACCTAGACAAACTATAAACCAAGGATTGTGTTAAAAGATAATAAATGAACTAATATAATCTTGAATACTTGAATTACTTGATATGTAAACTTGAATACTTGAATTACTTGTCATGTAAGCATGAATTGCTTGATTTCTTGTTATATAAGCATGAAGCTTGACTACTTGATATGTGACCATGAATAGCTTGATTTCTTGAAAAGGATAAAACATGAATTATGATTCATTGTATCTTGCTTCTTATGCTATTCGATTGCCTTGAAATCCTTAGCTAGGATCATTCTTGACTATTTGACTCTTAACTTGATATAACAATTGGTTAGAACTAGTTGCTACCTCACTAAGTACATTCTTGTACTTATCACTCTTGTTTTCATTCTTCCCAATCACAGGATAAAGGATTCGATTGTTTCTTGATCCTGAAGCCTGATTTCTTGAGCTCGAAGCAAGACATAAGCATAGCTAAAGTATGGTTCATACTTGTTTTGTACTCCCCTAGTTGGTGGCACTTAGAATGTATATAGTGACTTGTGCATGCATTTTGAACACTTGAACTTGTATATATATATATATTTATGTTTTGAATGGGCTTACTATGTATGAACTTGGTTGATATTATGAATCAAGTAATGGAATCTTTGCTGCGCATATGAATATAAATATTGAATGATTCAAAGTAATTAAACTAGCCTCGTGCCATTTGAATGACTTGTGATATGTGATAATTACTTGTGTAAACATACCATGTTGTAGTATTTTTATAAGCTTGTACGGTAAATGCCGAATGGTAAGGCTTGGCATATTGCTTTCTTGGAGACAAGGTATGTACAATTGAAATGTTACATGTATGAATTTAAGGAACAATGAAATGTAAGGGAAACATGTGTACTCACTTAAGTTATTCGAATGAAACTTGTATGATGATGTTAATTAAATTGTTTGGTAATCTATAATGTCTTTTAAACAAAGTATGAGATAGCTTACATGTTATGTAATGATTGCTTGGTTAATTGCTAGTTAAGTAACTCATCTAATAGGGATGAGTTAACCTATTCTCACCTCGTTCTTGCTTGTAACGTGCATGGTAACGCTCCTGAACCGGTTTGGTACTAACCCGGGGTAGGGGTGTTACATATTTAGATCACAGGAGCGACCCACCAATCAAATACAAAATAAATTAAAATTATTAATTAACAATACAATTTAAAACTGAGTTCAGAATCAAAACCAGAATTCAGATTACACAACTCTGACATACTGGTAATGTATAATGACCTACATGCCCATCTAGATCTACGAGTACCGTACTCCGCAGTCAATACTGCTAGAACTCCTTAAACTGATGTCAATATTCCGAATAATACTCAATCTACTTACCTGTGAAGATTAATAATTTAATGAGCTTGGGAGCTTAGTAATACAAAATACCAAAATGAAAGATTATAAAGCAGGCCAGTATAATTGACAGAAAATAAATGAAGCATAACTTAATGTGCAAAATAATTAAATCACCCATATTATAGTCAGTCACAAACTTTCACATTCGTAGAGTACCTAAATCACAATCGTCACCACATACTACCTGAACTACATGTACAACATCGCAAAAGCCTAAATCTTAGGCTAAATCGTAAAATTTCTTAATTGTAGGCATAGTCTCAAAAGCATGCTATCCTCCGTCGACCAGAATAAGATGTCAGCAATAATGTTCTATGACTATATAACATGATGTCGGTGCTAGTGTACTACGATGGGACGTAATCATCCAATAACATGATGTCAGTGCTAGTGCACTACGATGAAAGTGTATGATGTATAAGTCGGTGCCGTTGCACGAGCATCGAAATGAAATCACGTGCGTACATACATCATACATTCAAATACGAGAATGCCGAATAACATATCTATATTCCCAAAACTAATCAGAAATGTGAAACTTATCGAAATGCTTATATGATGAAACTCAGAATCTCAAGACTTACCAAGTATATCGTACCGAGTTCTAGAATCACGAAATTGACCAAATCTCGAGCAAACTTGACTCAATTAAAACCATGGCTGCCAAGCTTTAATAAGAATCCAAAGATCCTCAGAGCAACAAATAACCAAAATCTAAGCTTTACTCGCTCTCAAAGTACAGTCATAAGCAACTAGAATCAGAAGCACAGTCCGAAGACAAATTAGAGAATAGTTTTTACAAAGGTAATTCATAATCTAACTTCTTAAGGCTAATTTATTGATTTGATATGCCAAAGGCATTTTAGTAACTCAAAGTAAAAGTTTATTTGGTAATTGACACCAAAAATGGGTATTTAGCTCATTGCAAACAAAGGGTGTTTTGGTCATTTATCACACGAGGGTATTTTACAAGCAAATAACATTTTGGTCATTTTACAAAAAATATGAAGGTCTCAATTTCAAAAGGAAATGAGCCTATTCAGAGGGCGAAAGGTCAAAACGAATTATTTTAATTGTTGCAGATGTCCTCGGTTTGGTTTAGAAGTCCTAACAGTCAAAATAGGCCTTAACGGATAAATTTCAATATTTGGGATTAATATTAGAATATCGAATCCCCATACAGGTATCAAATTTGTACTGAACTTCAAAGTCTAGAATATTAATTTTAGCCGAAGGTTTCGAGGTATCGAAACCTTCCCCTGGACATTATGATTTAGTTAGGGAAAAAATGCAACTTAATTCCCTAAATCAAATTCTCAAATCCTAAAACATAATATGGACCTCAAATAAAACTTACGACAACCATTTATCGAATGAATAGATTTAATAATCCAAACACATATATTATACAACAATTTATAATCTAATCAAGCATACAAATTCGTATTTATATGAATTCAAAGAGATATTTAAGTATTGCCTTCTTCCCAACCAAGCCTTAACAATCCTTAAGCTTGGGAGGTTGTCACCAACATCAATTGAGCTCAAACAATGATAAATCAAAACAATACCATAGTATTAGGATATGAAATTAAATATAAAACATGTACTAGAAAGGATAGAGCTTGGAGAAATTCCCACTTTGGTTAAAAGCCTTCATAATCGAACTTGAACTACTAAAATTAGAGCTGCTGAAAATATCAAATTCCTATAGATACAAAGCTTGAACGAAGATTCTGACCGTTTAACATCAAGAATACTATTTTGCCTAACTGCTATCTAAAAATCAGCTTGATCTGACTACGAATGGACCTCCGATCAAGGCAACACCAAGCTGGAAATTAATTTCCTTCCCCTTTATTCTTTCAACTCGTCTGCCTCTCTCTCTCCCCTGTAACTTTCTCTTGTTGCCAACCTCTCCCAAAAAGCCAACTAAAGGCTTTATAAGGAAGAAATGATAGTAATAAAAAAGGACAATGGCATTAAAGTTAAAGGGAAAGAATGGTATGGGTGGTCTGTCACCCCCCACATGCCATCTCATTATATATATAATATTATTTTTTATTATCATACATTTAAAGAAGATATATTATTATATTCAAGAAATTTAATATTCGAATATAAAAAATCCATAAATATGAAAATATGAAAATTTGGGTCATTACATAGCCAAAACATGTCCTATGATCCTTTAATCAATACCAGTGGTCTCCAATAAGTTTTATGACCTATATTTCATGCTCATGTCTCATTTTAACATTCTTAGCAACATATAACTAATGGAGATGCATTTTGTCCATGTATGAAATATCAATAGGCATTCTAAATTCCAAAACATACCATATATGCATAGTTTAAGCTTACATACTCAAAACATATTCAACATGCCAATTAAACATACTAGAGCCATATGCCACCATTCTAAGATTTCAAAAGGTAAATGCACATTACAAAAGGTGACTAGGAGGTGACTTGCAACCGGATAACCATGATCTGTTTCACGGGGCTATTGAACTTGAAAATGTATGCAATAAACTATGTTAGGCTTACATAGCTTAGTGAGGTAGTCAACAATAATCCAAAATACAATACAATGCACATAACTAGTATCAATGCCATGCTTTTCATATTCATGCTTTGTATGCAACTCAATAAACATGCTAAGATCAATGTATTCCATATATGCAATAATTATCCACATGATCAATAATTATATCTCTTGGATCATAATAACAAATGGATACACGAATTCCACCAACATTTCCAAGTCAATGAATGGTCAATCCTGCCAACATCGCCAAAGACCAATTACTCAATCATCCCTCCAACATCGCCAATAAAGGCCTTAGCCCAAGGACTGTAGTCCACCTGTACGTGAGCTCAATGAATTCTATTGACATGTCAATTATATCCAATATATACTTGTATTCAAGGTTCGGTGCATATGTCAATGATGTTTACAATGGTCAATACTTACCTTGTTCAATAATGCCAATGTACAATATTCATCACTTGTATCAATAATCAATGTTCAATGCTATCAAATCAATGACAATGGAAATGCTATATTGCAATTCAATTATAAATCAATGTATCAATAAACTCAAGCTTACCAAAGCTTAGCAAAAATGATGAACCATGCTTACCACAAGATAGACAATGTAAAGGGATGACACCTAGTTAATCCTATGACACAACTACATTCACCGATGATTCCGAAGCTATTAGGGCTCTCAAATTACAATTTCCTTGCTAGGAGTCTTGGAAGGATTTGGTGAATCCCCTTCACCAATAGGTTGAACTATATAAGGAAACATAGATATTCATCAAAATCAATTTCTATGAATTCCTTAGTCAATAACTAGTTTTTTAACTATTTTAATTATAAAAACACAACATATAAGCTTAGAAATCCATGGAATTTAGTTAGGGTTTCAGTAGGTTTAATATATTGATTTCTCTATGAAATCCTTATGAAAATCAATAGGAATTCAATGGGCTTACCTTGGTTAATTGCTAGGAACTAACTAGGATCAATAAATCAAAGGAAATCAAAGCTTGGATGAAGCTTCAATGGAGGTGTGTGTGTAACGCCCCAGTTTTGGGCCTAGCAGTTTAAGGCTAGTTAGACGGTCTGGTGGATCGGGTTAGAGATTAGAGTCGGATTCGGGAGTGAATATTTTTCTAAAAGATAAAAATATGGAAAAATATTTAAAAATCCAATTTTATTATATTAAAAATATTGGAGAAAGCAATTTTGGAAAATAAGCTTTGGAAGGGTAACATTTTGGCTGGTGACCAAAATGCAACTTTTGAAAACTATTTTAAAAAGGTGTTTGTTTTGTAAAGAGTCAAAACTTTGAATCTTCAAGGAGCTATTTTACCATTTGGTCTAATTTGAGTTTTTCCATAATTTTGATTATTTTAAAATGGTTTTTATTAAAGGAATTAAAAGTGATTTAGTTAAGGTGGTTATTTCTTTTAAAACAAAATTTGATGTAACTTTTCTTCTCTCATATTTTCTCTCAAAACACTTTCAGTCAAACACTCATTTTCCATCAGAGATTTAAGGTAATGATCTTAGTTTCTTAACTCTTTTATTTGTTAAATGATTCCTCAAATTATTTTCTAAAAATCTCATTGAATGTCTTTGTTTTCAAGAGGAAAAACCATCCAATTAAGGGGAAACTCATTTATTGGAGGTAAGTTTCGTTCTTCTCCTCTAATGAAAGGTTATTTACTGAAATTCCCAAGTTCTTGGCTCTTTACATATGTTTTCTAATGGGTTTTGATTAATTAAGAATGAATTTTAGCTATAATGAGGTTTAATTGATGGATATTGTAATTTTTGATTTGGATCTATTTTTCCAGAGTTGAGGATTGAATTCAAACATATTTTGGATGTATTTTAATGTGGATGAGTTGTTTTTAATAATGGAATCCCGAAATTGGTTGAATCTCTAATTGGTTAAGTTGTTAGTTAAGAGTTTTTGGGTTGTTTGAGGAGTTTAATCATTGCTGACAGTAAAAGGATGTTGCGAATGAGTTTCTAGATGTTAATTGATGAGGTTTGAAGTTTTGAATCATTAAGTTATGGCTGGGTTTAGATTGAGTAGTGTTTGCATTTAATTTCAGTTAGTTTCAGATGAGTTTTGAGTGGGCATCTTGAGAGCTACAGGTTTTTGGATTGAAACAGAGAGTTGGATGCATTTTAATGCATGTGTTCTATGGTTTTGTATGATCGAAACAGGGGAGAATCAAGGTGTAGCATCTTGAAGTGGTTCTAGGCTTTCTGGGAGCTTGATTCGCGGTAGCAAGCAGGGCGAAGTGGAATCGGTGAGTGGAAACAGTTTTAAAAGTCTTTCAAAGGTTTGAAAGTGGATTTGGAAGTTTAGGTTAAGTTGAAACACTTACCTAAACTTGGAAGTAAGTTTCCCTCCTTTGCTCCTTAATATCGGTTCAGATATGAGCATGTGTGATTCATGTTTTAGTCGTAAACATGGTGGATACTACCTACTGTAAATGCATGGTTTTAAAGTACATATGCAAGGGTTTAAAAGTGTTTTGAATGCTGGTGAGCATTGGTTTTTATTCTGGTCGGGAATGAGATATTGCTATGGCAATGTGATTTGCATATGTGGGGATTTTGTGTAATGCATTGTAAAACAGTGAGTAAATGGTTTTGTAAATGATATATTGGCTTGTGACAAGGTGACAAAACATTCGGATATAGTTGGCATGCCATAGGATAAAGTGCACTATAATATGTTTAAAAATCGATCGGGGTTAAGAGTTCTTGAGGTATAGCGGCCAGCTACTCGGACTATGTTTTATCACTTGGGTTGAGCGGTCGGTTCCCCTTGTTGATGTATAGCTTACGGTCGGAAATGTTATAAAGTCATACGGTCAGCATGGATAGTCCTGATGATGGTAGATCATTAAGGGAGATTCGTGTATCCGATATATAAGTTAACGGTCGGTTAACTAAGGATTAGCGGTCGACTATCTGGGGTCACTATAATTGCCAATATATGAGATTTCTATTCATGAACTTTGTATATAGTGCTTTGGGATTTAAGCATGGTTTATGTTTATAATGCTTTGAGATTTAAGCATGGTTTTGTATTTGATGCTTTGGGATCTAAGCATGTGATATTTATATATTGTTTTGCATATGGTCGATACGCATGTTTTGGATTGGAATCTTTGGACTTGCGTAGGTCGTAAGCATGGTTTAAAAACAAGTGTTAATTTCAAAGGGTTTTAATGTATCATCGTTGTAAGAGCATCCTCACTAAGCAAGTGTGCTTACGCTCTCTTTTCCCTAATGATGCAGAGCATTAAAGCAAGGAGGCAACAAAGGCAAGGATAAAGCGATCCCAAGACAAGACTATTTGAGTATGAACTCAGTTTTAGTTTCTGGTTAATAAGGCAATGTGTTCACCTCGGATTTTGGGATTTGCAATTCTGTTATTCCTTATTTTTTTGGCATATGTAATGCTGTGATTTCAGAGTTTGATTGATGTTGTTATGCCTATTGTGCGTCGTACCTAAGGTTGATGAAAAATGGTTTCTAGGTATGCATATAGATGGTTTTGCTTGGTTGGTATGCTTTGGTGACCCTAACATGTTGAATGTGATATGAACATGGTGTTGGTTTGATGCTTGTTCTGGAAAATGCTTGTTTGTGCATTTTGGTATGTTTGGTATCATGGTTTAGGGAGCATGCCTCTAGAGTACACCTTTGGATTTATGTGACATGTTTGGTTGGGTAATTTTGGCATGGATGTATGTTCATGCAAATATGGATGTATGTATGCATGTATGCAAGTTGTTAGGACTCAAATATATCTAGATTCGAATGAAAAACCAGCTAAAAATGACATTACAGGCCCATGCGTACCGATACGCAAGGGACTGTATCAGTACGGCTAGGCAATTCCAGGTAGGGTGTTTCGGTACAGGTGAAGGTGTTTCGACACGATATAAAGCTACTGGAATTTCACTTATTGGAAGAGAGCCCGCGTACCGAAATACTAGTTCCACGTATCGGTACGATGTTTAATGAATAAAAAGGGAATTTTACTTTCGATATGGCGTACCAGTACAGTATTTGGTGTACCAAAACGATGTGTTTCATGTCATTTTGATATGGGCCTTGGTGTATCAAAATAGAGGTAGGTAATTCTGTTAAAAATGTCATTGTGGGCAGTTTTGAATTCTTTCGTTTTAGTCCCTGGTTCTTGTTTTATCAATTGAATGAGCATGGATGATCGTTTTAATTCAAAATTTGACATGATGGCATGAAATCTGACTAATTGAGGATTGGTAACTTTAATTTCAGTTTAGGTCCTTATAGTTATCAGTTTTGCAATCTAGTCCCTATAAGGTGTGGAATTCAATTGGTGGTTCTCCCATGCTTGGTTTTCCTTGGAATTTCAGCTGCTGCAAGTATGAACATGTAGGTTTAATAATTCATATCTAGACAAGATAAAAGAAAAAAAATGGACCGACTTTTCGTAACCTTTCTCCAGTTTGCTTCGATAAAGGGGGTTATATTTGTTGGTATCAGAGCCAGGTTACGAAAGGTTGGGATGTTGTCGTTTGATTGTATGACAATGGTTGTTATGCATGGTGATTGTGGATATGTTCGGTGCTTGTTTTACATCATGTTGGGGGTATGATTGGGAATACATTACCTATTATCGTGGTTTTAAAATGTTTTATAAGATGACCTTGGATCCTTTGCCTATTGTTGGCCTGACTTTAATGTGTTTGTTTCTTTTGTTAGCATGGCTTTATGTGAGACACGTTCTATGGCTGGTAACGCTGGTGTTGGGCAAAATAACGTTGAGGAAGATAATCCTACTAACATCTTACCTCCTCCTCATTCGTTGGTTCCGCATGTCAATCTTAGGGCTGGTGGTGCACCCCAGGCTCATCAAGTGCTAGTATTTGGTGATTTGAATCTGTTGGTATAGGCTATAACGGGAGCATTTCAAGCGGCGATGGCTAGAGTGCACATGTAGGCACCGGAACCTGCTGTAGAGGTTAACCCAAGATTACCATTAGAGCGTCTCCACAGTTTAAGAGGTGTTAAGTTCAGGGGTCTAAGCCCTGATGCAGTCGAGGGATGGTTGGAGAGTACGATTCGTATGCTAAACTAGATGGGTTGTAATGACGAGCGTAAGCTAGGTTATACCGTGTCGCTGTTGCATGGTGATGCTTATCATTGGTGGGTGACCACAATCGCTAATGTTCCGGAGATAGATGTAACTTGGGAGTTATTTTGAAGAGCTTTCAAGAAGAAGTATCTTGGTCTTTAGTATCTGGATGCGAGGAAATGTGAGTTTATAGCCTTGGTTTAGGGTCACATGTCAGTGGCGGAGTATGAGGTAAAGTTTGTCTGGTTGAGTCAGTATGCCACGGAGTTGGTGCCAGATGATCTTGAGAGGTGTAATAGGTTTCGTTATGGACCGGTGAAGGATATTAAAACATACCTGTTGGCTGCGGACTATACAAATTTTGATGTGCTTGTGAACCGTGCTAAGGATATTGAGCAGTCCTTGAGGGTGTCAGGATAAGGTTTGGGCATGGGCTCGAACAAGCGAGGAGCTGACTCTGGCTATTCTAGGAAATAGAATAGGAGGTTTTGAGATAAGAGGCTTAAGACAGATCACAAGCGAGGTGGTGGCCATGGTAACCAAGGTGTTCGTATTGTAGCTGAGTGTGAGCGTTGCAGTAGACGCCACAAGGTGAGTGTTGGGGAAATACCATGAGTTGCTGGATATGTGGATCTCCTAGTCACATGAAGCGTGTCTGTCCTCGTGCTTTGGGTGACACACCGATTTAGGCTGTTGTACCCGCTAGGGGTTGAGGCCATGGCATGGGTAATTTTCAGAGGCGCGAGGATGGGCATAGAGCTGTGGCTTATGCTATTGCTGTACAACTGGAGAATGGTGGGCCGACGTGGATCTATTCTCATCGTGAGGGGCGTAATGACACTGATGTGATTGCATGTACTTTTACCTTGCAATCTTTGTCATTATTTTCTTTGATTGATTCAGGGTCTACACATTCATATATCTTAAGTGAGCATGCATCGTTGTTGAATGTTCCTGTTGAGATCTTGGATGTTGGCATGTTGGTAACTAGTTCTTTTAGGGAGACGGTTACAACATGAAGGTTGTATAGGCGTTGCCCTTTGATAGTGCAAGGTCATGAGTTTGCTCCGAATTTGATGGAGTTTCCATTTCACTATTTTGATGTTATCTTGGGTATGGATTGGCTAAGTGAGCACATGGCGGTGGTGGATTGTGAATCCAAAAGGATTTCTTTGAAGTTGGCTGATGATTATGAAGTTGTAGTGGTTGGTGAGAATGTGAAATTCTTGTCCAATGTTGTTTCGGCTTCCCGAGTGGAGAGGATGATGTTGGATGGTTGCCAAGCCTGCTTGGCTATTGTTATGAATCCGAAAGCCAAGGGAGTTCGGGTGCAGGGCATTCGAGCTATTTGTGATTATCTAGAAGTTTTTCCTAAGGAGTTGCCGGGCTTACCTCCGGATAGGGAGGTGGAGTTTCGTATTGAGACATATGAGGGTACAACTCCGGTGTCTATTTCTCCTTACCGGATGGCACCGAAAGAGTTGAAGGAGTTAAAGTCTCAGATCCATGAGTTGTTAGATCATGGGTTCATTCGACCAAGTATTTCTCTATGTGGTGCTCCAGTTCTCTTTGTAAAGAAGAAGGATGGATCGATGCGTATATGCATTGATTATTGCCAGTTGAATAAATTGATGGTGAAGAACAAATATCTGTTGCCACAGATTGATGACCTATTTGATCAGTTTTACGGGGCATTGATGTTTTCAAAGATTGATTTAAGGTCAGGGTATTATCAGTTGAAGGTGAAGGATGTGGATGTGCACAAGATTGTGTTTCGTACGAGATATGGGCATTATGAGTTTTTAGTAATGTCGTTTGGTTTGATGAATGCCCCGACGACTTTCATGGATATGTTGAATAGGGTGTTCTATGAGTATCTTGATCAGTTCGTGGTGGTGTTCATAGACGATATTCTCGTGTACTCTCGTATCGAGAAAGAGCACGATCAGAATCTACATATAGTTTTGCAAATCTTGAAGGTGAATCAGTTGTATGCTAAGTTGAACAAGTGCGAGTTTTGGCTCAGGGAGGTGATGTTTCTTGGACATATGGTATCCGCAGAGGGTATTCGCGTTTATCCGCAGAAAATTAAGGCTATTCTCAATTGGAAAAAACCTAAGACCGTGTCAGAAGTGGGTAGTTTTCTTGGGTTGGTTGGTTATTATCACCGTTTTGTTGAAGGGTTTTCCAGTATTGCAGCTCCGTTGACCAAGTAGTTGCAGAAGAATGTTCCTTTTGCATGGACGGGGAAGCAGCAGCAGAGTTTTGAGAAGTTGAAGGAGGTTTTAACACAAGCTCATGTGTTGATTCAACCAAAATCTGGAAAGGAGTTTGTGGTCTATAGTGATGCATCATACGTTGTCTTGGGTTGTGTATTGATGCAGGATGAGAAGTTTGTGGCTTATGCGTCGAGATAGTTGAAGGTTCATGAGCGCAATTACCCAACTTATGATTTGGAGCTTGCAGCTATGGTGTTTGCCTTGAAGATTTGGCGACATTATCTTTATGGTGAAAAGTGTGTGGTCTTTACAAACCATAAAAGTTTGAAATATTTAATGTCTCAAAAGGATTTGAACCTTAGGCAACGAAGGTGGTTGGAGTTGCTTACGGATTAGGACTTGACTACTGAGTATCATCCTGGAAAAGCCAATATGGTTACGGATGCATTGAGTCGTAAGGTGGCGGTTGAGCTTAGGGCGATGTTCGCGAGGTTGAGTGTGACACAAGAAGGTGGGTTGTTGGCTGAATTGCATGTTAAGCCTATGTTGTCACAGTTGATTAAGGTTAAGCAACCGTTTGATGATACCTTGGTTCCTCATGTTAAGGACATAGTTGATGGTAATCTGACATATTTCCATTTTGATGATGATGGTGTTTTGTACTTCAAGGATAGAATAGTGGCCCTGGAAGTCTCGGAGCTCAGGCATACTATTATAACGAAAGCACATTCTAGTCCTTTTGCTATGCATCCTGGTAGTACCAGAAATGTATCGTGATTTGAAGGAAAGGTATTATTGGGTTGGTTTGAAAAAGGATGTGGCAGAGTTTGTGTCCAAGTGTATGGTGTGACAACAGGTTAAAGCTGAACATCAGTTTCCATCTGGGTTGTTGCAACCATTAATGATTTCAAAATGGAAATAGGAGAAAATCACCATGGATTTCGTGACAGGGTTGCTATTGACACCAACGAAAAAGAATTCTATTTGGGTGATTGTTGATCGGTTTACAAAGTGTGCACATTTTCTGCCAGTGCATACGATGTACACCTTGGACAGGCTAGTGGATTTGTTTATCTCTGAGATTGTACGTTTGCACGGGGTACCAAAGTCCATCATTTCAGATAGAGATCTGATGTTCACGTCAAGGTTTTAGAGATGTTTACATCGGGCTTTGGGTTCGAGGTTGAGTTTTAGTACCGCGTATCACCCTCAGACGGATGGATAGTCTGAGCGAGTTATCCATGTTTTGGAGGATATGCTGAGGTGTTGTATAATTGAGTTCCAAGGAACCTGGGAGAAGCATTTACCATTACTTGAATTTGCTTATAATAACAGTTATCAAGCGAGCATACAGATGGCACCATTTAAAGCATTGTATGGTCGGAGGTGTCATACGCCCTTGTGTTGGGCCGAGGTAGAAGAAAAGCATGTTTCCTTGCCACATGTGTTAAAAGACACAGATGAGAAAGTTAAGCTTGTGTGTAAACGCTTGAAAGCGGCTACGAATCGGCAGAAATCTTATACGAATCGTGTATTCTTAAGGGTGTCACCGTGGAAGAAAGTGATGCGGTTCAAGCGAAAGGGTAAGCTTAGCCCGATGTTTATTGGACCGTATAAGATCATTGAGCGAGTTGGTCCTGTGGCTTATCAGTTGAGGTTGCCTCCCGAGCTTGAGAAAATACATGATGTGTTCCATGTGTCCATGTTACAGAGGTATCGCTCGGATCCTTCGCATGTTATGCCGGTGGAGCATATAGAGTTGAGACCGAATTTATCCTATGATGACGAGTAGGTGGAAATCCTTGATTCCAGCAACAAGGTTCTACGAGGTAAGATGATAGAACTGGTTAAAGTCTTGTGGCGACATCGAGGAGTCGAGGAAGCCACTTGGGAAAACAAGATGAATATGTTGGAGCAATTCCTGCATCTTTTCCCTCCAGGTAAATTACGTGGACGAAATTTCTTAAGAGGGTGAGAGTTGTAATGCCCCGATTTTGGGCCTACCAGTTTAAGGCTAGTTAGACGATCTGGTGGACTGAGTTAGAGATTCGAGTTAGATTCGGGAGCGAATATTTTTTTGAAAGATAAAAAATATGGAAAAATGTTTAAAAATCATATTTTATTATATTAAAAATATTGGTGAAAGCAATTTTGGAAAATAAGCTTTGGAAGGGTGACATTTTGGCTGGTGACCAAAATGCAACTTTTGAAAACTATTTTAAAAAGGTGATTGTTTTGTAAAGAGTCAAAACTTTGAATCTTTAAGGAGTTATTTTACCATTTGGTCTAATATGAGTTTTTCCTTAATTTGGATTATTTTAAAATGGTTTTTATTAAAGGAATTAAAAGTGATTTAGTTAAGGTGGTTATTTCTTTTAAAACAAAATTTGATGTAACTTTTCTTCTCTCATATTTTCTCTCAAAACACTTTCATCCAAATACTCATTTTCCATTGTTTTCAAGAGGGAAAACCGTCCAATTAAGGGGAAACTCATTCATTGGAGGTAAGTTTCGTTCTTCTCCTCTAATGAAAGGTTCTTTATTGAAATCCCCAAGTTCTTGGCTCTTTACATATGTTTTCTAATGGGTTTTGATTAATTAAGAATGAAGTTTAGCTTTAATGAGGTTTAATTGATGGATCTTGTGATTTTCGATTTGGATCTGTTTTTCCAGAGTTGAGGATTGATTTCAAACATATTTTGGATGTATTTTAATGTGGATGAGTTGTTTTTAATAATGGAATCCCAAAATTGGTTGAATTTCTAATTGGTTAGGTTGTTAGTTAAGAGTTTTTGGGTTGTTTGAGGAGTTTAATCATTGCTGGAAGTAAAAGGATATTGCGAATGAGTTTATAGATGTTAATTGATGAGGTTTGAAGTTTTGAATCATTATGTTATGGCTGGTTTTAGATTGAGTAGTGTTTGAGGTTGATTTCAGTTAGTCTCGGATGAGTTTTGAGTGGGCATCTTGAGAGTTACGGGTTTTTGGATTGAAACAGAGAGTTGGATGCATTTTAATGCATGTGTTATCTGGTTTTGTATCATCGAAACAGGGGAGAATCAAGGCATAGCATCTTGAAGTGGTTCTAGGCTTGCCGGGAGCTTGTTTTGCGGTAGCAAGCAGGGCGAAGTGGAATCAGTGAGTGGAAACGGTTTTAAAATTCTTTCAAAGGTTTGAAAGTGGATTTGGAAGTTTAGGTTAAGTTGAAACACTTACCTAAACTTGGAAGTAAGTTTCCCTCCTTTGCTCCGTAATATCGATTCAGATATGAGCATGTGTATTCATGTTTTAGTCGTAAACATGGTGGATACTACCTATTGTAAATGCATGGTTTTAAAGTACATATGCAATGGTTTAAAAGTGTTTTGAATGCTGGTGAGCATTGGTTTTTATTCCGGTCGGGAATGAGATATTGCTATGGCAATGTGATTTGCATATGTGGGGATTTTGTGTAATGCATTGTAAAACAATGAGTAAATGGTTTTGTAAATGATATATTGGCTATGTGACAAGGTGATAAAACATTCGGATATAGTTGGCATGCCATATGATAAAGTGCACTATAATATGTTTAAAAATCGATCGTGGGTTAAGAGTCCTTGAGGTATAGCGGCCAACTACTCATATTATGTTTTATCACTTGGGTTGAGCGGTCGGTTCCCCTTGTTGATGTATAGCTTGCGGTCGGCATGGGGTAGTCTTGATGATGATCGATCATTAAGGGAGATCCGTGTATCCGATGTATAAGTTAACGGTTGGTTAATTAGGGATTAGCGGTTGGCTAATCAAGGATAGTGGTAGCTATTCGGGGTCACTATAATTGCCAATATATGAGATTTCTATTGATGAACTTTGTTTTTAATGCTTTGGGATTTAAGCATGGTTTTGTATTTTATGCTTTGGGATCTAAGCATGTGATATTTATATATTGTTTTGCATATGGTCGATATGCATGTTTTGGATTGGAATCTTTGGACTTGCTTAGGTTGTAAGCATGGTTTAAAAACAAGTGTTAATTTCAAAGGGTTTTAATGCATCATTGTTTTAAGAGCATCCTCACTAAGCAAGTGTTCTTACGCTCTCTTTTCCCTAATGATGAAGAGTATTAAAGCAAGGAGGCAGCAAAGGCAAGGATAAAGCGATCCCAAGACAAGACTATTTGAGTATGAACTTAGTTTTAGTTTTCGGTTAATAAGGCAATGTGTTCGCCTTGGATTTTGGGATTTTCAATTCTGTTATTCCCTAGTTTTTAGGCATGTGTAATGCTGTGATTTCAGAGTTTGATTGATATTGTTATGCCTCTTTTGCGTCGTACCTAAGGTTGATGAAAAATGGATCCCTAGGTATGCATATAGATGGTTTTGCTTGGTTGGTATGCTTTGGTAACCCTAACATGTTGAATGTGATATGAACATGGTGTTGATTTGATGTTTGTGGATTTTAGTATGTTTGGTATCATGGTTTAGGGAACATGCCTATAGAGTACACCTTTGGATTTATGTGACATGTTTGGTTGGGTAATTTTGGCATGGATGTGAGTTCATGAAAGTATGGATGTATGTATGCATGTATGCAAGTTGTGAGGACTCAAATGTATCTAGATTCGAATGAAAAATCAGCTAAAAATGACATTACATGCCCAGGCATACCGATAGCAGGGGACCGTATCTGTATGATGTTTAATGAATAAAAAGGGAATTTTACTTTCGATATGGCGTACCAGTACAGTACCTGGTGTACCAAAACGATGTGTTTCATGCCGTTTTGATACGGGCCTCGGTGTATCGAAACGGAGGCAGTTATTTCTGTTAAAATGTCATTGTGGGCAGTTTTGAATTCTTTCGTTTTAGTCCCTGGTTCTTGTTTTGTCAATTGAATGAGCATGGATGATCGTTTTAATTTGAAATTTGACATGATGGCATGAAATTTGACTAATTCAGGATTGGTAACTTTAATTTCAGTTTAGGCCCTTACAATTATCAGTTTTGCAATCTAGTCCCTATAAGGTGTTTAATGCAATTGGTGGTTCTCCCGTGCTTGGTTTCCCTTGGAATTTAAACCGCTACAAGTGTGAACAAGTAGGTTTAATAATTCGTATCTAGAAAGATGAAAGAAAAAAATGGACCGACTTTTCATAACCTTTCTCCGGTTTGCTTTGACAAACCTAATATAGCTCACTCGGTTCGGTCAGGCGTCTAGGCCGGGTTGAGGGGGTTATAGTGTGCTTGTTCAAGGAGAAAGGTTGAAAAAAGGGAAGTGCTAGCTTAGGTGTTCATCCGATGGTGTCCAATTTCTTTTCATCCATTTTTTTCCCTTACTTCTTAATTTGCTATTCACTTTAGCAAACCCTTGAGTGAGGGAATCCCTTCCTCGATGTCCACGTGTGGGGTGACTAATCCCTTGAGGGGTTAATCACTTAGTCCTTCAACTTCCCACCCTATGCACTTGGCCACTTGAGATTCATTCCTCACATTTTAGTCACTATACAGTGTTCCTTAAATTTTCAATGCTTTCAATGTAGCCCAATATCAATGACAATGTCTAACTATCAATCAATACATGCGAAATTAACTACATGGTCGATGGTCAATGATCATTTTGACTTGCTGGAATTTAAATTTCTAATCACCAGAATTCGATTTTTAACTAGGCCAGTTTTAGGGGTATTACAAATTAAGCTTTTCACGTTTGATAATTAAGCAATAACCAAGCTTAATATTCAAAATCATGATTTAATCGGCATAGAAAACATCCAAATGGATTAGTTTTGGAAACAATCATGGTTGTTGCATTGAAGACATTCAATTGAAAATAATTCAATTGAAATGCTGCATTAAAAGCAAACTTTCAAAATAGAATTAAAAGCATATTAAGTCTTGTATAACGCTTGTAGTTTACACTCCAAAATATGGTAAATATGTAACCCCCTCGACCCGGCCTAGCTGCAAGACCGAACCGAGCGAGCTACATTAGGTTTACCTAAGTAAACCGTGAAGAAGAAACCCAGAACACGTCCATTTTTTTCATTTTTCTTGACTTGATGCATAATTACTGTCCTACATGTACATACTGGACTCAGGTGAAAAACAACTCAATCGGGCATCAAATTGATATCTAATTGACTACAATTGTTGGTTAGGGACCAAATTGCAAATTCATAAAATTACAAGGGCTTTAATCTAATTTATGTTACCAACCTTTAATTAATCAGATCGCAAGCCCACATGTCAAAATCAGACCAAAAAGATCATCCAATCTCATTTAATTGCATCACCAAGATCAGGGACTAAAATGCAAGAACAGAACTTAAAGATAACCAAATTACCGAATTAATGGTAATCGTATCGGTTTGGGTACATGTGTATTGGTACAACATTGTTATTTTGAAATTCCTAGATTTTAGTGGCTGAAATGTGTTCTGATACGCCCATGCGTATCGAAACACCCTTAATAAAATCCTTTGCCATATCGAAATGAGTGCTCGAGTACCAAAACACCCTAACATGCTTCTTACACACAACAAACACAATCTAAAATCCAACCACAACTTTACATCCCAGATTCAACACCATGTCATGACATCTTGCATCATATGTAAATCTATAGGATCAACCTAGAAAACCATGCAAGTAAAACATGAAACTTCAACCATCACCAAAATCAAACCATAAAGGCCATTTACAACTCAAGAGCAGCAAAACAAACTTGCTCAACAGGGAGTTCAACAAAATGTATCCCAAATAACAACAGAAACCCCCATTGCCCTTATTACTTATAGTCTAGTTCAAAACATACTTTGGTTACCAAGTCTTGCACCGATTCCTTGCTTCCCGCTGCCTTCCAAAACCTTAATTCTCTGCATTGATGGACAAAGAGAGCGTAAGCACACTAGGCTTAGTGAGAAGTGCTGAAAAACAACACACCATCAATGCATTAAAACCATCTTTGTACAAATACATTGAAATCCCATTTCAATTATCTTTTAAACATCAAGTAAAACATTATCATGCCTTGAAAACCATGCACTTAACATCCTTAAAAACCAGCATAATAAACTATATGCAACATGTATCATTAACCAACAACAAATCCCATTACTAAACCTCAATTTAAGCCTTCCCATGCATAGCAACCATATGCAAAGCTTAAAGAGTAAACATGTATAAATCACATTATACAACATAAATCTTTGAATGATACATCAACAATTATATTGGCTCACAAGTGATCAATAACCAAATTCCATTTCCCAAAATAGTTCATCGGATACACAGATTCAAACAAGTGTCCTCGAACACTTCAAGCCATCTCCACCGGAATAACAATACAATTACAATCGCGGTACATTACCAACCGGGTACACTTGCAACCCACGAGGACACCAACCCCACTCATTGGTTAGACGCTTAATCCACTAACGAGAGTTTACGGTACCATATAACCCTCTACCATTAGGGTACTTGGATGAAGTTTATGGTGCATGGATCAAAACCCATCAACATCCAAGGTGACTTATTAGTTCACTATCAATCCTATGGCCGACCAACTATATCCGATAACAATTTTAAAACCACATCACTTGCCAATATAATTAACCATTTACCATTTACCTCATTGTTTTTCCAAGCATTAAACCAAACCATTTACAAAGCAACATACCATGATTTAAACCACAAGTATAAACCACATACTTACATGGATCACTTACCATGTGCATCCATCATCATTTCATGATCAAAACAGTATTTCACATACTCTAAAACATGCTTAAACAATAAGTACAATGTAAATCAAACAAGTGCATAAAACCATTTCGTAAAAGCACAACCGAGAGAGAAAACCACTTTACTTACTTCTGAGCTTAAACCAAAGTTTCAAGCTAAGTTTAGACTCCCATAAACCACCTTTAAAACATTCCAAAGCTAGAGTTCACGTTCTCACTCACTAATACGCGAAACCTCGATTTGTAGACGTGAAATCAAGTGTCCGAAGCCTCCAAAGCTTCCCTGATCGCTTCCGGTTCAACCTTCCCTGTTTTAATCACATTGCAACAGAGGATAAATACATCTCAATACATTCTAAACACCGCAACAACAAATCCTCACGGACTTCCACAATCCTTTCACAATTACTCAATCACAACCACCGAAAACATCATCTAATCCTTTCCAAACACAACCCAGCCACAACCTAACAATCTAACACTTCCATAAACATCAAATAACACTTAAAAATAGGATTAATTCACCAAACACTTCCAGTAATACAACCACCACAACTTCACAAAAACACAATTCTAACAACCTAAACAATTAGAGATCCAGAAGTTTCAGGATTCCATTGTTAAAATCAACTTAACAACATTATAATACATCCAAAGTATGTTTAAAAACAATCCTCAACACTAGAAAACAGATCCAATTTGGATCTTCCACTATTTCATCAAATTTACTCAATTAAATAAATTAATTCAATATAAAAACACAAAATCAGATTATAAACCATAAATCAAGGATTAAACATTTGGGAATATCAATAAAGAACCATTCAATAGAGGAGATCACGAACCTTACCCCTATAGTGTGATTTCTCCCTCAATTGGCTTGTTTAAAGATAAGAAAACACAAGATTTCAATGAGGTTTCAGAAATCAAAGATAAAGAATCATTTACAAATCAATAATCTAAGTAAAATGATCTCTCATCTCTGGTTTTTGAAGAAATTCGTCATAGGGACAGGAACATAGAAATGTACACTATGAGTCTTTCCATGGTTTCGTTTGACTATATTGAACTTAGATAACTAAGTTGGGTATCCACCATGAATTTCTCAACCAATGGGCTTCAATCCCATCCCCTTGATGAATCCAGAACCAATTTCCAACTTAACCCTTTAGTAAGAGGATCAACAAGGTTCCTCTCCGACTTCACATACTCTAAAGAGACTACTTTATTCATTATTAAGTGTCTCACTGATTCATGCCTTATGCAAATATGTCTCTTCTTACCGTTGTAAGCTTTCCTTTGAGCCACACATATTGCTGCTTGCGAATCACACAATAAGGACACTAGAGAAGTTGGGTTTCCCCACAATGAAATTTCTACTAACAAATTTTTGAGCCACTCGACTTCTTACCCAGCTAGGTCAAGAGAGATAAACTCTGACTCTATGCTAGAACGAGCGATACAAGTCTACTTAGTAGACTTCCATGAAATCGTTGTGCCACCTAAGGTAAAAACATACCCACTCGTAGAGCTTACCTCATCATTATCAGTAACCTAGTTAGCGTGGCAATATCCCTCTAGAACTGAAAGAAAGCCAACAAACTCGAGTTTCCAATCTATATTATCTTTAAGACACTTTAGTAAGCGTCTTAGTGCAATCCAATGTTCACCACTAGGGTTATGAGTACATCTACTTAACCTACTCACTGCATAGCAATATTAGGCTGAGTATAGTTCATTAAGAACATAAGGTTTTCAATAATTTTAGCATACTAAGACTGGGAAACACTACTTTCTTTATTCTTAAAGAGTCGTAGGCTAGAGTCGTAAGGAGTTTGAATAGGGGTGACATCAAAACTGTCAAATTTCTTTAACACTTTCTCAGTATAATGAGATTGGTTTAAAGAAAATCCTTTTTCAGTTTTGGCAACTTTAACTCCTAAGATCACATCCACCTCTCCTAAATCTGTCATCTTAAATTTGGTGGATAAGAAATTTTTTGTTTTGCTAATTGATTCAATGTTAGTACTGAATAACAACATGTCATCCATATACAAGCTTATGATGACACAACTAGTTCCAAACATTTTCGAATACACACATGCATATGCTTCATTGACTATAAAACCAAAACTTAGAATGGTTTTATAAAATTTCTTGTACCACTAATTTGGAGCTTGTTTAAGGCCATAAAGGGACTTTTTAAGTCTACATTCTTTGCCTTCCATACTAGGTGCCTCAAAATCTGGTGGTTGCTCCATATAGATCTTCTTGTCTAGATCTCTATTAAAAATTGCAGTCTTTACGTCCATCTAATGTACATGTAACTTATGAATGGATGCTGTCGCAAACAAGGCATGGATCGTTGAGAATTTTTAATAGGAGAGTATGTATCAAAGAAGTCTATACCAAACTTCTGGGTAAACCCTTTGACTACAAGCCTTGCCTTATATCTCTGGTTGACCCATCTGGTTTATTTTTCTTTCTAAGCTTATTTTCCAAAAAAGCTTTCACCAATATTTTTAATATAATATAATATGTTTTTAAATATTTTTCCATATTTTTATCTTTCAGAAAAATATTTGCTCATGAATTCGACTCGAATCTCTAACCCGATCCACCAGACCGTCTAACTAGCCTTAAACCGCTAGCCCAAAATTAGGGCGTTACATTTTGGGAGGCAACGGGAAGCAAGGGATCCTAACAAGACTTGCTTACCAAAGTATGTTTGGATTAGGCTATAAGTAATAAGGGCAATGGGGTACTCAATTTCGTTCTGGGAGATATTTTGATGAACTCCCTGTTTGAGCAAGTTTGTTTGATTGCTCTTGACTTGTAAATGGCCTCTATGGTTTGATTTTTGGTAATGGTTTGTGGTTTGATATATTGCTTGGATGGTTATCTAGGATGTATGCCTATAGATTTACATTTGATGCAAGATGCCATGAATAATTGTTGAAACTGTGATGCTATGCTGTGTTTTGCCTCTTGGTTATGTTGGATGCTTGTTAGAGGCAAGTTAGTGTGCTTTGGTTTGGTGAAAGGCATGTTTAAATCAGCAAATGTGACCTTTCTGGTGCCCGCGTATCGGTACACAAGACCCTGTATTAGTATGACTAGGCTATTCCAGGCATAGTGTACCAATACTCGAGCTTGTGTATTGGTACGATTGGTCTTTTTGAGCTTAGGGTACCGGTACGAGCACATGTGTATTGGTACAAGACTTGGCTACTGGAAATCTACTTTTTGGATCAAAACCTGAGTACCGATAATCCTATGGTCCATGCTGATACGGGCTGTCTACGTGGACCTACGTACCTGTACAACTGGTTGAGTATCGGTACGCATAGCAGTTAATCTGTTAATGTCTTGGAAATGAAGTTTTGTTTTCTTTTGTTTTGGTCCCTGGATGATGTGGATGCAATTGAGTGAGTTTGGATGAACGTATCGAGTTGATTTTTGACATGGGAACATGAACTCTATTTAATTAATGGATGGTAACATAAAATTTGGTAAAGTCCCTGTATTTTGCTGAAATTGCAATTTGGTCGCTAAATTATAATTGTGACCAATTGGATGTCGATTCGACGCTCGATTGAGTTGAGTTTTCACCTGCTGTTAGAATGAACATGTAGGGTATTAATTACGCATTTAGACAAGAGAAAAGATAAAAAAATGGTCACGTTTTGGGTTTCTTCTCACGGTTTACTTTGGTAAACCTAATGTTACTCACTCGGGTTGGTCTTATGACTAGGCCAGGTCGAGGGGATTACAATGTGATCCCAACACCAACAAGAGTCGCAAGAGAATCATTTTTGATTCAACTAAGTAACATGGAAGGAATTTTCACAAGCAAGAAGATTTTAATCCAGGAGATTGGTTTTGGATGTGTATGCAAGAGGAAAAGTTCCCTGCTCAGAGAAAGTCAAAATTATTCCCTTTTGTAGAAAGTGTCGATTTAGGGACAAATCACTTTGAAGAAGGGGGATGATGTGATCCTAACCAGCACTATATTCCTCCATGCCTTGCTTGCACCATTAAAGATTTCCATGATTGATCCTCAGGGAGTTCTTCCCAACTGTATCTTTTATTATCTTATATATGGATTTTATTCTATTATGAACATGCATTCACATCTTATTTGTTTGAATCATCATTTCATTTATATCATTCATATGCATGTCATGAATGTATTTAGTGTTTCACATCATATCTTAGATTATTATAATATGTTTCCATATACTATGAGTGGCATATTATATGATTAAGATGTTCATGCATGCATAACTTATAGTTCACATCTTTATCTTAAGATAGTTAAGTTTGAGGCCTGATTAAGATTGCATTATTTTCTTATATTGTGTATGTTTATAAGTTGCTGCATTTTATTCGCATTAGGTGTGCACATCATATATATATATGTTTGAATTATAATATAAAGTTCTAATATAAGCTAAGTTTGAATTTTGGCTAGAAGGATTCAAATGGGAAGGCATTATACTTTCACACCAAATGGTTACTTTGAGGAAATGAGGCAATGTTTCATGTCACGGGGCTAGAGTCTTGACCTAGCAAACTGCGCGGCCTTAGTCGATGTTCCTCAGACAAATGACTAAGTAAACCTTGAAACTCTCTTCGGAAGATCAAATTCTTCCTAGGCACTACGAACGTTGAATCGCTCTAGCGGAAGCAAACAAATGAGAAGGCAACTCAAGAATAAAGGAAGAACGCTCAAGAACACAAGAGAGGATTTAGAGTAAATTCCTTTTATTACTTAGAGAATGGATAATACAAATGAGGTGGGGAAGACCTTTATTTATAGTTGAGTTCCACCTAATCCGATGGTCTATACAGATTTACATCGACGACTATGATCGAAGCCTACCAACTACAATGGTATAATAATAGGAATATTCCCATCTATCTATTGTAACAAATACTATGTTTACATGGTAAGTTTACGTAGGTCAAAGTGGATGGATAAGCTTTCTAGAATCTCCCATGGATTGGGCTAAGTTTGGTGGTCTCTTTAGGCCCAAAATCTCCGTTGGAACCTCTTGGGCACCCATGTATGCATGTGACTCAGACTGTAACACCCTCATTGTATATTCGATATTCGAATAAACATTAGAGATGCTACTAACTGATTTACACTGGTTTTCAGACTTGTAATTTTTTTAAAATTTAAAATCGTTTAATCATCTTTTCTAATATTCTTTACTCTTCAAACTAAGTCATGTTTCTAGATCATACATCCACATTAACTTATAAGTAGAGTACGGAAAATTTAGACGCAGAAATTAGCTACTTATTTAATATATATGCATTCCCCATTAGACTAGGATGCGGTGATACTTATTGATAATGCAGGCTAACTTGATCCAACAATGTGCAGCTCCTCCTCTGCTATCTAGTCAAAAGTACCTACGTGTGATAGAAACACACGTTAATTATAACTTAGTGAGGCATAATCATAACAATTTAAAACAATAATTATAAATAACACAGCTCTGCAAGATGGCAAGCGACTCCAATTGCAGTTGATAACATTTATCATATATACAACTACCTTACTTGTATAGTTCATTTAACCAATATAAATTCAAATCATAAGATTTGATCTGTCTTACCAGTCTTGTGTACATTAAGCTTTTTAGCTTAACTACTTGCATAAATGCATTTCAAGTATTATATCCCAAAATATAAAATCATGTAATCTGTAATGCAGGAATAAACATGTAAGAAATTAGTACTGCAATAAAGTTTGTACTGTAAAGTCATGTAACTATACTGTAAATATCAAGTCATTCCTCTGTCATATAATAGTGCAATACAGTTCCTGCAAAATGGCAAGCAAATCCCAATTACAGTTTATGTCATAACATCAAACCTTTATTTTATTAAACAAATATACGTTAAGCTTTTTAACTTAACTGTCTGCATAAATGCATTTCATGTATTATAGACCGGAGTACAATATAATGTGATACTTTGGTACACGAGTCATCATAACTGACACCGTAGTGTCTACAACGCCATAGCGTTTTGTGATGAGTATGTACTCGAGGACGCCCTATGCTCCTCATACTCGCACATTTTGTGTTGTGTAACACCGTAGTATTTGAACCGACTCCGTAGCGTCTAACTCGTCTCCGTAGAGTCTATCTCGATCCCGAAGAGTCTATCTCGCACCGTAGTGCTATAATGCAGCTACTAGGACTCTATGGATATCCAACTATACCAAAGATTCTCACGTGAACCTATGGTATACGAGTCATTATAACGACACCGTAACATCTGCATCGTCGAACCGACTAAGATGAGTACGTACTCGAGGACGCTATTTGCTCCACATTATAGCATCTTTTTGTCCTAGTCGACACCGTAGTGTCTAAGCATCACTGAAGTGATTGCAATGCCGTAGTCAACACTGAAGTGTCTGAATCGCACCGTAGTGCTGGATTGCAGCTACTATGACTCTTATAGATATCCAATTATACCAAAGACTCTCACACTAGTACTTGGGCATAACAATATAATATTTTCATATTCAATATCCAATCCTTCAATACTATTATCCATAATTCGATAATGGGCAGTTCATATCCAAATATCTAAAATCTAATTTATCTTAGATAAATCATTATGTCATATCACTGTATCACATATGCCACTCAATACTTCATGCCATTTACATAACTTTGATCAACATACATTTTCATTAATATCAAGGTCGGTTCATCGTAAATCGTCCTATTTATCAATATTGGATAAATATATATAATGTAATCACTCAAATTACATATATAATAAATAAGTAAAAATGCATTCACACATATCATATATAAAATAAATAAGTAAAAAGTGCACTCACCTTGGCCAATTATCATGATGCTTCACTAAGTCCTAGTTCGATCCTTTCTTTCATAGTACCTTGAACCTTTTCTGATTCAGATTTAACTCCAATAATCACATAAATACAATAAAATGTTTGTTAGACTTAATTCTAACAACACCATAAACTTGCTTTTTAACATAATCATTCGAAAATAAGATTTTTCAATTATTTTCCTTTCGTCCTTGTACTATTCGAAAACTCATTATTGTCCTTAGCGACCAATTTAAACTTCCATGAACTCTTTTGAGCTTGTTAACTAACATTTAAATACAAAATGTTTCAAATTCCATTGTCGACAGCTTGCGCTACCTTCAAAGATTTATATGTACAGGGCAAAATACACACCGGATCTTAATTTCCTTTATACTGGAGAAACTAGATTCGATATATGCTTTAACGATATAAGCCACATAAATTAATAAAATCTACAAAAATTATGAAAATTCACTGAATTCGCGTCACAAACTTTTCAGGCAGAAAACTGCTCTGTAATTTTTCTGACCTTCACTCGATTCAAAATTCATATCTTTTAACATAGAACTCCGAATCAGTTTCCGTTTGTTGGAAATGAAACTAGACTGACATGCCTTTATATAGGTACAAAATTCACCATCTAACTATTTTTATAGATTTTATGGTGAATTTTTAAACTTACTGCCATAATTTAAATTCCAGCATAACTTTCCATGAAAAATTTCTAATTTACACCAACTTCTCCATATTTCTCTACTTGTCAATTTAATCCTATCACTTTACTTCAAATATGTAGGATAAAGCTTATATTCATATGTTCTCTTTACCTCCTTCATCATAATAAGGTTAAACCTTTACTCCTCTAATTTATCTTGATTTGTCAAAATGTTCACCAAATTTTCTAATATAAAGATTCATCTTCTTTACTTTGCAAACTAGTCATCAAATTAACATTACTACCTTAATTCCATCATTTTCACTAACTTTTATTCAATACCCTTCATCCACTAACTTTTACCAAAGTGACATTTTAGTCACTAATTTTACACATAGCTTGCAAACTTGTATCGAATAATTAATCCAACATTTCATTTTTTATTTTTTTCTCACTATCAAGCTTGGCCGAATAGGTCCTTGCAAAAATCCATGTCACCGAAATGGTCACCTAATCCTTTAAAGTTTGGTTTGCATTCAAACAACATTATTACATGCTTGAATAAATTTTCATAACATGTACTCATTAATTCCATAATTAGCACATCAACTCCCAAATTGGTATATACATGCCGAATGGGTCCCTAATGCTTTTCAAGAATTCCATTTTGATCCCAATTACCTGGTTGAGTTTGTAATACATCAATTCTTTCGGAGTCATCACTAATAAAAAATTCAAGAATCATTCTTCCACTTTTCTCCAATTGCCGAAATGGTCACTTGAATTTCTAATGAAGGATTTTGTATTCCATTATCATAATCAAGCTTGTACATTATTATTCTCATCAAATACATCACTAAAATAAATTGCAAAGTCAATCCCCTAAGTTACTTCATCAAGCCGAATTGGTCACTTTAATATACAAAAGAGATTCAATCATTCTAATATAATTTTCATACTTCTAACATCATAATCACATCAATTTCATCCTCAACCCAAACTTCCAATTCAAACCACAAATTTCTAGGGTTTAGGGTTTATGTCTTGAACATGGGATTTAATTCCATAACAAGCTTGTTTTGATGTCTACAACATCAAATCTATTCAAATCATACCTTGAACATAACTAGTATTCAAAATTCTCATCAACATCTTCATCAAAAATACATGTTTCTCTTAGCTTTACCATGCAATACTAATATCAAAATAAAGAGAATTGGATGTAAATCACTTTACCTTAATTTATTTTCCTTGAATCAAGCTTTAAAGCCTTCAAATTAGCTTCGAAAAATGAAATTCTCTTCCTCTTATCCTTTCTTTCTCTCCCACGAAATGAATGGGAAAAATATGATGATCACATTTTTTTTATTTAACATACATGTATAAATATAATTTTGCCTCTTGTTAACTTAAAAATGAATTTTAAATTCATTTTTACCCATTTTCCAAATTTATCCTCCAACCAAATCCTTATTTACAAGTCTTCTTCAAATATGCCATTCCATTAAGATTGAACCAATTTGGTTCCTTCATAACCAACCACTTCCAAAGAAATTACAAAAAAATTCTTTTATGATTTTTATTCGATCCAAATATCCGATAATCACCTAATACGATTTTTCATTGATCGAACTATTGAATCTAATCCAAAAATCTCATATCTCTAAATTCTATAAATATTATTTTATGATTTTCCATGTCTTATGGAACAGCCTCTGAAACTTCAATTTGATCTGATTTCCCTATATTCACAAAACACTCTTACTGCAATTTTACCTTTACTCCTCTAATATCACTTGATTTGTCTAAATGGTCACTAAATTTTCTAATATAAATATTCAAGCTTCTTAAATTTGCCCTTATCTTATTACTAAATGACCCTTAATCAACATAGCAAATTTTGGGGTATTACACAGACCTTGGCTCACGGCCCGTGACATTCTCCCCCACCAAACTTGGCGACGCCGTTGTCGTGCCTCTCGAGCAAAACTGAGATCGATCCTAGAGCTTTCTCTCGTGCTCCTTGGCTTGCTCCCAACTCAGAATCTAGCTTGATTGTCCCCCCATAAGGATCGCTCTTCCTATAAAGAGCATCAGACTCTGACTCGGTTGTCCCCCATAAGGACTGCTCGCCTTGGTTTGCATCGCCATGTAATATCACCCGTCCCAGGCATATCCCAATCGTAGGAACTCTTTCCTACCAGTTGTGACTTACCCTTTCTTGGATCCCCTGGATCCTTGCACCAACGCTTGGACGCCATCACGTTGAGCACAAAACGAACTCTCAAAAGTCTAAAAGTTAGACTGTGTCCTCGCCAAGTCTTGGCATCTCCATCTGATGGGTTAGGTTTTCTGCTCCCTACACCCAACAAATCTGGCAAATCAAACTGTAAAACACCATAATTGTGTTCGAGATATACCTCTTTTGGACTATGTTTGGCATTCACTCTAACTCGCATCAATCTCTTACATATGAAGCTTGATGCACCATTGCCCTTTGGAAACTCGTCATACGTCGGCACTTCTTCAATCTCAAAGTCTGACACCTCGTCTCGTACTGATGCTTCCTTGTCCCCGAAGCTTAATGCCCCATCCACCTTGCTCATTGGTGGATGCTCCACAGATCCCATGTCTTTGGGAGGCTTTGGCTCTACTAGCCTTTCCAAGGTCATTCCCTCAATGGTAGCCACTAAGTCAACATCCTTGGTTATCTCATGAGCATTCAACACCTTGTTCCCAACCCTCGCATCTCGGTGAATCAGAATGATGCATTGTTTGTGAGGATCCAAAATGCAAACACAATTGGCAAAAAGGACAAGGAGTACATTAATCCGGTCAGGGAAATCTAAACCTATGACAAAAATATAGTCATCCAAGTGAATTACCTCGAATGTTTCCTTGCATTTCAATTCTCCAATGTACAGCTCCATGCCTCGTACCACTTCCATGGTTGGAACACCTTTGGAATTGACGGTCTTGATTACCCCGGTTGACTCATCAACCTTCAAACCAAGCTTGTCCGCAACTTTCTTGGACAAAGACAAGTGAGAAGCTCATGTGTCCACAAGAGCGCTTCTCCTCTGACCCATAATGTTGATGTCCATGAACATCAACACTCTCTGCTTCTGGCCTTTCCATTCCTTGCCAGAACTCAGCAACATCGAACCAAGCTTTAAGGCCTCACTACTCCCGGGCACGTCTTCCTTGGACGGCTTGACTCGATTCGAGCACTCTTTTACTAAGTGAGGCCTCTTGCATCGGTAACACCTCGATTGCTTTGCTTCTACCCTCGGCTTGACTACTTTGTAGCTTACAATCGTACCAAGGTGACATTCCCCTTCTTCTTGCTCCTCATCCCCATCTTCGATGGCTTCGGGGTGACTCTTCTTGGGAGAGTCTTTCACCAAGTATGGACCATCACAATTGTAGCACTTCATGGCCCCTTGATCCTTCTTCTCCAATGGCTTGACGAACCTATTGGGCCTCTCATCACCTTCGTTGGAATGGTGACCATCCTCATCTCCCCCACCATTGCCCTTGCCTCGGGGCTTGGGAGACTCAGACTTTCTAACTTTGAACTGAGCTATGGCCTCGATTGTGGTCAATGCTTTGGAAAGCTTCTCGACTCCCCTCCGCTCTAGCTCCATTTGGGCCCATCTTTGGAGTCCATCCATGAAGTAAGAGAAGCCTTCTGCTTCACTCAAGTATGCAATCTAGAGCTTTATCTCAATGAACTATCTGACATAATCTGGGATGGAACCCTTATGTTTCAGTTGTCGCAACTTCTTTTGAGCCTCTCGTTGAGTGTTTGTTAGGTAGAACTGGTCATTGAACTCAACTTGAAACTCTTTCCACATCTCAATAGGAATGCCCCTACTCTTTTCCTTAGAGCATCTATGTGGCCACCACAAAAGAGTGACATCAGTTAAATACATCGAAGCAATGTTTACCTTTTCTGCATCATCCTTGATGCCCGCATCCTGAAAATACTGCTTCACGCCCCACACGAAGTTCTCAACATCTTGGGCCGATCGGTTCCCCATAAACTCTTTTGGCTTTGGGATATCCTTCCTCGGCTTGAATACAGTTGGAGCTGCTCCATTCTTGAAGGCTACCTTGTACAAAAATAGGTCTGCCTTCATCTCCTCCATCTCTAACTTCAAAGCTTTTACCTCAACTTCAAACGCATCACTCATCTCATTCGCACTGCCATTAACCTAGTCGAGCCTATCAATTTTTTTTCAGCGTAGCCACAGCATCCCGCAAACTCTCTCCCTTGGTTTGCCCAGTTGGGGTCTCCACACCCTTAGCCGTAATGTCTCATTCTTTCCGTGCCATCTCGATTAGTGCCTTACTCGAACACTCTCTCTAATACCACTTATCACGGGGCTACTGTGGCCTTAATCGATGATCCTCAGACAAACGACTAAGTCAACCTTGAAACTGTCTTTGAAAGATCAAATTCTTCCTAGGAACTACGAACATTGAACCGTCCTAGAGGAAGCAAACAAATGAGAAGGCAACTCAAGAACAAAGGAAGAACGCTCAAGAACACAAGAGAGGATTTAGAGTAAATGCCTTTTATTACTTAGAAAATGGATACTACAAATGAGGTGGTCTATTTAGGCCCGAAATGTAACCCCCTTGACTCGGCCTAGTCACAAGACCGACCTGAACGAGTCACATTAGGTTTACTGAGGTAAACCATGAGAAAAAACCCAAAACGCGACCATTTTTTTCGTTTCCTTTTTATCTTGTCTAAATGCATAATTAATACCCTACATGCTGATGCCAACAGCTGGTGAGTACACAACTCAATCGGGCGTCAAATCGACATCCAATCGGCCACAAAAGCAATTTAATGACCAAATTGCAATTTCAGCAAAATATAGGGACTTTTCCAAATTTTATGTTACCATCCTGTAATTAAACAGACATCGTGCTTGCACGTTAAAAATTAGCTCAAAATGGTCATCAGATCCAACATAATTGCATCCACAAAACCAGGGACTAAATTGTAAGAAAACAGGACTTCATTTCCATGACAATAACTGAAATAACAGACAACCGTATCGATACGTAGGGCACCGTATTGATATGGTATATCTCATCTCATTTCGATACGCAACACACAGTTTCGGTAGGCCTAGCTGGCATAATATTTGGTTGCTTAACCGTACCGATACGGTATAGCGGTGTTTCACTACGCGGGTTTTGTCCCAAAAAGCAGATTCCAGTAGCATAAATTTGTATCAGTACACCCAACCCTGTATCGATACGCAATGCTTGATTTTTCCTAGCCGTACCGATACGGTCCCCAGCGTATCGGTATGTCTGGGTCTATAATGACATATTTAGCCAGTTAAACATGAACAAAACCTACCCAAAATATCCTATTAAGCCTCTAACATTCGACCAACATGCTCAATACACAATTCACAGCATAACATCGCAGATTCAGCATCACCTCATAGCATCTTGTAACAAAAGTAAATCTATAGGCATGCATCCTAGATAACCATCCAAGCAACATATCAAACCACAAACCATTAACAAGATCAAACCAAAGAGGCCATTTACAAGTCAAGAGCAATCAAACAAACTTGCTCAAATAGGGAGCTTATCAAAACATCTCTCAAACCCAAATTGAGTACCCCATTGCCCTTATTATTTATAGTCTAATCCAAACGTACTTTGGTAATCAAGTCTTGCTAGGATCCCTTGCTTCCCGCTGCCTCCCAAGCCTTTAATTCTCTGGATTGATGGACAAAGAGAGCGTAAGCACACTAGGCTTCGTGAGGAGTGCTCAAATACAACACACCATCAATGCATTTAAAATTGTTTTCCAATAAATCATTGAAAATCCCAAATCAAAACATGTTTTCCAACATATAAAACATCATGCCTTTAAAAAATGCACTTTAACACTTTCAAAACCAGCATTTTAAACCATATGAAACATGTACCATTAACCAACAACAAATCTCATTGCTAACCTCAATTTAAGCCTTCCTACGCATAACAACCAAATGCAAAGCTTAAAGAGTAAACGTGTATAAATCACATTATACAACATAAACCTTCCAATGATACATTAACAATTATATTGGCTTACAAGTGATCATTAAACAAGTCCAATAACAAAAGAGCTCATCGGATACACGGATTCAACGAGTGTTCAACCAACACTTCAAGCCATCTCAACCGGAATAGCGATACAATCACAATCGTGGTACATAACAACCAGGTACCTTTACAAGCCTTGGGGACACCAACCCCTTTCATCAGTTAGACGATTAATCCACTAACGGGAGTATATGTTACTGTAAAATCCCTCTACCGTTAGGGTGCTTGGATGGAGTTTTCGGTACACGGATCTAAACCCCTCAACATCCAAGGTGACTTACTATAGTGCACTAAATCCTATGGCCGGCCAACTATATTCGATAACAATTTTAAAACCACATCAGTTGCCAATATAATTAATAATTAGCAATATACCTCACTGTTTCCAAAGCATTAAACCACAACATTTACCACAACAACAAACCATGCTCTTACACAAGTATTTCCACATACTTACAAGGATCACTTACCATGTGCATCCTTCAACATTTCATGCTTAAAAACTGTATTTCACATACTTTAAAACATGCTTTAACGGTAAGTATAATGTAAATCAAAACAAGTGCATAAAACTATTTCGTAAAAGCACGAACGAGAGAGAAAAACCTTATTTACTTACTTCCAAGTTTAAACTAGCATATCAAGCTAAGTTTAAACTCCCATAAACCACCTTTAAAACATTCCAAAGCTGGAATCCACGTTCTCACTTACCGATACGCGAAACCTCGATTCGCCGACACAAAATCAAGTGTCTGAAGTCTCCAACACTTCAGCAATCACTTTCGGATCAACTTCCCCTACTTTGACCACAATACAATAGAGGATTAATGCATCTCAATGCATTCTAAACACTGCAACAAGAAATCCTCTCAGATTTCCACAACCATCCCAAGATTACCCATCTGCAACATCCGAAATCATCATTCAAACCTTCCGAAACACAACCCAGCCACAACCTAACAATCTAACACCACTTTTATCAACATATAACACCTAGAAATGGAAATAAATCAACCTAACACCTCCAACAATCAAACAACCACCAAAACACCCTAAGAACTAAATCGAGCAATCTAAATAATTTGAGATTCAAGAGTTTCGGGATTCTATTGATAAAATCGACTTATCAACATCATTATACATCTAAAATATATTAAAAAACAATCCATAACACTGGAAATAAGATTCAATAAGATTCCTTCATCATTTCATCAACTTTACCCAATTAAATCCACTTTTAAACACAAAATCAGATTATAAACTATAAATCAAGGATCAAATACTTGGGAATATCAATAAAGAACCATTTAACAGAGGAGATCACGGACCTTACTCTTGTTATGTGATTTCTCCCTCAATTGGCTTGTTTAAAGCTAAAAAAACATAAGATTCCAATGAGATTTTGCAAACCAAAGTTGAATAAACAAGTACTCATGAAGAATATGAGTAAAAGAATCTCTCACCTCTGGTTTTTGATAAAATCCTGAGTGTTTGGAAGAAAAGAAGTTGAGAGAAAAGAGTTAGGAAAAGTTATGTGAATTTCTTTGAAAAACTAATAACTAACTTTGAACTTTAATCCTTCTTAATCACCCTTTTAGAACACATGTTTAAAACAATTTAATTGAAGAGAGAAACCACCAACAAACAATTGGTAAATTAGCTCCTTAAGGATTCTAAGAATTTGACCCTTTTCATTTTAGTCACTTAAAATAGTGTTCAAAAATCACATTTTGGTCACTAACCAAAATGTCACATTTCCAAATTCCATTTCCCAAAATTGATTCCACCAACAATCATTATATATTAAAAGATGATTTTTAACTATTTTTCCATATTTTTATCTTACCGAAAAATATACAGTCCTGAATCTGACTCTAATCCCTAACTCGGTCCATTGGACCGTCTAATAACCCCAAAACCGCTAGGCCCAAAATTGGGGCGTTACAAATCTCCCCCACTTAAGAAATTTCATCCCTAAAATTTACCTGGAGGAAATAGGTGCGAAAAATGTTTTAACATATCTGACTTGCGTTCCCACGTGGCCTCCTCAACACCGCGGTGTCTCCACAACACCTTAACAAGCTCAACCGTCTTGTCACGCAATACCTTATTGCTGGTATCAAGAACCTCCACCGGTTCTTCATCATATGATAGATCTGATCTCAACTCAATCTCTTCTACTGGCATAACATGCGATGGATCCGACCGATACCTCCACAACACCGAAACATGGAACACATCATGAATCTTCCCCAATTTCGAAGGTAAACTCAAACAGTATGCAACATGACCCACATGCTCAACAACCTCGTATGGTCCAATAAACCTCGGGCTAAGCTTCCTTTTCTGCCCAAACCGCAGTACCTTTTTCTAGGGCGGCACTTTTAAAAACACTCGATCACCAACAGCGTATTCTATATCCCTATGCTTCAAATCCGCATAGGATTTTTGACGATCTGCAACCGCTTTTAAGCGCTCACATATCAACTTTACTTTTTCGGTTGTGCCTTTCAGAACCTTAGGCATAGATACAAACTTTTCTCCCACTTCTGCCCAACACATAAGCATACGACATTTCCTATCATACAACGCCTCATAAGGTGCCATCTGTATGCTAGCATGATAACTGTTATTGTACGCAAACTCCACCACCAATAATACAACATCTCAGCATATCCTCGAGAACCTGAATCACGCGCTCTGATTGACCATCCGACTGAGGATGATACGAAGTACTAAAATTTAACCGAGTTCCTAGAGCACGATGCAAACTCACCCAAAACCTTACGGTGAACCGTAGATCCCTATCCAAAACTATAGATTTGGGCACCCCGTGCAAACGCACAATCTCAGATATGTACAACTCAGCCAACCTGTCCAAGGTATACGTAGTATGCACTGACACAAAATGCGCACACTTTGTAAACCGGTAATCAATCACCCAAATGGAAACTGATGCTCAGCTTTTACCCGCTGACAAACCATACACCGAGCAACGAAATTGGGCATATCTTTCTTCAGTCCAACCCAATAGTACTCCTCCTTCAACCCTCAATACATTTTAGTACTACTGGGATGCATAGCAAAAGGACTAGCATGTGCCTCGGTCAAAATAGTATGCCTCAACTCCTCATCTTCAGGCACCACAATTCAACCCTTAAAACACAACACCCCATCGTCATTGAAATGAAAATCCATAGGATTCCTATCCCTGATATCTTCCACATGAGGTAAGAAACTCTCATCATACGGTTGCTTCTACTTAATCAACTGTGACAAGGATGGTTTCAATTACAACTCAGCCAACAAACCACCGTCACGCGTCACACTCAAACGTGCAAACATAGCCCTTAACTCCACCGCCGCCTTCCTGCTCAAAGCATTAACAACAACATTAGCTTTACCCGGATGGTACTCGATAACCAAATCATAATCTTTCAACAAATCAAACCACCTACGTTGTCTTAGGTTCAACTCTTTCTGGGACATCAAATACTTCAAACTCTTATGATCCGTAAAAGCCACACATCTCTCCCCATAGAGGTAATGCTTCCAAATTTTCAAAGTAAACACAACCGCGACAAGCTCAAGATCGTGAGTGGGGTAGTTACTCATGCACCTTCAATTTCCTAGATGTGTACGCAACTACCTTACCTTCTTGCATCAACACGCATCCAAGCCCAACATACGACGCATCACTATAAACAACGAACTCCTTTCCCGATTTTGGTTGAACCAAGGCTGGAGCTCGTGTCAAGGCTTCCTTCAATCTTTCAAAAGCTCGTTGTTTATCTTTTGTCCACTCAAACTGAACATTCTTCTATAACAACTTAGTTAAAGGAGCCGCCAAACTGGAGAACCCTTTCACAAACCTATGGTAGTAACCAGCCAAACCAAGGAAACTCCTAACCTCCATCACAGACTTGGGCGCCTTCCAACTCATCACAGCCTCAACCTTATGAGGATCAACACAAATTCCTTCGGCTGACACAACATGCCCGAGAAACACAACTTCCCTAAGCCATAATTCACATTTGCTTAACTTGGCATACAATTGATTCTCCAATAACTTCTGAAGCATAATCCACAAATGGTTATCATGATCCTCCTCAGTATAAGAGTACACAAGGATATCATCGATAAACGCAACCACAAACTAATCCAAAAACTCTTGAAACACACGGTTCATCATGACTATGAAAGCAGTCAGTGCATTGGTCACTCCGAAAGGCATCACCAAAAACTCGTAATGCCCGTACCTCGTACGAAAGGCTATCTTGGGTACATCCACCTCCTTCACCTTCAACTGGTAGTACCCCGACTTCAAATCTTTCTTGGAAAACACTGAGGCTCCCCTAAACTGATCAAACAGATCATCAATCCATGGTGAGGGATACTTGTTCTTTATTGTCAACTTATTCAGTTGTCGATAATCTATACGCTTCCACAATGTACCATCCTTCTTCTTTACAAACAACACCGGTGCACCCCACGGTGAAATACTAGGTCTAATAAAGCCTCAATCCAGCATGTCTTCTATTCCTTTAACTCTTTTGGGGCCATGTGATATGGAGCAGTCGATATTGGTACTGTACCTGCAAAGACCTCAATGCCAAACTCAACTTCACGGCCTGGTGGCAACCCCGACAACTCTTCTAGAAAAATGGCTGAAAACTCACATACGGTGTGAACATCTTGCACCCTCAACTCCTTTGATCCAGGATTCATAACATAGGCCAAGAAAGCCTAACATCCTGAATCCAACATTCGACTTGCTTCCAAAGCTGAAATAGTATTAGACAAAGACTTAGCATACCTACAACCACCAGCTCATAATCATCCGACAACCTCAAAGATATCCGTTTGGCCTCAAAATCCACCACATCCTGATGTTCGATTAACCAATCCATACCCAAAATCACATCAAAACCATGGAATGACAACTCCATCAAGTCCACGGCAAACTCATGTCCCTAAACCATCAGCGGACACCTACGATACGACTTCCTAACCACAACTGTCTCCTCAAAAGAGCAGTCACTCTAACACCCACATTAAGAATTTTAATAGATATATCAAGCAACCTAGCATGCTCACTCAAGATGTATGAATGGGTAGAACTAGAATCAAGCAACGAATACAACAGCAAATACTATAACGTAAAAGTTCCTACATCACATCGGTGTCGTTGCGACCCTCACAGTGCGCATACACCCTAGCCGGTCCACCCCCTCAGGTTGGATAGCAACAGTATGAGCCATAGTCCTCTGCCCACTATCTCGACGCTGAAACAGTCTACAGCCACGACCACAGCCTCAACGTAGAGAAACACCAGGTGCAGTACCCTACCCACCTCGGGCTAACAACGGACAATCATGTCTCTGATGGTCGCCAGCCTACAACTCCAACAAGCTTGGCCGCAACAGGCGCAAGTGTCTAACCCTCTCTGGCTAGACATGGACAATCTCGCCTCATATGATCTCAGGATCCATAAAACCAACAGGTTTTAAATGAAGCTCTAGCCTGGGTACCATGTCCCTAGACTCGACGCCCCACAACACCTCCGCCATGCCTCAGCTTCGGGCGAAACCTCCTATCACGGTTTCTCTTAGCCTGACCACCGCTTGAACCAGCATCAGTAGCTCTCTTACCCAAACTAAGACCTCACGACCCATAAGCCAAACCCATATTCTGCTCTACATCCTTGGCTCGCAAAACCAACACATCAAAATTGGTGTAATCAGCAACAAACATATATGTCTTAACCTCCTACACAAGCCTATAGTGGAATCGATCACATCGCTTACGCTCGTCAAGAACCAATTCAGGTGCATACTGACTCAACCTCACGAACTGCACCTCGTACTCTGCAACAAACATACTACCCTACACCAGAGCTATAAACTTGCGCTTCCTATCATCCTGATATCAGACTCCCAGAAACTTCTTCTAGAAAGCTTCACAGAAGACCTCCCAGGTCACATCATCGGTCGCCATACCGATTATCGTGGTAGTCCACCATGTATAGGCATTACCCTGCAACAGGAAAATAGCAGAGCCCACCTTACGAGCATCAGTACACCCCATCTGGCCCAGTATCCTCTCAGTACTGGCCAACCAACCCTCAAAAGCCTCATGCGACAAACCTCGAAACTTAACTTCGCCCAAACTACAAAGACGCTCAAGCGACAAACTCTGCCTATCAACCGGTGGTGCTGACATACGAGCACCCGCAACTGCTGCTTAGAAAACATCGATCATGGCCTATATCAATGGCTCCATATCACCCATCCTTGGCCCAGCCGGTGCAGGTGGTACTTGCTCCACTACCTCAAGTGGATTAGGTAGGGGCGGTGGTAACCCTTCAAGTCCTACCCGGTGGCAACAACAATCGTACTTGATCCCAGCTCTCTCCTCGGTCCTATTGTGCTAAATTGTATCTAAGGCATAATAATCATTTCAAACAAAACAATTAGGCCAGCTTCAAGCAAGGATCCAAGACTTCCATTTCAAAAATCAAGATTTTCCAAGCTATAACGATAAGGCAATGGGTTCCTAATTTTCCCCCCGACATAACATAAATAATCAGCGTGCATATTTCAATCATCGTGCATATCAACATCATATTATAGCTCACATCATCATCACAATCATCATATCAATCTTCCAATTATCACCAAACATAACAAACAAGCACCGTGCATAACAAGCAACAACAAACAATCAATTACCACATCCCAAAATTTCACAAACCTGGCTCTGATACCATCAAATGTAACCCCCTCGACTCGGCCTAGTTGCAAGACCGAACCGAGCGAGTCATATTAGGTTTACCGAGGTAAACCGTAAGAAGAAACCCAAAATGCAACCATTTTTTTCCTTTTCCTTTTTATCTTGTGTAAATGCATAATTAATACCCTACATGCTAATGCCGATAGCTGGTGAGTACACAACTCAATCGGGCGTCGAATCGACACCCAAATCGGCCACAAAAGTAATTTAAGGACCAAATTGCAATTTTAGCAAAATATAGGGACTTCCAAATTTTATGTTACCATCCTTTAATTAAACAGGTTTCATGCATGCACGTCAAAAATTAGCTCAAAACGATCATCCGACCCAACATAATTGCATCCACAAAACCAGGGACTAAATTGTAAGAAAACATGAATTTATTTCCATGACAATAACTAAAATAATGGACAGCTGTATCGATATGCAGGGCACCGTATCGATACGGTGTCTCTCATCTCATTTCAATATGCAACACACTGTTTCGGTACGCCTAGCTGGCATAAGATTTGGTTGCTTAACCGTACCGATACGGTATGGCGATGTTTCGGTACACAGGTTTTGTCACGAAAAGCAAATTTCAGTAGCATAAATCTGTATTGGTACACCCAACCCCGTATCGATACGCAATGTTTGATTTTGCTTAGCCGTATTGATACGGTCCCCGACGTTTCAGTACGCCTGGGCCTGTAATGACATATTTAGCTAGTTAAACATGCACAAAACCTACCCAAAATATCCTATCAAGCCTCTAACATTCGACCAACATCCTCAAGACATAATTCACAGCATAACATTGTAGATTCAGCATCACCTCATAGCATCTTGTAACAAAAGTAAATCTATAGGCATGCATCCTAGATAACCATCCAAGCAACGTATCAAACCAAAAACCATTAACAATATCAAACCAAAGAGGCCATTTACGAGTCAAGAGAAATCAAACAAACTTGCTCAAATAGGGAGTTCATCAAAACATCTCCCAAACCCAAATTGAGTACCCCATTGCCCTTATTATTTATATTCTAATCCAAACATACTTTGGAAATCAAGTCTTGCTAGGATCCCTTGCTTCCCGCTGCCTCCCAAGCCTTTAATTCTCTGTATTGATGGACAAAGAGAGCGTAAGCACACTAGGCTTAGTGAGGAGTGCTCAAATACAACACACCATCAATGCATTTAATATCGTTTTCCAATAACACATTGAAAATCCCAAATCAAAACATGTTTTCCAACATATAAAACATCATGCCTTTAAACCATGCACTTTAACACTTTCAAAACCAGCATTTTAAACCGTATGCAACATGTACCATTAACCAACAACAAATCCCATTGCTAACCTCAATTTAAGCCTTCACACGCATAACAACCATATGCAAAGCTTAAAGAGTAAACATGTATAAATCACATTATACAACATAAACCTTCCAATGATACATTGACAATTATATTGGCTTACAAGTGATCATTAAACAAGCCCATTAACAAAAGAGTTCATCGGATACACGGATTCAACAAGTGTTCAAGCAACACTTCAAGCCATCTCAACCAGAATAGCGATACAATCACAATCATGGTACATAACAACTGGGTACCTCTACAACCCTTGGGGACACCAACCCCTTTCATCGGTTAGACGCTTAATCCACTAACGAGAGTATACGGTACTGTAAAACCCCTCAACATCCAAGGTGACTTATTATAATGCACTCAATCCTATGGCCGGCCAACTATATCCGATAACAATTTTAAAACCATATCACTTGCCAATATAATTAACAATTAGCCATATACCTCACTATTTCCAAAGCATTAAACCACAACATTTACCAAAGCAACAAACCATGCTCTTATACAAGTATTTCCACATACTTACAAGGATCACTTATCACGTGCATCCTTCAACATTTCATTCTTAAAAATAGTATTTCACATACTTTAAAACATGATTTAACGGTAGGTATAATGTAAATCAAAACAAGTGCATAAAACAATTTGGTAAAAGCACGATCGAGAGAGAAAAACCTCATTTACTTACTTCCAAGTTTAAACCAATGTATCAAGCTAAGTTTAAACTCCCATAAACCACCTTTAAAACATTCCAAAGGTGGAATCCACGTTTTCACTCACCGATACGCGAAACCTCGATTCGCCAACGCGAAATCAAGTGTTCGAAGTCTCCAACACTTCACCAATCACTTATGGATCAACATCCCCTGCTTTGACCACAATACAACAGAGGATTAATGTATCTCAATGCATTCAAAACACTGCAACAACAAATCCTCTCGGATTTCCACAACCCTCTCAAGATTACCCATCCACAATAACCAAAATCATCATCCAAACCTTCCCAAACACAACCCAGCCACAACCTAACAATCTAACACCACTTTTATCAACATATAACACCTAGAAACGGAATCAAATCAACCTAACACATCCAACAATCAAACAACCACCAAAACACCCCAAGAATACAAATCTAGCAATCTAAATAATTAGATATTCAAGAGTTTCGGGATTCCATTGATAAAATCGACTTATCAACATAATTATACATCTAAAATATATTCAAAAACAACCCATAACACTAGAAATCAGATTCAATACGAGTCCTTCATCATTTCATCAATTTTACCCAATTAAATCCACATTTAAACACAAAATTAGATTATAAACTATAAATCAAGGATCAAATACTTGGGAATATCTATAAAGAACCATTTAACTGAGGAGATCATGAACCTTGCCCCTATTATGTGATTTCTCCCTCAATTGACTTGTTTAATGCTAATAAAACATAAGATTTCAATGAGATTTTGCAAAATAAAGTTGAATAAACAAGTACTCATCAAGAATCTGAGTAAAAGAATCTCTCACCTCTAGTTTTTGATAAAATCCTGAGTGTTTGGCAAAAAAGAAGTTGAGAGAAAAAAGTTAGGAAAAGTTATGTGAATTTATTTGAAAAACTAATAACTAACTTTGAATCTTTAATCCTTCTTAATCACCATTTTAAAACACATGTTTAAAAATGATTTAATTGAAGAGAGAAACCACTAGCAAACACTTGGTAATTTAGCTCCTTAAGGATTCTAAGAATTTGACCCTTTTCATTTTAGTCACTTAAAACAGTTTTCAAAAATTGCATTTTGGTCACTAACCAAAATATCACATTTCCAAATTCCATTTCCCAAAATTGATTCCTCCAAAAATAATTATATATTAAAAGATGTTTTTTAACTATTTTTTCATATTTTTATCTTACTGAAAATGTACAGTCCCGAATCAGACTCGAATCTCTAACCCGATCCACCAAACCATCTAATAGCCCCCAAAACCGCTAGGCCCAAAATTGGGACGTTACAGAAAAATCTCCGTTTGAACCTCTTTGGCACCCATGTGTGCATATGACTCGGACCTTAGCTCACGGCCTGTGACATTCATGAAAGGACATACACTTACATGAAGAGTGATGACTATTCACCAAAAGGTGCCTCACCAAAAGACATGTCTCTTTATCAAAGATTGTTGCTACAATATATAACTTTTCACCAAGGGTTGTGACTTTTCAGCAAAAGTCATGACTTTTCATCAAAGGTCATCTTCAAGCATCAAGATTATTCATACAAAGATACCTTCCAAAAGTCACATCTTTTCAAGTGAAGAGGTGTCTCCAAAATACACAACTATTCAATAAACCTTTTCATGAAAGGTCACCATTTCAAGGGACACAACTTACCATTGATGACTCTTCATAAAGATGGCATTCCAAGAAAGGTTACAAGCATGGCAAGATACTTTTCACCAAGAGGAATGGGCGACAACATGAGAAGGCATGAGGATTCATTTCAAAAAGCAAGATGCTTCCAAGGGGCTCCTAACTCTTCATACATGGCCGGACACCTTTCAAGCCTAAGATGCTTTTTAGGCCACACCCCTTATAATCTATAAATAGCCTAAGCCTTGGCATTTTGTAAACAACTCATTCATTTCAATCAAAGTATATTTGTGAGATTTCTCTCTATATTGTTCTTTAAGAACTCTATCGACCTATAAAGCCTTGTGCATGTGGCATCATCCCCATTTCTTGATACTTGTGGTTCCTAGTTCTCTAACTAGAGGGTCTAAGTCTTTTTCCAGTCAATCAAAGGTCATATAAGGTCTAGGTCTATACAATTTTACAGTATAGGTTCTCCTTTGATCTAAGATCATTCTATCTTCACCACCACCATATCAAACGCCCATCATCCATCCTTATAACATCATCACCATCCTCACGCCAACATCATTCCTTATCATCCTTAAGCCTTTCTTTAAACATCACCCTATCATTCCATATCGTAAAGCCATCACCATGCATACATTACTACTATACCTTAACCATTCTTTTGAACCCTTCTTACATCACAAAGGTTGCTTACTTGCCTCCAACGATTGGGAAACAATCAAGTCAACATCTTCATCAACATATAAGTGAATAGACCACATCACACCTTGAACACTATCTTGTAATCATAGTAACATAACAACATTGTCTTTAGTTTTCTAATATATAACGAATGTTTTTTTAGAAAAATTAAAAAGTGAAAAATTATTAGTGATACTGAATTAAATAAATAAAGGCTAAAGGGACAGATTTGCCCATATAGTAAATCCAATTCAACAATGTTGCTCCTTTTTTTTCAACAATTTTTCCCTCGACATCATTCAATTGTATCAATTTTGGCCCTTGATCGGTGTTGACCGTTAAAGTGTTGATGTGGTAATTAATTGTGCTGATGTTGCGGTCTACAATGATGATGTAGCAGTACACGTGTGATGATGACGTGGTAGGGTGCTGAATTGATTTTTTAACTAACTTCGAATGTATAATTGATTTTTTTGCTGAATTTAGGGGCATAGTTGATTTTAATTAAAAGTTTGATAACTTATTTAATATTTAAGCTAAAAAATGAGAATTTAAGAAATTATTAAAATTTTAAAATATTAAAAATATACAAATAGTTTGTTTAAAATTTAAATTAATTTAATCATTTATTTAGTTTTTGAATAAAATTGGATAAATAACTTGTTTTTAAGTTGAACTTTTACAAACAAAATATATGAAAATTCGGTTAACAAATTGGTGTAAATATCCTTTGGGTCTCTGATAATTTTAAAAATAAAAAAGTGAAAACTCTCACAATAAATCAAAATATTCTTTAATTTTTTTAAAAAAAATCCATAAACTTAATAAAAATAAATAAGTTATTAAAAAATTATAGAAAGTAAAAACTAATATAAAAATGAAATTGTATTAGAAATTATAAAATGATAAAATATAAATATAAAAATTATAAAATATTTATAAAGTATTAAAAAAAGAACAATTTCACTAACAAGTATTTGGTGCATTGGTAAGGCACATTGCACTCCCAAGGAGAGGAACGTGAGTTCGAACCATAGCGACGATATTGTTGGGAGGGGCAGTCTTTGAAAATATTTTCAAGGAATATTAGTTGGCTTAGCATAACCAACAGTAGTCGAAAACTTTTTCAATGATTTTTATAAATATTTTAAAATTTTGTTTTTTTATATTTATAACTTTTGATATTTTTAATTTTATGTTTTTTACTTAATTTTTTAAATTTATTATAGTGTTTTTATTTTTAATATTTTATAATTATTTAAATAGTTTTAATTTTAATAATTTCTTTTTTTAGCTTAAAGATTATATATGTAACACCCCTACCCCGGGTTAGTAGCAAACCGGTTCGGGAGCGTTACCAAGCATGTTACAAGCAAGAACGAGACAAGAATAGGTTAACTCATCCCTATTAGATGAGTTACTTAACTAGCAAGTAACCAAGCAATCCTTACTTAACATGTAAGCTATCTCATACTTTGTTTACAAGACATTATAGTTTACCAAACAATTTAATTAACATCATCATACAAGTTTCATTCGAATAACTTAAGTGAGTACACATGTTTCCCTTACATTTCATTGTTCCTTAAATTGATACATGTAACATTTCAATTGTACATACCTTGTCTCCAAGCAAGCATTATGCCAAGCCTTACCATTCTGCATTTATAATACAAGCTTATAAAAATACTTCAACATGGTATGTTTACACAAGGAATTATCACATATCACAAGTCATTCGAATGGCATAAGGCTAGTTTAATTACATTGAATCATTCAATATTTATATTCATATGCGCAACAAAGAGTCCTTTACTTGATTCATAATATCAATCAAGTTCATACATAGTAAGCCCATTCAAAACATATATATACAAGTTCAAGTATTCAAAATGCATGCACAAGTCACTATATACATTCTAAGTGCCACCAACTAGGGGGGTACAAAACAAGTATGAACCATACTTTAGCTATGCTTATGTCTTGCTTCGAGCTCAAGAAATCAGGCTTCAGGATCAAGCAACGATCGAATCCTTTATCCTGTGGTTGGGAAGAATGAAAACAAGAGTGATAAGTACAATAATGTACTTAGTGAGGTAGCAACTAGTTTAATTACATTGAATCATTCAATATTTATATTCATATGCGCAGCAAAGAGTCCTTTACTTGATTCATAATATCAACCAAGTTCATACATAGTAAGCCCATTCAAAACATATATATACAAGTTCAAGTATTCAAAATGCATGCACAAGTCACTATATACATTCTAAGTGCCACCAACTAGGGGAGTACAAAACAAGTATTAACCATACTTTAGCTATGCTTATGTCTTGCTTCGAGCTCAAGAAATCAGGCTTCAGGATCAAGCAACGATCGAATCCTTTATCCTGTGGTTGGGAAGAATGAAAACAAGAGTGATAAGTACAACAATGTACTTAGTGAGGTAGCAACTAGTTCTAACCAATTGTTATATCAAGTTAAGAGTCAAATAGTCAAGAATGATCCTAGCTAAGGATTTCAAGGCAATCGAATAACATAAGAAGCAAGATACAATGAATCATAATTCATGCTTTATCCATTTCAAGAAATCAAGCTATTCATGTTCACATATCAAGTAGTCAAGCAATTCATGCTTACATAACAAGAAATCAAGCAATTCATGCTTACATAACAAGAAATCAGGCAATTCATGCTTACATGACAAGTAATTCAAGTATTCAAGTTTACATATCAAGTAATTCAAGTATTCAAGATTATATTAGTTCATTTATTATCTTTTAACACAATCCTTGATTTATAGTTTGTCTAGGTAATCGAGTCTCCAACCAACTGTCGCCACAAGATGTACCGTAGTACTGGTAAACCCTCCTACTGTCGCGAAAGACCACATACGTACCCTCCGTCTATCACCAATTAGGGGCCATAGCCCTGGACCGTAGTCCACCCTAACACAATGAGCTCTAGACTCTAAGGCAATCCCTTCTACCTATTCAACTAGCAACCAAGGTTGTTTGATTACACTTTATTTATTCAAGGATTTCAAGCTTTTCAAGTTCAAGAATCAATTCAAGCAAGGTATAGCAACATTATGCTTTAGCCCTTAGGCCAATTGAGCCTTAGCTCATCATTTTGCAATTTAACTTGTTATTCAAGTAAACATTTTACATATGCCATCTTAGGCATCAAGCAAGATCTTTATTTCATGACTTAATTCATGTTATCAAGTATTTTCATCATAAAAATCCATACAAGCAAGCATTCGATGGTTCACACCCAAGGCATCAAGAATCAAGCATTTAGACCATAGCGCACTATCAAGCAAGCATTATAATAAGTCATATCATGGAATCATACATTTGTTTTCACTTTTCTTTCTAATTAATTTATCAATTTGCATGCTATTACTTACTCACAATTTTAGTTTAGTTCAATCTTCCCTTTTATTCATATTCAAGTTAAATTAAGATCATTAACATGGAATATCAATGGCAAGAAGATAGTCATGCATATTTGGTTAGGACCTAAGTCCTAACCCTATTGTAAACTACACTCACAATCCCCTTTTTCTTGTCCCTTGAATGCTCGACTTTAGATCCTTCTCCAAAGTCCTCTCCTTGCTCTAATAAATCAAATAGATAGAACAAGGTCAAAACATGTAATCAGAAAATCATTCAACATAGCAAAAAGGTTAATACATCACATATACAAGACCAATAACATCTAAACTGCTGCTACCAGGCAGCAGGTGCACTGCTTACATAAATGTGCATAACTTTCATTTTGTACGTCGGAATTTCAATTGGTTTACACCGTTGGAAAGCTAACTTAATTTTATTTCTAACCATATAGGCCTTGAATTTTAGTTCTTTGCCAATTAATACAGTTTTTCGCTTAAAGACAGGGTAATTTACATCATTGGACAGTTTGCACTGTCCCTAGTGTTTCTTCTCTACAATTCATTCTACAATCCAGAATTCAGTTCTGTTTTCTCCTAATGAATTTAGACATGTTAAGGCATTGTCCATAAAATTTTCAGCCTTAAATTCCCTTTATACAATTTATAGTGATTTTTCAAAGTTACTACCTAGAACAAAGTTTTCTGCGCGGATTTCACTAGGCTAGATTTTTAGCTTCATATTTCCTCTAAACCAGATTCTAACATTATAATTCAACTTATTTTCATGTTCTTACATATCTAGGTCAGTTTGATTCACCTATCTATGTGATCATAACAAGGCATTATAGTGCTAAGTTCAATTTGATCTATTTGATCAACAACATTCCTCTAATTCACCATTTGAGCAGTCCATTACCTAGCTTTAACTAATCCAATTATATGAACTCATTTTCCAGCAAGCTAATTACTCTATTCAAGTCTCAATTGACTTAGCAATATGATCAAAATAGGGTAGCATGTATAACCAAACATGTTTACACATTTTCAATTAACAAAACAGTCCCTACACTTATGTGTGTTCATCGAACAACCCTCAATTCATCAATTTAATCCTAAACATCTTTAAAATCATAAAAACAGTCCCTATCCTCAATTTCCAGCAACCATACACATTTCCTTAGCAATTTCATCAATAACACTCAAAATTTCAAAGATCTTAGAAGCTAACCATCACTATAATATGCATACCAAACATGGTGTTACCAAAATCACTAAAATTACTTGAACTCTAACTTAATATTCTAGCATTTCTAACAAGTTTCTTGTTATATACATTCATATCCATCATCAAGCACCATTTTCACTAGAATAGAAAAGAGGGATGAAATTATTACCTTCCTAACAAAAAGCTATTCAAACCAACTCCTTCAATTAGGCAAAATTGTTCAAACAAAGCAACTCTCTCTCACTACTCTCTCAAGGTTCGGCCATGGGGAATAAAGGAAGGAAGAAGACTTCCAATTGTTTTCTCTTTCTTTGATCAACATGGCCGGCCAACACTACCCCCTTGCCATGTGTGAATTAACCTTGCCACATGTATTCCACTATCACTTAGTAGTCTAATTACACGTACAATTTTATTGTTTTACTCTTGTTTCAATTTGGTCTTTTTAATTTGGCGCTCTAACTTGTTGGCTATAACATTTTAGTCCTTTAGTTATTTGTTAGCTAATGGGCTTTCCTCTTTAATTTGATTACTCGGTTTAGGGAGCAATACAAACTAATCACTACAATTCGAGTATCATTCTTTTAAATTCCTCAATTAACTCCCAATTCTTTCAATTTGATTAGCACATAATTCAATTAGTCAATAGCTTAGATAGTGGTAACCTTCCTAGGCCCAGTTTAGGGTGTTACAATTCTCCCCCCTTAAAATAAATTCGCACTTGAATTTACCTGAATCGAATAGGTGAGGATATTGCTTCCTCATGATTTCTTCAGATTCCCAAGTTTCCTCTTATATCTGTGATTTCTCCACAGGACCTTGACAAGAGGAACGGTTTTGTTCCTGAGTTTTCTAACTTCACGATCAAGAATCTGGACTGGTTCTTCTTCGTAAGACAAGTTAGGATTCAACTCTACTTCTTCAGGCTCAAGGACATAGGATGGGTCAAACCTATATCTTCGGAGCATAAACACGTGAAAGACATTATGAATCTTGTCAAATTCATTGGGAAGAGCCAATCGATAGGCCACTGGCCCTATCCTTTCAATGATTTCAAACGGACCAATGAATCGGGGACTGAGTTTCCCTTTTCTTCCAAACTGAAAGACTTTCTTCCAAGGAGACACTTTCAGGAAGACTTTGTCTCCAACATTGTATTGGATGTCTCTCCTTTTCAAGTCTGCATAGGCTTTCTATCTATCAAAGGCTTGCTTCAATCTACCATGTACGATTTGAACTTGTTCCTCGGTTTCTCTGAGCAATTGAGGTCCCAATACTTTGTTTTCTCCCAGTTCAGACCAACACAAGGGAGTTCTACATTTCTTTCCGTATAGAGCTTCGAATGGTGCCATCTGAATAGATGTCTGGTAGCTATTGTTGTAAGCAAACTCTACTAGGGGTAGAGATTTCTCCCAGTTCTTTCCAAATTTTATAATACAAGCACGTAGCATGTTTTCGAGTACTTGGATGATTCTTTCAGATTGTCCATCTGATTGAGGATGAAAGGCTGTACTAAGGTGCACTTTAGCTCCTAGATACTTCTACAAGGAATTCCAGAATCGGGAAGCAAATCTAGGTCTCGATCGAAGATTATAGCTATAGGTACACCGTGTAATCGAATCACTTCACGGATGTATAGCTCGGCTAAGGTTTCCAAGCTCATGTTCATTCGAGCAGGGATGAAATGAGTAGACTTTGTGAATCTATCCAACAATCACCCATACAACATCGTTCTTTCTTAGAGTGGAAAGAAGACCAATAACGAAGTCCATTGTAATCCGATCCCATTTCCACTAAGGGAATTCGATTGGTTGGAGCAATCCAGTGGGGACTTGATGCTCAACTTTGACCCTCTGATAAGTTAAGCACTTTGAAACAAAGTCTGAGATAGCCGATTTCATGCCTAACCACCAGTATAGTGGCTTTAGGTCCTTGTACATCTTAACCGATCTAGGGTGAATTGATAAAGAGCTTTGGTGAGGTTTTTGTAACATCTCATGTCTTAGTTCCTCGTTGTTAGGAACACATACTCTATCTTTGAAATAGAGGAGTCCATTCGACTTGAGGGAGAAGTTAGAATTAGACTTAGAGTCTAGCTTGGACATGATCTTCTGAAGATCTGGATTAATTTGTTGGAGTCCTTTGATTCTCGAGATTAGACTAGATTGAATTTGAAGTTCATACAAGAATTTCCGTCCTTTGGATAAACAAAAATTAGTATTGATAGCCAAGAAAGCTATAAATGAATGAAAAAAATCATTAAGGAAGATTTTAGAATAGTTACTTGTAAGTCAAGAAAGGTCTAAATTGAAATGTTCCTTCGATGAATTATTCTAGGATTTAGATTTAAGGGTTTATCCGAGTATAGTCTACGACTAAGGGCATCAACAACCACGGTTTCTTTCCCCGGATGGTAATTGATAACCAAATCGTAATCTTTAAGTAACTCTAGCCATCTCCTTTGCCTCAAGTTCAAGTCTTTCTGAGTTATGAGGTATTTGAGGCTCTTGTGGTCTGTGAACAAGTAATATTTCTCCCCGTACAAGTAATGTCTCCAGACTTTGAGTGCAAACATGATAGCTGGCAATTCTAGATTGTGTGTAGGGTAGTTTAACTCGTGTGGTTTTAGTTGCCTTGAAGCGTAAGCTACCACATTTCCATCTTGCATTAGGACACATCCTTGTCCCAAATGAGATGCATCACTGTAAATAGTGTACTCCTTGCCCGATACTGGTTGGATGAGAACCAGAGCATGAGTCAGGGCTTGTTTAAGCTGATCAAAGCTTCGTTGTTGGTTCTCCGACCAAACAAAGGGTGTATCTTTGTGAGTTAGCTTAGTCAAACTTGCGGCAATGTATGAGAATCCCTTGATAAAACGTCGATAATACCCGGCTAAACCGAGAAAGCTTTTGACCTCACCAACATTCCTCAGAGGTCTCCAATCCAGGATAGATTGAATATTGCTTGGGTCTATTTTAATCCCTTATGCTGAGATAACATGTCCAAGAAACGACACTTCCAATAGCCAAAATTTGCATTTAGAGAACTTTGCAAACAATTAATGTTCTCAGAGAGTTTGTAATACAATTTGAAGGTGTATAGAATGTTCTTCTTTATTCTGAGAATACACCAAAATGTCATCAATAAAAATGACCATGAACTTGTCAAGATAGGGCTTGAATACATAGTTCATGAGATCCATGAAAGCAGCCATAGCATTCGTTAACCCGAATGGCATTACAAGGAATTCAAAATGGCCATATCAAGTACGAAAGGCTGTATTAGGTACATATTCTTCTTTTACCCTCGTTTGGTAGTATCTCAATCGTAAATCGATATTTGAGAATACTGCGGCATCTTTGAGTTGATCGAAAATATTTTCAATCCTTGGGAGAGGATATCGATTCTTGATAGTAAGCTTGTTCAATTGTCTGTAGTCAATACAGAGTCTCATAGTCCTGTCTTTTTTCTTCAAGAACAAGACTGGAGCACCCCAGGGAGATGAGCTAGGCCTAATAAAATACTTGTCTTGTAGCTCTTGGAGTTGCTTCTTGAGTTCTTTCAACTCAACAGGTGTCATTCGATAAGGTGTGATGGATACCAGAGTTGTTCTAGGTTGGACATCGATCCCGAACTCTACTTCTCTGGTTGGAGGGAGACCAAGGAGTACCTCAGGAAAAACATCGAGATATTCAGATACAACAGGCACACTAGGTAAGCCAAATTCAATTTCATCTTGTAAGACCACAGTAGCAAAGATTGAGGTCAGTTTCTTGTCAATTAGAAGAATTGATTCATTTCCTAAACCCTAAAGGTAAAGTCTCCTATTTAGGCAATCTACCCGGGCTTCATGCTTGCTTAACCAATCTAGTCCCAATATTAGATTGAACTCACAAGTTGGTAGTACATATAGATTAACAACAAAGGGTAAATTTCGAATGAATAGGGGACAGTTTCTATAGATAAAACTTATGTTTGTAATTCCCCCTATAGGGTTCGAATCTACAAGGCTTTGTTTTACAATTTTAGGCTTTAAGTTCAACTTTTCAATCAAGGTTGAGCATACAAAAGAATGAGTGGATCTCGAGTCTATTAAAGCATAAATAGGAGTTGAATTTAAGTCAATGGTACCTACTATAACATCGGGTGATTCTTCATCTTTTTTTCCTCAGATATGATAGATTTGAGCAGAAGCCCGAGATTCCTGGTAAGTAAGGGCATTTGAATGTTGTCCTTTGCCTTTCCCTTGATTTCCAGACTGAACTTGTCTAGGACCTTTGTTTCGAATGGAAGGAGTTGATCTAGCATTTGCAGGAGTTCGATTTGGAACCTTGTTAGGATTTTGAGGGTAATCCCTAATATAGTGATTGGAGGCTCCACATAAGTAACATAGATTCTGTTGAGTTCAACACTGATCAGTATGGTGTTTCTAACAAAGCTTGCAAGTAGGATATTGAGTAGTTTTACCAGAATTCCCTGTACTATCAACAGAGATAATCGGGGCTGAAAGCTTGGTTACCGATTGGGGTCTCGGTATAAAGTTGCTTTTCTGAGCAGGAGTGTAATTCAAAGAGTGATCCTTAGAATATTTGGACTTCTTTGATTGCTAGTGAGGCTTTTCATCATTCCTGGATCGTTTGTCTTTCCAGGAGTTTTTGCTTTTGTGTTTCTCAGAGGCTTTCATCTTTGCCTCGGTTGCAATGGCCCAGTTCACCAGATTCTGGAAGTCAGTGATACCTAGGGCAGTGAATATTGGACTTAACTCATCATCCAATCCATCAATAAACATCCTACACTTGTCAGCATCAGTCTTGATATATTCTGACCTGTATTTGCAATATTTGCAAAAGTCACTCACATAATGTTTGATAGGTCAACCACCTTGCTTGAGGTACAAGAAACACTTCTGGCGTTCGGCTGGAGTGCACGTGCAGGCACTGGCATTGGCACCTGTTGTGGCGATTAACCCAAGATTACCATTAGAGCGCCTCTGTAGTTTAAGAGGTGTTGAGTTCAGGGGTCTGAGCCCTGAGGAATTCGAGGGATGGCTAGAGAGTACGATTTGTATTCTGAGCTAGATAGGTTGCAATGAGGATCGTAAGCTAGGTTGTACCGTGTTGCTATTGCATGGTGATGCTTATTATTGGTGGGTGACCACAATCGCTAATGTTCTAGAGGCGAATGTAACTTGGAAGTTTTTCGAAGAGCTTTCAAGAAGAAGTATCTTGGTCCTTAGTATCTGGATGCGAGGAAACATGAGTTTATGGCCTTGGTTCAGGGTGGCATGTTAGTGGCAGAGTATGCGGTGAAGTTTGTTCGGTTGAGTCAGTATGTGGTGTTGGTGCTAGATCATCTTGAGAGGTGTAATAGGTTTCGTTATGGACTGGTGAAGGATATTAAAACATACATGTTGCTGTGGACTATACAGATTTTGAAGTGCTACCGTGCTAAAGAGATTGAGCAGTCCTTGAGGGTTTTGGGACAAAGTTTGGGCATGAGCTCGAACAAGCGATGAGCTGACTTTGGCTATTATGGGAAGTAGAATATGAGGTTTCGAGATAAGAGGCTTAAGACGGATAACAGGCGAGGTGGTGGACATGGTAACAAAGGTGTTTGTATTGTAACTGAGTGTGAGCATTTCGGTAGATGCCACACGGGTGAGTGTTGGGGATATACCATGAGTTGCTGGATATGTGGATCTCATGGTCACATGAAGCGTGACAGCCCTCATGCTGTGGGTGACGCACCGATTTGGGTTGTTGTACTTGCTAGGGGCCGAGGCCGTGGTAGGGGTAATTTTTAGAGGCGCGAGAATAGGCAAAGAGCTGTGGCTCATGTTGTTGCTGTACAATCAGAGAATGGTGGGACGGTGCAGATCTATGCACATCGTACAGGGTACAATGACACTGATGTGATCACATGTACTTTCACCTTGCAATCTTTGTTAATGTTTTCTTTGATCGATTCAGGGTCTACGCATTCATATATCTTGAGTGAACATGCATCGTTGTTGAATGTTCATGTTTAGATCTTGGATGTTGGCATATTGGTAACTAGTTCTTTTCGGGATACGGTTACAACGTGAAGGTTGTATAGGCGTTGGCATTTGACAGTGCAAGGTCATGAGTTTGCTGCGGATTTGATGGAGTTGCCATTTCACGATTTTGATGTTATCTTGGGTATGGATTGGTTAAGTGAGCACAAGGCGGTGGTGGATTGTGAGTCTAAAAGGATTTATTTGAAGTTTGCCGATGATTATGAAGTTGTGGTGGTTGGTGAGAGTGTGAAATTCTTGTCCAATGTTGTTATAGCTACCCGAGCGGAGAGGATGGTGTTGGATGATTGCCAAGCCTACTTAGCTATTGTTATGAATCCGAAAGCCAATGGAGTTCAGGTGCAGGATATTCGAGCTGTTTGTGATTATCCGGAAGTTTTTCCTGAGGAGTTGTCGGGCTTACCTCCAAATAGGGAGGTGGAGTTTTGTATTAAGACATATGAGGGTACAACTCTGGTGTCTATTGCTCCTTACCGGATGGTACCAAAAGAGTTGAAGAAGTAAAAATCTCAGATCCAGGAGTTTTTAGATCATGGGTTCATTCGACCAAGTATTTCTCTGTGGGTGCTCCAGTTCTCTTTGTGAAGAAGAATGATGGATCGATGCGTATGTACATTGATTATCGTCAGTTGAATAAATTAACAGTGAAGAACAAATATCTGTTTCCACGAATTGATGACCTATTTGATCAATTTCGTGGGGTAGCAGTGTATTCAAAGATTGATTTAAGGTTGGGGTATTATCATTTGAAGGTGAAGGATGTGGATGTGCACAAGACTGCATTTCGTATGAGATACGAGCATTACGAGTTTTTGGTAATGACATTTGGTTTGACGAATACCCCGACGACTTTCATGGATATGATGAATAGGGTGTTCCATGAGTATCTTGATCAGTTCATGGTGGTGTTCATAGACGATATTCTCGTGTACTCTCGTACCAAGGAAGACCATGATCAGCATCTACATATAGTTTTGTAAATCTTGAAGGAGAATCAGTTGTATGCTAAGTTGAACATGTACGAGTTTTGGCTCAGGAAGGTGATGTTTCTTGGACATTTGGTATCCGTAGAGGGTATTCGCGTTGATCCGCAGAAAATTGAGGCTATTCTCAATTGGAAACAACCTAAGACCGTGTCGGAAGTGCGTAGTTTTCTTGGGTTGGCTGGTTATTATCGCCGTTTTGTTGAAGGGTTTTTTAGTATTGTAGCTCCGTTGACCAAGTTGTTGCAGACGAATGTTCCTTTTGCATGGACAGGGAAGCAGTAGCAGAGTTTTGAGAAGTTGAAGGAGGTTTTAACACAAGCTCTTGTGTTGATTTAACCAAAATTTGGGAAGTAGTTTGTGGTATATAGTGATGCATCGTACGTTGGCTTGGGTTGTGTGTTTATGCATGATGGGAAGGTTGTGTCCTATGCGTTGAGACAGTTGAAGGTTCATAAGCACAATTACCCAACTCATGATTTGGAGCTTGCTGCTGTGGTGTTTGCCTTAAAGATTTGGTGACACTATCTTTATGGTGAAAAGTGTGTGGTCTTTACGGACCATAAAAGTTTTAAATATTTAATGTCTCAAAAGGATTTGAACCTTAGGAAACGAAGGTGGTTTGAGTTGCTTAAGGATTACGACTTGACTATTGAGTATCATCTTGGAAAAGCCAATGTGGATGCAGATGCGTTGAGTCGTAAGGTGGCAGTTGAGCTTAGGGCAATGTTCACGAGTTTGAGTGTGACATGGGAAGGTGGGTTGTTGGCTAAATTGCAAGTTAAGCCTACGTTGTCATAGTTGATTAAGGCTAAGCAATTGTTTGATGATACCTTAGTTCCTCATGTTAAGGACATAGCTGATGGTAATCCGACATATTTCCATTTTGATGATGATGATGTTTTTTGCTTCAAGGGTAGAATAGTGGTGCCAGAAGTCCCAGAGCTCATGCATACTATTTTAACGGAGGCACACTCTAGTCCTTTTGATATGCATCCTGGTAGTACCAAAATGTATCGTGATTTGAAGGAAATGTATTATTGGTTGGTTTGAAAAAGGATGTGGCAGATTTTGTGTGCAAGTGTATGGTGTGTCAGCGGGTTAAAGCTGAACATCAGTTTCCATCTGGGTTGTTGCAACCGTTGAGGATTCGTGAAGGGAAATAGGAGAGAATCACCATGGATTTCGTGTCAGGGTTGCCATTGATACCGGCAAAAAAGAATTCTATTTGGGTGATTGTTGATCGGTTTACAAAGTGTACACATTTTCTGCCATTGCATACGATGTACACCTTTGACAGGCTAGTGGATTTGTTTATCTCTGAGATTATGCGTTTGCACGGGGTACCAAAGTCCATCATTTTGGATAGAGATCCGAGGTTCACATCAAGGTTTTGGAGATGTATACATCGGGCTTTGGGTTCGAGATTGAGTTTTAGTACCACGTATCATCCTCAGAAGGGTGGACAGTCTGAGCGAGTTATCCAGGTTTTGAAGGATATGCTGAGGTGTTGTATAATTGAGTTCCAAGGAACTTGGGAGAAGCATTTACCATTGGTTGAATTTGCTTATAATAACAGTTATCAAGCGAGCATACAGATGGCACCATTTGAAGCATTGTATGGTTGAAGGTGTCGTACGCCCTTATGTTGGGCTGAGGTAGGGGAAAAGCATGTTTCCTTGCTACATGTATTAAAAGACGTGGATGAGAAAGTTAAGCTTGTGTGTGAAAGCTTGAAAGCGGCTGCGGATTGGTAGAAATCTTACGCGAATTTGAATCGTAGGGATATTGAATATGCGTTGGGCGATCGTTTGTTCTTAAAGGTATCGCCGTGGAGGAAGGTGATGCGGTTCGGGTGAAAAGGTAAGCTTAGCCAGAGGTTTATCGGACCATATGAGATCGTTGAGCGAGTTGGTCCTGTGGCTTATCATTTGAGGTTACCTCCCGAGCTTGAGAAAATACATGATGTGTTCCATGTGTCTATGTTACGGAGGTATTAGTCAGATCCTTGGCATTTTATGCCGGTGGAGCATATAGAGTTGAGACCGGATTTATCCTATGATGAGGAACCGGTGGAAATCCTTGTGGCGACATCGGGGAGTCGAGGAAGCCACTTGGGAAAGCAAGGTGGATATGTTGGAGCAATTCCCACATCTTTTCCCTCCAGGTAAATTTCGTGGAATAAATTTCTTAAGAGGGGGAGAGTTGTAACGCCCCGATTTTAGGCCTAGCGGTTTAAGGCTAGTTAGATGGTCTGGTGGATCGGGTTAGAGATTCGAGTTGAATTTGGGAGCGAATATTTTTTTGAAAGATAAAAATATAGAAAAATATTTAAAAATCATATTTTATTATATTAAAAATATTGGTGGAATCAATTTTGGAAAATAAGCTTCGGAAGAGTGACATTTTCGCTGGTGTGACCAAAATGCAACTTTTGAAAACTATTTTTAAAAGGTGACTATTTTGTAAAGAGTCGAAACTTTGAATCTTTAAGGAGCTATTTTACCATTTGGTCTAATATGAGTTTTTCCTTAATTTGGATTATTTAAAAAGGTTTTTATTAAAGGGATTAAAAGTGATTTAGTTAAGGTGGTTATTTCTTTTAAAACAAAATTTGGTGTAACTTTTCTTCTCTCATATTTTCTCTCAAAACACTTTCAGCCAAACACTCATTTTCCATCAGAGATTTAAGGTAATGATCTTAGTGTCTTAACTCTTTTATTTGTTAAATGATTTCTCAAATTGTTTTCTAAAAATCTCATTGGATTTCTTTGTTTTCAAGTGGAAAAACCATCCAATTTAGGGGAAACTCATTCATTGGAGGTAAGTTTCATTCTTCTCCTCTGATGAAAGGTTCTTTACTGAAATTCCCAAGTTCTTGGCTCTTTACATATATTTTCTAATGGGTTTTGATTAATTAAGAATGGATTTTAGCTTTAATGAGGTTTAATTGATGGGTCTTGTGATTTTCGATTTGGATATGTTTTTGCAGAGTTGAGGATTGATTTCAAACATATTTTGGATTTACTTTAATGTGGATGAGTCATTTTTAATAATGGAATCCCGAAATTGGTTGAATCTCTAATTGGTTAGGTTGTTAGTTTAGAGTTTTTGAGTTGTTTGAGGAGTTTAATCATTGCTGGAAGTAAAAGGATGTTGTGAATGAGTTTCTAGATGTTAATTGATGAGGTTTGGAGTTTTGAATCGTTATGTTATGGCTGGGTTTAGATTGAGTAGTGTTTGAGGATAATTTCGGTTAGTTTCGGATGAGTTTTGAGTGGACATCTTGAGAGCTACCAATTTTTGGATTTAAACAGAGAGTTGGATGCATTTTAATGCATGTGTTCTCTGGTTTTGTATGATCGAAATAGGGGAGAATCAAAACGTAGCATCTTGAAGTGGTTCTAGGCTTGCCGGGAGCTTGTTTTGATGTAGCAAGCAAGGTGAAGTGGAATCGGTTAGTGGAAACGATTTTAAAAGTCTTTCAAAGGTTTAAAAGTGGATTTGGAAGTTTAGGTTTAGTTGAAACACTTACCTAAACTTGGAAGTAAGTTTCCCTCCTTTGCTCCTTAATATCGGTTCGGATATGAGCATGTGTGATTCTTGTTTTAGTCGTAAACATGGTGGAAACTACCTACTGTAAATGCATGGTTTTAAAGTACATATGCAATGGTTTAAAATTGTTTTGAATGCTGGTGAACATTGGTTTTTATTTCGGTCGGGAATGAGATATTGCTATGGCAATGTGATTTGCATATGTGGGGATTTTGTGTAATGCATTGTAAAACAATGAGTAAATGGTTTGTGAATGATATATTGGCTATGTGACAAGGTGAGAAAACATTCAGATATAGTTGGCATGCCATAGGATAAAAGTGCACTATAATATGTTTAAAAATCGATCATGGGTTAAGAGTCCTTGAGGTATAGCGGTCGGTTACTCGGACTACGTTTTATCACTTGGGTTGAGCGGTAGGTTCCCCTTGTTGATGTATCGCTTGCGGTCGGCAAGGTTATAAAGTCATGCGGTCGGCATGGGGTAGTCTTGATGATGGTCGATCTTTAAGGGAGATCCGTGTGTCCGATGTATAATTTAATGGTCGGTTAACTAGGGATTAGCGGTTGGCTAATCAAGGATAGTGGTCGACTATCATAAGGTCACTATAATTGCCAATATATGAGATTTATATTGATGAACTTTGTTTATAATGCTTTGGGATTTAAGCATGGTTTATGTTTATAATGCTTTGGGATTTATGCATGGTTTTGTATTTGATGCTTTGGGATCTAAGCATGTAATATTTATATATTATTTTGCATATGGTCGATATGCATGTTTTGGATTGGAATCATTGGATTTGCTTAGGTCATAAGCATGGTTTAAAAACAAGTTTTAATTTCAAAGGGTTTTAATGAATCATTGTTCTAAGAGCATCCCCACTAAGCAAGTGTGCTTACGCTCTCTTTTCCCTAATGATGCAGAGCATTAAAGCAAGGAGGCAGCAAAGGCAAGGATAAAGCAATCCCAAGATAAGACTATTTGAGTATGAACTCGGTTTTAGTTTTCAGTTAATAAGGCAATGTGTTCGCGTCAAATTTTAGGATTTGGAATTCTGTTATTCCCTAGTTTTTGGGCATGCTGTGAATTCAGAGTTTGTTTGATGTTATTATGCCTCTTGTGCGTCGTCTGTAAGGTTTATCAAAAATGGTTCCCTAGGTACGCATATAGATGGTTTTTCTTGGTTGGTATGCTTTGGTGACCCTAACATGTTGGATGTGATATGAACATGGTGTTGGTTTGATGCTTGTGCTGGAAAATGCTTGTTTGTGTATTTTGGTATGTTTGGTATCATGGTTTAGGGAGCATGCTTCTAGAGTACACCTTTGGATTTATGTGACATGTTTGGTTGGGTAATTTTGGCATGGATGTGAGTTCATGCAAGTATGGATGTATGTATGCATGTATGCAAGTTGTTAGGACTCAAATGTATCTAGATTCGAATGAAAAACCAACTAAAAATGACATTACAAGCCCAGACTTACCGATACGCAGGGGACCATATCGGTACGGCTAGGAAATTCTGAGCAGGGTGTTTCGGTACAAGTGAAGGTGTTTCGATACGGTATAAAGCTACTGGAATTTCACTTTTTAAAAGAGAGCCCGCGTACCGAAACACTAGTTCCCTGTTTCGATACGATGTTTAATGAATAAAAAGGGAATTTACTTTCGATATGGCGTACCGGCACGGTACCTGGTGTACCAAAACAATGTGTTTTGTGCCGTTTCAATACGGGCCTTGGTGTATCGAAATGGAGGTAGTTAATTCTGTTAAAAATGTCATTGTGGGCATTTTTGAATTCTTTCGTTTAGTCCCTAGTTCTTGTTTTGTCAATTGAATGAGCATGGATGATCGTTTTAATTCAAAATTTGACATGATGACATGAAATCTGACTAATTGAGGATTGGTAACTTTAATTTCAGTTTAGGTTCGTATAATTATCAGTTTTGCAATCTAGTCCCTATAAGGTGTGGAATGCAATTGGTGGTTTTCTCGTGCTTGGTTTTCCTTGGAATTTCAACCGCTACAAGTATGAACATATAGGTTTTGTAATGCCCTAGTTTTAGGGCTTAGCGGTTTGGTGGTTTATTAGATGGTTTGGTGGACCAGAGTAGGGATTCGAGTCAGTTTCGGGACTGTATATTTTTTTGGTAAGATAAAAATGGGAAAATAGTTAAAAATCATCTTTAAATATATATTGGATTTTGGTGGAATAAAATTTGGAAAATTGAATTTGGAAATGTGACATTTTGTTAGTGACCAAAATGCAATTTTTGAAAAATATTTTAAAGTGACTAAAATGAAAAGGGTCAAATTCTTAGAATCCTTAAGGAGCTAAATTACCAAGTTTTTGCTGGAGGTTTCTCCCTTCAATTAAGTCATTTTAAACATGTGTTTTAAAGGTGGTTTAAGAGGGATTAAAATATCTAAGTTAGTTATTAGGTTTTAAAGAAAGTCTACGTAACTTTTTCCTAAACATTTTATCTCAACTTCTTTTATGCCAAACAATTAGAATTTCATCAAAATCTAGAGGTGAGAGATCCTTTTCACTCAGATATTGATTCTAACTTGATTTTTTAACTTTGTTTTGCAAAATCTCATTGAAATCGTATGTTTTCCTTAGCTTTTCACAAATCAATTAAGGGGTAAACTTCACAATAGGGGTAAGGTCTGAGATCTCCTCTATCGTATGGTTCTTTATTGAAATTCCCAAGCATTTGATCATTGTTCTTGTGTTTCTAATCTAATTTTGATGATTTTCTAATGTTTAATTGAGTTATTTGGGGAAAATGAGTTAATTCACGGATTGGATCTGATTCCCAGTAATTAAGGATGCTTTGATTTATATTTTGGATGTTTAATAATGTTGCTAAGTGATTTTTATCAATGGAATCCCGAAACTTAAGAATTTTTATTTGTTTAGGTTGTTAGTTTTGAGGTTTTGTGGTGTTTCTTTGGTTGTAAGGTTGCTGTAAGTGATAGGTTGATTTGGAACTATTTTTAGATGTGTTTTGATGTTGAAAGTGATGTTAGATTGATAGATGTTGGCTGGGTTGTGAATCGAAGTGTTTTGGTTATGTTTTCGATTGTTGTGGAGGGTTAATTGTGAAGGTGTTGTGGAAATCCGAGAAGGATTGTAGTTGTTGTGTTTAGAATGCTTTATGATGCATTAATCCTCTGTTGTTTTGTGGTAAAAACAGGGGAGGTTGATCCGTAAGTGATTGGAGAAGCGTTGGAGGTTTCAGATACTTGATTTCGCGTCGGCGAATCAAGGTTTCTCGTATTAGTGAGTAAAAATGTGGTTTAAAGCGTTTTGAAGTTATGAAAACAGAGTTTTTGGAGTTAAGGTAGAGCTTGAAATGCTTACCTAGACTCAGAAGTAAGTATAAAGTGGTTTTCTCTCTCGGTCGTGCTAGTTTGAAATGGTTTTATGCACTTGTTTGACTTACATGTTACCTACTGTTAAGCATGTTTTAAAGTATACTATATACTGTTTTTAAGCATGTTTTGCTGAAGGATGCACATGGTAGGTGATCCTTGTAAGTATGGTTTATACTTGTGGTTTAAAGCATGGTTTTTGCTTTGGATAAATAGCTTGGTTTAATGCTTGTTTAAAACAATGAGGTAAATATTAAATAGTTAATTATATTGGCAAGTGATGTGGTTTTAAAATTGTTATCGGATATAGTTGGCCGACCATAGGATTGAGTGCACTGTAAATAAGTCGCCTTGGATGTTGAGGGGTTTATACGACGTACCGAATTCTCCATCCAAGTACCCTAACGGTAGAGGGGTTAAACAGTACCAAAAACTCTCGTTAGTGGGTTAAGCATCTAACCGATGAAAGCGGTAGGTGTCTCCGTGGGTTGAAAGTGTACCCGGTTGTTAATGTACCCGGTTGTATTTGTACCTTGATTGTGATGTATCGTTATTCCGGTTGAGATGGCTTGAAGTGTTGGGTTAACACTTGTTGAATCCGTGTATCCTATGAACTCTTTTGTTATTGAACTTTTTAATGATCACTTGAAAGCCGATATAATTGTTAATGTATCATTGAAATGTTTTATGTTGTATAATGTGGTTTATACATGTTTCTCCTTATTCTTTGCATTTGGTAGTAATGCATGGGAAGGCTTAAGTAGAGGGTTAGCAATGTGACTTGCTGTTGATTAATGATACATGTAGCATATGGTTTAATATGCCGATTTAAATGATGTAAAGTGCATGTTTAGAAAGAGGCATGATGATGTTTTAAAAGGATGATGTCAAGTAAATGGTTTTAAATGCATTGATGGTGTTTGTTTTAGAGCATTCCTCACTAAGCCTTGTGTGCTTATGCTCTCATTGTCCACCAATGCAGATAATTGAGGTCTTGGAAGGCAGCAAGAAGTAAGGGGATCTTGGCAAGACTTGTTTCCAAAGTATGTTAGAGACTAGACTATCATGAATAAGGGCAATGGGGCACTTGTTGTGTTTTGGGAGATGTTTTGTGGAACTCCCTAGTTTAGCATGTTTCTTTAGTTGCTCTTGGTTTGTAAATGGCCTTTAAGGATTGTTTTTGGTGCTGGTTTATCTTTTGGTATGTTGGTTGGATGCATAGTAGGAAGCATGCCTGTAGATTTCCTTTTTGATGCATGAATCCTTCTTGTGTTGTTAGAATTGTGATGCTAGTTGGCATGAGATATGTTTGGTTGGTATGTTGGTGTTGAGTTTTAAGCATGTTAGGGTGGTTTGAGTATGCTTTTGGGATGTAAAACCAGCCAAATGTGACATCACAAGCCCAGGCATACCGATGCACGGGGGACCGTATCGGTACGGGTAGGCAATTTTAGGCATGTGGGATCAGTGCAGGTATTGTGCGTTTTGATACGCCTAGGCAAATTTGGCATGGCGTACCGATACGGGTATGGCCGTTTTGGTGCGAGTTTTAGCCTCTAGAATTCACTTTTTCAACATGAAATCGCGTATCGAAACACCTGAGAGGCCGTATTGGTACGGTTTAAAATATTTCAAAAGTTAGGTAATTCAGTTAGGTGTATCAATACAGTATGGAAGTATACTGAAGCATGGTGTTTCAAACTGTATCGGTACGGGCTTACCCGTACTGGTACAAATGACCGTTTATTCTGTTAATGCCACTTTGGGCAGTTTTGTTTTCTTTACAATTTAGTCCATGAATCTTGCCGATGTAATTGTATGTGATAGAATGATCGGATTGAGCTAAAATTTGAAATGAAAGATTGGAACCTGACTAATTAGAGGTTGGTAACCTAAAAGTGAGCTTTAATCCTGAAATTATTTGTATTTGTATTTTGGTCCCTAAAGATTAAATATAATCAATTGGATGTCAAATTGATGCCCGATTGAGTTTGGGTTACACCTAATGTATGCATGAACATGTAGAGTTATTAATTGGCATTTAGATAAGATAAAAAAGGACCGGGGTTTTGTTGAATCTCTTCGGTTTGCTATGGCAAACCTAATGTAGCCTTCTTGGTTTGGTTGGGCGTCTGGGCCGGGTGGAGGGGGTTACATTTGGTGGTATCAAAGTTAGGTTTTGTTCGTTTGGGAGGTTGTTATGTTGTTTCCATGTTTGATTTGCACGGTGATTGTTGTATGTATGCTGGTTGATATGCACGGTGATTGATATATGAATGTTAGTTGTTGTATGCTATGTTGGGGAAGTTTTGGGGTACCAGTTGCCTTATTATTATAGTCTGGAAAGTTTTGATTCTTGAAATGAAAATCTTGGATCCATGTTTGCGGCTGGCCTGATTGTTTTTGTTTTGAAATGATTATCTTGCCTTAGATATATTTTAGCACGATGGGACCGAGGAGAGAGTTGCGATCAGGTACGATTGTTGCTGCCACTGGGTAGGATGCTGAAGGAGATGATGTGCCTCCTAGAGGGATGCCACCACCCCCACCTAATCCACCTGAGGGAGTGGAGCAAGTACCACCTGCGCCGGCTGGGCCAGGGATGGGTAATATGGCTTCGTTGATACAGGCCATGACTAATGCATTTCATGCAGCAGTTGCGGGTGTTCGTGTGCTAGCACCACCGGTTGAGGGGCAAGGTTTGCCGCTTGAGCGTCTTCGTAGTTTAGGTGGAGTTGAGTTTCGAAAGTTATCACTTGAGGCTTCTGAGGACTGGTTGGCCAGTACTAGGAGGATATTGGCCAGATGGGGTGCACCGATGCTCGTAAGCTAGGCTGTGTTGTTTCCCTGCTGTAGGGTGATGCTTATGCATGGTGGACTACCACGATATCTGGTATGGTGATGGATGATGTAACATGGGAGTTCTTCTGTTAAGCTTTCCGAAAGAAGTTTTTGGGAGTCCGATATCTGGATGAGAAGAAGAGTGAATTTATGGCTTTGGTGCAGGGCAGTATGTTTGTTACGGAGTATGAGGTCCAGTTCGTGAGGTTGAGTGAATATGCACCTGAGTTGGTTCCTGACGAGCGTATGCAATGTGATCGATTCCACTATGGGCTTGTGCAGGATGTTAAGACATTCATGCTTGCTGTTGATTACACCGATTTTGATGTATTGGTTTTGCGAGCCAAGGATGTGGAGCAAAATTTGGGTTTGGCATCTGGATTGCGGGGTTCTAGCTCGGGTAAGAGAGCTACTGATTTGGATTATAGCGGTGGTCAAGGCAAGAGACACCATGACAGGAGGTTTCGCCCGGAGCTGAGGCATGGCAGAGGTGTTGTGGGATGTGGAGTCCAGGGGCAGGGTGCCAAGGTTAGAGCCCGATTTAGCACTTGTTGGGTTTATGGATCCCAAGATCAAGGTTAGATTGCCCACGTTTGGCTAGGGAAGGTCAGACACCTACGCCTGTGGTGGCTAATGCTAGTTGGAGTTGTGGGTCAGGCGACCATCAGAGGCGTGATTGTCCGTTGTTGACTCGAGGTTTGCAGGGTGATGCACCTATTATTGCTCCGCAGCGGGGTCGTGGTCATGGTCGTAGACCGTTTTAGCATCGAGATGGTAGGCAGAGGACTGTGGCTCATACTGTTGCTATCCAGCCTGAGAGAGGTGGACCAGCTAGGGTTTATGCGCACCACGAGGGTCGCAATGACACCGATGTGATTGCAGGTACTTTTGCCCTACAATCTTTGTCGTTGTATTCGTTGGTTGATTATGGTTCTACTCATTCATACATTTTGAGTGAGCATGGTGTGCTGCTTGATACATCTGTTAAAAATCTTAATGTGGGTGTTAGAGTGACTAGTTCTCTTGGGGAGACAGTCGTAGTTAGGAGGTTGTATCGTAGGTGTCCGCTGATGGTTTAAGGATATATGTTTGTTGTGGACTTGATGGAGTTACCATTCTATGGTTTTGATGTGATTTTGGGTATGGATTGGTTAACTGAACATCGGGCTGTGGTGGATTTTGAGACCAAATGGATATCCTTGAGGTTGTCGGATGATTATGAGGTGGTGGTTGTTGGCGAGAATGCTAAGTTTTTGTCTAATGTTGTATCAGCTTTGGAAGCAAGTCGAATGTTGGATTCAGGATGTCAGGCTTATTTGGCCTATGTTATGAATCCTGGATCAAAGGAGTTGAGGGTGCTGGATGTTCGCACCGTATGTGAGTTTCTGGTGTTTTTCGAAGGAATTACTAGGGTTGCCACCTGACCGTGAGGTAGAGTTTGGCATCGAGGTCTTTGCCAGTACGGTACTGGTATCTATTGCTTCGTACCGCATGGCTCCGAAGGAATTGAAGGAGTTGAAAACGTAGTTGCAGGAGTTGCTTGACTGTGGGTTCATTAGACCCAGTATTTCACTGTGGGGAGCGCTGGTGCTGTTTGTTAAGAAGAAAGATGGTACGTTGCGGATGTGTATAGATTACCGGCAGCTGAATAAGTTGACAATAAAGAACAAGTATCCCTTACCGCGGATAGATGACATGTTTGATCAGTTCAGGGGAGCCTCGATGTTTTCTAAGATAGATTTAAGGCCGGGGTACTACCAGTTAAAGGTGAAAGAGGTGGATGTGCCCAAAATAGCCTTTCGTACGAGGTACGTGCATTATGATGAATCGAGTGTTTCATGAGTTTTTGGACCAGTTTGTGGTTGTGTTTATGGACGATATCCTTGTGTACTCCCGTACCGAGGAGGATTATGATAGACATTTGAGAATTATGCTTCAGACGCTGTTGGCTAATCAGCTTTATGCTAAGTTAAGCAAATGTGAGTTCTGGCTTAGGGAAGTTGTGTTTCTTGGGCATGTTGTGTCGGCCAAGGGAATTCGTGTCGATCCGCATAAGGTTGAGGCTGTAATGAATTGGAAAGAGCCCAAGTCTATGACGGAGGTTAGGAGTTTCCTTGTTTGGCGAGTTATTACTGAAGGTTTGTGGAAGGGTTCTCTTGTTTGGCAGCTCCGTTGACAAATTTACTACAAAAGAATGTTCGGTTTGAATGGACAGAGGATAGGCATCGAGCTTTTGAAAGGTTGAAGGAAGCCTTGACGCGAGCTCCAGTCTTGGTTCAACCAGAATCGGGGAAGGAGTTCATTGTTTATAGTGATGCGTCATATGTTGGGCTTGGTTGTGTGTTGATGTATGAGGGTAAGGTAGTGGCGTATGCATCAAGGCAGTTGAAGGTTCATGAACGTAACTACCCTACTCACGATCTTGAGCTTGCAGCGGTTGTGTTTGCCTTCAAGATTTGGAGGCATTATCTTTATGGTGAGAAATGTGTGGTTTACACGGATCAAAAAAGTTTGCAATATCTGATGTCACGGAAGGAGCTGAATCTTAGACAACGTAGATGGTTGGAGTTACTTAAGGATTATGATCTGACCATTAAGTATCATCCGGGGAAAGCCAATGTTGTGGCAGATGCTTTGAGCAGAAAAGCGATTGTGTAGCTGAGAGCCATGTTTGCTCGGTTGAGTGTGACGAGTGACAGGGGTTTGTTGGCCGAGTTGCAGGTGAATCCATGTAATGCCCCGGTTCTAGGGCTTAGCAATTTGGTGGTTTATTAGACGGTCCGGTGGGCCGGATTAGAGATTCGAGTCAATTCCGGTATCGTATATTTTTGGTGTTGGAAAAATTAAGGAAAAATGCTTAAAAATCATTATTAATTATGTATTTAATAATGGTGGAATCAATTTTGAAAAATGGGTTTTGGAAGATGGGCATTTTGGTTAGTGACCAAAATGAAAGTTTTGAAAATTGTGATTTTCTAGTGACCAAAATGAAAAGGGTCAAATACTTAGAATCTTTAAGGAGCTATTTTACCATTTGGTTTCTGATGATTTTTCCCGTGATTTTACTTATTTTCACATGTGGTTGAATTAATAATTAAAGAGGATTTTGTTAAAAAGTTAGTTATCTTTTCCAAAACAAAAATCACGTCATTTTCTCTCAACTTTTTCTCTCCATTCTCTCCTCAACCAAACACTCAGTTTTCATCAAATTTCCAGAGGTGAGGTGGTTTCTAACTTGATTTTATTATATCAAATTATTTTATAAAGATTGTTTATACAAAATCTTACAATAATTTTGTGTTTTCTTAGCTTTTCACAAATCAATTGAGGGAGAAACTTCAAAATAGGGGTAAGGTCTGAGATCTCCTCTATTGTATGGTTCTTTATTGAAATTCTCAAGCATTTGATCCTTGTTTTTGTGTTTCTAATCTGGTCTTGATGATTTTTCAATGTTTAATTGAGTTATTTGGGGAAAATGAGTTGATTCACGAATTGGATCTGATTTCCAGTAAGGTTGCTTTGATTCATATTTTGGATGTTTAATAATGTTGATAAGTGATTTTTATCAAAGGAATCCCGAAATTTAAGAATCTCTATCTATTTAGGCTGTTAGTTTTGGGATTTTGTGGTGTTTATATGGTTTTAAGGTTGCTGGAGGTGGTAGGTTGTTTTGAATCTATTTTTAGATGTGTTTTGGTGTTAAAAGTGATGTTAGCTTGATTGATGATGACTGGGTTGTGAATCGAAGTGTTTTGGTTATGTTTTCGGTTGTTGTGGAAATCCGAGAAGGATTGTAGTTGTTGTGTTTAGAATGCATTATGATGCATTAATCCTCTGTTGTTTGGTGGTAAAAACAGCGGAGGTTGATCCATAAGTGATTAGAGAAGCGTTGGAGGTTTTGAACTTTGATTTTGCATCGGTGAATTGATGTTTCGCATATCGGTGAGTGAAAACGTGGTTTAAAGCATTTTGATGTTTCGAAATAGAGTTTTGGGAGTTAAGGTAGAGCTTGGAATGCTTACCTAGACTCAGAAGTAGGTGTAAAGTGGTTTTCTCTCTCGGTCATTCTAGTTTGAAATGGTTTTATGCAATTGTTTTGATTTACATGTTACCTACTGTTTAAGCATATTTTTAAGTATTTGATATACTGTTTTTAAGCATGTAATGCTGACGGATGCACATGGTAAGTGATCCTTATAAGTATATGGTTTATACTTGTGTTTTAAAGCATGGTTATTGCTTTGGAAAAGGCATGGTTTAATGCTTGTTAAAAACAGTGAGGTAAATGTTATTTGGTTAATTATATTGGCAAGTGATGTGGTTTTAAAATTGTTATCGGATATAGTTGGTCGGCCATAGGATTGAGTGCACTATAAATAAGTCGCCTTGGATGTTGAGGGTTTTATACGGTGTACGGAATACTCCATCCAAGTGCCCTAACGGTAGAGGGGTTAAACAGTACTAAGTACTCCCATTAGTGGCTTAAGTGTCTAACTGTTGATTGGGGTGGGTGTCCTTGTGGGTTGTTATGGTACCCGGTTTTTAATGTACCGCAATTGTGATTGTATCGCTATTCCCGTTGAGATGGCTTGAAGTGTTGGGTTAACACTTGTTGAATCCGTGTATCTGATGAGCTCTTTTGTTATTGAACTTGTTAACGATCACTTGAAAGCCAATATAATTGTTAATGTATCATTGGAATGAATATGTTGTATAATGTGGTTTATACATGTTTCTCCTTAAGCTTTGCATTTGGTAGTAATGCATGGGAAGGCTTAAGTGGAGGGTTAGCAATGTGACTTGCTGTTGAATAGTGATACATGTAGCATATGGTTTAATATGCTGGTTTTAATTGTGTAAAGTGCATGTTTTAAAAGGGCATGAGGATGTTTTAAAGGATGATGTTAACTAAATGGTTTTAAATGCATTGATAGTGTTTGTTTTAGAGCTTTCCTCACTAAGCCTTGTGTGCTTACGCTCTCGTTGTCCATCAATGCAGATAATTGAGGTCTTGGAAGGCAGGAAGAAGCAAGGGGGATCTTGGCAAGATTTGTTTCCAAAGTATTTTAGAGACTAGAATATAATGAATAAGGGCAATGAGGTACTTGTTGTGTTTTGGGAGATGCTTTGTGAAACTCCCTGTTTGAGCATGTTTCTTTAGTTGCTTTTGGGTTGTAAATGGTCTTTAAGGATTATTTTTTATGCTGGTTTACCTTTTGGTATGTTGGTTGGATGCATATTAGGAAGCATGCCTATAGATTTACTCTATGATGCTTTAGTCCTTGTTGTGCCATTAGAATTGTGTTGTTAGTTAGGATGAGATATGTTTGACATGTTAATATTGTGTTTAAAGCATGTTGGAGTGATTTGAGTATGCTTTTGGGATAAAAAATCAGCTAAATATGACATTACAGGCCCAGACGTACCGATACGCGGGGGACCGTATCGATACGGCTAGGCAATTTCAAGCTTGTGGGATCGGTACAGGTCTGGTGTATTTCGATACGCCTAGGAAAATTTGGCCTGGCGTACCGGTACGAGGATGGGTGTCTAGATTCGAGTTTTAGCCTCTGGAATATACTTTTGTAACTCGAACCCGCGTATCGAAACACCTAAGGAATTGTATCGGTACAGTTTTAAATATTTCAAAAGTTCAGTATTTTAGTTAGGTGTATCAAAACGGCTCAGTGGTGTATCGAAACAGTGTGTCTCAAACTGTATCGGTACAGGCTCACCCGTTTCGATACAGATGGCTATTTTTCCTGTTAATGTCATTTTTGGCTAGTTTTATTTTCCTTGCTCTTTAGTCCCTAATTCTTGCCGATGCAATTACATATGGTAGGATGATCAGTTTAAGCTGAAAGTTGAGATGGAAGTTTGGAGCCTAACTAATTAGAGATTGGTAATCTAAAAATGAGTTTTCACCCTAAAATTTTTTGTGCTTGCAATTTGGTCACTAATTTGCGAATATGATCAATTGGATGTCAAATTAATGCCCGATTGAGTTGGGGTTGCACATGATGTCTATATGATCATGTATGGTTAATAATTGGCATCTAGATAAGATAAAAGAAAAAAAATTTGGACTGGGTTTGGTTGTATCTCTTCGGTTTGCTACGGTAAACCTAATATAGCCTTCTTGGTTCGATTGGGCATCTAGGCCAGATCAAGGGGGTTACATTTGGTGGTATCAGAGCTAGGTTTCGTTCGTTTGGGAGGTTACGGTGATTGTTGTATGTACGCTGGTTGATATGTGTGGTGATTGATATATGAATGTTGGTTGTTGTATGCTATGTTGGGGATGTTTTAGGGTACCCATTGCCTTATTATTATAGTCTGGGAAGTTTTGATTTTTGAAATGAAAGCCTTGGATCCTTGCTTGAGGCTGGCCTGACTGTTTTGTTTTAAAATGATTATAATACCTTGGATAATTTTAGCACGATGGGACTTAGGAGAGAGTTGCGATCTAGTGCGATTGCTGCTGCCGCTGGGCAGGATGATGAAGGAGAAGTTGTGCCTCCTAGAGGGTTGTCAGTGCCCCCACCTAATCCACCTGAGGGAGTGGAGCAAGTACCACCTTCGTCGGCTGGGCCAGGGATGGGTGATATGGCACCGTTGATACAGGCCATGACCGATGTGTTTCAGGCAGCAGTTGTGGGTGTTCGTGTGCCAGCATCATTGGTTGAGGGGCAAGGTTTGCCGCTAGAGCATATTTGTAATATGGGCGGAGTTGAGTTTCGAGGGTTGTCACCTGAGGCTTATGAGGGTTGGTTGTCCAGTACTGAGAGGATATTGGGCCAGATAGGGTGCACCGATGCTCGTAAGCTGGGTTATGCTATTTCCCTGCTGCAGGGTGATACTTATACATGGTGGACTACCACAATATCCAGTATGGCGACAGATGATGTGACCTGGGAGTTCTTCTATGAGGCTTTTTGGAAGAAGTTTTTGGGAGTCCGATATCATGAAGAGAAGAAGCGCCAGTTTATGTCTTTGGTGCAGGGCAGTATGTCTGTTGTGGAGTATGAGGTACAGTTCGTGAGGTTGATTCGGTACGCACCTGAGTTGGTTCCTGACGAGTGTACTCGATGTGATCATTTTCGATATGATCTTGTGCAGGATGTTAAGACATACATGCTTGCTACTGATTACACCGACTTTGATGTGTTGGTTTTGCGAGCTAAGGATGTGGAGCAGAATTTGGGTTTGGCTTCTGGATCACGAGGTTCTAGCTCGAGTAAGAGAGCTATTGATTCGAGTTATGGTGGTGGTCAAGCCAAGAGACACCATGACAGGAGGTTTTGCCCGGAGCCGAGGCATGGCGGAGGTGTTGTGGGACGTGGAGTCCAGGGGCAGGGTACCCAGGTTAGAGCACCGTTTAGCACTTGTTGGGTTTGTGGATCCCGAGATCATTTGAGGTGAGATTTCCCGCGTTTGGCCAAGGAGGGTCAGGCACCTGCGCCTGTGGTGGCTAATGCTTGTTGGATTTGTAGGTCAGGCGACCATCAGAGGCATGATTGTCGGTTGTTGGCTCGAGGTGGACAAGGTGTTGCACCTGTTATTACTCCGCGGCGTGGTCGTGGTAATGGTCGTGGACCGTTTCAGCGTCAGGATGGTGGACAGAGGACTGTAGCTCATATTGTTGCTATCCAGCCTGAGGGAGGTGGACCAGTTAAGGTGTATGCGCACCGTGAGGGTTACAATGACACTAATGTGATTAAAGGTACTTTTACCCTACAATTTTTGTCGTTGTATTCGTCAGTTGATTCTGGTTCTACTCATTCATACATTTTGGGTGAGCATGCTGATTTGCTTGATATATATGTTGAAATTCTCAATGTGGGTGTTAGAGTGGCTAGTTCTCTTTGGGGGACAGTCTTGGTTAGGAGGTTGTATCGTATGTGTTTGTTGATGGTTCAGGGACATGTGTTTGCCGTGGACTTGATGGAGTTACCGTTCCATGGTTTTGATGTGATTTTGGGTATGGATTGGTTGATTGAACATCAGGCTGTGGTGGATTTTGAGACCAAGCGGATATCCTTAAGGTTGTCAGATGATTATGAGGTAGTGGTTGTTGGCGAGAATACAATTTTTTTGTCTATTGTTGTTTTGGCTTTGGAAGCAAGTCGAATGTTGGATTCAGGATGTCAAACTTATTTGGCCTATGTTATGAATCCTGGATCGAAGGAGTTGAGGGTGCAGGATGTTCGCACCTTATGTGAGTTTCTAGGTGTTTTTCTGGAGGAATTACCAGGGTTGCCACCTAACCGTGAGGTAGAGTTTGGCATCGAGGTCTTTGCAGGTACGGTACCTGTATCCATTGTTCCGTACTGCATGGCTCTGAAGGAATTGAAAGAGCTGAAAACGCAGTTACAGGAGTTGCTTGATCGTGGGTTCATTAGACCCAGTATTTCACCGTGGGGAGCGCCGGTGTTGTTTGTTAAGAAGAAAGATGGTATGTTGCGAACGTGTATAGATTACCGGAAACTGAATAAGTTGACACTAAAGAACAAGTATCCCTTACCATGTTTAAATGACTTGTTTGATCAGTTTAAGGAAGCCTCAGTGTTTTCCAAGATAGATTTGAGGTTGGGGTACTATCATTTGAAGGTGAAGGAGGTGGATGTACTCAAAACAACCTTCCGTGCGAGGTACGGGCATTATGAGTTTCTTGTGATGCCGTTTGGTTTGACCAATGCACCTACTGCTTTTATGGACATGATGAACCGTGTGTTTCATGAGTTTTTGGACCAGTTCATGGTCGTGTTCATCGATGATATCCTTGTATACTCTCGTACCGAGGAGGATCATGATAGACATTTGAGAATTGTGCTTCAGACACTATTGACTAATCAGCTTTATGCTAAGTTAAGCAAATGTGAGTTCTGGCTCAAAGAAGTTGTGTTTCTCAGACATGTGGTGTTGGCCGAAGGAATCCGTGTTATTCGCATAAGGTTGAGGCTGTAATGAGTTGGAAAGAGCCTAAGTCTGTGACGGAGGTTAGGAGTTTTCTTTGTTTGGCGGGTTACTACCAGAGGTTTGTGGGAACGCAAGTCGGACATTATGAAACAGTTTCCGCACTTATTTCCTCGAGGTAAATTTCGGTGACAAAATTTCTTAAGTGGGGGAGAGTTATAACGCTCCGATTTTAGGGCTTAGCGGTTTGGTGGTTTATTAGATGGTCCAGTGGACCAGAGTAGGGATTTGAGTAGGTTTCGGGACCATATATTTTTCAGTAAGATAATAATATGGAAAATAGTTAAAAATCATCTTTTAATATATATTGATTTTTGGTGGAATAAATTTTGGAAAATGAAATTTGGAAATGTTACATTTTGGTTAGTGACCAAAATTCCATTTTTGAAAACTATTTTAAAGTGACTAAAATGAAAAGGGTCAAATTCTTAGAATCCTTAAGGAGCTAAATTTCCAAGTTTTTGATGGAGGTTTCTCCCTTCAATTAAATCATTTTAAACATGTGTTTTAAAGGTGGTTTAAGAGGGATTAAAATATCTAAGTTAGTTATTAGCTTTTAAAGAAAGTCTACGTAACTTTTTCCTAAACATTTTCTCTCAACTTGTTTTCTTCCAAACAATCAAAATTTCATCAAAATCCAGACATGAGAGATCCTTTTCACTTAGATTATTGATTCTAACTTGATTCTTTAACTTTGTTTTGCAAAATCTCATAGAAATCTTATGTTTTCCTTAGCTTTTCACAAATCAATTGAGGGGGAAACTTCACAATAGGGGTAAGGTCCAAGATCTCCTCTATTGTATGGTTCTTTATTGAAATTCCCAAGCATTTGATCCTTGTTTTTGTGTTTCTAATCTGATTTTGATGATTTTCCAATGTTTAATTGAGTTATTTGGGGAAAATGAGTTAATTCACGGATTGGATATGATTTCTAGTAATTAAGGATGCTTTGATTTATATTTTGGATGTTTAATAATCTTGATAAGTGATTTTTATCAATGGAATCCCGAAACTTAAGAATCTTTATTTGTTTAGGTTGTTAGTTTTGAGGTTTTGTGGTGTTTCTTTGGTTGTAAGGTTACTGTAAGTGATAGGTTTATTTGGATCTATTTTTAGATATGTTTTGATGTTGAAAGTGATGTTAGATTGATAGATGTTGGCTGGTTTGTGAATATAAGTGTTTTGGTTATGTTTTCGGTTGTTGTGGAGGGTTAATTGTGAAGGTGTTGTGGAAATCCGAGAAGGATTGTAGTTGTTGTGTTTAGAATGAATTATGATGCATTAATCCTCTGTTGTTTTGTTGTATTAGAATGCATTATGATGCATTAATCCGGAAGTGATTGGAGAAGCGTTGGAGGTTTTAGATACTTGATTTTGCATCTGCGAATCGTGGTTTCGTGTATCGGTGAGTGAAAACGTGGTTTAAAGCGCTTTGATGTTATGAGAATAGAGTTTTGGGCGTTAAGGTACAACTTGAAACGCTTACCTAGACTCGAAAGTAAGTATAAAGCGGTTTTCTCTCTCGGTCGTGCTAGTTTCAAATGGTTTTATGCACTTATTTTGACTTACATGTTTCATATTGTTAAGCATGTTTTAAAGTATATGATATACTATTTTAAGCATGTTTTGCTGTAGGATGCACATGGTAAGTGATCCTTGTAAGTATGGTTTATACTTGTGGTTTAAAGAATGGTTGTTGCTTTGGATAAATGGCTTGGTTTAATGCTTGTTTAAAACAGTGACGTAAATGTTAAATAGTTAATTATATTGGTAAATGATGTGGTTTTAAAATTGTTATCGGATATAGTTGGCCGGCCATAAGATTGAGTGCACTGTAAATAAGTCACCTTGGATGTTGAGGGGTTTATACGGCGTACCAAATACTCCATCCAAGTACCCTAATGATAGATGGGTTAAACAGTACCGAAAACTCCCATTAGTGGGTTAAGCATCTAACCGATGAAATGGGTAGGTGTCCTCGTGGGTTGAAAGTGTACCTGGTTGTTAATGTACCCGGCTGTAAATGTACCGCAATTGTGATTGTATCGCTATTCCAGTTGAGATGGCTTGAAGTGTTGGGTTAACACTTGTTGAATACGTGTATCCGATGAACTCTTTTGTTATTGAACTTGTTAATGATCACTTGAAACCCAATATAATTGTTAATGTATCATTTAAATGTTTTATGTTGTATAATGTGCTTTATACATGCTTCTCCTTAAGCTTTGCATTTGGTAGTAATGCATGGGAAGGCTTAAGTCGAGGGTTAGCAATGTGACTTGCTGTTGATTAATGATACATGTAGCATGTGGTTTAATATGCTGGTTTAAATGATGTAAAGTGCATGTTTAAAAAGGAGCATGATGATGTTTTAAAGGATGATGTCAAGTAAAAGGTTTTAAATGCATTGATGGTGTTTGTTTTTTAGCATTCCCCACTAAGCCTTGTGTGCTTACACTCTCATTTTCCATCAATGCAGATAATTGAGGTCTTGGAAGGCATCAAGAAGCAAGGGGATCTTGGCAAGACTTGTTTCCAAAGTATGTTAGAGACTAGACTATAATGAATAAGGGCAATGGGGTACTTGTTGTGTTTTGGGAGATGTTTTGTGGAGCTCCCTAGTTGAGCATGTTTCTTTGGTTGCTCTTGGTTTGGAAATGGCCTTTAAGGATTGGTTTTGGTGCTGGTTTATCTTCTGGTATGTTGCTTCGATGCATAGTAGGAAGCATGCCTATAGATTTCCTTTTTGATGCATGAATCCTTGTTGTGTTGTTAGAATTGTGATGCTAGTTGGCATGAGATATGTTTGGTATATTGGTATTGTGTTTTAAGCATGTTAGGGTGGTTTGAGTATGCTTTTGGGATGTAAAGCCAACCAAATATGACATTATAGGCCCAGGCGTATCGGTACGCAGGCGACCGTATCGGTACGGCTAGGCAATTTCAGGCTTGTAGGATCGGTACAGGTATTGTGCGTTTCGATACGCCTAGGCAAATTTGGCCTAGTGTACCGGTACGGGTATGGGCGTTTCGGTACGAGTTTTAGCCTCTGGAATTCACTTTTTCAACATGAACCTACGTATTGAAACACCTGAGAGACCGTATCGGTACGGTTTAAAATATTTCAAAAGTTAGGTAATTCAGTTAGGCGTATCGATACAGTATGGAAGTGTACCGAAGCAGGGTGTTTCAAACCGTTTCGGTACTGGCTTACCCATATCGGTACGAATGGCCGTTTATTCTGTTAATGTCACTTTGGGCAGTTTTGTTTTCTTTACAATTTAGTCCATGAATCTTGCCAATGCAATTGTATGTGATAGAATGATCGGATTGAGCTGAAATTTGAAATGAAAGATTGGAACCTGACTAAATAGAGGTTGGTAACCTAAAAGTGAGCTTTAATCCTGAAATTATTTTTATTTGCATTATGATCCCTAAATATTAAATATGATCAATTGAATGTCAAATTGATGTCAGATTGAGTTGGAGTTACACTTGATGTCTGCATGAACATGTAGGGTTATTAATTGGCATCTAGATAAGATAAAAAGGAAAAAAGGACCGGGTTTTGTTGAATCTCTTCAGTTTGCTACGACAAACCTAATGTAGCCTTCTTGGTTCGGTTGGGCGTCTGGGTCGGGTCAAGGGGGTTACATGTTTAATAATTCACATCTAGACAATATAAAAGAAAAAATGGACTAACTTTTCATAACCTTTCTTCGGTTTGCTTCAGAAAACATAATAAAGATCACTCGGTTAGGTTGGGCATCTAGGCCGGGTGTAGTTGGTTACATTTTTTGGTATCAGAGCCAGGTTATGAAACGTTAGGATGTTGTCATTTGATTGTGTGACAATGGTTGTTATGCACGGTGATTATGGATATGTTCGATGCTTGTTTTACGTGATGTTGGGGGTATGTTGGGAACACATTGCCTATTGTCGAGGTTTTAAAATGTTTTATAAGATAGTCTTGGATCCTTTGCCTATTGTTGGCCTAAATTTAATGTGTTTGATGCTTTTGTTAGCATGGCTCAATGTGAGACACGTTCTATGGCTGGTAACGCTGGTGTTGGGTAAAATAACGTTAAGGAAGTGAATCCCACTAATATCTTACCTCCTCTTCCTCCATTATTTATGCCTATCGATGTTGGGGTTGGTGGTGCGCCCCAGGCTCATCAAGTGCCAGTATTTGGTGATTTAACTCTGTTGGTTCAGGTGATAATGGGAGCATTTCAAGCGGCGATAGCTGGAGTGCACGTGCAGACACCGGCACCTGCTGTGGCGGTTAACCCAGGATTACCATTAGAGCGTTTCTGCAGTTTAGGAGGTGTTGAGTTCAGGGGTCTGAGCCCTGAGGTAGTCGAGGGATGGCTGGAGAGTACGATTCGTATTCTGAACTAGATGGGTTGCAATGACGAGCGTAAGCTAGGTTGTACCGTGTCGTTGTTGCATGATGATGCTTATCATTGGTGGGTGACCACAATCGCTGATGTTTCAGAGGCGGATGTAACTTGGGAGTTCTTTCAAAGAGCTTTCAAGAAGAAGTATCTTGGTCTACAATATCTGGATGCGAGAAAATGTAAGTTTATGGCCTTGGTTCAGGGTGGCATGTCAGTGGCGGAGTATGGGTGAAATTTGTTCGGTTGAGTCAGTATGCCACGGAGTTGGTGCCAGATGATCTTGAGAGGTGTAACAAGTTTCATTATGGACTGGTGAAGGATATTAAAACATACATGTTGGCTATGGATGATACAGATTTTGATGTGCTTGTGAACCATGCTAAGGATATTGAGCAGTCCTTGAGGGTGTCAGGACAAGGTTTGGGCATGGGCTCGAACAAACGAGGAGCTAAATCTGGCTATTCTGGGAAGCAGAATAGGAGGTTTTGAGATAAGAGGCTTAAGACGCATCACAGGCGAGGTGGTGACCATGGTAACCAAGGTGATCGTATTGTAGTTGAGTGTGAGCGTTACAGCAGACGCCATACGGGTGAGTGTTACGGAAATACCATGAGTTGCTGGATATGTGGATCTCCTGGTCACATGAAGCGTGACTGCCCTCGTGCTATTGGTGACGCACCGGCTTGAGCTATTTTACCTGCTAGGGGTCGAGGCTGTGGCAGGGGTAATTTTTAGAGGCGCGAGGATGGGCAGAAAGTTGTGGCTCATGTTGTTGCTGTATAATCAGAGAATGGTGGGCCAGCGCAGATCTACGCTTATCGTGAGGGGCGCAACGACCCTGATGTGATTGCAGGTACTTTCACCTTGCAGTCTTTGTCATTGTTTTCTTTGATTGATTCGGGGTCTACGCATTCATATATCTTGAGTGAAGATGCATCATTGTTGAATGTTCCTGTTAAGATCTTGGATGTTGGTAACTAGTTCTTTTGGGGAGACGGTTACAACATGAAGGTTGTATAGGCGTTGCCCTTTGACAGTGCAAGGTTATGAGTTTGCTGCAGATTTGATGGAGTTGCCATTTCACGGTTTTGATGTTATCTTGGGTATGGATTGGCTAAGTAAGTACAAGGCAGTGGTGGATTGTGAGTCCAAAAAGATTTCTTTGAAGTTGGCCAATGATTATTGTTGAACGTAATAAATGCTCCACAATTGTGCAAGTGTACACATCGCAAGTTATAGTATAAAAGATATCGTCTCCACAGGGATTGGTGCCACTTCAAGAATTCAATCTCTTACACTGTAAAAAGTAAAAGAAACACAAGTAGAAGATTGTATGAGTTTAACTAACAACTAAACTAGAAAGCAAATAAGTAAAAGAAGATGCAATCAAATGGGAGAGAATAGGCCAGTTTATCGTGAGTTGAGGTGTGATAGCCGATTGGATCGTCTTGGTAAAAGAGTGAAAGGGCAACTCAGTTGCCGTGGCAACTTGCACAGCGGGGTTGCCTTGGCAACTAATTGACGGTTGCCTGGGCAACTAGCTGCGCAACTACTTGGGTGGCTGGGCAGCAACTTCAAGGTTCGGCGGAGCGTTCTTCAATGGTTTCTTCTTATCCCTAAGTCGAAACTCTAGCTAATTGTGCATGCCTTGACAATACATCCCTGCGTGAATCAAGGGTGAACAACAACCAATCTTGCGCTCCTCTTAGCCGTTGAAATCCTTAACTTATTCCTAAGCTGAATTAATCTTCACCATCAATAGATTGAATAAAGACCATACTCATTCGTTTCTTGAATGTAACTCTCCCGATATTAGATAAATAGATGAAGTTACGAGATCCTCTCCCAATTAACTCGCAAACAAGAATAAAAAACAAGAATGAGTAAACCTTGAATTGAAAGTGCAAACTCTTATTACCTAAAAAAATCCAATTGTTTCTCACAAGCACAAAACACAATAACCTTAGCGAAATAGATTTAGTCATGGCTAGGTTCCAAAGAAACACAAAACAAAGAATTCCTAACGTAAACCTAATTGAACAATAAAGAAAAAGATGAATGGTTGAAGCCTTGTCGAAATCTCTCCTTGCTCTTGTCGAAATCTTCCTCCTCTCTCCCTTTGGAGTTGACGGCTTGGTCCTCAATTTATAGGGCTAGGTCAAAGTCTTTTTTTAGGAGGAAGTTAAGTTGGAATTAAATACTTTTAAAGACTATAATTCTTTATTATATTTAAATTCCTTCTAGATCTTCTCCTATCTTCTTGGGATTTAATTTCTCTTTAACCTCTTCATGGAAATCAAAATCCTTTGGGATTTAACTTTTCTCCACGTCATCTTGGGCTTATCAGTCATCAATTTCGACTGCCATATCATCTTATCCCTTATAAAAAATTGCCCTGGCAACTCGCTCGGCATCTCCTTCATGCATTGCCCTGGCAACAAGCTTGGCATCTCCTTCATGCATTGCCCTGGCAACTGGTTCCAGCCTTGCTTTGGCAAGTGATTCTACACACGTACAAAAATACACCAAAGCAGTATCTTTTTCCACAAAATTAAGAAAAATATGAAATCACGCTTGTCCACTAAAGAAACAATGCAAACATGCATGAATGGCTAATAATGCAACTAATATGAGCCTAAGTCTAGCAATAATATGAATAAAAAAGGTGAATAAAATAGTACTTTTAGACACTTAACACACCCCCAAACTCGAACTATTGCTTGTCCTCAAGCAATGCAAACTAATAATTACCCGCCAAGACTTCAATTTTCACAAACTTAGCTTTGAACTTGATTTCAATTCTCAGAACCGTGGCACAAAGTACGATTGGCTTTTCATTTTTCAGAAAACTTAGGAGTTACTCGGAATCAAACTATAATGCTTGTGAGTGTGTGCGGAGTTGTGTGCAAGTTGATTTTTCGGATTCTATGCAAACAAGAGGTTTTCAAATTACTTCATTGGGTTCTTTTAACATGTTTTGACTAGAGATGGTTTCGGGCACCTATAGCAATCAATTTTTAGCACATACTAAAGCCAATTTTGGGCACCTCTAGCATTCATCCAATTTTTATTCTAATCCCCCAATTTTTTTAATTATCAACCTAAGTTCGCTAGAATTCCTTGAATCAATCAAGCCACAACAGTGTTTTATCAAGTTTAGCATCATAGTAAGATTCTAAGTGTTTCCACGGTTATCCTAGAGTAAAAAATTCTATCAATTAAGTGCATTGGCAAAGTCCTCATCGGATATTCATCAAATCTAGGCAATTCTTGTTCCAACTAAAGGCATGGCAAGCAATTTATGTATCCTAAATGCAATACTTAAGATGAATGCTACTAAACATGGTAACTAACTAATAACAATCCCCCCCAAACTCGAGTGAGGTATTGTCCTTAATACATGTAACAAAGAAAAATAAAAATAAAAAAACAAAAATAACAATAAAGAAAAGTAAAATGCAAATAAGGACTTACTCTGAGAGTTCATCGTCGTGGATGATTAGTTTCCTTTTGGTCGGTGTCTTGATTCTTTTGCTTGAACGCGGTGGTTGCTTCCTTATTGCCGATGGTGGAATCGATCCTCGTACGGGGTTGTCCTCATCGTCCTCTTCATCAATGTCGTTGGCTTTTCTCTTGGGCTTGGAGGATTCTATTGGTGCGGTCTTTGTTGGTGCAATGGAAGACTCGTCCGAATCTAAAAAATTAGACAATGATTCAGTACGAGTTGCTTCGGGCATAGGTGCTTTACCTTTGGCTTTTGCAGTGGTTGTCGGGGCGTCTTTAGCTTTGGTTGCCGCTGCATCTTCAGTGTTGGTTTCCGTGGCAACTACTTGGGCAGGTGCAGTTTAGGTTGCCACGGCATCATCTATTGCGGTTGCCGTGGCAACTACTTCATTGGTTACCGTGGCAAGGATTTCGGTAGGAAAAATTGGGAACGACACACGGCTGTCCGGGTACTTTTCCAAGATGACTTGGGTGATGGCATTGTTGTGATCCTTCATGTACCGCATGAACATTAGTTGTCGGTCTTCAATTTTCCTAAGGTGGTTCGCCAACGGTTGTAAGAGTGCTTCAAGTTGTCCCGGGGCTGCTGTTCGAGTTGCCCGGGCATCGGTTGCTTGGGCATTAGGAGTTACCGAGGTGGCAAGAGTTGTCGCGGCAATTGAAGCCATTGGGGATTTTACCGGTGCCTCTCCCATTAGCTTTTAGATTTATGCTCGATTCCAACCGGAATTTGGTAGGGCCTTTTCATTAGTGGACTCACTTGGGACATGCATCTTCTTGCAAAGATTGGAAATTAAGCAAGGGAAGAAAAGAGAACCCTTGTCTTTTGTGCTACATACAAAAATCTCATCACAAATAAATTTTCCAATGTTAATGATGCGATTATGCAAGATAGAATGTATGAGCAAAAGACGAGGTGTATCAACGGTGGTATTGTGTGTTGTGGGCATTAAAGAAGTTTTAACAAGCTTATTCATAATTTTGCCTTGGGTTTAAGCCGAAGGTGATTTACCGTGCCCTTGTATTTACCGTCGTTCTATTGAGTTCCCGGTAGAGTGAGTTCTTGAAGCACCTTGTCGATTTGCTTGGGCGTAAGTTGATCAACAAAGGCTTCATGCTCGTCCTTCTCAATGTAGAGCCCGTAAAAGGTGTTGATGTTTTGGGGGCTTATGAGTATAGCCTTGTCACGAACAAAAACATAAGGATTATCCGGGTTAGGTGAGTGAGCATAGGTTCTCTTACCCATGAAATGTTACCCGGTTCTGATTGATGGCAAAAGATTTTCCACTTTTGATGTGCAATCCTTTCGAAGATGAATGGTTCAAGGCCGAAATCTTGATGAGAGTTGGAGTATTCGAAGCCTTGTTCTTCGCAAATCTTCTGGCTTTCAAACTTGGAGTGAAATCTTTTTTGAACCACCGGTGTAGCAAACTTCTTGTATCTTGGTTCTTTGGAGGAACTTGGATGAACCAAAAATTCGATTTTGTATGCCATGGATGATCTTGGTTGTGAGTTTGGTAGAAACAAAGAAAAGAAAGCAAAAGAAACTAAAGAGTTGCAAGGTGAAAAATGGGAATAGGTTTCTTGTAAGTTAAGGGTGATGGGTTAAATAGAAAAGATAGGTAGTAAATATGCTGGGTGTGAGTAATTTTGAAAGAAAGAAAACAAGGGTTTTGATTGGGGGAAGGTGACGGCCAGGGGGTTTAAGGAAGGGGAAGGGTTTGGCTGGTTATGTAGGGTTTTTTTTTGGGTAAATTGGAGGCTTAATATAAGCCTTAGATTCAGCCCATTAATTTCCTTGTTGAAGAAGTTTCCTTCTTGAATCAAAATTCTTCTTTATCTTGAACTCTTTTTCTACAATTCAAAAATAAAATAAAATAAGGATTAAAATTAAAGATAAACTAATAAAAGAAAATAAGTAAAGTTGTGCAAAGAAATTCTTAAACTTAAAATTTTAAAAACAATTATATAAATATGAAAGATAGATGTAGTTTTAATCTTAAATAAAATAAATAAATCTATCCTAAAAAAATAACTAAAATAATAAATAAAAAATAGTTAAAAAAATAAAAAGAAAAGGAAAATATCGAAAGGAGAGCATGCTCATGCATCTCCTAAGGTGACCACTTCTTTGTTACGCTCCACATGGGCACCGTTGTAGTGCTTCAATCTTTGTCCGTTAACTTTGAATTCATGTTCGTCAGTGATGGACTTGATTATCATGACACCATGGGAGAGCGGTTTGTCAACTTCAAATGGTCCCGACCATCTTGATTTCAGTTTTCCCAGAAAAAGTTTCAGCTGAGAATTGAATAAGAGAACTAGTTGCCCTGGCATGCATTACCGCGACACTATTTGTGTCATGCCATTGCTTTGTTTTCTCCTTGTAGATTCGTGCATTGTTATAGGCGAGTGCACGGAATTCTTCTATCTCGTTGAGATCCAACAAATACTTTTTCCCGGCACTTTCCCAATCCATATTCACGGTCTTGATTGCCCAATATGCCTTGTGTTCGATTTCCACCGGTAGATGGCATGTTTTGCCATAGACAAGTCGGAAGGGAGACATACCTAAGGGTGTTTTGAATGCAATGTGATATGCCCAAATTGCATTATCTAGTCTTACTAACCAATCCTTCCTAGAGGGATTTACAACTTTCTCGAGTATACCCTTCAATTCTCGGTTGGAAATTTCTGCTTGCCCATTGGTTTGTGGGTGATATGCCATGGCAATTTTGTGTGATACGCCGAAGCGTTGCAACATCTTGGCCATAAGTCCGTTGTCAAAGTGCTTGCCTTCATCACTGATAATTGCTCTCGGCATCCCAAACCGTGTAAATATGTTTTTCTACAAGAATCGTTGCACGGTCTTGGAATCGTTGGTGGGAACTACAGCTGCCTCAACCCATTTAGACACGTAGTCAACGGCAAGTAGAATGTAGAGGTTGTCGAATAAAGATGGTAAAGGTCCCATAAAATCGATCCCCCATACATCGAACAATTCCACCTTGATGATGTTTTGGAGCGACATCTCATGTCGTCTAGACATATTGCCCATCCTCTGGAAACGATCACATTGCTTGTAAAACTCTTGGGCATCTTTGTACAGTGTTGGCCAATACAAACTGAATTGTAAAACTTTAGCCGCGGTGCGAGTTCCTCCAAAATCTCCTCCATAGGGTGAAGAATGACATTGCTGGAGTACATTCTATTGCTCCTCTTCAGGGATACATCGGTGTATAACCTAATCTGCACATTGTTTAAACAAAAGAGGCTCATCCCAAAAGTAATGCTTAGTATCATGGCGGAACCACTTCTTCCCTTGGTGAGTAAGGCCATAAGGTAAAATACCACAAACAAGGAAATTAACTAAATCCACGTACCAAGGTATTGTCGAGGCATGTGTTGCCGTGGTAACTGCTTCCAAGGTTGCTGAGGCATGCGCGTCTAGAGTTGCCGCGGCATGTGCATCCATGGCTACCGAGGCATGCGCATCAAGGGTTGCCGAGGCATATGCGTCAATGGTTGTCGAGGCGTACGTATCAGTGGTTGCTGAGGCATGTGCATCTGGAGTTGTCGAGGCGTGCGCGTCAAGCATTTTCGAGGCATGCGCGTCAAGAGTTGTGAGGCGTCGAGGGTTGCCGAGGCATATGCGTCCATGGTTGCCGAGACGTCAGGGGTTGCTGAGGCATATGCATCCATGGTTGTCGAGGCAACTAACAGTTGCTCATCCGGGAATGCATCGCATATCTCTAAATCTGTGTCCTCCACTCTATTACGTTCTAAGCGTGATAAGTGATCAGCCACTTCATTTTCTGTTCCTTTCCTGTCCTTAATTTCAATATCAAACTCTTGTAAAAGCAATATCCAACGAATCAAACGAGGTTTGGCATCCTTTTTTAGCAAATAGATACTTAATTGTCGAAGGGTCCGTATGAACAATTACCTTTGTACCAATCAAATAGGATCGGAACTTGTCAAAGGCGAAAACTACAGCTAGTAACTCTTTCTCCGTTGTTGTGTAATTCACTTGAGCACTATTAAGAGTTTTACTAGCGTAGTATATCACATGAAAGGTCTTACCTGTGCGTTGGCCTAAGACTGCTCCTACCGTGAAATCACTTGCATCACATATGGGTGCCTAGGCAAGCTTTTCCTTTAGGGTTTTGAATGCTTGGGCATAAGAATCATCAAAATTGAAGACTTTATCCTGTTCAAGCAAATTGCACAAGGGTTTAGTAATCTTAGAAAAATTATGAATAAACCTCCTATAAAAACCTGCATGTCCAAGAAAGCTTCGGATTCCTTTAACCGAACTTGGTGGGGGTCATCTCTCAATCACGTCCACCTTGGCTTTGTCTACTTCAATTCCCTTGGATGAAATCTTGTGCCGGGCACTATTCCTTCATCTACCATAAAATGGCACTTCTCCCAATTAAGGACTAAATTGGTTTCTTCACATCTTGCCAACACCTTCTCTAAATTGCCGAGGCAACTGTCGAAGTCATTACCAAAAACGGAAAAATCATCCATGAAGATCTCAAGGAAGTCTTCGACCATGTCTAAAAAGAGTGCCATCATGCATCTTTGGAAGGTTGCCAGGGCATTACACAATCCGAATGGCATGCTCGAAAAGCATAAGTACCGTATAGGCATGTGAAGGTTGTCTTTTCTTGATCTTTCGGGTGCTATGGCAATTTGATTGTAACCTGAATAACCATCAAGAAAACAATAAAAGGGTTTACATGCAAGACGATCAAGCATTTGATCAATAAAGGGTAATGGGAAGTGATCTTTCCTAGTGGCTTTGTTTAGTTTTGATTATCCATACAAACCCTCCAACCGGTCACAGTCCTGGTTGGAATAAGTTCATTGTTTTCATTACTCACCACCGTTATACCTCCCTTTTTCGGTACACATTGTACCGGACATACCCATGAACTATCAGCGATAGGGTATATGATGTTGGCGTCAAGCCACTTGATGATTTCATTCGTTACAACCCCTTTCATGGCATGATTCAGTCTCCTCTGGGCCTCAATCGAAGGTTTGTGATCATCTTCCAACAAAATCTTGTGCATGCACACTGCCGGGCTAATTCCCTTCAAGTTAAAAATTGTCCACCCTATTGCCTTCTTGTGTAGCATCAACATTTTGATCAGCTTCTTTTCCTGCTCAGGTTGTTACTTAGAAGAAATAATTACAGGCAATGTATTATCGGTTCCCAAGTAAGTATATTTTAGTTGCCCTGGCAACTGTTTTAACTCAAGAATCGGTGGTTGTTCAATAGAGGGCTTTTCGAGCTTTTATTCCTACCTGAGTAATCCAGTGGTTCAAAGTATGTACTTGGTCGATTGACTAACCAATTTGCCTCTTCTTGTTGTTCCTCATTGATCGATTCTTTATACTCCTCAGGTTCCTCTTGATCAATAATGTAGTTGCCGAGGCAACTAAATTCCTCGTCGAAGTTAAACTCTGTCGTGGCATGAAGAAGTTGGCATTCTTCCGGATCATCGGCATGCCTTAGTGTTTGGAACACATTAGTTTAACTTGTTGGTCATTCACCTTCATTGTGAGTTCTCCCTTTTCAACTCGATCAAGGTTCTCCCTGTTGCTAGGAAGGGTCTCCCGAGAATGATAGATGTATGTTCATCTGCTTCACAATCCAAAATAATAAAGTCAGCAGGAAAAATAAATTTATCAAATTTTACCAGTATGTCTTCAATTTTTCCCTCTGGATGCACATAGGATCTGTCGGCTAGCTGTAGCATAACTGTTGTAGGTCTTGCCTTCCCGATTCCTAGTTTCTGGAAAACCGATTTAGGCATCAAGTTTATGCTTGATCCAAGGTCACATAATACTTTCCTGACATAGTGGTTTCCGATGAAACAAGGTATTGTGAAACTTCCGGGATCCTTCAACTTGGGTGGCATGCGATTGTGAAACATGGCCATGCATCCCTCTGTTGCGGCAACTGTTTCAAACTCTCTTAACCTTGTTCTCTTGGACACAATGTCTCTAAGAAACTTGGCATAGTTCGGCATTTGTTCAATTGCTTCAACCAATGGCAAGTTGATGTGGACTTGCTTTAGGATATCAAGAAACTTCTTGAATTGATATTCTTGCTTTTGTCGCTTCAACCTTTGTGGGAACGGTGGTGGAAGTCAGATATCTTCGATCCTTTCATTGGTCTGGAACCTAATTGATGGCATTGCTAGGGCAACTAGAGTTGCCGAGGCATCGTCCACTGGGGTTGTCGTGGCGTGCCTATCGTTGGTTGCCGAGGCATGCTTATCGCTGGTTGTCGAGGAATGCTTATCGCTGGTTGCCGTGGCAATTCCTGGTTCAGCATCTGAGGCTTTGCCGTTGAGTTCATCTTGTTCTTTTTGTGGAGTTTTGTTTGATGAGCGAGCTTGAGCCTCTTTAATTTGTTGGCCACTTCTAGTGGTGATCGCCTTACATTGCTCATGGCCAGTTCCTCTTGCGACTTCAGTATCGCTAGGTGAACCTCCTTGCAGTTTAGTATTCAGGTTTTGAGCAAATTGTTCAACTTGATTCTTCAATGATTTGATTGCCACCTCTTGGTTTTGCAATCTCATCTCGGTCCTGTTAATAAAAGCATCAGTTCTTTTTATGAAGTTATTATTCTCAGCCATATAAGATTCAGTTTTCAACATAAAAGCATTGAGAGAATTTTCCAAAGAACTAGATGTTGTTGGTTGTTGCTGCGGCAACTGTTGCCGTGGCATATTATGCTGGAATCTCGATGCTTGTGCATTCTGATTGTTTTGGTTTAGAGCATTGATGGGATTACTCCATGAAAAAATTTGGGTGCTTCTTGCAAGCTGGATTCTATGTGTTGGACATCACATTGTTGTTTCGGTTGTAATTCCCCACATAAAAGCTGGATTTCGGATTCTGCATACATTCAGAAGAATCATGGTTACCACTACATAACTAACAAAAGGAATCCATTACCTTGACCTCCTTTGTGTTGTTTGGTTTCTGCATGTTCTGGACCATCTTGGTTAGAGTGGCCAATTGTGCCGAAATTGAGTTTGATAATCCCAGTTCATGTATTGTGGCTTGGCGTCTAACTCCTCCTCTTCTAGCAGATGGGAATTGATAATCATTCTTGGCAAGCCTGTTTAGAATTTGCATTGCTTTCTCCGGTGACTTATCTAGGAGTACGCCGTTTGCTGAGGCATCTAGCATCATCCTTGTTGGTGTATTCACAGCGTTGTAAAACATTGTTACTTGTGTCCACACTGGGAATCCGTGTAGGGGTATTTGTGTAGAAGTTCTCTATATCGCTCCCAAGCCTCGTACATGGATTCATCATCTGCCTGCCGAAAAGAAGTAATTTCGTTACGAAGCTTATCAGTCAAATTTGTAGGTTTAAATCGAGCAAGGAAATCACGACAAAGATCGGTCTAAGATCCTATTGATCCAGTAGGAATGCTATTCAACCATGCTTTCGCCCTATCCCTCAGTGAATAGGGGAATAATCTTAGTCGTAAAACATCGTGGGTGACTCCTTGTATTTTGAATGAATTGCAAATCTTGAGGAAATATTTAAGATGTTGTCGTGCATCTTCAGTTGCTGAGCCGCCAAATTGACCAATAGTGTTGATCATATTAAACATCACCGGATTCAATTCAAAGTGGTCGGGTTCAATTTCAGGTGTGACAACTCCTGGATTAAGTCCTTCAAGATCTTCTTCAAGATAGTCTCAAATAGTTCTGTTTCGTGCAAGAATCACTCCTCCTCCTGCTGGAACATCTTGATTCATATTGCCGTCTTGATTAGCCATTGTTACTCTTAACCTTTGTCTGAGTCTTTGCAAGGTTCGTTCGATTTCTGGATCAAAGGGATATTCTGGTGTAATCGGTCTCGCCCAGGTCATATACCAATGCAAAACCAAAGTTTGTTAGCCATTTGAATCTTAAACAAGAAAAATAAAAAGTGCAAGAAAATAAAAACAAAGTTGCTATTGCCAATCCCCGGCAGCGGCACCAAAAACTTGTTGTGCGTAATAAGTGCTCCGCAATTGTGCAAGTGTACATGTCGCAAGTTATAGTATAAAAGATATCGTCTCCACATGGATTGGTGCCACTTCAAGAATTCAATCTCTTGCACTGTAAAAAGTAAAAGAAACACAAGTAGAAGATTGTAGAAGTTTAACTAACAACTAAACTAGAAAGCAAATAAGTAAAAGAATATGTAATCAAATGAGAGAGAATAAGCCAGGTTATTGTGAGTTGAAGTGTGATAGCCGATTGGATCGTCTTGGTAAAAGAGTGCAAGGGCAACTCAGTTGCCGTGGCAACTTGCACAGCGGGGTTGCCTTGGGAACTAATCGACGGTTGCCTGGGCAACTAGCTGGGCAACTACTTGGGCGGCTGGGCAACAACTTCAAGGTTCGGCAGAGCGCTCTTCAATGGTTTCTTCTTATCCCTAAGTCGAAACTCTAGCTAATTGTGCATGCATTGACAATACATCCCTGCGTGAATCAAGGGTGAACAACAACCAATCTTGCGCCCCTCTTAGCCGTTGAAATCGTTAACTTATTCCTAAGTCGGATTAATCTTCACCATCAATAGATTGAATAAAGACCATACTCATTCATTTCTTGAATCTAACTCTTCTGATATTAGATAAATAGATGAAGTTATGAGATCCTCTCCCAATTCACTCGTAAACAAGAACAAAAACCAAGAATGAGTAAACCTTGAATTAAAAGTGCAAATTCTTATTACCTAAACTAAATCCAATTGTTTCTCACAACCACAAAACACAATAACCTTAGCCAAATAGATTTAGTTCATGGCTAGGTTCCAAGGAAATACAAAACAAAGAATTCCTAACATAAACCTAATTGAACAAGAAAGAAAAAGATGAAAAATGGTTGAAGCCTTGTCGAAATCTCCCTCTTCTCTCCCTTTGGAGTTGACGGCTTGGTCCTCAATTTATAGGGCTAGGTCAAAATCTTTTTTTTAGGAGGAAGTTAAGTTGGAATTAAATACTTTTAAAGAATATAATTCTTTATTATATTTAAATTCCTTCTAGATCTTCTCTTGGGATTTAATTTCTCTTTGACCTCTTCATGGAAATCAAACTCCTTTGGGATTTAACTTTGCTCCACGTCATCTTGGGCTTATCTAGTCATCAATTTCGACTGCCATATCATCTTATCCCTTATCGAAAATTGCCCTGGTAACTAGCTCAGCATCTCCTTCATGCATTGCCCTGGCAACTAGCTCGACATCTCCTTCATGCATTGCCCTGGCAACTGGTTACAGCCTTGCTTTGGCAAGTGATTTTGCACACATACAAAAACACACCAAAGAAGTATCTTTTTCCACAAAATTAAGCAAAATTTGAAATCAAGCTTGTCCACCAAAGAAACAATGCAAACATGCATGAATGGCTAATAATGCAACTAATATGAGCCTAGGTCTAGCAATAATATGAATAAAAATGGTGAATAAAATAGTACTTTTAGACACTTAACAATTATGAAGTTGTGGTGGTTGGTGAGAGCGTGAAATTCTTGTCCAATGTTGTTACAACTACCCGAGCGGAGATGATGGTATTGGATGGTTGCCAAGCCTACTTGGCTATTGTTATGAATCTGAAAGCCAAGGGAGTTTGGGTACAGGTGTTGCATGTAATAAGTGCTATGCAATTGTGCAAGTATACACGTCGCAAGTAATAAAGTGATATGAGTATCGAGTACCGTCTCCACAGGGATTGGTTTGGGCCACCTTGCTTAAGTTACTGCATTGTGGAAAGTAAAAACACAATTGATAATAGGAGTTCTAATTAACGAGTAAACTAAGAGCAATAAACTAAAAGAATAGATGAAATCAAAAGACAGGGCATAGGCCAGGTTATCGTGGGTTGTGGAGTGATAGCCGATTGGATCGTCTTGGTAAAAGAGTGCAAGGGCAACTCAGTTGCCATGGCTACTTGCACAACGGGGTTACCTTGGCAACTAATCGATGGTTTCCTGGGCGACTAGCTGGGCAACTACTTGGGCATCTGGGCAGCAACTTCAAGGTTGGGCAGAGCGTTCTTCAATGGTTTCATCTTATCCCTAAGTCGAAACTCTAGCTACTTGTGCATGCTTTGATAATACATCCCTACGTGAATCAAGGGTGAACAACAACCAATCTTGCGCTCCTCTTAGCCGTTGAAATCCTTAACTTATTCCTAAGCCGGATTAATCTTCACCATCAATAGATTGAATAAAGACCATACTCATTCGTTTCTTGAATCTAACTCTCCCGATATTAGATAAATAGATGAAGCTACGAGATCCTCTCCCAATTCACTCGCAAACAAGAATAAGAACCAAGAATGAGTAAATCTTGAATTGAAAGTGCAAACTCTTATTACCTAAACAAAATCCAATTGTTTTTCACAACAAAAAAACACAATAACCCCAACCAATCAAGTTAGTTCATGGTTGGGTTCAAAAGATATAAAAAGAATAATCCCCAAACCATGAATCTAATGGAAGCAAAGAAGAAGAAATCGAACTCCCTCCTCCTTGCTCTCTTGTCGAAATCTCTCCCTTCTTGCCCTTTTGGAGTTGTCGAAATTTATCTTCTCTCTCTCCCTTGAAGTTGACGGCTTGGTGATCTATTTATAGGGCTAGGTCAAAGTCCTTTGAGGAGGAAGTTAAGTTGGAATTAAATTATCTTTAAAGAATATAATTCTTTATTATATTTATATTCCTTCTAGAACTTCTCCTATCTTCTTGGGATTTAATTCTTCTTTAACCTCTTCATAGAAATCAAACTCCTTTGGGATTTAGCTTTGCTCCACGTCATCTTGGGCTTGTCTAGTCATCAATTTCGACTACCATATCACCTTATTATTTGTCGACAATTGCTCTGACAACTAGCTCAGCATTTCCTTCATGCATTGCCGTGGCAACTAGCTCGGCATCTCCTTCATGCATTGCCCTGGCAACTAGTTCTAGCCTTGCTTTGGCAAGTGATTCTGCACATACACACAAAACAAACCAAAGCAACATCTTTTCCCACAAAAACCACCAAGTTATGCAATCAAGCTCAACGATGGAAGGAAACATGAATTAATGCATGAATGACTAATTATGCAACTAATATGAGCCTAAGTCTAACAATATAATGAGTAAAAAGGGTAAGAAAAATAGTACTTTTAAACCCTTTATCACACCCCCAAACTCAAACTATTGCTTGTCCTCAAGCAATGCAAACTAATAATTACCCGCCAAGACTTCAATTTTCACAAACTTAGCTTTGAACTTGATTTCAATTCTCAGAACCGTGGCACAAAGTATGATTGTCTTTTCATTTTTCTGAAAACTTAGGAGTTAGTCGGAATCAAACTATAATGCTTATGAGTGTGTGCGGAGTTGTGTGTAAGTTGATTTTTCGGATTCTATTTAAACAAGAGGTTTTCAAATTACTTCATTGGGTTCTTTTAACATGTTTTAACTAGAGCCAGTTTCGGGCACCTCTAGTGTTTTGTTTTTAGTTTTCTTAAGTTAATTAATTTATTCGACTAGAGCCGATTTCGGGTACCTCTAGCGATCAATTTTTTAACACATACTAGAGCCAATTTCGGGCACCTCTAGCATTCATCCAATTTTTATTCTAATCCCCCAACTTTTTAACTATCAACCTAAGTTCGCTAGAATTCCTTAAATCAATCAAACCACAATAGTGTTTCATCAAATTTAGCATCATAGTAAAATTCTAAGTTTTTCCATGGTTATCCTAGAATAAAAAAAATTCTTTCAATTAAGTGCATTGGCAAAGTAATCATCGGATATTCATCAAATCTAGGCAATTCTTGTTCCAACTAAAGGCATGGCAAGCAATTTATATATCCTAAATGCAATACTTAAGATGAATGCAACTAAACATGGTAACTAACTAATAACAATCCCCCCAAACTCGAGTGACGCATTGTCCTCAATGCATGCCTTAAAGAGAAATAAAAATAAAGAAAAGTAAAATGCAAACGAGGACTTACTCCGAGAGTTCGTCGTCGTGGATAATTAGTTTCCTTTTGGTCGGTGTCTTGATTCTCTTGCTTGAACACGATGGTTGTTTCCTTGTTACCGATGGTGGAATCGATCCTTGTACGGGGTTGTCCTCATCGTCCTCTTCATCAATTTCATTGGTTTTTCGCTTGGAGGATTCAATTGGTGCGGTCTTTGTTGGTGCAATGGAGGACTTGTCCGAATCTAAAAAATCAGACAATGATTCCGTACGAGTTGATTCGGGCATAGGTGCTTTACCTTTAGCTTTTGCAGTGGTTGTATGTATGTCTTTAGCTTTGGTTATCGTGGCATCTGCTTAGGCAGGTGCGGTGTAGGTTGTCGCGGCATCATCTGTTGCTGTTGCCATGGCGACTGCTTCATTGGTTGTTTGGCAAGGATCTCGGCCGGAAAGATTGGGAACGGAACGCGTCTGTCCGGGTACTTTTCTAGGATGACTTGGGTGATGGCATTGTTGTGCTCCTTCATGTACCGCATGAACATTAGTTGACAGTCTTCAATTTGCCTAAGATGGCTCGCCAATGGTTGCAAGAGTGCTTCAAAGTGTCCCAGGATTGATGGCCGACTTGCCCGGGCATTAGGGGTTGCTGAGGCGGCAGGGTTGCCGCGGAAATTAGAGGCCTTGAGGATTTTACCGGTGCCTCTCCCATTAGATTTCGAATTTGTGCTTGATTCCAACCGGACTTTGGTAAGGCCTTTTCATCGGTGGACTCACTTGGGACATGTAACTCCTTGCAAAGATTGGAAATTAAGCAAGGGAAGAAAAGAGAACCCTTATCTTTTGAGCTACATACAAAAATCTCATCACAAATAATTTTTCCAATGTTAATGATGCGATTATGAAAAATAGAATGTATGAGCAAAAGACGTGGTATATCAACGGTAGTATTGTGTGTGGTGGGCATTAAAGAAGTTTTAACAAACTTATTCCATAGTTTTGCCTCGGGTTTAAGCTGAAGGCGATTTGCTGTACCCTTGTATTTAGCATCGTTCCAATGAGTTCCCGGTTGAGTGAGTTCTTGAAGCACCTTGTCGAGTTGCTTGAGTGTGATTTGATCAACAAATGCTTGATGCTCGTCCTTCTCAATGTAGATCCCGTAAAATGTGTTGATGTTTTCGGGGCTTATGAGTATGGCCTTGTCACGAACAAAAATATAAGGATTATCCGGGTTAGGTGAGTGAGCATAGAATTCTCTTACCCATAAGATGTTACCCAGTTCCGATTGATGGCAAAATAGCCACTTTTGATGTGCAATCCTCTCGAAGATGAATGTTTCAAGGCCGAAATCTTGATGAGAGTTGGAGTATTCAAAGCCTTGTTCTTCGTAAATCTTCCGGCTTTCAAACTTGGAGTGAAATCTTTCTTGAACCACCGGTGTAGCAAACTTCTTGTATCTTGGTTCTTTGGAGGAACTTGGATGAACCAAAAATTTAATTTTGGATGTCATGGATGATCTTGGTTGTTTTGTAAAAACAAAGAAAAGAAAATAAAAGAAACTAAAGAGTTGCAAGATGAAAACTAGGAATAGGTTTCTTGGAAGTTAAGGGTGATGGGTTATATAGAAAAGATAGGTAGTAAATATGGTGGGTGGGATTAATTTTGGAAAGGAGAAAAAAAGGGTTTCGGTTTAGGGGAAGTGTGATGGCTAGGGGGTTTATTTAGGGTAAGTTGGAGGCTTTATATAAGCCTTAGATTAAGCCCATTAATTTCCTTGTTGAAGAAGTTTCCTTCTTGAATCAAAATTCCTCTTTATCTTGAACTCTTTTCCTACAATTCAAAGACAAATCAAATAAGGATTAAAATTAAAGATAAACTAATAAAAGAAAATAAATAAATAAGTGTAAAGGGATTCTTAAACTTAAAAAGATAAATATGAAAGATGTAGTTTTAATCTTAAAGAAAATAAATCTATCCTAAAAAGAGCAAATAATCGAAAATAAAAAAAATAAAAATTAAATAGTTCAAAAAAAATTAAAAAAATAAAAATAAAAATAAAATATCGAAAGGAGAGCATGCTCATGCATCTCCTAAGGTGACCACTTCTTTGTTACATTCCACATGGGCACCATTGTAGTGTTTTTTATCTTTGTCCATTAACTTTGAATTCATGTTTGTCAGTGATGGACTTGATTATCACGTCACCATGGGAGAATGGTTTGACAACTTAGAATGGTCCTGACCATCTTGATTTTAGTTTCCCGGGAAAAGTTTTAGCCGAGAATTGAATAAAAGAACTAGTTGCCCTGGCATGAATTGTCGCGGCAATAGTTTCTTGTCATGCCATTGCTTTGTTTTCTCCTTGTAGATTTATGCATTGTTATAGGCGAGTGCACGAAGTTCTTCTATCTTGTTGAGGTCCAACAAACGTTTTTGTCCGGCACTTTCCCAATCCATATTCACGGTCTTGATTGCCCATTATGCCTTATGTTCGATTTCCACCGGTAGATGGCATGTTTTGCCATAGACAAGTCGGAAGGGGACATACCTAAGGGTGTTTTGAATGCAGTGCGATATGCCCAAAGTGAGTCATCTAGTCTTAATGACCAATCCTTCCTAGAGGGAATTACAACTTTCTCGAGTATACCCTTCAATTCTCGGTTGGAAATTTCTGCTTGCCCATTGGGTTGTGGGTGATATGTCGTGGCAATCTTGTGTGATACACCAAAGCGTTGCAACATCTTGGCAATAAGTCTGTTGTCAAAATGCTTACCTTCATCACTGATAATTGCTCTCGGCATCTCAAACTGTGTAAATATGTTTTTCTGCAAAAATCGTTGCACGGTCTTGGAATCGTTGTTGGGAACTGTAGCTGCCTCAACCCATTTAGACACGTAGTCGATGACAAGTAGAATGTAGAGGTTGCCGAATGAAGATGGGAAAGGTACCATAAAATCGATCCCCCATACATCAAACAATTCCACCTCGATGATGTTTTGAAGCGGCATCTCATGTCGTCTAGAGATATTGCCCGTCCTCTGGCAACGATCACATTGCTTGTAAAAGTCTTGGGCATCTTTGTACAATGTTGGCCAATACAAACCGGATTGCAAAACTTTGGCCGCAGTACGAGTTCCTCCAAAATGGCCTCCATAGGGTGAAGAATAGCATTGCCGGAGTACATTCTGTTGCTCCTCTTCAGGGACACATCGGCGTATAACCTGATCTGCACATTGTTTAAAAAAGAGGCTCGTCCCAAAAGTAATGCTTAGCATCATGGCGGAAATGCTTCTTCCCTTGGTAAGTAAGACCATAAGGTAAAATACCACAAACAAGGAAATTAACTAAATCCGCGTACCAGGGTATTACCGAGGCATGTGCTTCCGTAGCGACTGCTCCCAAAATTGCCGAGGCGTGCGCGTCAAGGGCTGCCGAGGCGTCGAGGGTTGCAGAGGCATGCGCATCCATGGTTATCGAGGCGTGTGCGTCAAGGGCTGCTGCGGCATTGAGAGTTGATGAGGCATGCACATCCATGGTTGCTGAGGCATCCAGGGTTGTCGAGTCATGCGCATCCATGGTTTCCGAGGCAACTAAAAGTTGCTCATCCAGGAATGCATCGCATATCTCTATATCCGCGTCCTCCTCCCTATTGCGTTCTAAACGTGATAAGTGATCGGCCACTTGATTTTTTGTTCCTTTCCTATCCTTAATTTCAATATCAAATTCTTGTAAAAGTAATATCCAACGGATCAAATAAGGTTTGGCATCCTTTTTAACAAATAGATATTTAATTGTCGAATGGTCTGTATGAACAATTACCTTTGTACCAATCAAATAGGATCGAAACTTGTCAAATGCGAAACTGCAGCTAGTAACTCTTTCTCCGTTGTGTAATTTATTTTAGCACTATTAAGAGTTTTACTAGCATAGTATATTACATGGAAGGTCTTACCTGTGCGTTGGCCTAGGACTGCTCCTACCACAAAATCACTTGCATCACACATGAGCTCAAAAGGTAGCGTCCAATCTGGTGGAACGACAATGGGTGCCGTGGCAAGCTTTTCTTTTAGGGTTTCGAATGCTTGGGCGCAAGAATCATCAAAATCGAAGACTTTATCTTGTTCAATCAAATTGCACAAGGGTTTAGTGATTTTAGAAAAATTATGAATGAACCTCCTGTAAAAACCTGCATTTCCAAGAAAGCTTCGAATTCCTTTAACCGAACTTGGTGGGGGTAATCTCTCGATCACGTACACCTTGGCTTTGTCTACTTCAATTCCCTTGGATGAAATCTTGTGGACGAGCACTATTCCTTCATCTACCATAAAATGGCACTTCTCCCAATTGAGGACTAAACCAGTTTCTTCACATCTTGCCAACACCTTCTCTAAATTGCCGAGGTAGCTGTCGAAGTCATTACCAAAAAAAGAAAAATCATCCATGAAGATCTCAAGGAAGTCTTCGACCATGTCTAAAAAGAGTGCCATTATGCATCTTTGGAAGGTTGTCGGGGCGTTACACAATCTGAACGCCATCCTTCGGAAAGTATAAGTACCATATGGGCATGTGAAGGTTGTCTTTTCTTGATCTTCTGGTGCTATGGCAATTTGATTGTAACCTGAATAACCGTCAAGAAAACAATAAAAGGGTTTACCTGCAAGACGGTCAAGCATTTGATCAATAAAGGGTAATGGGAAGTGATCTTTCCTAGTGGCTTTGTTTAGCTTTCGATAATCCATACAAACCCTCCAACCGGTCACAGTCCTGGTTGGAATGAGTTCATTGTTTTCATTACTCACCATCGTTATACCTCCATTTTTCGGTACTCATTGTACTGGACTTACCCATGTACTATCAGATATAGGGTATATAATGCCGGCGTCAAGCCACTTGATGATTTCTTTCATTACAACCCCTTTCATGGCATGATTCAGTCTCCTTTGGGCCTCAATTGAAGGTTTGTGATCATCTTCCAACAAAATCTTGTGCATGCACACTGCCGGGCTAATTCCCTTCAAGTCGGCAATTGTCCACCCTATTGCCTTCTTGTGTAGCATCAACATTTTGATCAGCTTATTTTCCTGATCAGGCTGTAACTTAGAAGAAATAATTACAGACAATGTATTATCGGTTCCTAAGTATGCATATTTTAGTTGCTCTGGCAACTGTTTCAACTCAAGAATCGGTGGTTGTTCAATGGAGGGCTTTTCGATTTTACCTTCCTTACCTGAGTAATCTAGTGGTTCAAAGTATGTACCTGGTCGATTGACTAACCAATTTGCCTCTTCTTGTTGTTCCTCATCAATCGGTTCTTTATACTCCCCCAGTTCCTCTTGATCGGCAATGTAGTTGCCGAGGTAACTAAATTCCTTGTCGAAGTTAAACTCTGCTGTGGCATGAAGAAGTTGCCATTCCTCCGAATCATTGGCATGCCTTAGGGTTTGGAACACATTTAGTTTAACTTTCTGGTCATTCACCCTCATTGTGAGTTCTCCTTTTCAACATCGATCAAGGTTCTCCCTGTTGCTACGAAGGGTCTCCCGAGAATGATAGGTGCATGCTCATCTGCTTCACAATCCAAAACAATAAAGTCAGTGGGAAAAATAAATTTATCAACTTTTACCAGTATGTCTTCGATTTTTCCCTCTTGATGCACATAGGATCTGTCGGCTAGCTGTAGCATAACTGTTGTAGGTCTTGCCTTCCCGATTCATAGTTTATGGAAAACTGATTTAGGCATCAAGTTTATTCTAGCCCCAAGGTCGCATAATGCCTTCCCGACATAGTGGTTTCCAATGGAACAGGGTATTGTGAAACTTCTGGGATCTTTCAACTTGGGTGCCATACGATTGTGCAACATGGCCATGCATCCCTCTATTGCGGCAACTGTTTCAAACTCTCCTAGCCTTGTTCTCTTGGTCACAATGTTTTTAAGGAACTTGGCATAGTTCGGCATTTGTTCAATTGCTTCCACCAATGGCATGTTGATGTGGACTTGCTTTAGGATATCAAGAAACTTTTTGAATTGATATTCTTGCTTTTGTTCCTTCAACCTTTGTGGGAATGGTGGTGGAAGTCGGATATCTTCGATCCTTTCTTTGGTCTAGAATCTGATTGATGGCATCGCTGGAACAACTGGAGTTGCCGAGGCATCATCAATTGGGGTTGCCGTGGCGTGCCTATCGTTGGTTGCCGAGGCATGCTTACCGTTGGTTGTCGAGGCATGCTTATTTCCGGTTGCCGCGGCAATTCCTGGTTCATCCTCTGAGGTTTTGCCGCTGGGTTCGTCTTGATCTTTTTGTGGAGTTTTGTTTGGTGAGCGAGCTTGAGCCTCTTTAAGTTGTTGGCCACTTCTAGTGGTGACCGCCTTACATTGCTCATGGCCAGTTCCTTTTGTGACTTCAGTATCGCTAGGTAAACCTCTTTGCGGTCTAGTATTCAGGTTTTGAACAAATTGTCCAACTTGATTTTCCAATGATTTGATTGACGCCTCTTGGTTTTGCAATCTCATCTCGGTCTTGTTAATAAAAGCATCAGTTCTTTTTATGAAGTTACTATTCTCAACCATATAAGATTCAGTTTTCAACATAAAAGCATTAAGAGAATTTTCCAAAGAACTAGATGTTGTCGGTTGTTGCTGCGGCAACTGTTGCCGTGGCATATTCTGCTGGAATCCCGATGCTTGTGCATTTTGATTGTTATGGTTTAGAGCATTGTTGGGATTACTCCATGAAAAATTCAGGTGCTTCTTCCAAGCTGGATTGTATGTATTGGACATCACATTGTTGTTCCGGTTGTAATTCCCCACATAGAAGCTGGATTTCGGATTCTGCATACATTCAGAAGAATCATGGTTACCACCACATAACTCACAAAATGAATCCATTACCTTGACCTCATGTGTGGTGTTTGGTTTCTGCATGTTCTGGACCATCTTGGTTAAGGTAGCCAATTGTGCCGAAATTGAGTCTGATGATCCTAGTTCATGTATTGTGGCTTGGCGTCTAACTCCTCCTCTTCTAGTAGAGGGGAATTGATAATCATTCTTGGCCAGCCTATTTAGAATTTGCATTGCTTCCTCCGGCGACTTATCTAGGAGTATGTCGGCTGCTGAGGCACCTAGCATCATCCTTGTTGGTGTATTCACAGCGTTGTAAAACATTATTACTTGTGTCCAAACTAGGAATCCATGTAGGGGGCATTTGTGTAGAAGTTCTCTCTATCGCTCCCAAGCCTCATACATGGATTCATCATCTGTCTGCCGAAAAGAAGTAATTTCGTTACGAAGCTTATCAGTCAAATTTGTAGGTTTAAATCGAGCAAGGAAATCATGACAAAGATCGGTCCAAGATCCTATTGATCCGGCAGGAATACTATTCAACCATGCTTTTGCCTTATCCCTCAGTGAATAGGGGAATAATCTTAGTCGTAAAACATCGGGGGTGACTCCTTGTATTTTGAATGAATTGCAAATCTCGAGGAAAGATTTAAGATGTTGTCGTGCATCTTCAGTTGTTGAGCCGCCAAATTGACCAACAGTGTTGATCATATTAAACATCACTGGTTTCAATTCAAAGTGGTTGGCTTCAATTTCAGGTGTGACAACTCCTGGATTAAGTCCTTCAAGATCTTCTTCAAGATAGTCTCGAATAGTTCTGTTTCGTGCAAGAATCACTCCTCCTCCTGCTGGGACATCTTGATTCATATTGCCGTCTTGATCAGCCATTGCTACTCTTAACCTTTGTCTGAGTCTTTGCAAGGTTCGTTCGAATTCTGGATCAAAGGGATATTTTGGTGTAATCGGTCTCTCCCTGGTCATATACCAATGCAAAACCAAAGTTTGTTAGCCCTTTGAATCTTAAACAAGAAAAATAAAAAGTGTAAGAAAATAAAAAAAAAGTTGCTATTGTCAATCCCCGGCAGCGGCACCAAAAACTTGTTGTGCGTAATAAGTGCTCTGCAATTGTGCAAGTGTACACGTCGCAAGTTATAGTATAAAAGATATCGTCTCCACATGGATTGGTGCCACTTCAAGAATTCAATCTCTTGCACTGTAAAAAGTAAAAGAAACACAAGCAGAAGATTGTAGAAGTTTAACTAACAACTAAACTAGAAAGCAAATAAGTAAAAGAAGATGTAATCAAATGAGAGAGAATAGGCCAGGTTATCTTGAGTTGAGGTGTGATAGCCGATTTGATCGTCTTGGTAAAAGAGTGCAAGGGCAACTCAGTTGCCGTGGCAACTTGCACAGCGGGTTGCCTTGGCAACTAATCGACAGATGCCTGGGCAACTACTTGGGTGGCTGGGAAGCAACTTCAAGGTTTGGCGGAGCGTTCTTCAATGGTTTCTTTTTATCCCTAAATCGAAACTCTAGCTAATTGTGCATGCCTTGACAATACATCCCTGCGTGAATCAAGGGTGAACAACAACCAATCTTGCGCTCCTCTTAGCCGTTGAAATCCTTAACTTATTCCTAAGCCGGATTAATCTTCACCATCAATAGATTGAATAAAGACCATACTCATTCGTTTCTTGAATCTAACTCTCCCTATATTAGATAAATAGATGAAGTTACGAGATCCTCTCCCAATTCACTCGCAAACAAGAACAAAAACCAAGAATAAGTAAACCTTGAATTGAAAGTGCAAACTCTTATTACCTAAACAAAATCCAATTGTTTCTCACAACCAGAAAACACAATAACCTTAGCCAAATAGATTTAGTTCATGGCTAGGTTCCAAAGAAACACAAAACGAAGAATTCCTAACATAAACCTAATTGAACAAGAAAGAAAAAGATGAAAAATGGTTGAAGCCTTGTCGAAATCTCTCCTTGCTCTTGTCGAAATCTCCCTCCTCTCTTCCTTTGGAGTTGACGGCTTGGTCCTCAATTTATAGGGCTAGGTCAAAGTCTTTTTTTAGAAGGAAGTTAAGTTGGAATTAAATACTTTTAAATAATATAATTCTTTATTATATTTAAATTCCTTCTAGATCTTCTCCTATCTTCTTGGGATTTAATTTCTCTTTAACCTCTTCATGGAAATCAAACTTCTTTGGGATTTAACTTTGCTCCACGTCATCTTGGGCTTATCTAGTCATCAATTTCGACTGCCATATCATCTTATCCCTTATCAAAAATTACCCTGGTAACTAGCTCAGCATCTCCTTCATGCATTGCCCTGGCAACTGGTTCCAGCCTTGCTTTGGCAAGTGATTCTGCACACATACAAAAACACACCAAAGTAGTATCTTTTTCCACAAAATTAAGCAAAATATGAAATCAAGATTGTCCACCAAAGAAACAATGCAAACATGCATGAATGGCTAATAATGCAACTAATATGAGCCTAAGTCTAGCAATAATGTGAAGTTGTGGTGGTTGGTGAGATCGTGAAATTCTTGTCCAATGTTGTTACAGCTACCCGAGCGGAGAGGATGATATTGGATTGTTGCCAAGCCTACTTAGCTATTGTTATGAATCCGAAAGCCAAGGGAGTTTGGGTGCAGGTGTTGCGTGTAATAAGTGCTACGCAATTGTGCAAGTATACATGTCGCAAGTAATAAAGCGATATGAGTATCGAGTATCGTCTCCACAGGGATTGGTTTGGGCCACTTTGCTTAAGTTACTGCACTGTGAAAAGTAAAAACACAATTGATAATAGGAGTTCTAATTAACGAGTAAACTAAGAGCAATAAACAAAAAGAATAGATGAAATCAAAAGAAAGGGAATTGGCCAGGTTATCGTGGGTTGTGGAGTGATAGCCGATTGGATCGTCTTGGTAAAAGAGTGCAAGGGCAACTCAGTTGCCGTCGCAACTTGCACAGCGGGGTTGCCTTGGCAACTAATCGATGGTTGCCTGGGCGACTAGCTGGGCAACTACTTGGGCATCTGGGCAGCAACTTCAAGGTTGGGCAGAGCGTTCTTCAATGGTTTCTTCTTATCCCTAAGTCGAAACTCTAGCTACTTGTGCATGCCTTGATAATACATCCCTACGTGAATCAAGGGTGAACAACAACCAATCTTGCGCTCCTCTTAGCCATTGAAATCCTTCCTAAGCCAGATTAATCTTCACCATTAATAGATTGAATAAAGACCATACTCATTTGTTTCTTGAATCTAACTCTCCCGATATTAGATAAATAGATGAAGTTACGAGATCCTCTCCCAATTCACTCACAAACAAGAATAAGAACCAAGAATGAGTAAACCTTGAATTGAAAGTGCAAACTCTTATTACCTAAACAAAATCCAATTGTTTTCACACAAAAAAAACACATAACCCCAACCAATCAAGTTAGTTCATGGTTGGGTTCAAAAGATATACAAAGAATAATCTCAAACCATGAATCTAATGGAAGCAAAGAAGAAGAAATTGAACTCTCTCCCCCTTGCTCTCTAGTCGGAATCTCTCCCTTCTTGCCCCTATGAAGTTGTCAAAATTTCTCTCATCTCTCTCCCTTGAAGTTGACGGCTTGGTGATCTATTTATACGGCTAGGTCAAAGTCCTTCTTTGAGGAGGAAGTTAAGTTGGAATTAAATTATCTTTAAAGAATATAATTCTTTATTATATTTATATTCCTTCTAGAACTTCTCCTATCTTCTTGGGATTTAATTCTTCTTTATCCTCTTCATAGAAATCAAACTCCTTTGGGATTTAGCTTTGCTCCATGCATCTTGGGCTTGTCTAGTCATCAATTTTGACTACCATATCACCTTATTCTTTGTCGACAATTGCCCTGGCAACTGGCTCGGCATCTCCTTCATGCATTGCCCTAGCAACTAGCTCGGCATCTCCTTCATGCATTGCCCTGGCAACTAGTTCTAGCCTTGCTTTGGCAAGTGATTCTGCACATACACACAAAACACACAAAAGCAGCATCTTTTCCCACAAAAACCACCAAGTTATGCAATCAAGCTCAACGATGGAAGGAAACATGAATTATTGCATGAATGACTAATTATGCAACTAATATGAGCCTAACTCTAACAATAATATGAGTAAAAAGGGTAAGAAAAATAGTATTTTTAAACACTTATCAGTAGGCATTCGAGCTGTTTGTGATTATTCGGAAGTTTTTCCTGCGGAGTTGCTAGGCTTACCTCTAGATAATGAGGTGGAGTTTCGTATTGAGACATATGAAGGTACAACTCCGGTGTCTATTGCTCCTTACCGGATGGCACCGAAAGAGTTGAAGGAGTTAAAGTCTCAAATCCAAGAGTTGTTAGATCATGGGTTCATTCGACCAAGTGTTTCTTCTGGGGTGCTCCAGTTCTCTTTGTGAAGAAGAAGGATAGATCGATGCGCATGTACATTGATTATGCCAGTTGAATAAATTGACGGTGAACAACAAATATCCGTTACCGTGGATTGGTGACCTGTTTAATCAGTTTCGCGGGGTAGCAGTGTATTCGAAGATTGATTTAAGGTTAGGGTATTATCGGTTGAATGTGAAGAATGTGGATGTGCACAAGACTACATTTCGTACGAGATCCGGGCATTATGAGTTTTTGGAAATGTCGTTTGGTTTGACGAATGCCCCAATGACTTTCATGGATATGATGAATAGGGTGTTCCATGAGTATCTTGATCAGTTCGTGGTGGTGTTCATAGACGATATTCTCGTGTACTCTCGTACCGAGAAAGAGCATGATCAGCATCTACGTATAGTTTTTCAAATCTTGAAGGAGAATCAGTTGTATGCTAAGTTGAACAAGTGTGAGTTTTGGCTTAGGAAGGTGATGATTCTTGGACCTGTGGCATCCATGGAGGGTATTCGCATTAACCCGTAGAAAATTAAGGCTATTCTCAATTGGAAACAACGTAAGACCATGTTAGAAGTGCGTAGTTTTCTTGGGTTGGATGGTTATTATCGCCGTTTTGTTGAAGGGTTTTCTAGTATTGCAGCTCCGTTGACCAAGTTGTTGTAGAAGAATGTTCCTTTTCCATGGACGGGGAAGCAGTAGCATAGTTTTGAGAAGTTGAATGAGGTTTTAACACAAGCTCCTGTGTTGATTTAACCGGCATCTGGGAATAAGTTTGTGGTCTATAGTGATGCATCGTACGTTAGCTTGGGTTGTGTGTTGATGCAGGATGGGAAGGTTGTGGCCTATGCGTCGAGACAGTTGAAGGTTCATGAGCGCAATTACCCAACTCATGATTTGGAGCTTGCTGTTGTGGTGTTTGCCTTGAATATTTGGTGACACTATCTTTATGGTGAAAAGTGTGTTGTAACACCTTAAATCCTAGCCTAGAAGTATTGGAACCAATTTGCATAAGTTGATAGCTTAATTGAATTTAGAATTAAGCTAAATTGATTAGTCAAGGGTCTAATTGAAAGAATGAATGAAATAAGTGATCAATTTAAAGTGACTACATTGAATTAAATGAGAAAGATAAGTATTGCATGCTAAATTTCTCATTTTCCCTAATGCCCTTGATTAATTCTATGATAAACAACTAATCAAGGATAAGATAGTAAATTCCTAAATCCATTACAAGGATGTCATCTTCATCCATTTCTCCATTATACCGATTTGAAGAGGGGAAAATAGGGAGAGGGTGTTCTTGTGAGAGAAAGCTTAATTCATGGTGTTAAGGTTGAATTTGAGCTAAATTCAACTTGTTGGCAGCATTACTAAGGTAAATTCATGTTGTCCAAACTTATTTATGTTTGAAATTCTGATTTTGATGATCCTTAAATGCTTAGTTGAGTTATTAGGTTGTTTGAAATGAAGAGAATGATGAAATTGAACAAGTATATATCATGGATGACTTGAATTAGAGTAGAATTCATATGTAAGGAATGGTGTAATAAAACTAGCTTGCTGGAAATTTGAAATTAGATGTTGATGTAAGAATTGAATGGTTAGAATTTGAAATTGAGCTATGGAATTAATGAATTGATTATGATCATGATTAGGTAAGGTAATTAAGGTGTTAAACAAGTTGAATTGTTAGTAACCAATGCTGGAAATGAAAGATAAAAGTATGAACATAGTCACATAACATAGAAACTATTTTGTTGAATTGAAATTGAGTAAACATGCAAAATTAAGCAGTGTAACCAACTTACTCTATTTTGGCTGCCTTTAATAATGAATTAACATTGACTAAACATGTTTAGGATGTCATATCAAATGAATTTTAGGGCCAAAAATTGGTTAAAGTGAAATTAAGGCATTAAAATGTGATTAGGTGCAATCTGCCCAGAATTGCTCTATTCTGGGCAGTCACTTTGAAAATTCACCACAAATTGTATAGATCAAATTCAGGGCTGAAATTTTAATGAAATGATCCTTAGTATGTCTACTTTCATAAGGTGAAAACGAACTGAAAATTGGGTCCTATGCTGGAAACTGTAAATAGAAATTGCTGGACAATGCAAACTGTCCAGACAGTGTAAATGCCATGTCTTTGAACAATAAACTGTATTAATTGGCTAAGAACTAAAAATCAAGCCTTATATGATCATATAGACAATTTTTAGCTTTCCAATGGTGTATAGTAATAGAAATTCCGACGTACAGATTAAAAGATACAACCATTTTAAGGGACAGTGTGCAAACTGTCAGGCAGCAGTTTCCTGGGCAGTTTGGGACTGTTTTTACACCTAGATGCAAACTGTTTCCAAAACATTTTTGGGACATTGTAACATGTCTAGTTATGTCTTAAAATGAGGTAATAACAATATAGATATGAACTAGTAAGAAATGCTTAAAAGAAGCCATAAAAATAGTAGCTAAATGTTAGGTACAAATGTGGTAACATTGCTACTATACATGTGTGACATTATGTGCTTGTTTTGATGAATTGTATGTGTTATGCTTGCTAGACCAAGGGCAGCAATTTGTGGAAGAGGAAGATAAGAGTGGACATCCCAAAGCAAGAGGCAAAGGGATTTGGATACAAGACAAGTGAATAGCTTGGAGTATTGTGAGTGTAGCTTTACTTAGGGTTAGGACTTAGGTCCTAACCAATTGCAATTGTTTACATAGTTGATATGGAATTGACATGAAATGAACCTGATTTCTATTTGGTAAATGTATAAGGGAAGGATGCTTAGTTGGAAACTTGATGGTGGTTACATGTATTCTTGCTTTCTTGATAATCAATCGAATTATAGTGGAATGTACTTGCTTGGATTGTCTTGTTTGAGACTTGATATGTATACTCATGTGTGGTTGAGTTGTTGCTGCCTTGGGTGTAAATTGACACTTGTTTGAGTGTGATAACTATTCGAATAATACTACACTATAACGAACTTGCTTGCTTAGTGATAAACATTTGATTGATGGTTTAATTGATATTGCTTAATGCTTGAATCTTTGAAGGCTTGATTGATGATGGTTCAAATGACTTGTTTGAAACTAGCATGCGTTCTTGAATTTAGAATATGTAAGCATAAAATGTAAGAAACAACTACAAGTTTTAAAGTAAGATAAGACTTCTTATGCCATAAGATACTTCCCTAATGAAGATTAAAGATTTAAAAGGTTTAAGTTGCCTACAATGGAAGTCCTTGGATCAATGGTATGATGCATGGTATACTTGGAACTACGGTCCATGAGCCATGGCTGGGGGATGCCCCATTACATGTAATATGTTATTGGCGACAGTAGGAGGTAACGGGGGAGTTGTATGGAGATTGGTGACAGTTGGTTGGATAGTGAGAAGTATAGGATTCTTGGACCTTTATGGTCAAACACAGACCAATGTCATCCATAACCAATTGTGATCCAAGGCAAACATGTAAAAGATATGAACATTATTGTGAAATCAAATAAGAAATCCAAAGGAAAATCATGAATGTAAAATGAAATGTTAAAGAAGCTCTTAGTGAGCATATTGTTAAAGAAGCTCTTGGTGAGCATATTGTTAAAGAAACTCTTGGTGAGCATAATGTCTAAAGAAGCTCTTGGCGAGCATAATGTCTAAAGAAGCTCTTGGCGAGCATATGAAATATTGAACTATTAGTGATCAAAAGAAGTGCTAAAAGGCATAAACTAAATTAATCAAGTGAAAAACAAATGAAGCATAAAGCTTACTTGAATACTTGAAATGCTTGACATGAAATTTTGAGTACGTGACTTACTTGACATGTATGCTTGAGTTGATAAGGTGTATTCTTAAGTACTTGCTACTTGATACGAATTGAATGTGTTTAATATGTAAACATGATGCATTGTTGCCATGTACACTTGTACATGGAAATATGGACTGTTTTCATGTGTTTAATATGTAAGCATAATGTGTTGTTGCCATGTACACTTGTACATGGAAATATGGACTTTTTTGTGTATAAATGAACAATTATCGGACTGTTTTGGATCTCCAATTGTGTGAGCTTGATTCATGGATTGTTTTGTGTATAAATGAACAATTATTGGACTGTTTTGGATGTCCAATTGTGTGAGCTTGATTCATGGACTGTTTTGTGTATAAATGAACAATTATTGGACTGTTTTGGATGCCCAAATGTGTGAGTATAATTCATGGACTATTTTGTGTATAATTGAACAATTATTGGATTGTTTTGGATGTCCAAATGTGTAAGTATGATCCACGGACTGTTTTACTTATGATTGTGTGTAAACGTGTTTAATGGACAGATTTGAATTAAATTAGAAGTCACCATGGATTGTTTTACTTGTGATTGTGTGTAAACATGTTTAATGGACGGATTTGAATTAAATTAGAAGTCACCATGGACTATTTTACTTGTGTTTGTGAGTAAACATGTTTAATGGACAGATTTGAATTAAATTAGAAGTAACCATGGATTGTTTTACTTGTGATTGTGTGTAACATATTTAATGGACAGATTTGAATTAAATTAGAAGTCACCATGGACTATTTTACTTGTGATTGTGTGTAAACATGTTTAATGGATAGATTTGAATTAAATTAGAAGTCACCATGGACTGTTTTACTTGTGATTGTGTGTAAACATGTTTAATGGACAAATTTGAATTAAATTAGAAGTCACCATGGACTGTTTTACTTGTTATTGTGTGTAAACATGTTTAATGGACATATTTGAATTAAATTAGAAGTCACCATGGACTGTTTTACTTGTGATTGTGTGTAAACATGTTTAATGGAAAATTTTGAATTAAATTACAAGTCACCATAGACTGTTTTACTTGTGATTGTTGAATTAAATTAGAAGTCACCATAGATTGTTTTACTTGTGATTGTCTGTAAACATGTTTAATGGACAGAACTGAATTAAATTATATGCCACCATGGACTGTTTTGCTTGTATATGCGTAAATATACATTTAATGGAATGTTATAATAAAGACGAACACTCTAAGTATCAAGGCTTAGGATAAAGAAAGTAACAAGGATTATGTTAAAAGGGATAATAAATAAGTTATAATGCCATGAAACTTACTTGTAAGCTTGAAGTGTCAATGTGTATATTTGAAATGTTTTGATAGCATGCTTGCCATGTTATCCTAATGTCTTGATAAACAAGCTACTTGATAATTTCTTGATATGCTTGCCATACTACTCGACCTTATGTGCATATTGAATGTTATAAATCTCGAATAAGACTACCTGACTAAATAAAACTTGATCAAATAACTGGATAGTGCTAGGACTACCTCACTAAGTACATAATGTACTTATCACTCTTGTTTCCATTCTTCCCAATCTACAGGTTAAAAGGATTTTGAACCACCTTTCTTGAGCTTGAAGTAAGAGACAACCGAGCTAGAAGTACGATTTCATACTTTTTGTAACACTCCTAGTTGGAGGCACCTAGATATGTATAGATCATGCTAGCTCATGCATTTTGAATTGTTGGAAGTTTGTATATATTTGATTATGACCTTTAAGGAGCTGTAAAGACTTAAATGGCATTGTTTATACCTTATTATCGAATGCTTAACTTGTTACTATCATGTCTTGATAAGTTGATGACCTTGATACTTGTATATATAAACTTGCCATGATCGAAATATGCTTGGGGATTGGTCCCTATATGCTTGTTTACTTGGATGCATAATCGAATGATCACTTGATTTCTGGTTCTTGTCTTGTGCGAATATCATGGTCTTAGTAGCTAGCATAGATTGTCATGGGAGGTAGTTCTTGTTGAGATCATACTTGTCTGAGTCTTGGTTTGGATGTAAGTACATGATGGTATGGATAGTAGAATAAGAATGCTATGTTTACATATTCTTAAGTAGATAATGCTAGAATATATGCTAAGTTAATTGGGCTTAGTTTCATGATTGTTTCTTGCCTTGAAATGTATATATGATGCACATACTTGTAAATGATGATTTGACTTAGAACTAGTTATAGTACTCGAATGCCTACATGATTAACTTGAAATATATATATATAACCAAATTTGAATATAAGAAACTAGTATCATGTCTAGGTTGATTGAATTTCTTATGCATTGTCGTGTTCAAATGAAAGAAAAATTACTTGTATAGGATGTAACAAATCTTGAAATAAAGATACCATGAAATACATGCTTAACCGAATGTATCTAGTGACCTTATGAATGAGTAGTAGGCTATCCTAAACATGTCTTGTAAAACAAGTGACCCTTTTCGATTTAGTATTGTCCTGAAGTACATGCTTGATCGATTACTTGTTATGTTCTATTTGTTCTTGGTTGCTTGATTCGAATACCATGTATGTTCTTATTGCTGAAAATTGCTTGATGTCCATGCCTAATTTGAATGGAAGCTTTCTAGTTTATGATCAAGCTAGTTGAGCAATTCATCTTCTAGTGATGAGTTCAGAAAAATTTTAATTGGCTTGCCTATTTGCTTGCTTGTTTCCTTGTAGTAACGCTCCTTGGTCGGGTTACTACTAACCCGGGTGAGAGGTGTTACATGTGTGGTCTTTACGGGCCATAAAAGTTTGAAATATTTAATGTCTCAAAAGGATTTGAACTTTAGGCAACAAAGGTGGTTGGAGTTACTTAAGGATTACGACTTGACTATTGAGTATCATCCTGGAAAAGCCAATGTGGTTGCGGATGCGTTGAGTCGTAAGGTGGCGGTTGAGCTTAGGCGATGTTCGCGAGGTTGAGTGTGACATGGGAAGGTGGGTTGTTGGCTGAAATGCAAGTTAAGCCTACGTTGTCACAGTTGATTAAGGCTAAGCAACCGTTTGATGATACCTTGGATCCTCATGTTAAGGACATAGCTGATGGTAATCCGAAAGATTTCCATTTTGATGATGATAGTGTTTTGTGCTTCAAGGGTAGCATAGTGGTTTCAGAAGTCCTGGAGCTCAGGCATACTATTTTAACGGAGGCACACTCTAGTCCTTTTGTTATGCATCCTGGTAGTACCAAAATGTATCATGATTTAAAGGAAAGGTATTATTCGATTGGTTTTAAAAAGGATGTGGAAGAGTTTGTGTCCAAGTGTATGGTGTGTTAGCGGATTAAAGCTGAACATCAGTTTCCATCTGGGTTGTTGCAACCATTGAGGATTCCAAAATGGAAATGGGAGAGAATCATCATGGATTTCGTGATAGGGTTGCCATTGACACCTGCGAAAAAGAATTCTATTTAGGTGATTGTTGATCGGTTTACAAAGTGTGCATATTTTCTGCCAGTGCATACAATGTACACCTTTGACAGGCTAGCGGATTTGTTTATCTCTGAGATTGTTCTTTTGCACGGGGTACCAAAGTCCATCGTTTCGGATAGAGATCTGAGGTTCACATCAAGGTTTTGGAGATGTATACATCAGGCTTTGGGTTCGAGGTTGAGTTTTAGTATCGCATATCATCATCAGACGGATGGACAGTCTGAACCATTTATCCAGGTTTTGGAGGATATGCTGAGGTGTTGTATAATTGAGTTCCAAGGAACCTAGGAGAAGCATTTACCATTGGTTGAATTTGCTTATAATAACAGTTCTCAAGCGAGCATACAGATGGCACCATTTGAAGCATTGTATGGTCAGAGGTGTCGTACTCCTTTGTGATGGGCCGAGGTAGGGAAAAGCATGTTTCCTTGGCACATGTGCTAAAAGACGCGGATGAGAAAGTTAAGCATGTGTGTGAACGCTTGAAAGTGGCTGGGGATCGGTAGAAATCTTACGTGGATTTGAAGCATAGGGATATTAAATATGCGGTGGGCGATCGTGTGTTCTTAAAGGTGTCACTGTGGAGGAAGGTGAAGCGGTTCGGGCGAAAGGGTAAGCTTAGCCCGAAGTTTATTGGAACATATAAGATAGTTGAGCGAGTTGGTCCTGTGTCTTATCGGTTGAGGTTGCCTCCCGAGCTTCAGAAAATACATGATGTGTAACCCCCTTGGCCCGGCCCAGACGCCCAACCGAACCAAGAAAGCTACATTAGGTTTGTCGTAGCAAACTGAAGAGATACAACCAATCAGGTCCTTTTTTTATTTTTATCTTATCTAGATCCCGATTATTAACCCTACATGTTCATGCAGACATCAGGTGCAACCCCAACTCAATCGGGCATCAACTTGACATCCAATTGATTATATTTCTAACTTAGGGACCAAAATGAAAATACAAATAATTTTAGGATTAAAGTTCACTTTTAGGTTACCAACCTTTAATCAGTCAGGTTCCAATCTTTCATTTCAAATTTTAGCTCAATCCGATCATTCTATCACATGCAATTGCATTGGCAAGAATTAGGGACTAAAAGTAAAACTACCCAAAAGTGACATTCACATAAGAAACGGTCATCCGTATCGAAACGAGTAAGCCCGTACCGATACGGTTTGAAACACACCGTTTTGATACACCAGCAAGCCGTATCGATATGCCTATCTGAAATATTGAACTTTTGAAGTATTTTAAACCGTACCGATACGGTTTCTCAAGTGTTTTGATATGCGGGTTCAAGTTACAAAAGTGAATTCCAGAGGCTGAAACTTGTATCGAAACGCCCATCCCCGTATTTGTACGCCAGGCCAAATTTGCCTAGGCGTATCGAAATGCACAAGGCCCGTACCGATCCCACAAGCCTGAAATTGCCTAGCCGTACCGATACGGTCCCCCGCGTATCAGTACGCCTGGGCCTGAAATGTCACATTTGGCTAATTTTTCATCCCAAAACATACTCAAACCACTCCAACATGCTTTAAACACAATACTAACATGCCAAACATATCTCATGCCAACTAGCATCACAATTCTAATAACTCAACAAGGATTCAAGCATCAAAGAGGATATCTATAGGCATGCTTCCTAATATACATCCAACCAACATATCAAAATATAAACCATCACCAAAAACAAACCTTAACGGCCATTTACAACCCAATAGCTACTAAAGAAACATGCTCAAACAGGGAGTTCCACAAAACATCTCCCAAAACATACTTTGGAAACAAGTCTTGCCCAGATCCCCTTGCTACTTGCTGCCTTCCAAGACCTCAATTATTTGCATTGATGGACAACGAGAGCGTAAGCACACAAGGCTTAGTGAGGGAAAGCTCTAAAACAAACACCATCAATGCATTTAAAATCATTTACTTAACATCATCCTTTAAAAACATCATCATGCCCCTTTTTAAACATGCACTTTATATCATTTAAACCAGCATATCAAACCATATGCTACATGTATCATTATTCAACAGCAAGTCACATTGCTAACCCTCCACTTAAGCCTTCCTATGCATTACTACCAAATGCAAAGCTTAAGGAGAAACATGTATAAACCACATTATACAACATAAACATTTCAATGATACACTAACAATTATATTGGATTTCAAGTGATCATTAGACAAGTACATTAACAAAAGAGTTCATTGGATACATGGATTCAACAAGTGTTAACCCAACACTTCAAGCCATCTCAAATGGAATAGCGATACAATAACAACCGCGGTACAATAACAACCCATAGGGACACCCACCCCAATCATCGGTTAGACACTTAAACCACTAACGGGAGCATTCGGTACTGTTTAACCCCTCTATCGTTAAGCTACTTGGATGGAGTATTCGGTACGCCGTATAAACCCCTCAACATCCAAGGTGACTTATTTACAGTGCACTCAATCCTATGGCCGGCCAACTATATCCGATAACAATTTTAAAACCACATCACTTGCCAATATAATTAACCAATAACATTTACCTCATTGGTTTTAACAAGCATTAACCATGCCTTTTCCAAAGCAACTACCATGCTTTAAAATACAAGTATAAACCATACTTACAAGGATCACTTACCATGTGCATCCTTCAGCATTTCATGCTTAAAAACAGTATATCAAATACTTTAAAACATGCTTAAACAGTAGGTAACATGTAAATTAAAACAAGTTCATAAAACAATTTCAAACTAGCACGACCGGGAGAGAAAACCACTTTATACTTACTTCCAAGTCTAGCTAAGCATTTCAAGCTCTACCTTAACTCCCAAAACTCTGTTCCAAAACATCAAACACTTTAAACCACGTTTTCACTCACCTATACGTGAAACCTCGATTCTGATGCAAAATCAAGAATCTGAAGCCTCCAATGCTCCTCCAACCACTTTCGGATCAACATCCCTTGTTTTTACCACAAAACAACAGAGGATTAATGCATCATAATGCATTATAAACACAACAACTACAATCCTTCTCGGATATCCACAACACATTCACAATTTAACCCTCCTCAACAACCGAAAGCATAACCAAAACACTTTGATTCACAACCCAGCCAACATCTATCAATCTAACATCACTTTCAACACCAAAACACATCTAAAAACATATTCAAAACAACCTACCACCTCTAGCAATCTTACAACCATATAAACACCACAAAACCTCAAAACTAACAACCTAAACATATAGAGATTCTTGAGTTTCGGGATTCCATTGATAAAAATCACTTATCAACATTATTCAACATCCAAAATATAAATCAAAGAAACCTTACTTATTGGAAATCAGATCCAATTCGTGAATCAACTCATTTTCCCCAAATAACTCAATTAAACATTGGAAAATTGTCAAAGTCATATTAGAAACACAAAAACAAGGATCAAATGCTTGGGAATTTCAATAAAGAACCATACAATAGAGGAGATCTCGGAACTTACCCCTATTGTGAAGTTTATCCCTCAATTGATTTGTGAAAAGCTAAGAAAACACAAGATTTCAATGAGATTTTCCATAAACAATCTTTATAAAATAATTTGAAGCATTAAAATCAAGTTAGAGATCACCTCACCTCTGGAAATTTGATGAAAACGTGGTTGTTTGGCTGAGGAGAGAATGGAGAGAAAAAGTTGACAGAAAATGACGTGATTTTTGTTTTGGAAAATATAAATAAATTTTTAACAAAATCCTCTTTAATTACTAATTAAACAACATGTTAAAATAAGTCAAATCAAGGGGGAAATCATCAGAAACCAATTGGTAAAATAGCTCCTTAAAGATTCTAGGTATTTGACCCTTTTCATTTTCGTCACTAGAAAATCACAGTTTTCAAACTTTCATTTTGGTCACTAACCAAAATGTCCATCTTCCAAAACTCATTTTTCAAAATTGATTCCATCATTATTAAATACATAATTAATAATGATTTTTAAGCAATTTTCCATAATTTTTCCAACACCAAAAATATACGATCCCAAAATCGACTCGAATCTCTACTCCGGTCCACCAAACCGTCTAATAAACCCTCTAAACCGCTAAGCCCTAAAACCGGGGCATTATAAATCTCCCCCACTTAAGAAATTTCATCCCTAAAATTTACCTAGAGGAAACAGGTGCTGAAACTATTTCACCATATCCGACTTGCGTTCCCACGTGGCCTCCTCAACACCACGGTGCTTCCATAACACCTTAACCAACTCGACTATTTTGCCACGTAGCACCTTACTGCTGGTATCAAGAATCTCTACTGGTTCTTCATCGCAAAATAGGTCTAGTCTCAACTCGATCTCCTCCACTAGCATACCATGCGATGGATCTGACCTATACCTTCGCAACATCGAAATGTGGAACACATTGTGAATCTTTCCCAACTCCGGAGGTAACCTCAAACGATATGAAACAGGACCAACACGCTCAACAACCTCATATGGTCCGATGAACCTCGGGCTAAGCTTCCCTTTCCGCTCAAAACGCAACACCTTTTTCCAGGGCGATACTTTTAGAAACACTTTATCACCCACAGTGTACTCTGTATCCCTACGCTTCAAATACGCATAGGATTTCTGGCGATCTGCAGTCGCTTTTAAGCACTCACTTATCAACTTTACCTTTTTGGTCGTGCCTTTCAAAACATTAGCCATAGACACAAACTTTTCCCCCGCTTCTGCCCAGCACACTGGCGTACGACACTTCCTGCCGTACAACGCCTCATAAGGTGCCATCTATATGCTGGCATGATAACTGTTATTGTAAGCAAACTCCACCAACGGAAACTGCTTCTCCCACGTTCCATGATACTCAATAACACAACACCTTAGCATATCCTCGAGAACCTAAATCACGCGCTCCGACTGGCCATCCGACTGAGGGTGGTATGAGGTACTGAAACTCAATCGGGTCCCCAAAGCACGATGTAAACTCACCCAAAACCTTGCGGTGAACCGCGGATCCCTATTCGAAACTATAGATTTGGGCACCCTGTACAAACGCACTATCTCATAGATGTACAACTCAGCCAACCTATCCAAGGTATACGTAGTATGTATAGACACAAAATGCGCACACTTCGTAAACCGATCCACATTCACCCAAATGGAATCCTTTTTGGTCGGCATTAAAGGCAGCCCAGACACAAAATCCATGGTGATTCTTTCCCACTTCCATTCCGGTATCCTCAACGGTTGCAACAACCCAGAAGGGAACTGATGCCCAACCTTTACCTGCTGACAAACCATACACCATGCAACAAAATCAGCCATATCCCTCTTCAGTCTAACCCAATAGTACTCCTCCTTCAACTCTCGATACATCTTAGTACTACCAGGATGCATAGGAAAAGGACTAGCGTGTGCCTCAGTCAAAATAGTACGCCTCAACTCTTCGTCCTTAGGCACCACTATTCAACCTTTGAAACACAACACCCCATCATCGCTGAAATGAAATTTCGTAGGATTTTCATCCCTGATATCTTCCACATGAGATACCAAACTCCTATCATACGGTTGCTTTACCTTAACCATCTGTAATAAGGACGGCTTCACTTACAACTCAGCCAACAAACCTCCATCACTCGTCACACTCAACCGAGCAAACATGGCTCTCAACTCTACAACTGCTTTTCTGCTCAAAGCATCTGCCACGACATTGGTTTTCCCCGAATGATACTCAATGGTCAAATCATAATCCTTACGCAACTCCAACCATCTACGTTTCCTAAGATTCAGCTCCTTCTACGACATCAGATATTTCAAACTCTTATGATCCGTATAAACCACACATTTATCACCATAAAGATAATGCCTCCAAATCTTCAAGGCAAAATCAACCGCAGCCAGCTCAAGATCGTGAGTATGGTAGTTACGTTCATGCACCTTCAACTGCCTAGATGCATACGCCATTACCTTACCCTTCTGCATCAACACACAACCAAGCCTAGCATACGACGCATCATTATAAACAATGATCTCCTTTCCCGTTTATGGTTGAACCAAGACTGTAACCCACATCAAAGCTTCCTTCAACCTTTCGAAAGCTCGATGTCTATCCTCTGTCCACTCAAACTGAATATTCTTCTGTAGCAACTTTGTTAACAGAGTCGCCAAACTAGAGAACCCTTCCATAAACCTTCGGTAGTAACCCGCCAAACTAAGGAAACTCTTAACCTTCATCACAGACTTGGGCTCCTTCTAACTCATTACAGCCTCAACCTTATGCGGATCAACACAGATTCCCTCGGCCGACACCACATGTCCGAGAAACATAACTTTCTTGAGCCATAACTCACATTTGCTTAATTTAGCATAAAGTTGATTAGCCAATAGCGTCTGAAGCACAATTATCAAATGTCTATCATGATCCTCCTCGGTGCAAGAGTACACAAGGATATCATCGATAAGAACAACCACAAATTGATCCAAAAACTCATGGAACACTCGATTCATCATGTCCATAAAAGCAGCTAGAACATTGGTCAAACCAAACGGCTTCACGAGAAACTCATAATGCCCGTACCTCGTACGAAAGGCTATTTTGGGCACATCCACCTCCTTCACCTTTAACTAGTAGTACCCTGACCTTAAATCTATCTTGGAAAACACCGAAGCTCCCCTGAACTGATCAAACAGGTCATCTATCCGCGATAAGAGATACTTGTTCTTTATTGTCAACTTATTCAGCTGTCGGTAATCTATACACACCTGCAACATACCATCTTTCTTCATAACAAACAGCACTGGTGCTCCCCACGGTGAAATACTAGGAGGTCTAATGAACCCAGGATCCAGCAACTCCTGCAACTACATTTTCAGCTCCTTTAATTCCTTCAGAGCCATGCAGTATGGAGCAATGGATACTGGTACCATACCCACAAAGACCTCGATGCCAAACTCTACCTCACGGTCAGGTGGCAACCATGGTAATTCCCCCAAAAAAACACTCAAAAACTCACATACGGTGCGAACATCCTGCACCCTCAACTCTTTTGATCCAGGATTCATAACATAGGCCAAATAAGCCTGACATTCCGAATCCAACATTCGTCTTACTTCCAAAGCCGAAACAACATTAGACAAAAACTTGGCATTCTCGCCAACAACCACCACCTCATAATTATTCGACAACCTTAAAGATATCTGTTTGGTCTCAAAATCCACCACAACCCGATGTTCAATCAACCAATCCATACCCAGAATCACATCAAAACCATGGAATAGTAACTCTATCAAGCCCACGGCAAACACATGTCCATGGATCTTTAGCAGACACCTACGATACAACCTCCTAACGACGACTGCCTCCCCGGGAGAACTAGTCACTCTAACACCCACATTGAGAATTTCAACAGATATATCAAGCAACTCAGCATGCTCAATCAAAATGTATGAATGAGTAGAACCAAAATAAACCGACGAAAACAACGACAAAGACTGTAGGGTAAAAGTATCTGCAATCACATCGGTGTCATTGCGACCCTCACGGTGCGCATACACCCTAGCCGGCCTACCTCCCTCATGATGGATAGCAACAGTATGGGCTACAGTCCTCTGTCCACCATCTCTGTAACGCCCCGATTTTGGGCTTAGGAGTTTTGGGGAACGGTTTACTCAGTTCGGTGGATCGGGAATAGAGATTCGAGTCAGATTTGGGATTTAAATTGGACTAAATATTTTTATTAAAGATAAAAATATAGAAAATAGTATAAAATTATTATTAAATATATAAATGATTTTGGTAAAAACAATTTTGGAAAATGAAATTCGGAAATGGGACATTTTGGGTTAATGACCAAAATGCAAGTTTACAAAATTGTTTTTAGTGATTGTTTTGAAAATGGGTCAAAACTTTGAATCTTTAAGGAGCTATTAATCCAAAAGGGTTTCATCAGATTTATCCCTTTAATTAACTATTTTTAATTAAGTTTTAAGAGGTATAAATAAGGAGAGAATTAATTAAACACAATGAACGCTTTTAAAAGAATTTCACGTAACTTATTTTGTAACTTCTTTTCTCCCAACATCTCTCCAACGAAACATATTTTCTAGCTTCAATTTCTTCAGGTAAAATTAGGATTTCAAAGAGTTTTTGATTTCTAATTGATTTCTAAAGCTTTTACATCAAATACTTATTATTTCTACATTGATTTTCATGGTTTATAAAGCAATTAAGGGGAGAAATCAGCATTAGAGGTAAGGATTCGTTCTTCTCCTCTAATGAAAGGTTCTTTATTGAAATTCCTAAGTTCTTGATCCATTTTATACGATTTGTATTGGGTTTTGATAAATTAAACTCAGATTTATGGTTTTTTGTGGAAATTCGTAGTGGTCTATTTTTGTTGAGTTAAGGATTGGTTTATACCTTGATTTTGATGTTTAATATGATAATGAAGTGAGTTTTGATGATAGAATCATGGAATCTATTGAATCTCTAGTTTGTTAGTTTGGTAGTTAAGAGATTTTGAGGTATTGAGATTAATTTTTGGTTGCTGGAGGTATAAGGTTGTTTTAGGTTGCTGTTTTGATGTTATTTGAAGGTTGAGATTCGTAGTTGTGGGCTGGGTTAAGGTTTTTGGTGAATCGATGATGTTTTTGGTTGTTAAGATAGAGTATTGTGGAGGGCTATAGTTGGGTGCTGTTAATTGTTGTGTTGTTGTGAGTTTGGATGCATTGTAATGCATTGGATTCTCTGTTATGATGTGTTTGAAATAGGGGAAAGTAGTTCGGAAGTGAATCTTGGTGTTGAGGAGTTGCCAAAGGCTTGATTTGACATCAGCAAGGAAGGCAATTGCTTTGTCGGTGAATGAAACGGATAAGAATGACTTTTCAAAGATTTGAAAAGGTTTAATGGGAGTCTAGACTAGGCTTGATACGCTGGTCTAAGACTCGAAAGTAAGTAAAGTGGATTTTTCTCTCTCAATTCTGGTTGGCAATTGATTTATGAATGCGTTTGTTAAATGATTGTTTACCTCTTGTTTTATGCATGGAATGAGCATTGTTTAATGTTGGAAATTGATATGAAATGATGATAAATGTGTTTGGAAAGTAATGCATGATTTTAATGAATGTTTATGAACATGGCTTATTCGTGGTTTAATGCACAATGAAATGATTTGAATAATGCATAAGAAAATAGTGAGGTATGTTTATAAAAGTGGATTATATTGGCAAGTGATGAATCAAAAATTTTATGGAAATGTTATCGGATATAATTGGCCGGCCATAGGATTTAAAGTGCACTTTAATAAGTCGTCTGTGGTTGTAGAGGTAGTACGAGAGGTACTTACTCCGATCATGTGAACCACAATGTTGTTGAGGTAACACTTAGATGGCTTTTACTCCAGCCATGAGTTGTAGAGGTTGATGCGTCGAATGCGTTTACTCCAATTTGGAGGATTAGCCTTGGTAGTGTAGAGGTGGTGAATGTGTTGCACGACTCCATGCCATTGAGCTGCAAAGAGATTGCGAGATCTCTTGGGAAATTCATGTATCCGATGTTACCGATGGTTTTATGAAAATGTTGTTGTTGAGATGGATCACTTGTAAGCCAATATAATGTTTTAAATGTATCATGTTGATGGATTGATTTGAAATAAAGTGCTTACACATGTTTTACTCCTTAAGCTTTACATATGGGATATTATGCATGGGAAAGGCTTAAGTAGAGGGAATTGCATATGAGAATATGTTGTGAAATCCATGATACATGTTGTATATGGTTTAATATGCTGATTTTGTAAAGACTAAGTGCATGTTTTGAAAGAATGTCATGATTGTTTTGAAATGGATTTTAATTGCATTGGATGATGGTTTGTATTTTGAGCGTTCCTTACTAAGCAATGATTGCTTACGCTCTCTTTTATCACCAATGCAGATTGATTGAATGCAAGTGGCCTAGCAAGCAAGGAGGAAATTCCAAGACTTGATTTACCAAAGTATGTTTGGGTTTTTAGTAGTAATAAAGGTAATGTAGCTTAAACGTTGTTGGGAGGGTTTGCGTGGTTACTTCTCCGTTTGAGCAAGCTTATATTGTTGCTTTGGACTTGTGATAAGCTTGGTTTGTTGGATTTTGCACATGGTTCATGCTTTGGTTGCTTGAGTATTATGAAGCATGCCTACAGTTTACCTTTAAATCATGATGATTGTTTCTTGATGTTTGGTTTATGGTAGTTGATGGTAAATGACCAATGATGATGTTATTTGATTGTTAGAAGTATGCTTAAGTGTTAGAATTCCAAAAGGAGGCTAAAAACCAGCAAATTTTGACATTTCAGGCCAGGGCGTATCGATACGTCTGTGCCCATATCAATACAAGTAAGTGTTTCCAGGCACAGCATATCGAGACACGGGAGACTATCAATATGGGTAAGCACATTTTCCTGCTTAGCATATCGGTACACGGGTGAGCGTATCGATACAGGTCTACGATTACAGGCATAGTGTATCGATACACGTAAAGATGTATCGATACAGTTTTGAGCTACTGGAATCTGGAATTTTGAGAAAGCTCGGGCGTATCGATACACTTGCCCGCGTATCGATACGGTCAGTGGTTAAGTTAGTTAAAAGTATGTTTTAAGGTTTCTATTTTCTCTCGTTTTAGTCTCTGAGTGATATACATGCAATTAAATGAGTTTGAATGATCGTTTTGACTTGAAATTTCACCAGTATGCATGTAATTGGTTTAATTAAGGATTGGTAACTTTAATTATGAAATTGGTCCTTCGAAATAATGGAAATTATAGTTGGGTCCCTGGGTGTTATATATGCAATTGGATGAGTTTGGATGATCGTTTTAAGTTGAAATTTGGCATGTATTCTTGTAACCTGGAAAATGGAAGATTGGTAAAGCAAATTACAAGTTAACCCTTATAGATTTGTAGATTTACATTTTGGTCCCTATTATTATAAAATGACCAATTGGATATCAATTTGATGCCCGATTGGGTTGGGTTTTCACTAGTTTGTATGTACATGTAGGGTAATAACCAGCATCTAGATAAGATAAAAGAAAAAAAAATATTGTATTTTCAGAGTTGTCTTCACGGTTTACTTCGATAAACTTAATATAGCTCGTTCGGTTTGGTCTTGCAATTAGACCGAGTCGAGGGGGTTACATTTGGTGGTATCAGAGCCATGTTATAATTGTTGGGGGTGGGTTATGGTTGGTTATGTATGTTGGGAAGTTGTTTGAAATGTATGTTGATTGAATTGACTTGATTGCTATAACAGTGATGGATTGTATGTTATATGCCATGTTGGGGTATGATTTGGGACACATTGCCTTATTACTATCGATGGAAAATGTTTTGATTTGAAATGGAAGTCTTGGACCATTGCTTGAAGATGGCCTAACCATTTTTATTTTGGTGTTACCATGCCATAGATTCTTTGTTTACAATGCCACTGAAGGGAGAATTATGTTTTCATACGAATGGGGGGAAGCAAGATGATGAGAATAATGTTGTGCCTGAGGGGTTGCCACCTCCTCCACCAAATCCACCTGCGAGTGTGGAACAAGTACTACATATGCAAGCTGGGTCAGCACTCGGTGATATGACGCCTTTGATACAGGCAATGACGGGAACGTTCCAGGCCGCGATGGCTGGAGTGCAGGTGCTTGCACCAGCACCGGTTGCTGCTACTAATTTGGGATTACCCTTAGAGCATTTACGTGGCCTGGGAGGGGTCGAGTTTAGAGGGTTGTCCTGAGGCTTCTAAGGAGTGGTTTGCCAGCACGAATCGTATTTTGGATCAAATGGGTTGTTTTGATGCTCGTAAGCTGGGATGTGATGTATCTCTGCTGCAGGGAGATACATATAGCTGGTGGACTACGGTGATTGCAAGTATGGAGGCCAACAATATAACATGGTAAGCCTTCCGGTCTACCTTCAGGAAGAAGTATCTCAAAGCTAGATACCAAGATGAAAAGAAACACGAGTTCATAGATTTGGTACAGGGGGATATGTCGGTATTTGAGTATGAGATATAGTTTGTGAGACTGAGTTAGTATGCTTCTGAGTTGATGCCTGATGAGAAGAGCCATTGTGACCGCTTCCGTTACGGATTGACGCATGAGGTTAAGATATATATGTTGGCTACTGAGTATGTTGATTTTGATGTATTGGTTTCGAGAGCCAAGGATACTGAGCAGAGTTTGGGTTTGACATCCCATGCTGGAGGATCCGATCATGGTAAGAGAGCTGGTGATGCTAATGTTGGGGTGGCCGATATAAGAGGCACAATGATCGAAGATATTGACCCGAGCTTGGGAGAAGAGGTTAGCTAGAGCAGAGTTCTGGAGGTGGGATACCCGAGTGTGTTCAGTGTGGGAAGAAGCATTCGGGGGTTTGTTGGAGGTCAGATAGAGTTTGTTGGGGTTGTGGATCTCGAGACCATGTTAGACGTGATTGTCCTCAGATTGGACGAGTTGGACCAGTTCCTGCGCCTGTTGTAGCTAATGTTTGTTGGAGTTGTGGGTCAGCTGATCATGTGAGGCGAGACTGTCCTGTGTTAGCTAGAGGTGCGCATGTTCCTACACCTGTTGTGGCTGCCCCAAGAGGTCGAGGGCGTGGACGAGGATATTTTCAGCCAAGAGATGGTGGGCGTAGGACTGTAGCACACACCGTTGCTATTCAGCCAGAGGGTGGTGGTCCCGCGATGGTGTATGCTCATCGCGAAGGACGTAACGATACCGATGTGATTGTAGGTACCTTTACTTTGCAATCTTTGTTGTTATTTTCTTTGGTTGATTCTGGTTCCACCCATTCGTATATTCTTAGTGAGCATGCACAGTTGCTTGATATACCTGTGGAGATTTTGAATGTTGGGGTTCGAGTAACTAGTTCTTTGGGTGAGATGGTTGTGGTTAGGAAGTTATACCGAAGGTCTCCTTTGATGGTTCAAGACCATATGTTCGTTGTGGATCTGATGGAATTGCCATTCCATGGTTTTGATGTAATATTGGGGCTGGATTGGCTATCCGCGCATAGGGCATTTGTGGATTTTGAAACCAAACGGATATCCTTGCATCTTGCTGATGATTATGAAGTTGTGGTGGTTGGCGAGAATGCAAAGTTCTTGACCAATATTGTTTCAGTTTTGGAAGCAAGTCAAATGTTGAAACTCGGATGTCAGGCATATTTGGCCTATGTTATGAATCCTGGATCCAAGGATGTGCGTGTGCAGGACATCCGCATAGTTTTTGATTTTTTAGGGGTTTTCCCTAAAGAGTTACTAGGGTTCCCGCCAGATAGGGAGGTGGAGTTTAAAATCGAGTATGTTGATTTGGCACCGATGTCCATTACGTCATATCGTATGGCACCTAAGGAGTTGAAAGAGATAAAGACACAACTCCAGGAGTTGCTTGATCGGGGATTTATTAGACCAGTGTTTCACCTTGGGGTGCGCCGGTGTTATTTGTGAAGAAGAAAGATGGCTCAATAAGGATGTGTATCGATTATCAGCAACTGAATAAGTTGATGATTAAGAACATATATCCCTTCCCGCGGATTGACGATTTGTTTGATCAATTTCGAGGTGCAACGATATTTTCTAAGATCGACTTGAGATTGGGATATTATCAGTTGAAGGTGAAGGGTGAGGATGTGCCAAAGACTGCCTTTCGTACGAGGTTTGGGCATTACGAGTTCTTAGTGATGCCGTTTGGGTTTACCAGTGCACCAGCTGCGTTTATGGATATGATGAACCGGGTGTTTTATGAGTACTTGGACCAATTTGTGGTAGTGTTTATTGATGATATTCTTGTGTACTCTCGTACCGAGAATGACCATGATGAGCACTTACGGATTGTGCTTCAGAGATTGCTGGATAATCAATTGTATGCTAAGTTGAGTAAATGTGAATTTTGGTTGAAGGAAGTAGTTTTCCTTGGACATATGGTGTCGACTGAGGGAATTCGTGTGGATCCACAAAAGATTGAGGATATGGTGAGTTGGAAGCCACCTAGGTCAGTGATGGAAGTGCGTAGTTTCCTTGGGTTGGCTAGATATTATCGTCGGTTTGTAGGTGGATTTTCGAAGATTGCTGCACCTTTAACCAAGTTGTTGCAGAAGAACATTCGTTTTGAGTGGACGGAGGATAGTCAGCAAGCTTTTGAAAAGTTAAAGGAAGCTTTGACGCAAGCTCCAATCTTGATTCAACCTGAGTCAAGAAAAGAGTTTGCGGTATATAGTGATGCATCTTATGTAGGTTTAGGGTGTATGTTGATGCAAGGTGGGGAGGTGGTGGCTTATGAATCTAGGAAATTCAAGGTGCACAAGCATAACTATCCTATTCATGATCTTGAGCTTGCCGCGGTGGTGTTTGCGTTAAAGATTTTGAGGCATCATCTTTATGGTGAGAAGTGTGTAGTGTACACGGATCACAAAAGTTTGAAGTATTTGATGTCGCAGAAAGAGTTGAATCTTAGGCAACGACGGTGGTTGGAGTTTCTTAAAGATTATGACTTGACCATTGAGTATCATCCGGGTAAAGCAAATGTGGTAGTGGATACTTTGAGTAGAAAACCTGTGGTTGAGTTGAGAGCTATGTTTGCTCGGTTGAGTGTAACCCGTGATGGAGGTTTGTTAGCTGAGTTGCAGGTGAAGCAACGCTGTCGCAAATGATAAAGAAGAAACAACCATATGATGATGAGTTGGTACCTCATGTTAGGGATATCTTGGACACTTTAACGATGATGGGGTGTTGTGTTTTAAAGACCAGGTAGTGGTGCCGTAGGATGAGGACTTGAGACGTATCATCTTGACTGAGGCTCATTCTAGCCCTTTTGCTATGCATCCCGGTAGTACCAAGATGTATCGGGGTTTGAATGAGGAGTATTATTGGGTTGGTTTGAAGAAGGATGTGGCTGATTTTGTTGCTAGATGCATGGTGTGTCAGCGTGTTAAAGCTGAGCATCAATTTCCTTCCGGGTTGTTGCAACCGTTGAGGATACCGGAATGAAAATAGGAGAGAATCACCATGGATTTTGTGTCGGGGCTACCTTTGACACCGACTAAAAATGATTGCATTTGGGTGATCGTGGATCGGTTTATGAAGTGTGCACCTTTTTTGTCGATGCATACGATGTATACTTTGGATAAATTGGCTGATCTTTACATCGTAGAGTCGTAAGTTGCATGGAGTGCCTAAGTCGATTGTGTCGGATAGAGATCTGAGGTTTACAGCAAGGTTCTGGAATGTTTGCATCGAGCCCTGGGTACCCGGTTGCATTTTAGCACTTCGTATCATCCATAGACAGATGGACAGTCTGAGCGTGTGATCCAGGTCTTGGAGGATATGTTGAGGTGTTGTGTTATCGAGTTCCAAGGAACCTGGGAAAAGCAGTTGCCGATGGTGGAGTTCGCTTATAATAATAGCTATCAAGCGAGTATTTAAATGGCACCGTATGAGGCCTTTATGGTAGGAGGTGTCGTACGCCTTTGTGTTGGGCGGAGGTTGGGGAGAAGTATATTTCTATGCCCCATATGTTGAAAGACACTTGTGAGAAGGTGAAGCTTGTATCTGATCGCTTGAAAGTGGCATCCGATCGACAGTAATCCTACGCAGATTTGAAGCGTAGAGAAGTGGAGTACGCTGTTGGTGACAAAGTGTTTTTGAAGGTTTCACCTTGGAAGAAGGTGATGCGCTTTGGGCATAAAGGGAAGTTGAGTCCGAGGTTTATCAGGCCGTATGAGATTTTGGATCATGTGGGTCTCGTAGCTTATCGGTTGAGGTTGCCTCGTGATAAGTGTTTAAAAGTACTATTTTTATTACCCCTTTTACTCATATTATTGTTAGACTTAAGCCCATATTAGTTGCATAATTAGTCATTCATGCATTAATTCATGTTTCTTTCCACCGTTGAGCTTGATTACATAACTTGGTGATTTTTGTGGAAAAAGATGCTGCTTTGGTGTGTTTTTGTGTGTGTGCAGAATCACTTGCCTAAACAAGGCTAGAACCAGTTGCCAGGGCAGTGCATGAAGGAGATGCCGAGCTAGTTGCCAGGGAAATGCATAAAGGAGACGCCGAGCCAGTTGCCAGGGCAATTGTCGACAAAGAATAAGGTATATGGTAGTCGAAATTGATGACTAGACAAGCCCAAGATGACGTGGAGCAAAGCTAAATCCCAAAGGAATTTGATTTCCATGAAGAGAATAAAGAAGAGTTAAATTCCAAGAAGGTAGGAGAAGTTCTAGTAGGAATATAATTATAATAAAGAATTATATTCTTTAAAGATAATTTAATTCCAACTTAACTTCCTCCTCAAAGAAGGACTTTGACCTAGCCCTATAAATAGATCACCATATCGTCAACTTGAAGGGGAGCAAGAGAGGGGAATTTCGACAAGTCCAAGGAGGGCAAGAGGAGAGAATTTTCAACAAGCATCTAGGGCAAGGAGGATTTTGACAAGCCTCCTTCTTCATCCTTTTCTTTCTTGTTCGATTGGGTTCATGCTAGGGATTATTTATCTTGTGTTTCTTTGGAACCTAGCCATGAACTAAATCTATTTGGCTATGGTCATTGTGTTTTGTGGTTGTGAGAAACTATTGGTTTTTGTTTAGGTAATAAGAGTTTGCACTTTTCTATTCAAGGTTTATTCATTCTTGGTTCTTATTCTTGTTTGCGAGTGAATTGGGAGAGGATCTCGTGATTTCATCTATTTATCTAATATCGAGAGAGTTAGATTCAAGAAACGAATGAATATGATCTTTATTCAATCTAGTGATGGTGAAGATTAATCCGGCTTAGGAATAAGTTAAGGATTTCAACGGCTAAGAGGAGCGCAAGATTGGTTGTTGTTCACCCTTGATTCACGCAGGGATGTATTATCAAGGCATGCACAAGTAGCTAGAGTTTCGACTTAGGGATAAGAAGAAACCATTGAAGAACGCTCTGCCGAACCTTGAAGGTTGTTGCCCGCCCAAGTAGTTGCCCAACTAGTTGCCCAGGCAACCATCGATTAGTTGCCAAGGCAACCCCGTTGTGCAAGTTTCCACGGCAACTGAGTTGCCCGTGCACTCTTTTACCAAGACGATCCAATCGGCTATCACACCTCAACTCACGATAACCTGGCCTATTCACTCTATTTTAATTTCGTCTATTCTTTAGTTTATTGCTCTTAGTTTACTCATTAGTTATAACAATCACCTACTTGTGTTTTTCTTTTCCAACGCAGTAACTTAAGCAAAGTGGCCCGAACCAATCCCTGTGGAGACAATACTCGATACTCGTATCACTTTATTACTTGCGACGTGTATACTTGCACATTTGCGTAGCACTTATCACACGCAACAAGTTTTTGGCGCCATTGCCGGGGATTGGCAATTGGTGTTAGTTGTTTTTGTTATTGTATTTTTTTCTCTTAGTTTTACTAACTTTTCTTTTTGTTTGTTTTATCAAAAACAAATTAGGTGCGCTACAAGTTAAGGGACATCAACATGTCGGGAAATAAAAGCTGATCTATTCGAGAGTTGATGTTGGAAGATTTGAATCAGTCCAATCAAGAGTTTCTTGCACCCTTTGGTGATTACCTATACCAACCGTGAAAAGCCCAAAGAGCCTATACCGTGGAAAACTCTTGTGCTATGTGTGGAGAACATCATGTGTTTGAAAATTGCCCTCACATTTTCGGTGCATATGACTACATGGAGGACCATAGAGGGAACCAGCAGTAAAATTCTTCATGGTATGGTCAAAAAGCTCAAAAAAAATTTTACCATAACAATTTTGCCGCGGCAACAAATATGCCATGGCAATGTAGTCCTTTTCAAGAGCATTCAAATTCCTTGGAGGAAACGTTGCTAGCTTCCTTGGCTAGACTTGATAGATCAATTGAAGAGATTCGAAAGCTATCAAAGTTCATGGATACGAGGATAGCTCAGTGGGATGCAACCTTAGGGGATTCAGAAGTTCAATTGAGGAGATCCACATATGTCATGGATAACATGCACCAACAATTCATTCCTAACGATACTGAAGTCCCAAGGCAAGAGGACAAGGAACAATGCAAGGAAGGCTCTCCGATGTGTGAAGAACAACTAAAACCTCAAAGTCGAGAGTGTGTTGATGAGAAATACTACCCAACACATGATGAGCTTGAGCAACAAATTGCCTCGGTAATGATTGAGGAGCCTGAACAGAGCAATGCCGCGACAACACTCAGTGAAGCTGAGAACAACAATACTACAGTAAATTTTGAGGAACCTGATGCCCAGAAGGTTACAACGTTGATGTTGAAGTATGAACCTATAGATTGCTCTCATCTACAATTGTCACGGTAATTACACGACCACATGCAAGATCAACGAGATGATAATACTTTGCCAATGGAATATGAGCAGGTAATGGTTGAACCTTTTGAATTCTTTAAAAACTCACCTCGTTCATTGCATACGTCTTGAGGAACCGAGGTTGGTAGATTTGAAGCCATCGAAATCTCTTCTGATGGAGATGTTTGAGAGGCCAAAAGAAAACGGTGTTTGGATTCGTAAAGCTTTTTAGAAAATTGGTTCTTCCCTTGACTTACAGCAAATTTTGGCAACTGATTGCCATGGCAATTGGCTTGAGCAGCAATTGCCATGGCAATTGGCTTGAGCAGCAATTGCCACGACAACAAAGGCTACATCCAACCATGATAGAAGTCGACAAGAATGAGGTAATTGAATGGTTGAGAATGGATATATTTTTTCCTATTAATATATTTATGCCTTCAGGAATAGTAGCAAGGTGGAGAGTATACATGGACTACAAGGGAACACGGAAGAAAGACACATCCACCATGGTAACGCAAAAGGGAGTAGTGGCAAGCACATTGGCCAAACTCTTTTTGGGCAATATTGTCACCCGACGGAGGGTGCGGATGGACTATAAGAAGTATTGAAAACGACCATCCTCAAGTTTTCTCAGATATGCACTAACATTAGAAGATGCATGATGGCACTCTTTTCAGACATGGTTGAAAACTTCCTTGAGATCTTCATGGATGATTTTTTTATTTTTGGTAGTGACTTCAACAGTTGCCTCGACAATTTAGAAAATATGTTGGCAAGATGTGAAGAAACCGATTTAGTCCTTAATTGGGAGAAGTGCCATCTTATGGTAGATGAAAGAATAGTGCTCGGCCACAAGATTTCATCCAAGGGAATTGAAGTAGACAAAGCTAAGGTGGACGTGATCGAGAGACTACCCTCACCAAGATAAAGTCTTCAATTTTGATGATTCTTGTGCCCAAGCATTCGAAACCCTAAAGGAAAAGCTTGCCTCGGCAACCATCAATGCTGCGGCAACCCTCGTCGCCACGGCAACCACTGATACGCACGCCTCGGCAACCATGGATGCACATGCCTCAGCAACCCTCGACACCTCGGCAATACCCTGGTACGCGGATTTAGTTAATTTCCTTGTTTGTGGTATTTTACCTTATGGCCTTACTCACCAAGGGAAGAAGCGGTTCTGCCATGATGCTAAGCATTACTTTTGGGACGAGCCTCTTTTGTTAAAACAATATGCAGATCAGGTCATACGCTGATGTGTCCCTGAAGAAGAGCAGCATAATGTACTCCGGTAATACCATTCTTCACCCTATAGAGGACATTTTGGAGGAACTCGTACCACGGCCAAAGTTTTGCAATCTGGTTTGTATTGGCCAACACTGTACAAAGATGCCCAAGAGTTTTACAAGCAATATGATCGTTGCCATAGGACGGGCAATATCACCCACAAACCAATGGGCAAGCAGAAATTTCCAACCGGGAATTGAAGGGTATACTCGAGAAAGTTGTAAATCCCTCTAGGAAGGATTGATTAGCAAGACTAGATGATGCACTTTGGGCATACCGCACTGCATTCAAAATACCCTTAGGTATTTCCCCCTTCCGACTTGTCTATGGCAAAACATGCCATCTACCGGTGGAAATCGAACACAAGGCATATTGGGCAATCAAGATCGTGAGTATGGATTAGGAAAGTGCCAGACAAAAGCGTTTGTTGGACCTCAACGAGATAGAAGAAATTTGTGCACTCGCATATAACAATGCACAAATCTACAAGGAGAAAACAAAGCAATGGCACGACAAGAAACTATTGTCGCGACAATTCATGTCAGGGCAACTAGTTCTCTTATTCAATTCTCGACTAAAACTTTTCCCGGGAAAACTAAAATCAAGATGGTCGGGACCATTCGAAGTTGTCAAACTATTCTCCCATGATGTCGTGATAATCAAGTCCATTACCAACGAACATGAATTCAAAGTTAACGGACAGAGATTGAAGCACTACAACGGTGCCCATGTAGAACGAAACAAAGAAGTTGACACCTTAGGAGATGCATGAGCATGCTCTCTTTTCGATCTTTTCTTTTTCTTTTTCTTTTTATTTTTTTTTCGAACTATTTTTTTCTCTCTATTATTTTCGGTTATCATTTCTCTTTATTTATTTTTGGAATTTTTAGGAGATATTTTATTTTTCTTCATTATCTTTAGTTTCCAGGTTTTCTTTTCCACAACAAGACTTACAACCACCATGCTAAGGAAATTCACGGCCGACTACTTGCCACAGCAACCACAACAGAAACTGGCAATGCCCAGGCAACAACAATGGCTTCGGCAACTACTGATGCCCATACAAGTGAACCTGCATCGGCAAACATGGATCAAATCAAAGCAATGATATTCACACGGTACCAGCATTCAACCACCGACTGAAAAATGAATCAAGCAAACGGCACGAAGGAAACTTATCACTCGAGGTGACGACCTCTCCGACTAATTCATTTCATTTAGTTTCTTTTAAATTTTGTTTCACTTTTTCATGCATTGAGGACAATGCTTCTCTCGAGTTTGGGGGGGTGTTGGTTTCTAGTTAGTTTCATGTTTAGTTGCATTCATCATTAGCAATCACATATAGTTGCATATGTTACTTGCCATTCCTTTAATTGGATTTAATTGCTTAAGACTTGTTGAATATCCAATAATGAATTTTTTCCACTGCACTTAATTGAAAGAACCTTTAATTTTATGATTGCATGAAAAGAACTTAGAATTTTACTATGATGCTGAATTTTTTTACACGGTTATGGGTTGTTGATTCAAAGAAACTTAGTGAACTTAGGTTGCTTAAAATTTGGGTAAATTTAAAATTGAAAATTAAAAGTTAATTTCTTGCTAGAGGTGCCCAAAACTGGCTCTAATAGTAAATACACTTTCTTGCTAGAGGTGCCCGAAACTGGCTCTAGTAGTTAATGCACATTAAAGAATCGCTAGAGGTGCCTGAAATTGGCTCTAGTCGACTAAAATAAAATAAGAAATTGCTTACTTTGCTAGAGGTGCCCGAAATTGGCTCTAGTGAAAATAAAAATAAATGCCCTAGTAATTAAATTGATAAAAGCCTATTGTTCACATAGAATCTTGAAAATCAACTTGTACACAACTACGCACACACATTATCACAAGCATTATAGTTTTGTTCCAGGTAATTTTTGTGCTATCCGAAAAATTAAAAGGTGATCATACATTGTGCCACGGTTCCGAGGTTTGAATTCAAGTTTGAAGCGTGTCTTTGATGATTAAAGTCTTGGCAGGTAATTGTAAGTTTGCATTGCTTGAGGACAAGCAATAGTTCGAGTTTGGGGGCATGATAAGTTTTCAAAAGTACTATTTTTATTACCCCTTTTACTCATATTATTGTTAGACTTAAGCTCATATTAGTTGCATAATTAGTCATTCATGCATTAATTCATGTTTCTTTCCACCGTTGAGCTTGATTACATAACTTGGTGATTTTTGTGGAAAAAGATACTACTTTGGTGTGTTTTTTTGTGTGTGCAGAATCACTTGCCTAAACAAGGCTAGAACCAGTTGCTAGGGCAGTGCATGAAGGAGATGTCAAGCTAGTTGCCAGGGCAATGGATGAAGGAGACGCCGAGCCAGTTGCCAGGGCAATTGTCGACAAAGAATAAGGTGATATGGTAGTCGAAATTGATGACTAGACAAGCCCAAGATGACGTGGAGCAAAGCTAAATCCCAAAGGAATTTGATTTCCGTGAAGAGAATAAAGAATAATTAAATTCCAAGAAGATAGGAGAAGTTCTAGTAGGAATATAATTATAATAAAGAATTATATTCTTTAAAGATAATTTAATTCCAACTTAACCTCCTCCTCAAAGAAGGACTTTGACCTAGCCCTATAAATAGATCACCATATCGTCAACTTGAAGGGGAGCAAGAGAGGGGAATTTCGACAGTCCAAGGAGGGCAAGAGGAGAGAATTTTCGACAAGCATCTAGGGCAAGGAGGATTTCGACAAGCCTCCTTCTTCATCATTTTCTTTCTTGTTCGATTGGGTTCATGCTAGGGATTATTTATCTTGTGTTTCTTTGGAACCTAGCCATGAACTAAATCTATTTGGCTATGGTTATTGTGTTTTGTGGTTGTGAGAAACTATTGGTTTTTGTTTAGGTAATAAGAGTTTGCACTTTTCTATTCAAGGTTTATTCATTCTTGGTTCTTATTCTTGTTTGCGAGTGAATTGGGAGAGGATCTCGTGATTTCATCTATTTATCTAATATCGGGAGAGTTAGATTCAAGAAACGAATGAATATGATCTTTATTCAATCTAGTGATGGTGAAGATTAATCCGGCTTAGGAATAAGTTAAGGATTTCAACGGCTAAGAGGAGCGCAAGATTGGTTGTTGTTCACCCTTGATTCACGCAGGGATGTATTATCAAGGCATGCACAAGTAGCTAGAGTTTCAACTTAGGGATAAGAAGAAACCATTGAAAAACGCTCTGTCGAACCTTGAAGGTTATTGCCCAGACGCCCAAGTAGTTGCCCAACTAGTTGCCCAGGCAACCATCGATTAGTTGCCAAGGCAACCCCGTTGTGCAAGTTGCCACGGTAACTGAGTTGCCCGTGCACTCTTTTACCAAGACGATCCAATCGGCTATCACACCTCAACTCATGATAACCTGGCCTATTCACTCTATTTTAATTTCGTCTATTCTTTAGTTTATTGCTCTTAGTTTACTCATTAGTTATAACAATCACCTACTTGTGTTTTTCTTTTCCAACGCAGTAACTTAAGCAAAGTGGCCCAAACCAATCCCTGTGGAGACGATACTCGTATCACTTTATTACTTGCAACGTGTATACTTGCACATTTGCGTAGCACTTATCACACGCAACAGTTGCCTCCTAAGTTGGAAAAGATTCATAATGTGTTCCACGTTTCGATGTTGCGGAGGTATCAGTCGGATCCCTCTCATGTTATGTCGATTGAGGATGTTGAGTTGAGGCTGGATCTGACTTATGATGAGGAACCAGTAGAGATCCTTGATACCAACAGTAAGGTTCTGCAAGGGAATACGATAGAGCTCGTTGAAGTGTTATGGTGGCATCGAGGAGTTGATGAGGCTACTTGGGAGAGTAAGTTGGACATGAAAAAATAGTTTCCGCATCTTTTTCCTCCAGGTAAATTTCAAGGATGAATTTTCTTAAGAGGGGGAGAGTTGTAACGCCCCGATTTTGGGCTTAGGAGTTTTGGGGAACGGTTTAGTCAGTTTGGTGGATAGGGATTAGAGATTCGAGTCGGATTCGAGATTTAAATTGGATTAAATATTTTTATTGAAGATAAAAATATGGAAAATAGTCTAAAATCATTATTAAATATATAAATGATTTTGGTAAAAACAATTTTGGAAAATGAAATTCAAAAATGGGACATTTTGGGTTAGTGACCAAAATGCAAGTTTGCAAAACTGTTTTTAGTGACTGTTTTGAAAATGGGTCAAAACTTTGAATCTTTAAGGAGCTATTAATCCAAAAGGGTTTCATCAGATTTCTCTCATTAATTAACTATTTTTAATTAAGTTTTAAGAGGTATAAATAAGGAGAGAATTAATTAAACACAATAAAGGCTTTTAAAAGAATTTCACGTAACTAATTTTGTAACTTCTTTTCTCCCAAATTCTCTCCAGCCAAACATATTTTCCGGCTTCAATTTCTTTAGGTAAAATTAATATTTCAAAGAGTTTTTGATTTCCAATTGATTTCTAAAGCTGAGTTAAGGATTGGTTTATACCTTGATTTTTGATGTTTAATATGATAATAAAGTGAGTTTTGATGCTAGAATCCTGGAATCTATTGAATCTCTAGTTTGTTAGTTTGGTAGTTAAGAGATTTAGAGGTGTTGAGGTTAATTTTTGGTTGCTGGAGGTATAAGGTTGTTTTAGGTTGTTGTTTTGATGTTAATTTATGTTATTTGAAGGTTGAGATTCGTAATTGTGGGATGGGTTGAGGTTTTTGGTGAATCGATGATGTTTTCGATTGTTAAGATAGAGTGTTGTGGAGGGCTATAGTTAGGTGCTATTAATTGTTGTGTTGCTGTGAGTTTGGATGCATTGTAATGCATTGGATTCTCTGTTATGATGTGTTTGAAACATGGGAAAGTAGTTCGGAAGCGAATCTTGGTGTTGAGGAGTTGCCGAAGGCTTGATTTGACATCGGCAAAGAAGGCAATTGCTTTTTCGGTGAGTGAAACGGATAAGAATGGCTTTTCAAATATTTGAAAATGTTTAATGGGAGTCTAGACTAGGCTTGATACGCTGGTCTAAGACTCGAAAATAAGTAAAGTGGATTTCTTTCTCTCAATTTCAGTTGGCAAATGATTTATGAATGCACTTGTTAAATGATTGTTTTACCTCCTATTTTATGCATGGAATGAGCATGGTTTAATGCTGGAAATTGATATGAAATGATGATAAATGCTTTTGGAAAGTAATGCATGATTTTAAAGAATGTTTATGAACATGGCTTACGAGTAGTTTAATGCACAATGAAATGATTTGAATAATGCATAAGAAAACAGTGAGGTATGTTTATAAAAGTGGATTATATTGGCAAGTGATGAATCAAAAATGTTATGGAAATGTTATCGGATATAATTGGTAGGTCATAGGATTTAAAGTGCACTATAATAAGTCGCCTGTGGTTGTAGAGGTAGTACGAGAAGTACTTACTCTGATCATGTGAACCCCAATGTTGTTGTAGGTGGTGTATGTGTTGCACGACTCCACGCCATTGAGCTGCAAAGATATTGCGAGATCTCTTGGGAAATCGTTGTATCCGATGTTACCGATGTTAATGATGGTTTTATGGAAATGTTGTTGTTGAGATGGATCACTTGTAAGCCAATATAATGTTTTAAATGTATCATGTTGATTGATTGATTTGGAATAAAATGTTTACACATGTTTTACTCCTTAAGCTTTGCATATGGGATGTTATGTATGGGAAAGGCTTAAGTAGAGGGGATTGCATATGAGATTATGTTGTGGAATCCATGATACATGTTGCATATGGTTTAATATGTTGCTTTTGTAAAGACTAAGTGCATGTTTTGAAAGAATGGCATGATTGTTTTTAAATGGATTTTAATTGCATTGGATGATGGTTTGTATTTTGAGCGTTCCTCACTAAGCAATGATTGCTTACGCTCTCTTTTATCACCAATGCAGATTGATTGAATGCAAGTGGCCTAGCAAGCAAGGAGGAAATTCTAATACTTGATTTACCAAAGTATGTTTGGGTTTTTAGTAGTAATAAAGGCAATGTGGCTTAAATGTTGTTGGGAGGGTTTGAGTGGTTACTTCTCCATTTGAGCAAGTTTATACTGTTGCTTTGGACTTGTGATAAGCTTGGTTTGTTGGATTTTGCACATGGTTCATGCTTTGCTTGCTTGAGTATTAGGAAGCATGCCTATAGTTTACCTTTAAAGCATGATGATTGTTTCTTGATGTTTGGTTTATGGAAGTTGATGGTAAATGACCAATGATGATGTTATTTGATTTTTAGAAGTATGCTTAAGTGTTAGAATTCCAAAATGAGCCTAAAAACCAGCAAATTTTGACGTTTCAGGTCAGGGCGTATCGATACACCTGTGCCCGTATCAATACAGGTAAGTGTTTCTAGGCACAGCGTATCAATACACGGGGAGACCGTATCGATACGGGTAAGCACATTTTCAGGCTTAGCGTATCGATACACGGGTGACTGTATCGATACGGGTCTACGGTTACAGGCATAGTGTATCGATACATGTAAAGGTGTATCGATACGGTTTTGAGCTAATGGAATCCAAAATTTTGAGAAAGCTAGGGTGTATCGATACGGTCAGTGGTTAAGTTAGTTAAAAGTATGTTTTAAGGTTTCTATTTTCTCTCGTTTTAGTCCCTGAGTGATATACATGCAATTAAATGAGTTTGAATGATCGTTTTGACTTGAAATTTCACCAGTATGCGTGTAATTAGTTTAATTGAGGATTGGTAACTTTAATTATGAAATTGGTTCTTCAAAATAATGGAAATTATAGTTGGGTCCCTGGGTGCTATGTATGCAATTGGTTGAGCTTGGATCATCGTTTTAAGTTGAAATTTGGCATGTATGCTTGTAACCTGGCAAATCGAAGATTGGTAAAGCAAATTACAAGTTAACCCTTATAGATTTTTAGATTTACATTTTGGTCCTTATTATTGCAAAGTGACCAATTGGATATCAATTCGATGCCCGATTGGGTTGGGTTTTCACTCGTTGTTTGTATGTACATGTAGGGTAATAACCAGCATCCAGATAAGATAAAAGAAAAAAATGGTCGTATTTTCAGAGTTGTCTTCAGGGTTTACTTTGGTAAACTTAATGTAGCTCGTTCGATTCAGTCTTATGATTAGTCCGGGTTAAGGGGGTTACAATCTCGACGCTGATACGGTCCACAACCACGACCATGACCACACTGCGGAGCAACAACAGGTGTAGCACCCTGCCCACCTTGAGCCAACAATGGACAATCACGCCTCTGATGGTCGCCTGACCCACAACTCCAACAAGCATTTGCCACCATAGGCGCAAGTGCCTGACCCTCTCTGGCCAAACGCGGGCAATCTTGCCTCAAATGATCTCAAGATCCACAAACCCAACAAGTACTAAACGGTGCTCATGCCTCGTCTCCGGGTGAAACCTCCTGTCACGGTGTCTCTTGGCCTGAACACCGCTATAACCCGAATCAATAGCTCTCTTACCCAAGCTAGAACCTCGCAATCCAGATGCCAAACCCAAATTCTACTCTACATCTTTAGCTCGCGAAGCCAACACATCAAAGTCGGTGTAATCAGCAGCAAGCATGTATGTCTTAACATCCTACACAAGCCCATATCGGAAACGATCACATCGAGTATGCTCGTCAGGAACCAACTCGGGTGTATACCGACTCAACCTCACGAACTGTACCTCATACTCTGCAACAGACATATTACCCTACACCAAAGCCATAAACTCATGCTTCTTCTCATCCTGATATCGAACTCCCAAAAACTTATTCCGGAATGCTTCACAGAAGAACTCCCAAGTCACATCATTCGTCGCCATACCGGATATCGTGGTAGTCCACCATGCATAAGCATCACCCTGCAGCAGGGAAACAACACAACCCAGCTTACGAGCATCGGTGAACCCCATCTGGCCCAGTATCCTCTTAGAAGCCTCAGGCAACAACCCTCGAAACTTAACTCCGCCCAAACTACGAAGACGCTCTAGCAGCAAACCTTGCCCCTCAACTGGTGGTGCTAGCACACGAACACCTGCAACTGTTGCCTGAAACGCATCTGTCATGGCCTATATCAACGGTGCCATATCACCCATCCTTGGCCCAGCCGGCGCAGGTGGTACTTGTTCAACTCCCTTCGGTGGATTAGGTGGGGGTGGTGGCAACCCTCTAGGAGGTACAACTTCTCCTTTATCATCCTGCCCAGTGGCAGCAGCAATCGCACTAGATCGCAACTCTCTCCTCGGTCCCATCGTGCTAAAATATATCTAAGGCATGATAATCTTTTCAAAACAAAAATAGTCAGGCCAGCCTCAAGTAAGGATCCAAGACTTTCATTTCAAAATTCAAAACTTTCCAGACTATAATAATAAGGCAATGGGTACCCCAAAACATCCCCAACATAACATACAACAACCATCATTCATATATCAATCACCGTACATATCATCCAGCGTACATACAACAATCATTGTACATATCATACAACAGAGCATAACTCACATCAACAACACAACAACCTCCCAAACGAACCAAACCTGGCTTTGATACCACCAAATGTAGCCCTCTTGACCCGGTAAACTAAAGAGATACAACCAATCTGGTCCATTTTTTTTTCTTTTTATCTTATCCAGATGTCAAATATTAACCCTACATGTCCATGCAGACATCAGGTGCAACCCCAACTCAATCGGGCATCAAATTGACATCCAATTGATTATATTTATAACTTAGGGACCAAAATGCAAATACAAATAATTTCATGATTAAAGATCACTTTTAGGTTACCATCCTTTAATTAGTTAGGTTCCAATCTTTCATTTCAAATTTAAGCTCAATCCGATCATTTTATCATATACAATTGCATTGTCAAGAATTATGGACTAAAATGCAAAGAAAGCAAAACTGCCCAAAAGTGACATTCACATGAGAAATGGTCATCCCTATCGAAACGGGTAAGCCTGTACCGATACGGCTTGAAACACACAGTTTAATACACCACCAAGCTGTATCGATACGCCTATCTGAAATACCAAACTTTTGAAGTATTTTAAACCGTACCGATACGGTTTCTCAGGTGTTTCCATACGTGGGTTCAACTTGCAAAAGTGAATTCCAGAGGCTGAAACTTGTAACGAAATGCCCATCCCCGTACTGGTACGCCAGGCCAAATTTGCCTAGGCATATCGAAATGTACAAGACCCGTACCGATCACACAAGCCTGAAATTGCCTAACCGTACCGATACGGTCCCCCGCGTATCGGTACGCCTGGGCCTGAAATGTCACATTTGGCTGATTTTTCATCCCAAAAACATACTCAAACCACTCCAACATGTTTTAAACACAATACTAACATGTCAAACATATCTCATGCCAACTAGCATTACAATTCTAACAACTCAACAAGGATTCATGCATCAAATAGGATATCTATAGGCATGCTTCCTAATATACATCCAACCAATATATCAAAATATAAATCAGCACCAAAAACAAACCTTAAAGGCCATTTACAACTCAATAGCTACTAAAGAAACATGCTCAAACAGGGAGTTCCACAAAACATCTCCCAAAACACAACACGTACCCCATTGCCATTATTTATTATAGTCTAAACCAAAACATACTTTCGAAACAAGTCTTGCCAAGATCCCCTTGCTTCTTGCTACCCTCCAAGACCTCAATTATCTACATTGATGGACAACGAGAGAATAAGCACACAAGGCTTAGTGAGGGAAAGCTCTAAAACAAACACCATCAATGCATTTAAAATCATTTACTTAACATCATTCTTTAAAAACATCATCATGCCCCTTTTTAAACATGCACTTATATCATTTAAACCAGCATATCAAACCATATGCTACATGTATCATTATTCAACAGCAAGTCACATTGCTAACCCTCCACTTAAGCCTTCCCATGCATTACTACCAAATGCAAAGCTTAAGGAGAAACATGTATAAACCACATTATACAACATAAACGTTTCAAGGATAAATTAACATTTATATTGGCTTTCAAGTGATCATTAGACAAGTCCATTAACAAAAGAGTTCATCGGATACACAGATTCAACAAGTGTTAACCCAACATTTCAAGCCATCTCAACCGGAATAGCGATACAATCACAATCGCAGTACAATAACAACCAGGTACAATAACAACCCATGGGGACACCCACCCCAATCATCGGTTAGACGCTTAATCCACTAACAGGAGTATTCGGTACTGTTTAACCCCTCTACCGTTAGGGTACTTGGATAGAGTATTCGGGACGCTGTATAAACCTCTCAGCATCCAAGGTGACTTATTTATAGTGAACTCAGTCCTATGGCCGGCCAACTATATCCGATAACAATTTTAAAACCACATCACTTGCCAATATAATTAACCAATATCGTTTACCTCACTGTTTTTAACAAGCATTAACCATGCCTTTTCCAAAGCAACTACCATGCTTTAAAATACAAGTATAAACCATACTTACAAGGATCACTTACCATGTGCATCCTTCAGCATTTCATGCTTAAAAACAGTATATCAAATACTTTAAAACATGCTTAAACAGTAGGTAACATGTAAATTAAAACAAGTGCATAAAACCATTTCAAACTAGCACGACCGAGAGAGAAAATCATTTCATACTTACTTTCGAGTCTAGGTAAGCATTTCAAGCTCTACCTTAACTCCCAAAACTCTGTTCCAAAACATCAAACGCTTTAAAACTCGATTCGCCGACGCGAAATCAAGAATCTGAAGCCTCCAACGCTCCTCCAACCACTTTCGGATCAACCTCCCGTATTTTTACCACAAAACAACAGAGGATTAATGCATCGTAATGCATTCTAAACACAACAACTACAATCCTTCTCGGATTTCCACAACACCTTCATAATTTAACCTTCCTCAACAACCGAAAGCATAACCAAAAACTTCGATTCACAACCCAGCCAACATCTATCAATCTAACATCACTTTAAACACCAAAACACATCTTAAAATAGATTCAAACAACCTACCACCTCCAGTAACCTTACAACCATATAAACACCACAAAACCTCAAAACTAACAACCTAAACAAATAGAGATTCTTGAGTTTCGGGATTCCGTTGATAAAAATCACTTATCAACATTATTAAACATCCAAAATATAAATCAAAGCAACCTTACTGGAAATTAGATCCAATTCACGAATCAACTCATTTTCCCCAAATAACTCAATTAAACATTGGAAAATCATCAAAAACAGATTAGAAACACAAAAACAAGGATCAAATGCTTGGGAATTTCAATAAAGAACATACAATCGTGGAGATCTCGGACCTTATCCCTATTATGAAGTTTCTCCCTCAATTGGTTTGTGAAAAGCTAAGAAAACACAAGATTTCAATGAGATTTTGCATAAACAATCTTTATAAAACAATTTGAAGCATTAAAATCAAGTTAGAAATCACCTCACCTCTGGAAATTTGATGAAAACGTGGTTGTTTGGCTGAGGAGAGAATGGAGATAAAAAGATGAGAGAAAATGATGTGATTTTAGTTTTGGAAAAGATAACTAACTTTTTAACAAAATCCTCTTTAATTACTAATTAAACCACAAGTTAAAATAAGTCAAATCAAGGGAGAAATCTTTAGAAACCAATTGGTAAAATAGCTCCTTAAAGATTCTAAGTATTTGACCCTTTTCATTTTAGTCACTAGAAAATCACAGTTTTCAAAACTTTTATTTTGGTCACTAACCAAAATGTCCATCTTCCAAAACTCATTTTTCAAAATTGATTCTACCATTATTAAATACATAATTAATAATGATTTTTAAGCATTTTTCCATAATTTTTCCAACACCAAAAATATACGATCTTGAAACAGACTCGAATCTCTACTCTGGTCCACCAAACAGTCTAATAAACCCTCTAAACCGCTAAGCCCTAAAATTGAGGTGTTACATGATGTGTTCCATGTGTCCATGCTATGGAGGTATTCGTCGGATCCTTCGCATGTTATGCCGGTGGAGCATATAGAGTTGAGACTGAATTTATCCTATGATGAGGAGCCGGTGGAAATCCTTGATTCCAGCAGCAAGGTTCTATGAGGTAAGACGATAGAACTGGTTAAAGTCTTGTGGCGACATCGATAGTCAAGGAAGCCACTTAGGAAAGCAAGGCGGATATATTGGAGCAATTCTCGCATCTTTTCCCTCCAGATAAATTTTGGGGTCAAAATTTCTTAAGATGGTGAGAGTTGTAACGCCCCGGTTTTGGGCCTAGCAATTTAAGGCTAGTTAGACGGTCTGGTGGATCGGGTTAGAGATTCGAGTCGGATTCAGGAGCGAATATTTTTCTAAAATATTTAAAAATCATGTTTTATTATAATAAAAAGATTGGTGAAAGCAATTTTGGAAAATAAGCTTCGAAAGAGTGACATTTTGCCTGGTGACCAAAATGCAACTTTTGAAAACTGTTTTTAAAAGGTGACTTTTTTGTAAAGAGTCAAAACTTTGAATCTTTTAGGAGCTATTTTACCATTTGGTCTAATCTGAGTTTTTCCTTAATTTGGATTATTTAAAAAGGTTTTTATTAAAGGGATTAAAAGTGGTTATTTCTTTTAAAACAAAATTTGGTGTAACTTTTCTTCTCTCATATTTTCTCTCAAAACACTTTCAACCAAACACTCATTTTCCATCAGAGAGTTAAGGTAATGATCATAGTTTCTTAACTCTTTTATTTGTTAAATGATTTCTCAAATTGTTTTCTAAAAATCTCATTGGATTTCTTTGTTTTCAAGAGGAAAAACCATCCAATTTAGGGGAAACTCGTTTATTGGAGGCAAATTTCATTCTTCTCCTCTAATGAAAGGTTCGTTACTGAAATTCCCAAGTTTTTGGCTCTTTACATTTGTTTTCTAATGGGTTTTGATTAATTAAGAATGCATTTTAGCTTTAATGAGGTTTAATTGATGGATCTTGTGATTTTTTATTTGGATCTATTTTTCCAGAGTTGAGGACTGATTTCAAACATATTTTGGATGTATTTTAACGTGGATGAGTTGTTTTTAATAATGGAATCCCGAAATTGGTTGAATCTCTAATTGGTTAGGTTGTTGTTAAAAGTTTTTGGGTTGTTTGAGGGGTTTAATCATTGTTGGAAGTAAAAGGATGTTGTGAATGAGTTTCTAGATGTTAATTGATGAGGTTTGAAGTTTTGAGTCGTTATGTTATGGCTGGGTTTAGATTGAGTAGTGTTTGAGGTTGATTTCGGTTAGTTTCGGATGAGTTTTGAGTGGGCATCTTGAGAGCTACGGGTTTTTGGATTGAAACAGAGAGTTGGATGCATTTTAATGCATGTGTTCTCTGGTTTTGTATGATCGAAACAGGGATGAATCAAAACGTAGCATCTTGAAGTGGTTCTAGGCTTGTCGGGAGCTTGTTTCACGGTAGCAAGCAAGGCGAAGTGGAAACGGTTTTAAAAGTCTTCCAAAGGTTTGGAAGTTTAGGTTAAGTTGAAACACTCACCTAAACTTAGAAGTAAGTTTCCTCCTTTGCTCCTTAATATTGGTCCAGATATGAGCATTTGTGATTCATGTTTTAATCGTAAACATGGTGGATACTACCTACTGTAAATGCATGGTTTTAAAGTACACATGCAATGGTTTAAAAGTGTTTTGAATGCTGGTGAGCATTGGTTTTTATTCCGGTCGGGAATGAGATATTGCTATGGCAATATGATTTGCATATGTGGGGATTTTGTGTAATGCATTGTAAAACAGTGAGTAAATAGCTTTGTGAATGATACATTGGCTATGTGACAAGGTGAGAAAACATTCAAATATAGTTGGCATGCCATAGGATAAGGTGCACTATAATATGTTTAAAAATCGATCGTGGGTTAAGAGTCCTTGAGGGATAGCGGTCGGCTACTCGGACTATGTTTTATCACTTAGGTTGAGCGATTGGTTCCCCTTGTTGATGTATAGCTTACGGTCGGCAAGGTTATAAAGTCATGCAGTCGGCATCGGGTAGTCTCGATGATGGTCGATCATTAAGGGGGTTTCGTGTATCTGATGTATAAGTTAATGGTCGGCTAACTAGGGATTAGCGGTCAGCTAATCAAGGATAGTGGTCGACTATCCGGGGTCACTATAATTGTCAATATATGAGATTTCTATTGATGAACTTTGTTTATAATGCTTTGGGATTTAAGCATGGTTTATGTTTATAATGCTTTGGGATTTAAGCATGGTTTTGTATTTGATACTTTGGGATCTAAGCATGTGATATTTATATATTATTTTGCATATGGTCGATATGCATGTTTTGGATTAGAATCATAGGACTTGCTAGGATCCCAAAAGTACCCCATTACCTTTATTCTTATAGTCTAATCCCAAAAGTACTTTGCTAACCAAGTCTTGCTAGGATCCCCATGCTTCTTGCTGCTTTCCAAGACCTCAATTATCTGCATTGATGGACAATGAGAGCGTAAGCACACTAGGCTTAGTGAGGAGTGCTCAAAAACAAACACCATCAATGCATTTAAAACCATTCGTTTATCATTATCTTTTAAAACATCATGCCCCTTTTAAAACATGCACTTTACATCATTAAAACCAGCATATTAAACCATATGGTACATGTATCATTAATCAACAGCAAGTCACATTGCTAACCCTCTACTTAAGCCTTCTTATGCATTACTACCAAATGCAAAGCTCATATACAACATAAAATATTTCAATGATACATTAACAATTATATTGGCTTACAAGTGATCATTAGATAAGTCCAATAACAAAAGAGTTCATCGGATACACGGATTCAACAAGTGTTAACCCAACAGTTCAAGCCATCTCAACCAGAATAGCGATACAATCACAATCGTGGTACATTAACAACCGGGTACACTTTCAACCCACGGGGACACTAACCCCTTTCATCGGTTAGATGCTTAACCCACTAATAGGAGTTTTCGGTACCGTATAACCCCTCAACCATTAGGGTACTTTGATGGAGTATTCAGTAAAACCGTATAAACCCCTCAACATCCAAGGCGACTTATTTACAGTGCACTCAATCCTATGGTCGACCAACTATATTCGATAACAATTTTAAAACCACATCACTTGCCAATATAATTAACCAAATAACATTTACCTCATTGCTTTTAACAAGCATTAAACCATGTCATTTCCAAAGCAACAACCATACTTTAAAACACAAGTATAAACCATGCTTTACAAGGATCACTTACCATGTGCATCCTTCAGCAAAACATGCTTAAAAATAGTATATCGAATACTTTAAAACATGCTTAAACAGTAGGTACATGAACATTAAAACCAAGTGCATAAAATCATTCGAGCAAGCACGACCGAGAGAGTAAAACCACTTTATACTTACTTCTGAGTCTAGGTAAGCATTTCAAGCTCTACCTTAACTCCCAAAACTCTGTTCCCAAAACATCAAAACGCTTTAAACCACGTTTTCGCTCACTGATACGCGAAACCTCGATTCACCGACGCGAAATCAAGTACCCGAAGCCTCCAACGCTTTTCCAAACACTTCCATATCAACCTCCCCTGTTTTTACCACAAAACAACAGAGGATTAATGTATCATAATGCATTCTAAACACAGCAACCATAATCCTTCTCCGATTTCCACAAAACCTTCCCAATTAACCCTCCACAACAACCGAAAACATAACCAAAACACTTCGATTCACAACCCAGCCAATGTTTATCAATCTAACATCATTTTCAACATCAAAACACATCTAAAACAGATCCAAAACAATTTACCACCTTCAGCAACCTTACAACCACAGAAACACCATAAAACCTCAAAACTAACAACCTAAACAAATAGAGATTCTTAAGTTTCGGGATTCCATTGATAAAAAACACTTATCAACATTATTAAACATCCAAAATATAAATCAAAGCATCCTTAATTACTGGAAATCAGATCCAATCCGTGAATCAACTCATTTTCCCCAAATAACTCAATTAAACATTAGAAAATCATCAAAATCAGATTAGAAACACAAAAAAAATGATCAAATGGTTGGGAATTTCAGTAAATAACCATACAATAGAGGAGTTCTCAGACCTTACCCCTATTGTGAAGTTTCTCCCTCAATTGATTTGTGAAAAGCTAAGAAAACACAAGATTGTTGTAAGATTTTGTGTAAACAATCTTTATAAAACAATTTGAAACAATAAAATCAAGTTAGAAACCACCTCACCTCTAGAAATTTGATGAAAACCTGAGTGTTTGGCTGAGGAGAGAATGGAGAGAAAAGTGAAGAGAAAAATGACGTGATTTTGGTTTTGGAAAAAGATAACTAACTTTTAACAAAAATCCTCTTTAATTAGTAATTAAAACACATGTTAAAATATCTTCAATTAAGAGAGAAACCTTCAAAAACCAATTGGTAAAATAGCTCCTTAAAGATTCTAAGTATTTGGCCATTTTCATTTTAGTCACTAGGAAATCACAGTTTTCAAAACTTTCATTTTGGTCACTAACTAAAATGTCCATCTTCCAAAACTCATTTTACAAAATCGATATCACCATTATTAAATACATAATTAATAATGATTTTAGAGCATTTTCCATAATTTTTCAAACACCAAAAATATACGATCCCGAAACCGGCTCGAATCTCTACTCCGGTCCACCGGACCGTCTAATAAACCACCAAACCGCTAAGCCCTAAAACTGGGGCGTTACAGGTCAGGCGTCTAGGCCAGGTCGAGGGGGTTACATATATAGATTATAAAGACTATGTGGTGAGATTGAGAGATGATTATTGTTTTGTATCATATTAATACTTCGTAAGGATGTGTGATCTAAATATTTGTAGACTACTAATACTTCATTGGGCTAAAACCGATTCAATGAACAATAATAAATTTAAATGTAATGAATCATTTATGTTAGGATTTCCATGGACACTTTGTTAAGTTAAATGTATAATAATATCATTTTGGGATGGGTAGCCTTACATCCAAACATGGACAATAAGATGTACATGCATATAATAAAAAATGTATAATATTATGCTTCAGTCAAATATCATGATTTGTCATGATATGTAATCGATTTACTTTATGTGTTTTATTGCTTTATAGAAAATCAATAATTTTGTGTTTTTTCAGAATTACAATAAGGAGCCACAAGTCATATCAACTATACACTTTATTTAATTACTTCATTTTTTTACCAAAAGTTGAATTTCATTGAAACAAACCAAAAGGTACAAGAAAATAGGCACCAGAGGCCGGAAGGAAAAGGGTAACGAGGTACCCAAAGAGCACGTGGCCAACATGGCCTAAACATAAAGAAGGGAAACAAGCCCTAACAACAATCCAAGGGGCATTAACCCTAATAGAGTAGCCAGAATGGCAATCAGTAAGAAACATCTCAGGTGGAGAGACGACACCGATCATTTGGACCAACAAAAAGTCCACCAGTAGGCAAGTGAAACAAATCACCGCCACAGATCGAAAGGTCAACATCATTGTATCTGATAACCTGCAAGATAGATCTGGGAGAGCTCCTTGGTCAGAGATGATTGCTTAAACCCTAGATTTCTCAGTCTGCATCACTGGGGGACCACTAGCAGAAACCATAGAGACAACCGATAGGCGAGACGACATAGCTCTTAGAGACGGTAAAAACCACCATCAAGCAAAAACAAGCTCTGTAACACAATACAGAGGTATTCTGAAGAACTGAAGGAGAAACAATATGGTGGAAAAGGGGCTTGAGAGGTGGCCAAATGATAAAGGAGGTAGAGAATGGAGAAGCGTCGAAAGAAACATGAGGAAAAACTAGTTATCTGAACACACCATTGAACCCACTGAACCCATTACCAACAGGAAAGAAATCTTGTTTCCCAAGACTCTATAGCTCTAAAGGAAGAACTGTAAGACGCCGGGAGGAGTAACCTTCAACGAAAGATAAACGAAAAACCTAACCAGAAGCCAAGAGCATGAAATACTAGAAAAGCTCACCAAACACAAGAAGATGGCAAGAGAGTGGTCATTAGAGAACGGATGACCCCTGGTATTGTTGGAGCCATCAGAGCGAGGCTTCTTGAAACCGAAAAATGAGAAGCCAAACTAGCTATATTTTAATTTTGGGAACACTTCAATTTTTTGTGATTGAAGCCATGGCTAAAGAATCCGAACGGTGAAGAGGTTCGCGGACACAAGGAAACCAACATACTAAAAAATCAACTCAATCCAATGGTGAACTCTCAAAATTAGGAGGTAAAACCAAACAGAAATTAAAAGAAGATTTTACCTGAAAATTTTGAAGAGAAAAGAAGTGTTTGGCTGGAGAAAATGGAGAGAAAAATTCTTTTTAGAAAAGTTAGTTACGTTAAATTTGTGTAAGACTTTTTAATTAACCAATTAATTCTCCAACCTTTTTATATTATTTTAATATCATTGAAAATAGCCAATTAAGGGGAAAAGTCTGATATTAGACTTTAGGGTAAATAGCTCCTTAAATATTCAAAGTTTTGACCCTTTTACAAAACAGTCACCAAAAATAGTTTTGAAACTTTACATTTTGGTCACTAACCAAAATGTCCAATTTTGAGACCCCTTTTTGCAAAATTGACCAGACCAAAATTATTTCCATATTAAATAATAATTTTAGAACATTTTTCCAAATTTTTAACTCACCCAAAAAGTTTTGTTTCGAATTAAATCCCAAAACTGACTCGAATCCTCTAATCCGATCCAATGGACCGTCTAAACCACCTAGAAAATTCCTAGGCCCAAACCTGAGGCGTTACAAATTTTGTCCCTTGACCGGCGCTGACCATTAAAGTGGACGTAGCAATTAACGGTACTGATATGGCAGTCCACTATGCTAACATGGTGGTCCACGATGATGACTTGGTAGTACACGTGTGATGATGATGTGGCAAAGGGGCTAAATTGATTTTTTAACTAACTTCTAGGGTATAATTAATTTTTTGCTGAGTTTAGGGGCATAATTGATTTTAATTGAAAGTTCGATAACTTATTTAATATTTAAGCTAAAAATGAGAATTTAAGAAATTATTAAAATTTTAAAATATTAATAATGGGCAAATAATTTGTTTAAAATCCAAATTACTTTAATCAGTTTATTTAGTTTTTGAATAAAATTGGATCAATAATTTGGTTTTTTGAGTTAAACTTTTACAAACAAAATATATGAAAAATCGGTTAACAATTTGGTGTAAATATCCTTTGGGTCCCTGGTAATTTTAAAAATAAGCAAAGTGAGAACTCTCACAAAAAATCAAAATATTCTTTAATTTTTTAAAAAATTCCATAAACTTAATAAAAATAAATAAGTTATTCAAAAAATATTGAAAATAAAAACTAATATAAAAATTTAAAAGTATTAGAAATTATAAAATGAAAAAAATATAAATATAAAAAATTAAAAAATATTTATAAAGCATTAAAAAGATGAACAATTTCACCAACAAGTGTTTGGTGCATTGGTAAGGCACATTGCACTCTCAATGAGAGGACATGAGTTCAAACCTTGGAGACGGTATTATTCGGAGGGGCAACCTCACACCCCGAATATGGATAGTAAAAGGGATATGCATATAACAAAAAATTAAACAATTTCATCAAAATTTTCTTTCACTTTTTTACATCAAACCGATGCTCATTAATATTTGATGTAGAAATTTGAAGTAGAAATTTAGTTTTATCACAACTCTAATGGAAGGATGATTCCATTGAAAATATGTTCAAGGAATATTAGTTGGCTTAGCATAATCAGAAGCAGCCGAAAATTTTTTCAATGGTTTTTATAAATATTTTAAAGTTTTGAATTTTTTTATATTTATAACTTTTAATATTTTTAATTTTATATTTTTTACTTAATTTTTAAATTCATTATTGTGTTTTATTCTTAATATTTTATAATTATTTAAATTTTTAATAATTTATTATTTTTTAGCTTAAAGATTTAATAAGTTATCGAACTTTCAATTAAAATCAATTATGCCCCTAAACTCGGTAAAAAATCAATTATACCCTCTAAGTCGGTTAAAAAATTTAATTCAACCCATTTTTCCATGTCATCAATGCACATGTACTGTCACGTTCGCACCGTGGACCGCCACGTTATCACTTTAACGGTCAATATCAGTCATGGGGAAAATTGATGCAATTGAATGACTTTGAGGGCAAAATTGATGCAAAAAAATAGGAGCAACATTGTTGATTTGGGTTTACTATAGGGGAAAATTTGACCCTTTAGCCATAAATAAAAACTAAATAAAAAAATAACATGCTAAGGAATAACTTGTAGCAAATAGAAATTAAAGACAACGCTTAACCCACAAACAGTTCCTCCTAGAACAAGTTAAGTGTGCAAGCCGTGTAACACCCCCTTCCCGGCCTGGTAGGGAATCGGGTCGGAGATGCTACCGATGTTTGATACAGTAATTGATGCACTATTTTTAATCAATAATTAGTAATTTAGTGATTCAGAAGCAATACGATTTTTATCAATAACACAATACGATACTATAATAGTAGAGTGAGGGTGGTGATTCGATACAGAGCTATGATTATCAATTTAGGTCCAATTTTAAACTTTTACAAGTTTTAGGGACTAATCTATAATTTTAGTAAATTGGAGGTCCTTTTCTAAAATTAAACTTACCAATGTGAAATTCTTTCTATTAACAATGACCATGTCAGTTTTCATGCCAATCAGAGGTAATTTGCCCCTTCAATTGAACCACTTATTAAACAACGACCTTTTTTAATTTTCCAAAATTATTCTCATAGCTTTTAACCGATTTATTTGTATCGGTACCGATACTCAGGGAGGTCGTACCGTTACACCCTTATTGTTAATGTTTTCGAACCTAAATTCGGTATTGGTATGCGCTATACCATATCGATATGATAACTCGATGCCTTATAGATTGGTACGGGTCCATCATTGTACCGATACGCTAACCCTAATTCCCCAAAATAAATCAATTATGGGTAACGGTACTGCCCTACCCGTACCGGTACCCCTGCTACAGTAAAATTCCAATGACAAAAATTACGTATCGATACTACTATAACAGTATCAGTACGCATGTGCTCCTATGACCAATATTGTTCACAGACACTGATACGCCATCACCCATAATGGTATGCCCTATTCTGTAATGTCATTTTCAGCCTAATTTTTATGCATTTTGACCAGTCAAACAATATCCAAATCCTATGAAATTCTACAGGCAAGTTTACTTAGTCATAATCTACTAGCATGCCAAATTTTATAGCTAAATGAATCCATTTAATAGGCTTTTACCTTTTTAGGCTAAATATGTATATTTAACCGCTTTTAGCCAATTTCAAAAGTATCAATTTAGGCCCTTAAGCTTACATAACCACACGCAACATATATAAACAACAAAATGGCCAAAAGTGAGTTAACAAACTATCATGCCACCATACTAGGAGTTTGTAAGGACGATAAACATTACTCTAGGTACCATTGTGACTTTCCAGAAGCCTTCAACTTTCCGATCTTTTGCCAAAATCTTCCTTAATCTAAAAGCATGAAATGAAATGCATTAGGCATACTTTTCCTAGTGAGGTAGTCATAAACAATGTCAATTATAATGTTATGCAAACCAAATCATGCTTCAACAATGACAATGCTATGAATCATGTTCAAAAACATATTTAGCATATATCAACAATATTCCTTGGATCGAATCAAGATAGTGGATACGCGAATTCCTATGCCTCGCCAAATCAATGAACGGTCTAGTCTCTCTACCTCGCCAACTGACCAATAACACAAACATCCCCCTGCCTCGCCACAATAAAGGTCGTAGCCCAAGGATCGTAGTCCACCCGTACTAATGAACTCATGAATTCTATGGCATGCCAATTATATCCAATGTCCTTTCGAATCCAAGGGTTCGGTAACAATAACAATAACGATATCAATAGCAATAATGATGACAATAATAATATCAATGGCCAATAATGGTGGCAATAACAATGTCGAATTCAATGGCAATAACAATACCAATGACAATGGCAATATCTATATCAAGAACTATACCTATGACAATATCAATGCTCGATAATGGATGTTCCTATATTTCAATGTTTCAATAATGCTGATGTCTATAGCAATGGTACAATGATCAATATTTCAATGCAATAATGTACCGATGCTTACTAATATATCCTCCAAAGAGGTTCAATGGAAAATTTCCTTTGACCCAATGTTAGCTATGCAATAATCAATATTAATAAAATCGGGAAAGGCATCTAGCCTGTTTCGGAGACTCCGGCTATACTCACCTGATATCCTGAAGTTATGGGATATCCCGAACCACTAGATTTCAGCTTGCTTTATAGCCCCGTTTTTCCTTTTCTAAAACTTTGCCTCCTTATGGTAAATCTTAGTCTAGTGATACATTACCATAAAAACAATTCAATTAGTCCTCTAACTCTTTAAAACACAACTATCATGCATTTCAATTCAAAACATTTGTTTAGCATACAAAATTGTTATCGGTCAGCCATATAGTTCTTACAAAATCAATTCCAGATTATAATCTATACGTAGGAAAATTAATCCGTTGGCAACATTAAAACTAGACTTTTAGACCTTTTTAACCATAAATAGCAAGATACATATTCATTCTGAGCAGATATAGATTCTCATTTCAAGATATCTAAAGTGCTTCTGTCGGGCAGACTGCACACTCCTCTTTTAAAAATTCGTATCCTACATTTTTGTTCATTGGAATTTTAAACCGTTTATATCGTTAGAAATCTAACTTAAATTCCTTTCTAACCATATATGCCTTGTATTTTTACCCTTTATAAATTAATACAGAATTCAGTTTATAGACACGTCCAGTTCTGCCTCCGAGCAGATTATGTTATCCTTAAAGAAACATTTTTATAAAATGTTCTACAATTCAGAATTTGATCTCGTTTGCTTTAAACAAAAGTATACTGAATAAGCTTTCTATCCATGTAAATTTCAGATTTTTAGTATTCTCATGTGAATTCTCAAAGTGGCTATTCAAACTGTCTTATATATTGCTACTTTGTTTTCTGGACCTCCTCTTACTCAAAAATTCATATCTTTTAATTTACAGTTCCAAATTGATCACATTTTGTTGCAAACGAAACAGATGCATACACGGTTTTGTTCATATAAGTTTCACTCTCTAATTTGATCTATGGAAATTTTGGTGATTTATTGAACTTACTGCCACTGTAATAATTCTAGACAGATTTATCTAAAATTCAAACTTAAACTTCCTAAATCATTCAAATGAATCAAATGATACATGAACCTCTAATCCTTACAATAGATACATGGATTTAGGGTGTAAAAGTTTACTTACCCGACTCCGAACTTATTGAAATGGAAGCTCGAACACCAAAGTTTGATCAAACATAGTCATGGATTAAAAACTAATGACTAAATTGATAGGATGTGAACTTAAAATATTTTAAAGCTCAAAGGATCCTTTCATCGAGTTAGGAGAGAGGTTGAAGAAAACATGATGGTATTCCCTTGTCTTGCCGTGACGAATCATCCAAATTTATTCTTTTAGAATGAATTATTTCACATAATTTATTAATTAAAAGGAATGGTTAAATTGTGAAGTTTTGACGCTTAGGTGCATGATTCACCACTGGGTAAGGTACCCGACCCATGATTTTTTTGGGTAGTCAGGCCAAGTCTGAGACAAAAAAAATTTTGTAATCGGGAACCGGATGTAGCGACCTTTTAAAATTTCTCAAGTCACTAAAAAGGTTCGTAATTCGTTTTTTTTTTCTTTTGGAAAATATTTGAAAATGTGGGGAAGTTTTTTAAAAATCATATTTTGGAAAATAAAAAGACCTGGAGTCGCCACCGGCCACTAAGGTAGGTCGGACACCATAAAACCAGCGATTCGTTAAAAGAGCGGGTTCAGGAGTTGGTTACGCGTGGGGAAGGATTAGCACCCCCATTGCGCCCGGAAATCAGTACCAAAATCTATGTTGCTTTTAATTGATGGAAATTGTCGAAATTTAAATTGAATTTAATTAAATTGTTCGCAATTGAACTTAGACTTTAATTAGACGGGCTTGGTCAAATTGGTGAATTCGAATCAATTAAACATTTAATTAATAAGGGTGACAAAACTTCGGACTAAAGATTAGACCGACATCGAATAAGCTTGACTGCCGTGTTAATTTATGGTTCGAACTCCGTTCATCACCTTTATGCATGATGCAAATAGTTAAACATGATGAAATGACTTGTCAAAATTTTAATTCGTTTTAAATTTCCTTTAGACGATAAGGACTAATTTGAATATTTGGTCAACATCCAATGAGCCAGGACTATTACGACACAAATATCGGAATTAATAAATATCTCTGTTTTATAATTTAAATTGATTAATTACATGCAATGTCCAATTTAAATAAAAAGTCACATGGATGACAGTTAAAATGCATGACATAGAAATGCACAAAATTAAAACCTAAGGCCCACTAAAGCTCTAACCTAAAAAGGCCCAAATTATTGAACATTCAGTTAGTGATCTAATTATAAACTAGGTTAAACTAATTATTAACCCAAAATTAATTTAATCCTAAAACTAAAAACCTGTCATTTTATTTGGTTATCTTAAACCATAATAATTAATTAGAATAATTTAGACTAGAATCCCAATAAGCCAAGAAAACTACCTAAAATTAATCGAATTAATTCATCATGATTTTAAATTAAGTGATCTAATGAAATTCCAATTTTATCCCTAAAATAATTAAGAGTTATTCAACCAATTTAATACATTTAACATTTACCCCAATGAGCCAAGGGCGGATTTAAATTAACTAAATTGATTCGAATCTAAAGTCTAACTAAGGCTCTAAACCTAACCTAAATTTAATTTAATTAATTTAAAGCCTATGCCCCAATAAAATGAGCGCATAGTTTAAATTAATTAAGTTAAATTTTAAAATCTAAATCTAATCCTAAAAGGACCTAAACTAATTTACAAAGCCTACCTTATAACAAAAGATAATTAAACAACAAAATGATATACAAATAAAAAGGATAGATAAAAGCATCAATAGCATGAATAAATAGCATTAAATAAACATGAACAAGATGAATAAATTAAACAAATATCCTACACTTACAAAGTCATGGTCAACATATCATATTAAGGTTTTATACATATAAAACATTCGAACAATATATATATATATATAAACAGTAATAATATTCGTACACTACATGCATAGATAAAAAAGGCAGGGGTTAACAAGGAAAAAAGGACTGGATTTGGGACCTAATTGAAAATAAAAGGGAATCTAGGGACCGATTAAGGCACCAGACTGCTGGTTTGAGGATTAAAACGAAAAAAAACAAAACTATGAAGACCCAAAATAAAAGATTCACAAGGGAACAAGGACTAAATCGGTCATTAATCCTTTTGAAAATAATTAAAATCAAAATCCAGGACCTAAATAATTGCGGGTTAAAATTAGAATGATCCATAATGTAATAAAACCATTTAAAAGTAGTATTCGGTTTGATTTTAGATGAAATCAAAGGATATAAAAACTTACAGGGATCAAAGTTGTAATTTAAAAAGGGGAAACCCTAAAAAAGAATTCAGAAATACGGTAAGGATTTAAAACGGAAATAACCCAAACATTTTATTTTTAAACACTATAAGAGTCAATTTTTGCCTTAAACGTCAATATTTTGGCCATTTCCCCAGAGACCTTCATTTTTTTGAAAAACAGAGATTTTAAACTCTCTCAACCTCTCCAAACATCGAACCCGGCCACCATCAAAACCCAGAAAACGGCCTCCGACCACCGCTTACCAGTGGTCGGAAACCTAACCAGCACCTAAAAAACCTCACCTTTTTACTCTGAACACCAAAACCTAAGCCGGATCAGAGAGATCTAAACCCTACTCTCCTAGATCTAACAAAACCCCCTAGATCTGGGTTTTTGAAATGAAGGGTTGGAACTTCAACACTGGTTCACCCTTTCTGGCCGTAAGCCTTGGGCTTGTTACCAGAGATGAAGTCAAAGAGACACTCCAAAGAAGGTATCGGGTCACCGATTTAAGCCTAGAGACGAAGGGTTAACCACCAACCGACCAACACGGGCAACAGACTGACACTCAAAACTTTAAGGTAAAAATGAAAACCTTTCTTAGATCTAGGCTACTTCTTGCTATGTGGGATGCATGCATGCTACAAGAGAGGGAATACCTCTTGAAGGTTTTGACTTTCGTATTGATTTTCAACTTGAAGATTACAATGTTTGGGGTTTTAGTTTTTTTTATAACTGAGACGATTGTTACATGAAAAGGAAATAAAATGCTAGCTTTGTATCTTCTGAAATCCGCCAAATACTCGAGTTTTTTGCTTCTGTTTTCTTTGATATCTTCGTGATTCTTTTGCTAATGTTCGATCTTGTTTTGGTTGCATGTTGACGTGGCCATTCGATGAGGAGGAGGAGACCAGTGCAATCCTTGGCTTCGGCAGTCGAGGCGTCAGAGGCAGCGCAAGCGGTGCGCGTGGGAATCTGAAGCATCAATACGTGTGATACACGCGCGCGTGGTAGAGCTCTATCCTAGGGCTTTCTTCAGTGATAATTCAGACCGTCAGATCTTGCTAGATCTGACGGTTGATGTGTGGTTGCGCAATACAAATAATTAGGGTTAGGATATGGGTTTGATGTAATCGGGCTTAGGATTATTTGGGCCTTTTCGGGCTAATTGTATTATATGTATTTTTGGGCTCTTTTATGTAATGAACTGTTATAAAAATATTAATATTTATTTTATTTAATTTGGGCTTTATTATTTAATATGTTTTTGTTTTAATAATATAATAAGTAATAATAATAGAATAATATAATAGAATAATAATTAATATAATATACTAATGCTAATCGAATAAAAATACTAATAAATCTAATAATATTTTTGTGTTGTTTTTTTGTTTTCTCTTTTTTTCTTTTTGAATCATAACATAAAAAACACAATAACTTAATTAAATATAAAATAGATAACACTGATTAGTAATAATAATATTTTAACTAATAATTATAATATAAAGTAAAAATAACTAAGGCCTATTATTCAAATATTTACAAAAAAAATAAAAACCCCGGATAAAATTAGTGATTACAGTTGTCCCTCTTTGCTTATCCTTGTGAAAATAGAATAAAGCAAAGACTATAAGCACTAATTTTATCAGACTTTCCTATCTGGAGATTCCGAGCTACAAGTCATTCTTAAGTAGCGTCCTTCTTCTTCCAGACATTCAAGAGCTCCAAATTCTTCCCATGTCAGGCCTAAAGAAGAGAAGCCCCTAAAGTGATGTCTCGATCCTCAACCGTCTTGTACCAAATGACGTCTCGCTTTGAGTCTTCTAGCATGCCCTCGATCTTCATCGCCTTGGACTGGGGTGATCTCTCGCCTTAAGGATACCTCCCACTGATGTCCCGATTGCTGGTTATCTTGACACCAAATGATATCCCACTTTGAGTCTTCTGAAATGCCCTCGATCTTTCTCGTCTTGGCATGGAGTGGTATCTCGCCTTGAGGATCCCTCCTATTGATGTCCTGATTACTGGTCGTCTTGACACCAATGATTTCCTGCTTTGAGTCTTCACGCCTTCGATCTTCCTCGTCTTGGCATAGGGTAGTCTCTCGTCTTGAGGACCCTAGAAACAGATGCCTCGCTTTCTAGTTGTCTTGACATCAGACATCTCGCTTTGTGTCTTCATGCCTTCGATCTTCATCGTCTTGGTATGTTTGTAGCTCTTAGATAGCTGAGAGTTCTTTACTCACTGTTGAAATCTAATTTTTCTTTTCTGTTATTTTTCAAATACCTGAAAGAAACAGACACCATGATTTGATGATGCTAGTTAGCACGCTCCTACCTTAATGATGCCTAACTATTCATGATGCATGGGTGGAATCATTTTTTAAAATCTTGGGGAAAACCCTTACTTTCTGGTTGGTCACCCTTAGCTCCTATGGGCCCTTTGTCTTCGTGGAATCTTCATCCTTTGTCTTTTCTTGAAAGAGTGTGGCTAATTTGCATTTGTCGAAACAAAATCCGCCGCTTCCTTGAGGTCTAATTCTAGATCATTGTTCCTACTCCTCTTGTAAATGTTGTCTCTTCTATGACGGAGTCTCTTTTTATCTCCACATAGGGGTGAACACTGTGCCCCCAAGTCTCAAAACCTTTCCACTTCTATAAGGTCCGATCTTTACCTTCCCGAACCACACAAGGTATTATCTTTATCTCTACTGGATCTCTCCCCTATTTCCTCTTGAAAGGATTGTTGCCTTGCCCCGGTCAGAATCGAATTTATCATTTGCTGAAGTCCAGATTCATCCCCCTCACTTAACTGTCATCTCTTCTATGACTCTTTATGACGAACCTCATTTTACCTCGGCCTAGGGATGAACACATGCCCCACAAGATTTCAAGCTTTCTATACTTCGACAGGGTCCAATTTCCAATTTTCTAAACCAAGTAAAGTATTTCTTCTTTCTTTACTGAATCTTCAATTCTTGTTTCAATCTTAAGGGACATTGTTACCTTACTGGCCATACAAGATCTATCATTTTCCATCTTGTGACATCGTCCTCACTCAACTTGGGCTCAACTGTCACCTCTTCTACGACTCTTCATAATGAGCCTCCTTCTATCTCGACGTTGGAGTGAACACCATGCCCCCAAGTCCCAAATTTTCCTTCTTTTCGATATGATCCCAAATCTTCTATTCTGAGCCATAAAAAATGTTACGGTAGAAAGTTATTTCAAATATCTGAACTATCTGGTATATTGAATCTTGGGATTATTTATCCCAACCACTGATAAGTTATTCCTTCATTCTAGGCCAACCATGTAGATCTTTGACCTAACACTCTGCCACGAGGCCATGCATGGAGCCTTTCTTCTCATTCTTTACCTTAGTAGTACCTCAAAAATTTGCATCTCAAATGGCTTCATTTCCGCAGTCAGGCTTGGTTCAAACATGGCGGCCAAAGTTGCTAGGGCGTCAACCATCTTATTATCATCTCTTGGTAGATAAGCAAAGCTGATTTCCCTCAAAATTTCTAATCAATTCCTGGACCAAATTATAGTATTTGACAAGCTTCTGATCCATTCTTTTCGAAGTTGGTAGATCCCCAAAGATGAATCCCCAAAAACCTGAAACACCTTAATCTTCCTTTCTATGGCCGCCCGGAGTCTTATGACACAGGTCTCATACTTCGTTATGTTGTTGTGCGAAAGAACTCTATCCTACTGGCAAAGGGGTAATAAACTTCCTTGGGAGCAATTAATACTGCCTCTATCCCACGGCCTAGGACATTGGATGCCCCATCAAAATAGAGTTTCCAGGATTCATTGGTGGGCCTCTCCTCAACTAGAAAAACACCGATCAAATCTTCATCCGGAAGACTAAAATCAAGAGGCTCAAAGTCATATAAAGTGTGGCTTGCCAAAAGATCTGCCACCCTTCCACTTACTGCTTTCTGGCTTACGTAGACAATATCAAACTCAAATAGTGACATTTGCCAACGGGCCATTCTTCCGGTCAGTACTGGTGCCTCCATTAGAAATTTCAGTGGGTCCATCAGGGAAATCAAGCAGGTAGTATGATAGAACATGTACTGCCTGAGTCGCTTAGTAGCCCATATTAGGGCGCAATACAGCTTTTGAGTCAATGGAAATCATGACTCATATTCGGTGAACTTCTTGTTCAAGTAATAAATAGCCTTTCCTTTCTTGTCTGTCTCATTATGCTGTCACATCCTTTTGGATTATCAAATACCGTTAAGTACAAAATTAACGGCCTACCCGGTACTGGTGCTACTAAGATTGAAGGATTGGTCAAGTACTTCTTAACCTTCTCTAAGGCCCCCTTGGCAATCTTTATCCTCTTCTCTCGGGTCATTCTTTTGGAGTAATCTGGAGACAGGATCATGCTTGTTGGTCAATTGGGATATGAACCGAAAAATGTAATTGAGCCTTCCCAAGAATCCTCAGACCTATTTTTGAGTTTGAGGTGGCGGGAGATCTTGCATTGCTTTTACTTTGTCGAGGCCGATCTTGATCCCCTTTCAGCTAGTCACAAAACCTAAAAGCTTCCCAGAAGTAACTGCAAAGGTGCATTTGGTTGGGTTAGGCTTCAACCGGTACTTCATAAGCCTTTGGAACAACTTCCACAAATTCCCAATATGTTTTTCTTCGGTTCAGGGCTTGGCTATTATTTTTTCTCTGATCTAGCGGGATGATCTTTCTTCCATCTCAATGTTGGGCGGTAAGCATGCCCCCAAAACCTCCCAGCTTTCATTCCTTTAGTAAGACTCAATCATCACTTTGCAGATACAACCAAGTTTTGTCGTTGAACTGTGCAACGCACTGAATCTGGCTTTTATTCTCTTCGGAATTACTGGGGTTTTGTATTAGGTCGACCATGTACATTTTTTTACCTAAAACTATTCCTTATAAACCATGCAGAAGAACAATTTTCTTCTTTCTAGATCTTGGTAACAACTTATCTCGTCTTCAGGTTCGGCCGTTAACTTTTGCCTTTGATCCAACGGAATGATCTTTCTTCTACGGCAGGCCCAAAACATGCTCTCTAGGTCTCAAACTTTTCATTTCTTCAATAAAATTCAATCTTCATTCTTCTGAATTAGCTAAGGCATTGTGACAATCCCCTCACTTTGAGTCTTTACTACTGTCTTATTTAGAATCACAGACAAGTTCTGTATTAGGCTGATCATGTGCATCCTTAACCACGCATTCTAAACTCTATATAACAACATAAAGAAACCTTACTCCCTTTTCTTTGCTCTCTTCTCTATCTCTTCTCTTCCTTTCTTTCTCCTATCTCTTTCTTTCCTTTTTTCTCTCTATCTTTTCCTCTCTCTTTCTTTCTTTCTCTCTCTTTTCTCCTATTTCTTCTCTTTTTTCTCTATCTATTTATATGTCAGTCTGCTAGCTATCATTTCAACAAATGATGTTTTTTGTATTAATATACGAAATCAAAATCAACGAAAAAAGAATAGAATGCCCCGGATATCAAATGCAACAGCGACTTAGATTCAATACCCCAGTGATCAATGGTTTGCCTTTGAATGTTGTGGCGATAGTAGTGAAATTTTGGCCAGATTGCTTGGTTTATCCTCATGATTATGGTATTTGCTTGATCTGTTCGAAAACTACTCCTTCTAGTCCTCATTACTTTTCTCCAAAATACATTCATTGTTTCTGAATTTGTTTAACACATTGAGTGTAAAAAATCAATTTAAATTTAGTACATGTATATACTTTCAATTACAATTAATACCGTGTCAGTGCCTTCAAAGAGTCATCTCTGACGCATAGGTATTGAACAGGTAAAGCCTAGCTCCTTATTAGATTTGTTCTCCCCCCACAGCTCTATCAGGATGCTTCGTGGCTTATTGGATCGTTCATTGATTTAAGAGATTTATCTCTGATATTGGGGCATTGAACAGATGGAATCTAGTTCCTTATTAGATTTTTTCTCCTCCCCAACTCCGTTAATTGTTCATTTCTTAACAGAATTTCTTCTTGCTTCTTTCTTTTTCTTTTTATTTTAAAGAATTCCCACATTCCAACTGTTCTATTAGTCTTTTTTAGGAGATTTTCTTATCATCGAACATTATCGAAGGAGTAGTAATCTTACGTCTCGCACTTTACCGACCAGAGCGGGCTGAGCAGGAAATCATACTTCATTGTGATCACAACATTCAATTGATCCTTCATTATAATCAATGTCGCATCATGCATATGATATCCGAGACTCTACGGGGGTAAGAAAGAATATACATATATTTACTTTTAAAAAAAGCATTCATTCATTAAAACAGAAAAAGTAAACATAACATATTCCCTTACAAAAGATCATTGCTACCTTCGGGCAAAGAGTAGCAAAGTTGATTACGCACATAACTTTAAACACGCAAGACAAAAGCGAAAAAAAAGAAGGTCACACCTAAAAGCATGGATAGGATGCATTAGAAATCCTTGATCATTGCAACACCGATCAATCAGCCTGACCTCTCAAGCTCCTCAAAGAATTCAATTTCTTTGTTGTCAATCATTCCTTGAACCAAATGTTTGAATTCTAGAGATGGTACTCACAGAATTCGCCGTGTCCCTCTCGTGCATTCTCTGTACCATGCTTGATCAAACCTGCCATAGAGAGCTGTTTGGAAACCTGGCTTAAAGGGTCCTAATTTTTAACACATCTGTTTTCACCCTTTTTGCAACAACCTCTTTAGGAGCACACACGTATTGACCTATCTCTTCTCCGGGACCTCTAGTCTCCTTCATTCGAGCCTTGCGCACTCGAGGACATAGCCTGGGGTGAGGTGACCATCGGCCCCTTAAGGGCTTTGTAGGTGTCCGTGTTGTTAACCTCATGATTCAAATCCTTCTGAGCTGGTTCTTGGTCCTTTGGTATAGACAAGATTTTTAAGAGAGAATTTCCAATCTTATCTAACGCCAATTTGATAGGACATTCAGAAATGTTGCAGGCTATCTCATATTGATAGATAATGGCTTGATCTTCATCAGAAAAAATCTCTTTTGCTGTAAAGTCACAATCCCAACTCTCGCTTGTTTCTTTGACCTCCATTGGCATCAAGGAGTCTTATGCCAAACTCTTTTCTTTGACCACCGCACCCATCAATTCATCAATTTGCCCCTTAGTTTCCTCTTGAAGCTTCTTTATATGTTTTATCGTCTCTCTTTGCTTCCAAACTAGATGTTCTTGAAGCTGTTCGAGCTTATCAACCCTAGCCACTAGGGTATTCATGCTTTCGAAGCTGTACTGGCTGGAAGTCCTTCCTTCATTCTCTCTATTTCCAGAGGCGAATGATGCCCTTATACTGGATTCCATTTTAGCAAAACTGTCCTCCATTTACTTTCTTTTGATGTCGAATCTTTGGCCACTAGAACGGGATCCCCAACAATTAAATTTTATTGTTTTGGATTAATGCATGATATGCAACATAAGTGATTAAGAAAACACTTAAAGGTCATGAATGAAATGCAAACACGAAGAACCAAAATTCTTTCATGAGAATTCTTAATCAATTTCAACTTAGCAATTTTGCAAACAAATGTGACACAATGTAAACATGCATGAATGCAAAAAGAAACACTGATTTGGAAAATATCCTCGTTAATGACTGTCATCGATGGAAACATTGTTCCATTGCATTAATTCAAAGAACACCGCTACGCATACGGTTCTAGGCTAGCGCCTAAGTCGATAATCTCTCCCAAGATCCGAACCATCATTTCTCCTTCATTGGATTCGTCATCCACACATTCTTGGAGCTTGGTAGCATTTTCTGCTAGGACTGCACCTTTCGGTCGACTTCTTACATCTAGGTCATGAAGCGTGCCAGATCTTGCTCTTGCCACCAAATGGTGTAAGCGACAAACTGAAGCTACTCCCTTGTAGGTATTTGGTGCACTTGAATTTCCCCATAAAGCTTGCCATTTGGTCTTTAAGTTGTTGGGCCTCGGTCTCTATATTCTCGATCGTCGGTGTCAAACCGATGTTGCCAATTGTAAAACAAATGTAAATTGGGTTGTAAAATCTCACCAAGGCTTGGAGTAGTGACTGATCGACTGGGACATCTAACAAATATGTTATGTCGTCGTACTTGTTTTTGAAAATGCCTCTAGCTTCATAGTCCCAACTGTGCCACACTGATTTCAACCCTGACACATCATAGTATTCGGTACTCATAAAGATTTCGGTTGATATCACTAATTTGTATCTGATAGAAATATTGTCTCCATCATGAAGCTGCTCGCCTTCGGGCCATACTTGTACCTCGGAGTTCTTTTCATCAGTGCTACGAACTAAGTTTCCCATCGATCAAGTCTTTAAGTTCAGACTATTTCTGAATCAGTGTTTTCTTCATGATATGACAATATATGCAAAACAAAGTATAACAGGGAAAAGAGTAAAAACAAATGAAATACGTTAGTAGCAAAATAAACAAATTCAAAAATGCAAGATAAATACAGGTTAAGGAGCAACATGCAAGAAGATACGGAAAAGAAAACCCTATCCACATGAATTCTAAAATACTATGGTTGTCCGTATGGCTCTAATCGGGGTGGGCTCATAGGTTCTCACACATGAGTTTGGTTCTAGAAATGGTACTCGAACCTATCTTATCGCCTACTAAGACAACAAGAACCCCAATTCTGGCCCAATATAGGCTTGCAAATTGGATTCGATTCGAAGGAATGCACGACCTAGTGACTTGGAGGGCTGCTCACTTGTCAAAAGGCGTGGACTCCGAAAGTGAATTACCGACCCGTGGAGGACTACTCACTTGGGTATGTGGCATTTCACTCCCACTTAAGGGACAAAGCTCGGGTATAGAGCTCGATGATCATGATGCAACACATGTCGGTGATTCCTTAGAAATTAAATGAGAAATTAATTCAAAATCACCAATTATCAAAGCCCGTCGAATTAGTATCGTATTTTCAAGAACGAACAAATTAACTGAAGTCAATTTAAATTTCAAAACTTCCATCATTAAAAGCAGCATTGATTTTCTTGGCTTAACTCTTTTTTTTTGAAAGACAAAAATTTTACCCAGCAGAGTCGCCAGCTGTAGCGACCTTTTAAAATTTCTCAAGTCACTAAAAAGGTTCGTAATTCGATTTTCTTTCACCTTTTGGAAAATATTTGAAAATGTGGGGAAATCTTTTAAAAATCAATTTTGGAAAATAAAAGAACTTGGAGTCGCCACCGGCCACTAAGGTAGGTCGGACACCATAAAACCAGAGATTCGTTAAAAGAGCGGGTTTGGGAGTTGGTTATGCGTGGGGAAGGATTAGCACCCCCATCGCGCCCGAAAATCGGTACCAAAATCTATGTTGCTTTTAATTGATGGAAATTGTCGAAATTTAAATTGAATTTAATTAAATTCGCAATTGAATTTAGACTTTAATTAGATGGGCTTGGTCAAATTGGTGAATTTGAATCAATTAAACATTTAATTAATAAGGGTGACGAAACTTCGGACCATAGATTAAACCGACATCGAGTAAGCCTGACTGCCGTGTTAATTTACGGTTCGAACTCCGTTCATCACCTTTATGCATGATGCAAACAGTTAAACATGATGAAATGACTTGTCAAAATTTTAATTCGTTTTAAATTTCCTTTAGACGGTAAGAATTAATTCAAATATTTGGTCAACATCCAATGAGCCAGGACTATTACGACACAAATATCGGAATTAATAAATATCTATGTTTTATAATTTAAATTGATTAATTACATGCAATGTCCAATTTAAATAAAAAGTCACATGGATGACAGTTAAAATGCATGACATAGAAAGGCACAAAATTAAAACCTAAGGCCCACTAAAGCCTAACCAAAAAAGGCCCAAATTATTGAACATTCAGTTAGTGATCTAATTATAAACTAGGTTAAACTAATTATTAACCCAAAATTAATTTAATCCTAAAAACTAAAAACCTATCATTTTATTTGGTTATCTTGAACCATAATAATTAATTAGATTAATTTAGACTAGAATCCCAATAAGCCAAGGAAACTATCTAGAATTAATCGAATTAATTCATCATGATTTTAAATTACGTGATCTAATCAAATTCCAATTTTATCCCTAAAATAATTAAGAGTTATTCAACCAATTTAATACATTTAACATTTACCCCAATGAGCCAAGGGAGAATTTAAATGAACTAAATTGATTCGAATCTAAAGTCAAACTAAGGCTCTAAACCTAACCTAAATTTAATTGAATTAATTTAAAGTCTATGCCCCAATAAAACGAGCGCATAGTTTAAATTAATTAAGTTAAAATTTAAAATCTAAATCTAATCCTAAAAAGGCCTAAACTAATTTACAAAGCCTACCTTATAACAAAGGATAATTAAACAACAAAATGGTATACAAATAAAAAGGATAGATAAATGCATCAATAGCATGAATAAATAGCATTAAATAAACATGAACAAGATGAATAATATTCGTACACTACATGCATAGATAAAAAAGGCAGGGGTTTAACAAGGAAAAAGGACTGGATTTGAGACCTAATTGAAAATAAAAGGGAATCTAGGGACCGATTAAGGCACCAGACTGCTGGTTTGAGGATTAAAACGAAAAAAACAAAACAAAACTGTGAAGACCCAAAATAAAAGATTCACAAGGGAACAGGAACTAAATGGTTCATTAACCCTTTTGAAAATAATTAAAATCGAAATCCAGGACATAAATAAATGCGGGTTAAAATAAGAAGGATTCATAATGTAATAAAACCATTTAAAAGTAGGATTCGGTTTTATTTTAGATGAACTCAAAGGATTTAAAAACTTTCGGGGATCAAAGCTGTAATTTAAAAAGGGGAAATCCTAAAAAAGAATTCAAAAATGTGGTAAGGATTTAAAACGGAAATAACTCAAAACTTTTATTTTAAAACACTATAAGAGTCAATTTTTGCCTTAAACGTCAATATTTTGGCCATTTACCAGAGACCTTCATTTTTTTGAAAATCAGAGAGTTTTAAACTCTCTCAACCTCTCCAGACATCGAAAACCTAACCGGCACCTAAAAAACCTTACCTTTTCACTTCGAACACCAAAACCTAAGCCGGATCAAAGAGATCTAAACCCTACTCTCCTAGATCCAACAAAACCCCCTAGATCTAGGTTTTTGAAATGAAGGGTTGGAACTTCAACTCTGGTTCACCCTTTGTGGCCGTAAGCCTTGGGCTTGTTACCAGAGATGAGTCAAAGAGACACTCTAAAGAAGGTACCGGGTCACCGATCTAAGCCTGGAGGCGAAGGGTGAACCACCAACCGACCAACACGGGCAACAGACCGACACTCAAAACATTAAGGTAAAAACAAAATCCTTTCTTAGATCTAGGCTACTTTTTGCTATGTGGGATGCATGCATGCTACAAGAGAGGGAATACCTCTTGAAGGTTCTGTCTTTCGTATTGATTTTCAACTTGAAGATTACAATGTTTGGGGTTTCAGTTTTTTTATAACCGAGACGATTGTTACATGAAAAGGAAATAAAATGCTAGCTTGGTATCTTTTGAAATCCGCCGAATGCTCTGAGTTTTTTGCTTGATTTTTACTTATTTTGGCTTCTGTTTTCTTTAATCTCTTTGTGATTCTTTTGCTAATGTTCGATATTGTTTTGGTTGCATGTTGACGTGGCCGTTCGATGAGGAGGAGGGGACCAGTGCAATCCTCGGCTTCAGCAGCCGAGGCGTCAGAGGCAGCCCAAGCGATGTTCGTGGGAATCTGGAGCATTAATACGTGTGATACACGCGCGCGTGGTAGAGCAGAATGGTCACGCTTGGGCACGTGGCAAGTCTGGAACCTTCCATCTTCAGATCCGGGCCGTTGGTTGAACTTGTAGATCCAACGGCTGATAGAGATGCAGCGCTAGGGCTATATGAGCTCCATCCTAGGGCTTCGTTCAGTGATAATCCGGACCGTCAGATCTGGCATGTGTGGCTGCGCAATACAAATAATTAGGGTTAGGATATGGGTTTGATGTAATCGGGCTTAGGATTATTTGGGCCTTTTTCGGGCTAATTGTATTATATGTATTTTTTGGGCTCTTTTATGTAATGGACTGTTATAAAAACATTAATATTTATTTTATTTAATTTAATTTGGGCTTTATAATTTAATATGTTTTTGTTTTGTTTTGTTTTAATAATATAATAAGTAATAATAATATAATAATAATTAATATAATATACTAATGCAAATCGAATAAAAATACTAATAAATCTAATAATATTTTTGTGTTGATTTTTTGTTTTCTCTTTTTTTTGAATCATAACATAAAAAAGCACAATAACTTCATTAAATATAAAATAGACAGCATTGATTAGTGATTACACCGGACCCTACTTGATAATTTTAATATATTTTTTTTGAATCTAAATTATATTTTTATTTTAGGTTCTTTGTTATGTCTACTATAAAATTAAATTTCTAAATTTTTTACATGATTGTATTATGTATTTTTAAGTTTTAAAATTTTCAAAAATATTTGTATTGATTCATTAATATAAGATTTGAAGGGAAATTCATGGTTGAGATTAATATCTTTAATTTTTTTATTAAAAACTTTATTTTATAAAAAATAAATTAAATTAAGGAATCAAAATCAAACGATTTGACTAATACATTCACTATGCAAAAGTTGATTAAAATCAATTCTGGAGGCATGGAAATCGACGAGGTCGAGCAAACACTCTTTGCAGAGAATCTGCCACTTGGTTGCATCTTCGACTAACATGACGAACTTTAATTTCCCATTCAAATTGCATTAGTTGCAAAATATAAGAGATGACCTCCGAACCTTTCTTGCATACTATTACTCGTCTCAAATTATCATTATAATTTTTATGTAATTTTATGTAATTTTTTAAAAATATATATTTAAAAAATAAAAAATATATATGAATCGGGTACTCGGTACTCGATTTTGCAGGTACCCTAGATTTACGAATACTCGGTAGTCACGGGCCGACAAATATACTACCTGAGGAACCGAGTACCTGAATTTGAACACATGTGGTTCGGGTCAGGGTTGGGTCATTTCAGTTTGGGTTGCTTTCGGTTAAGGTTCGATTTGGGTCGGGACGAGTTTGATTCGGATTTATTTTAGGTCTTTTGGCATTTTGGGTCGGGTATCGGGTCGAATCGATATCGAGTCGGTCGAATTTTAGGTCGGATAAATATCACATCGGTTGATTTTTTCATGTCGATTCAATACCAGATCAATTGATTTTTTGGGTCAGGTCAATATCGGATCGTTCGGTTTTAGTTCAGAACAATATCATATAGGTCGGTTTTTTATTCTAGTAAATCTTTGGATCTTCATGTCAATTAGAGTTGAGTTTGATATGTATCCAATCGAGTATATGTAAAATTATTGATATATTCTTATAAAAAATATATTTTTATTTGTCAATCTTATAATTTAGGCTCAATTTTAACTCTTGACCATTCCATGTTTCGAATTCAACCATCATTAAGGGATGACAATTTGACACAAACCGGACCTACAAGGCTTATAAAAGTTTATAACTTGAATTTCACATTGTAGTCATTATCGAATTTCAACTAATTGTTTTCTATTTTTTTAAAATAAAGTTTTGCATAATTTTTAAGATGATAAAATTTGATTTTACGGAATTAGAATTAGACTATATAGAAATTATTTAATAAAAATAATGTTATCATTTTTATTTATTTATTAAACTCAATTTAGGTATGTTTTACTTGTTTGACATTTAATTGGATATTTGAATTTTTTATTTAGATATTTAATTAATATCATAAATTAAATAAAAGACCAAATTAAATAAACAATTAAGAAATAATATATATATATATATATATATATATATAAATTGACGTGAAAGAGAATGAATAACTTTATTTTATAATATTTTATATCAAATATTTTTTAATTAAAAAATTATCGAATCAGATATGAAGATGATCTTTTAACGGATAAATGATGATACTAAACCATTAAAATTTTACCTAAGGTTGTTTTTAATCAGTAATATAATACAGAAGGAGAATAAAACATACATATTTACTATTTATTATATTACTAACAAATAATAATAATAATAATAATAATAAATTATTCGTTCGTTTTGACTCTATTATTGGGTCAAAATAAGGTTGATGTTCGTGTCATATTTAAGCAAATTAAATTCGGGTTACTTTCGGTTCGGGTTATTTTTTAGTTCAACTAAAATTCAGGTCGATTTTAGTTCGGTTTGATTTTTTGAGTTCAGATCAAATTTAAACCATCATGCTTAGATCTATATCTGGTCTCCGGTCGGATAAATTGATTTGGCTCTCGGATCTTGGATCAAGTTTGGCATCGTAAACCCTTTTGTTTGCTACTCTTCTTAATTGCACATTATAATAAAGCTATAAAATTTGCACTTGTTTCAAGTGTTTTTCTGGTTTACCAAAAAAATTATCAAGAATTGGAAAGAAAGATGTTCGAAATTGATTTTACACACATTTTCAAGGTAGGAAGACAACAACGAACTCTTTATTTTCACACACCGGGGGATGAGATTGATTCCTCCTAAAGGTCTTCATTTCTATTGAGTTCACCACCACTCAATCACGCACATTACAACATTAGATATTTATGAAGCCATAAGGTTGATGAAAGCTATTCATGAGAAAGTTGTTGCAGTTTCTTCACTACATCTCCAACACAAGTTTACAATGGCAGCAGCAGATGAAGTCAGCCATATACTGGGAAAAGAGAAATGAATCAAATTACTCAATTTAGTCAACTACTCTATTGAGAACTCAAATACAGCGTATTGCTATTGTATATATGTTAACATTACAGTTAATAATGAATGTCTGGTATAAGGTTTATGAATACATATTAGATTGTATTTTTTTGGTTTTTTCTTGTGAATTTTACCCGGAGATCCACCATTTCAAACAATGGACTTTAATCTGAATTACCAACATGGTTATGTTTTACTTACAATCTGCATCTGTTTTAATACAATGCTCCTCATTTGCACTTGCAGCAGTACAGTCAAGAAGCTCATATTTAGGGAGTTCTGAGGAAACCGCTTGTTGTCTTTATGTTGTTGGATCTGGTCTGCAATATTATACTCATCTTCAGTGTAAGGAGCATTATTCATCTTCTTCGTATGCAATTTTTTAGACTCTTTGTAAATAAAGGAACTTCCAAGGTGGACTTTTCCATGTTGATTTTCTGGAAGATGTATTAACTATACACAATTTTGGCAAGTATTCCCATCTGACAGAGACTTCCTACATAACCCTTACCACTTGAAAAAAATATTATGTTATCAACTTCTAGACTCTAGGACTCAAATTTTCTGATCCTGACACTCTTGTTAATCAATGGACTTTTCTAGACCAAACAATATTTGGATTTCTAGAAAAGTGAGATATCACATTTTGAGGTTCTTAACTCCTTATTCTTTAATAGCAAATGTCATCTTTGCTGCCCACTTTTCTCTCTTATTTTGCACTATCGAGGAGCTTCCTCTCGGATGGCTCCGACGTCAGCGAAAGCCGGTAACTCTCTATCATTCATTTTCCTATAGTCCTCTTGTCTTAAAGAGGCATTTTTCTATCATTTCCCAGTCATCGCTCTTGCTTAGGGTTCCGATTAATAGTTCATTGGTGGCCACTCCTCCCGACATCTCACAGTCCTTCCCCGGTGTTACGGTGGTTCAAAAGATATAAAAAAATTCTCCTTTAGTTTGGGTTTCTGAGAGTCTAGGTGCATCGCTAGAGTACCCCCATCAAGTCCATCGTCGATCTGTTGTTCATGATGCTTCTACATGCCTTTTGGCCGTCTCTTAAGCCCTCTTCCCCACGATGTTTCTTACCTGATGTAAGCCCCTAAGCCCTATTTTGATTAATGTTGCTTTTGAAGTTAGGTTTTGTTTGTGTTTTTTCTTCCCGACGGTGATCGTGGATGGAGAAAGAAGGTTGCTCTGATGGTATTGTCATTTATCATGACCTAAGTTTTCTCTTGATGGTTGTTGTCCTAATGTTGTTCGAAGGCTCTATATATCCTTTCAACAAGCTTTGTTGTCTCGCCCTGTGGTTGTTTTTGTGGCATCTGTTGGTGGTCTCTTGATGACGTGAATTGTAAACTTAAGGGTTCATAAAGTCATCTTCGACTAAGAAACTCTTTCGAATTAGACCTCAATGCCCCTAGAGTTACTTATGTCAATCGTTTGGCCTGTGACAGCTCTCTGTTTCTTCTGCCGGTTACGGCTTATCCCCCCTCTATTTAGGGTTTCATGTTGAATTTTGATTTCCCTTGTTTCTTTCGGCCATATGGGTTGCTTTCTCTTAGGTTTTTGTCTCGTTCTTGTGTATATGACATCCTTTGGTAATAAATTTCTTTCCTTCGATAAAAAAATCTTTAACAACAAAAGGAATGAGATAAAAAAAATCATTATAGAAAGTGTATTGCAGCTTCACAAGACTCACCTTCAATATAAAGGTTAAAGTGATATTTTATCTAAAGTTTAGAGGTTAAAATAATATTTTATTTGAAATTTAATACTTAAATTATTATTTTATCTAAATAGGTCAAATTAAAAAAAATCATTCATTTAACTAACAAGTCATGTCATTAAACTAACAATCTTTAATGTCTTAGTGACCAAAACGATATAAATAGCTAACATAAGTAACTAAAATGTTACTTTTTTAAAATTTGTAAGCAAAAGTGAACACTTATGAAACATATGTTCAACTCCATAAGTTGTGAATGAAAAAAAATTAAGGTTGGGAGGATCACCTAGATAATAGGCCTATGTAAAACTTGATCCAAACTAATCAATTACCGAATTTAATACCAATGGTTATACTAATAAAATATTTTAATTTTATTTTATTTTTATAAAATAACTTCAGTTACGTACAAGTACATTTATATACAAATATAAAATTTTAAAACTATTTAATTTGGTTAAAAAACTAAATTCCATTATTATAAATATGTAATTGTAAAAACAAATGTGATACAGGAAAATATTAAATTTAAATTAAAAATATATAAATCAGGCATAAGACAGACCGTGTTTAATTTAAATATAATTTTTGTCAACCAAAAATCTTCAATTTATTTGTTACGTGTTGTCAACAACCAACTCCTAGGTTCAAATCCACTTAAAAAAATATAAATTTTAAAAATTATATTTCATCAGCTACAATTTATCATATATGCAAAATGTTGTCAACCATAAATCAAGTATACTTGGCTCAAACCACACAAGCCATTACCTCATGACCCAAGCTTGAGTCCGCTGATTCTGCTTTAGTTACCTTTAATTCTCAACACTAAAATAAATCCTATATACAAAATTCTTTATAGTTTTACAAATAATATATTCAAATTTGAATACTCAATATGTAATTGTTACCAATGACAAATTCAAATAAACAAATATCTTGAATGATAAAAATTATTATAAATGTCTTAACTGAAACCAAAGAAATTAATGCAACAAAAATCCAAAAACATGGGGGGACATAGATATATTCTCATCCAATCAGTGCAACAAGCACCATAAAATGAACTAAAAGTGCCAATACACCTTAACCAGCACAACTCTGTCGCCAAGAACCTTTGTTCTCAAGGGAGACCTGCGGCGCCAGCGGAACCAAAACCACCACCTCCACGACCAAAGGCAGGCCTTGAACCAGGGCCCTGTGTGCTCACAATAAATTATATCAGTTTCTCAGTTTCCAAGGAAAATAACCACATTCATGACTGATGGCTTCTTCAAATAGAAGAGATCATTCAAGCAATCATATATGAAAAGCTACATTCTCCATGGTGAAATAACCAGGCAGCATATCTTATGAACATTTCCCTTCAGAAGAGGCTAGTGGCTGGGAGAATGAAACTATATGGCTGAAAGAAACATTTACATCATATACAACATTCGGTTTCAGTTTGTATTAGCTGTACACTCAATTAACAACTCAAATTCGAAATTAAGCCGGTACAACAAAACATGAAAATACCAAAAGTACAAACAAATGATTCCACACTCCACCAAAAACCCAAACTGTTGTAAGCAACACAGACTTTGCACACAATCCAAACTTTATCGACAATTCATTCGAATCAAGTGATGACAAGGAAACAAGCAACAGTTCTGTGCAAATATTTGGTTACATTCAAATAAAAATGCAGAAGTTCGACAAATGTTCGATGAAACATTACCCTGAAAGAAGGCTGATAATCAGCAGGAGCACCTCCCTTATCACCAAAATCACCTCCTCCTCGTGGACCTCCTCGGTACCCATCTCTGTCACCAAATCTCCTCTCACCGTCGCCAAAGTGCGGTGGACCACTGGTTCACAACAAACAAAAATATTATCAAGCGAACAAAATTATAAAAAAAAATCATTTGCATTAAATCAAATAAATGGAACCCAAACTATTACCGTGGGCGGCTATCAGAAGGTCCCATGGGACGACCACCGGGCCTGGTTTGTTTCTTCAGAGTAGCGGGAACAATCTCAGAGGGAAGATTAAGATAAGTCCTCAGAAACTCGATGCCATCATTGGTAAGGTACCAGTAATAATGCATCCAAGCAAAAGTTTCACGGACGTATTCCTTGGATTTGAAGCTTTGCATCAGCTTTATTACTTGAAGATTCGGAACATCGATTTCTGGGTGCTTTGCCAAGTTATAATCTTTCTTGGCGTAGCAAACACCCTCTGGGAAAATACATAAAACCCAGATTTTGAATCCAGATGCGTAAACAAAAACATGGGTTGATTGAAATGGGGATAGGATTTTATTTGGTTACCTTGGAAGAGGTACTTGGAAATCTCCCGGCGGTTCTTTTCTGGGATGATCTAGAAAACAAAAAAAACAAAAAACATATTAGAGACATTTATTGCAAGCAGTTTCAGTGAAACAAAACAAGATGTTAGAAACAGAGAAAAATTACCATGTTCGTGCGGAGATTAGAGGCGGAGAAAGGGGCGGCTATCTGTTCTAAGGAGGAGACCTTCCTTTAACTCTGGTATAACAGATAAATGCAAACCCTACTTTAGAGCTATTATAGTGTCTTGTGTTTAGCATTCATTTTGGGCTTTTGATACATTTCTCATTAGGTTTATGGGTTTAACATCATTTTGGGCTATAATCCTTTTTCGTTTTTTTTTCAAGATATTTTAATTTGAATTCTAAATTTATTGAACTAGGTAAGCAAAATTTAACTCAACTCGAAAAATTTGATATTTTTTAAATTGTAAGTTATTTGAGTTGAGTTATTCATGTCAAATCGAGTACCTCAAAAAATTTCGAGTTCGAGTTGAAATTTGCCCAACTCGAAAAATCGAAAAACTGAAATTTACAATTTTATGATTTAGTCCATGATTTTATTTTTCTTCAATTTATCCTTCATTTTAAGTGTATTTTTGACCAAATTTGAAGCACGTGTTCCTAAACTAATATGCAATACCTATTGCTTTAATTCATATTTTTAAAAATAAATTCCATCATTTTGTAATTCATCCCCTCAACTTTGTATGATTTCCTCATTTCTTCAAACCCTCCTTTGTTTTAAGTCCATTTTGACCACATTCTCCTAAACCATTATAGAATATTTATGCATATATATGTTCACACTTACAAATAACTTTTCGTAATCCGATGACACTTTGATGGAGGTTAATCTAGCGAGGAGGTTCTCTGGGATCTTACAGAGTTTCGAAAGTGTTTAAGGTGGATTTTCGGAGGTTGAAGTTGTGTTAGATGTGTAGCGACCAAGGCTGGAGTTAGGAGTGTATCATTTTCGAGCATCAGCTGATTGCTAACGGAATTCATTGAGAAATTTTTCTTGGGTTGTTGTATCTTTAATGAAGTTGTGACATTAGAAATGTCTTATGGTTCGTGAGATCACATTAGGCATGATTGTTCGTAGTTAGCTAGAGATGGACAAGCTGTTGCACATGTTGTGGTACCGTAGAGAGGCCGTGGGCGTGGTCGAGGTCATTTTCAGCTCAGGGAAGATGGTTAGAGGATAATTGCTCACACTGCGGTAGTTTAGCCTGATGGTGGTGGACCGGTAAGGGTTTTTATGCATTGTGTGGGAAGGAATGATACGGATGTGATTGCAGGTACTTTAATTTTGCAGTTCATACTATTGCTTTCTTTGATAGATTCTGGTTCTATACATTCATACATCTTGCGCGAACATGCTTGCTTGATATACATGTATAGGTGTTGGATGTTGGTATGCTAGTAACTAGTTCTTTTGGCGAGACAGTAGTCGCTAGGAGGTTGTTTAGGAGATGTCCTTTAATGGTTTAAGGTTATGTTTTCGTGACTAATATGATGGAGTTGTCGTTTCATGGTTTTGATGTAATTTTGGGGGTGGATTGGTTGTTGGAGCACCGAGATGTGGCTGAATTTGAGACCAAACGAGTTTCATTGAGACTTGCTGATGATTATAAAGCAGTGGTTGTGGGCAAAATTGTTAAATTCTTGTCCAATGTGGTTTCGACTTTGGAAGCACGAAAGTTGTTAGAATCTGGGAGTCAAGCATATCTAGCGTATTATTGCGGTTGTGTGAGTGCTTGGCAAAAAGATAGAAAATGTATTGGAAATGTATGCAAACAGTGCCAAGACTAAGTTTTTTGCATGCAAGTATACACAGTCTACAAGTAATACAGCAGTAAGCTGAGTTATCGATCCCATAAAGATAGGCCAAGAGTTTAATTGCTTCGCTCGTTTTACTTATCAAATGAGAAGTTTGTTTGATTTGAATTTGGTTTTGAAAATAGTTTAAAAGAAAATAAATGAAAGGAAAGTAGCATTGGCACAAGGAGACTTTAAATGAGCGATGAACGTTGGCAAGGGATGCTTGGTTTTCACACTATTCATGACATGCCAGCCTTTAATAAAGAAATTGTTTGCTGAGCAGATTCAAGTTGGCATTGCCTCTCTCGATGGCAAAGCCCTAAATTAACCATGTAAAAACTCCTATATATCTATAGTGTAGTTTTTTATAAATCAATTTGATTAAGTTCCAATCAGCGCTCCTAGGGGGTAGAATCACTCCCGAAGTAAGTTCATATACTTGAACATCTTCTTTTGAAGCATCTCACCTTAGTATCTGGCAACAGATCGTTGCCCCCTAAGTCTGTTAAGATATTAAGGTTCATTAAGCCAACAATGCCAACTCTAGCTTGGCACAGTTATTATAAAACATTGAAGAACATGCCAGAAGGGGATATCGAGGCATTTTAATTATTAAAGACAAAACATAAAAATAGCGTTCAACGCAAACATCCCTCACCAACTATTAAATTAGTTCATGGTGAGGATATCCAACCAAAAACCTTCATCGTTTTTAACCAACGTCATCATTTAAAAGAAATATAAATAAAATTGACAAAGAGAATGTGCTAGAAGAGGATCTATCGATGCAGCCCTTCTTGGTCCAGGCTCTCGGTCAAGTTCGGTCGAACCACATCTCCATGGTACACCCGATTGTGATCAATGAGGCTCTCCCTCCAATTGTCCACCTCAAGTGCTTGCTTGAGTTCTTTAAATAGGCGTGCACGGATGACCTAGGATAAGCCTTGAATTTGAATTTGAATGCTCAAGGATAAGGAATGTGATCATCTTATCCATCGTTTGATCCTAAGGCCGACATTATTAATGGTTCACTATCCACTTGACCGGGCATCAAACACCTCTTTTTTGCCAATCGGCTCTTCTGTAATTTTTGGTCTTTCGTTGCCAACAACTACTCGGCATCCTCCTTAGCATCGTTCCCTTCCTGCACTGATCTGCTCTACCATGCTTGCAATACTGCCAACAAGCAACCCTTAACACTGCATAGTCCAATTCTAAACTCCTTGTGCAAATGCATGTAATTAACAACTAAATGCAACTAAATATGCTCAAAGACAAGCAAATATACTGTAAAATAGGCATGAAAATCAGTAATTTAGGTAACACTCCCCCAAACCTAACTCACTGCTTGTCCTCAAGTAATGCATGTAAGCTAAGGAAAACAAAAATTTTGAAAATAGTACCTTGGCAAAATTTTGGTTGGAATGCCAACAAGTGCTGGCAGGCAAAATTAAACTCTCGCTCTGTCCTCGGTTATCATCGTGTAGTAATGTCAAGCAGATAGCAAATTCAAGTGCAGCAATATAGATCTAGTCTAAGGTCATTAATCGTGCAAAAGTGAAGGTGATATGTATCAAATTTACTTAATCCACTTAGTCAATTTTTACTACCCAAACTCAGAAAATTTGTTCATTATTATTATTCTGCCAAAGGTATATATTTATTACTGCTTAGATTAGGGTAGCGTCATGCACTGTTTTGCGTGAGACATAAGAGGGAGAAAATCACGAATACCCATATTAGTCCATATGACATCACTGACTATACTATTACACTCATACCCTAAGTCATATTAGCTTGAGAACTAAGAGGAAGCAAACCACGAAGACCCAAGTTAATAATTTTCCCTAAGGCATATGAGTGCTCTAAAGGTCTTCAGCATTTGGAAAACATTGTTGCCTTATTCCCCATTTTTCTTTGGCATTACTATCTCTTTTTGTTTTTCTAAGTTCAGTTTCAAGAGAGCCTAAGTTCATTAAGCAGACTAGATGCATACCTCGTGTAAAGTGTAACCAAAGTTCCCTAAACTAGAGTTCAATTTCCAAGCAGCCTTGGCATTACTACTCTACTGGCATTAGGCAACTAAAGATTTAAAATTTCTTCACCGGACAACTTATTCTAAAACTAATAGAACTTTCCTAACAAAGTGTTAGCATTCTTCAAAATTTGGCCGAGACAATTTTTTATTCTTTTTTATTGGTTCAGTACGCATGGCTAAAATCTAGTCTACATGGCATGACAACAAAAATGTAAACATGAATGCATGGCATGGTATAAATGTGAGGTAACGCACACTCCCAAACTAAAGATGTACATTGTCCTCAATGCATGAAAAAACACATATAAACAATTAAACGTAGAAATAAAATGCATGAATATGGGAAATGCAATGGCATGAAAAATATGCAAAATGGGTATTTAGGAAGAGGAAGACTCCCATTCAGATGGTTCTTGTCTTGTGACGCGGCTCTTCCTCTTTACAAAGGTCCCATGATCAGGGGACATGTGCTTCTTTCTTTTGAGGCTGGGCTTCGAGGCAGCAGTGGAAGCACCAGCTTCCTTAACGATCTGCACCGGCTCCGATATGGCAGGAGTGACAGCAAACGAGGTAGGAGTAGCATATTTCTTCTAAACTTCTTCATCAGATTCTAATGGTGTTTCGGACTTTATAGATTCTACGTGAACATGGAAGACTAGTACTGTGGCATCAGAGGGTGTTGGAGTATGAAGGGTCGAGGCTGGCATGGCACCATCGTTGGCAAAGATTTCCATAGAAAATTCTGGGAAAGCTGGCATAGAGTTCGAGGATAATCTTTCAAGGATTTCCCTGATGGCAACGTCCCTGGCATGAATGTAATGCCATATCTTGTTGCTCTGTTCCTCGTTTTTTCCATCTTTTGGAGAATCAACTCCTGGCGTTGGCTGATCTGGCAGAGCATTATCGCTGGCATAGAAGCCTCAGACTCAGCCTTTGGTGCTTTTGGCTTTGGTGTTGGCGCGGTAGCCTTTCCTTACCTTTGTCCTTCGAATCGGTGGCAGTGAGGTTCTTTCATACAACCGATGTGATTATGGTTCCTTTTACTTCTTGGATTTTTTTCAAAATCGGTCTTGGGCACACCATGCTTCATACAAATGTTAGAAATTAATAATGGAAAAAACAAACCACCAGTTGGCTTACCAGCACATTTGTATGTTTCATCTATGATGATCCGGCGGACATTGATTTTCCTGTCCGTGACAATGGAATGCAGTAATGCCACCCTCTCCTCTGATACAGTTTCATTGTGATTCGTAGGCATCAAGTTTGCCTTGATAAAGTGGTTCCACCCTCTCAGTTGCGATGTTAGTGCAAATCGATTGATTGTTCGGTGTCCTTTTGAGGACACAATCCACTCAGTGCCCGGCTCACATAAATCAGTCAGCATCTTCTTTCTTTTGGCAGCTGTCATGGTGGCAACAAACTCTGCATGCTCGTCTTTATCATCCAACTCAAACATAGTGTTGATGTATCCTTCATCAAATCGCACGCATTTTCCTCTGATCATCAATAATGGATTGACCTTGGTCGTGAGATGTGCGTAGAACTCTCGAACAATGTTGGAAAAGATTTCTCCTTTTTGCTGGTAAAATAGTTCCCATTTGTGCTTGGTGACTACTGCCATGAAATCTGGGGTAAAAGCCAAATTTTTCTTATTCTTGAACTCGAAACACTTTTCATAGCAAAACATCTTTGATGAGAAGTTGTCTTCATACTTCTGGCGGATTTCTTCATTGAAGAAGGTCTTGAAAGGTTTTGATGAAGATGCCATGGGAGCAAAGTCGAAAGCTTTGTTGAAAAAGATAAGAGAAAGATCTTAAATCTTTGGTTCTTGCTTGATAAAGAATCAGAGGGAAAAAAGTGAAAAGTTATCAAACAACTAGGGTAGATGAAGTGAAGGTTGGGTGTTTAATGGGGGTAATTAAAGAGGCCAGCTTAAAGAGGGGCAATGATGGTATTATGCGTGTGTGGGGAAAAGAGAAAGAGTTTGATTTGATAAGGGTGTAATTGATAAGGATGATGTGATAAGGGTGTAAGTGATAGGGTAAGTTTTAAAGTTTTGAAGTGATAAGAGGTTAAGGCTATGTTTGCCATTGAGGTTGAAAATTAGTTTGGGGGGGGGGGCAAACAGACGTTTGGAAAAGCTGAAAAAAACCAGCTTCTACGAATGCCCATTTGAAGGGCAAAATCATGGTTGTAAACTAAATTTTCACCTAAAAGTTACATTGTTTGCAATTGAGTTATTTTGAGGGAAAGGTTTTCAAACGTGACTTCCTAGATTCAACCTATTTCTTCTGGGCCGGATTTAGGGGGTTGTAGAACAAATCTGACGTTAAACAGTCGTAACGCATCCAAACAATCCATCTGCAAAATAACTCGGTGAAACCCACGATTCCAAATGCATGAGAGGCCAACAAAAGCTGTCTACAACTCGACTCCAATAACCGAGCATATATCAACAAACTTATAGAACCCAAACTGCCAATTACTCAGATGGTCTCTCACAACACCACTAGTTGACGGGTTACCAGACTCCAAACTACGAGATTTGTCTATGTTAATTTTCACCCAATCACCAGGAGGACATGACCAAGAGGCCAGATGAGAAGCCGCCGCAATGCTAGATGTTCAACTAATAATTACTTGCTATGCCAGTTGGATAGAGAGCTACTGCATTCGCCTACTTCATTCAAGCACCGATCCATAATCATTGAACAAATTATTAAAAGCAATTGCATTTTGAGATAGCTAGAGGTTCCATAGGATTGACCCAAAGAGAAGATCTAGTCTTGTTCTACTATGCCAAAGTATCTTGTATTAAAAAGGTTCAATAAAATCCAAGACTTTACATCCATCGAAACAAACTCAGCTAGGCTAGCTTGCGGAACCAACGACCTCCAAATGATAAGCGCACCAGGGCACCAACGCCGCACGTGATCCATATCCTCAGGCGAAGCAACACAAAAGGGCACCTATCATCTGATGCAAAGTGCCTACGAATAGACTTGACAAACTTGACTCGAGACCCAAACTGATTTTCCCAAATCGAGAACTGAAATTGACCCAAACACGATGACCTGAATCTCGAAATAAATCAAACCAAAACTAAAATCGAGCCGAAATTGAACCAAATTTTAGTTGAACCGAACCCAAATCAATTTTCAACCAAACTGAATAGACCCAAACCGATTTTCAACCTAACTGAATGAACTCAAACCAATTTCACCTGAACCAAAAGCAACCCTAATCGAAGGCAACCAAAATAAAAAATATATATTAAAATAAATAAATAAAGATGAGATGTGAAATGTCTCACAACTCACCAAAAAGCCAAATATATAGGCTATATAAAGTCATATATAGGGTGAAGAAACCTAACTCGTCCTGAAAACCTGACTAAAATCGATCGATCTTCTATTAACCCAATTTTGAATGACCCAAGTTAACTGGCCCAAAAATAAGCGACCCAAAATCAACCGAACCAAAAATCAACCTACCCAAAATCCCAACCCGATACTCAAACCGAAATCACCATAGACCCAAACTAAAATTGAACTAGACCCGAATTGACTTGAACTAAACTTAAACTGAATGTAGTCAGACCAGAAATAACCCGAATCAAAATGACCGAACTGAATGACCCGTTTGCCACCTCAACCTACGAACTCTTTCTGGATTTATCATAGTTTTATCCCGACATACAAGCCACAAAAAATATCTTTACCCTTTGAAATCACCTAAACTTGGGAATAGTCTTCCACAGCTCCTCCGATTCAATATTGGCAAAACTAGCCCGCAACAGGTATATAGACTTTACCTTGAAACCATGGTCAGCATTCATTTTCCACCTAAAGGAATCATGGTCAAAAGCATGGTTTGGTCCTTTGATTGATGTTATACGTAAAAGAAGATGAACTAGGAGCAAATGTTGAAACAAGTGCCAACACTAGTCCCCATTCGCATCTGCCATACTAGCAACATGGGTCGCGTTTCAATGGCAGAGACATCATTTGCTAAATAAAGAACAACAACCCCTCAATCCATGCATCCTTCCTAAAATCAATATCATGATCATTACCGATGTGTCGACTTATATTCAAACGAACATCATTCCACACCATGAAAATCCCTTTCCAGAGTCGCGAACAATTTTGATTTTGAATAATCATGGGCAAATCCTTAAAGCATTTATATTTCACCCAAAAGAGTCTCAACCAAAGGTCACCTTTGTTGGCTACTAGTATAACACCTTGTTGCGCGTATTGAGTGCTACGCAAATAGTGCATGTATACACATCACAAGTAATAAAGTGATCTGAGTATCGAGTATCATCTCCACAGGGATTGGTTTGGGCCACTTTCCTTAAGTAACTGCGTTGGAAAAGAAAAACACAAGTAGGTGATTGTAGGAATTATAACTAATGAGTATACTAAGAGCAATAAACTAAAAGAATAGATGAAATCAAAATAGATGAAATCAAAATAGAGGGAATAGGCTAGGTTATCGTGAGTTGAGGTGTGATAGCCAATTGGATCGTCTTGGTAAAAGAGTGCAAGGGTAACTCATTTGCCGTGGCAACTTGCGCAGCAGGGTTGCCTTGGCAACTAATCGACAGTTGCTTGGGCAACTATTTGGGCGGCTGGGCAGCAACTTCAAGGTTCGGTAGAGCGTTCTTCAATGGTTTCTTCTTATCCCTAAGTCAAAACTCTAGCTAGTTGTGCATGCCTTGACAATACATCCCTACGTGAATCAAGGGTGAACAACAACCTTGCGCTCCTCTTAGCCGTTGAAATCCTTAACTTATTCCTAAGACGGATTAATCTTCACCATCGATAGATTGAATAAAGACTATACTCATTCGTTTCTTGAATCTTACTCTCCCGATATTAGATAAATAGATAGAATTACGAGATTCTTTCCCAATTCACTCGCAAACAGGAATAAAAGACCAAGAATAAGTAAACCTTGAATTGAAAGTGAAAACTCTTATTACCTAAACAAAATCCAATTGTTTCTCACAACCACAAAACACAATAACCCAAACCAATCAAGTTAGTTCATGGTTGGGTTCAAAAGATATACAAAGAATAATCCCCAAACCATGAATCTAATGGAAGCAAAAAAGAAGAAGAAGAAATCGATCAGCCCTCTTTGGAAACTCTCCTCTTCAATCAAACTCTCCCCCTTGCCCTCCTTGAGTTTGACGGTTTGGTCTCCTTTAAATAGGAGATGGCTAGGTCAAAGTCCTTCTTGAGGAGGAAGTTAAGTTAGAATTAAATACTTTAAAAGAATATAATTCTTTATTATATTTAAATTCCTTCTAGATCTTCTCCTATCTTTTTGGGATTTAATTTCTCTTTGACCTCTTCATGGAAATGAAACTCCTTTGGGATTTAACTTTGCTCCACGTCATCTTGAGCTTATCTAGTCATCAATTTCGACCGCCATATCATCTTATCCCTTATCGACAATTGCCCTGGCAACTACGTCGACATCTCCTTCATGCATTGCCCTGACAATTACGTCGACATCTCCTTCATGCACTGCCCTGGCAACTGCGTCGGCATCTCCTTTTTGCACTGCCCTGGCAACTGCATCGACATCTCCTTCTTGTATTGCCCTTGCAACTGGTTCCAGCCTTGCTTTGGCAACTGATTCTGCACACACAAAAACACACCAAACCAGTATCTTTTTCTACAAAATTAAGCAAAATATGAAATCAAGCTTGTCCACCAAGGAAACAATGCAAACATGCATGAATGGCTAATAATACAACTAATATGAGCCTAAGTCTAGCAATAATATGAATAAAAATGGTGAATAAAATAGTACTTTTAGACACTTAACACACCCCCAAACTCGAACTATTGCTTGTCCTCAAGCAATGCAGACTAACAATTACCTGCCAAGACTTTAATCATCAAAGACATGCTTTATACTTGAATTCAAACCTCAGAATCGTGGCACAAAGTATGATCACCTTTTAATTTTTCGGATAGCACAAAAATTACTCAGAATCGAACTATAATGGTCATAACAATGTGTGTGCGTAGTTGTGTACAAGTTGATTTTCAAGATTCTATGTGAACAATAGGCTTTTATCAATTTAATTACCGGGACATTTATTTTTATTTTCACTAGAGCCAATTTTGGGCACCTCTAGCGATTGAACAATTTCTTATTTTATTTTAGTCGACTAGAGCCAATTTTGGGCACCTCTAGCGATTCTTTAATGTGCATTAACTACTAGAGCCAGTTTCGGGCACCTCTAGCAAGAATTTAACTTTTAATTTTCAATTTTAAATTTACCCAAATTTTAAGCAACCTAAGTTCACTAAGTTTCTTTCAATCAACAAGCCACAACTGTGTAAAAAATCAGCATCATAGTAAAATTCTAAGTTCTTTTCATGCAATCCTAAAATTAAAGGTTCTTTCAATTAAGTGCAATGTCAAAAATTCATCATTGGATATTCAACAAGTCTTAAGCAATTAAATCCAATCAAAGGCATGGCAAGTAACATATGCAACCTATATGTGATTGCTAAAGATGAATGCAACTAAACATGAAACTAACTAGAAACCAACACCCCCCAAACTCGAGAGAAGCATTGTCCTCAATGCATGTAAAAGTGAAACACCTCGAGTGATAAGTTTCCTTCGTGCCGTTTGCTTGATTCATATTCCAGTTGGAGGTTGAATGCTTGTGACTGGTACCGCGTGAATAGCATTGCTTTGATTTGATCCATGTTTGCCGAGGCAGGTTCACTTGCCTGGGCATCACTAGTTGCCGAAGCCATTGTTGTTGCCTGGACATTGCCAGTTTCTGTTGCCGTGGCAACTGCTGAGGTAGTTGCCGGGGCATCCTCTGTTGCAGTTGCCGTGGCAAGTAGTCGGCAGTGAATTTCCTTAGCATGGTGGTTGTGAGTCTTGTTGTGGAAAAGAAAAGAAAACAAAGGAAAAGAAAACAAAGAAAACCTGGAAACTAAAGATAATGAAGAAAAATAAAATAAAATGTCTCTTAAAAATTCCAAAAATAAAAAAAACAAAAATAAAGTTCCAAAAATAAAAAAATTAAAAATTAAAATTCTTAGAAAGAGCATTTTTCATGCATCTTCTAATGTTACTGCATATCTGAGAAAACTTGAGGAGGGTCGTTTCCGATAATTCTTATAGTCCATCCGCACCCTCCATCGGGTGACAATATTGCCCAAAAAGAGTTTGGCCAATATGCTTGCCAGTACTCCCTTTTGCATTACCATGGTGGAGGTGTCTTTCTTTCGTGTTCCCTTGTAGTCCATGCACATATTCCACCTTGCTATTGTTCCTGAAGGCATGAATATATTATTAGGAAAAATTATATCAACATCCAACCATTTAATTACCTCAATCTCATCGTCCTCCATCATGGTTGGATGTAGCTTTCGTTGTCGTGGAAATTGCTGCTCAAGCCAATTTCTGTGGCAATCAGTTGCCAAAATTTGCTGTAAGTCAAGGGAAAATCAGTTTTATGAAAAGCTTCATGAGTCCAAACACCGTTTTCTTTAGGCTTCTTAAACATCTCCATCAGTGATGGCTTCAAATCTACCAGCGTCGGTTCCTTAAAGAATACCTGCAATGGAGGAGGTGAGTTTTTAAAGAATTCAAAAGGTTCAACCATCACCTGCTCATATTCCATTGGCAAAGTATTGTCATCTCGTTGATCTTGCATGTGATCATGCAATTGCCGTGGCAAAGGTGGATGCGAGCAGTCTGCAGTAGCATTACTCTTCTCAGCCTCTCGGTGTATTGTTGCGGCGTTGCTCTGTTCAGGCTCCTCAATCATTGCCGAGGCAATTTTTTGCTTAGGCTCATAATGTGTTAGGCAGTCAGTCTCTCTCATTGGCATCCTCTTGACTTGGAGGTTCTAGTTGTTCCCCACACATCAGGGACCTCTCTTCGCATTACTCCTTATCCTCTTGCCTTGGGACGTTAATATCCCCAAGAATGGATTGTTGGTACATGTTATCCAAGGCATATGTGGATCTCCTCAATTGATCTTCTGAATCCCCCAAGGTTGCATCCCACTAAGCTATCCTTGCATCCATTTTCTTTGATAGCTCTCGAATCTCTTCAATTGATCTGTCAAGTTTAGCCAAGGAAGCTAGCAACGTTTCCTCCAAGGGATTAGAATGTTCTTGAAAAGGACTACATTGCCATGGCATATCTATTTCCGTGATACTAGGCTGCTGATAAGGACTACATTGTCGAGGCATGTCTGTTGCTGCAGCAAAATTGTTATGGTAAAAAACATTTGAGCTTTTTGATCATACCATGAAGGATTTTGTTGTTGGTTCCATCTATGGTTCTCCATGTAGTCATATGCACCGAAAATGTGAGGGCAATTTTCAAACACATGATGTTCTCCACAACAAGTGCATGAGTTTTCCACGGTATATGCTTTTCTCGGTTGGTATAGGTAATCATCGAAGGGTGCAAGAAACTCTTGATTGGATTGATTCCTATCTTGCCACATCAACTCTCGAATAGATCAGCTTTTATTTCCCGACATGTTGATGTCCCTTAACTTGTAGCGCACCTAATTTTTTTTGATAAAACAAACAAAAAGAAAAGTTAGTAAAACTAAGAGAAAAAATGCAATAACAAAAACAACTAACACCAATTGCCAATCCTCGACAAGGGCGCCAAAAACTTGTTGCGTGTATTGAGTGCTACGCAAACGGTGCAAGTATACACGTCGCAAGTAATAAAGTGATCTGAGTATCAAGTATCGTCTCCACAGGGATTGGTTTGAGACACTTTGCTTAAGTTACTGCATTGGAAAAGAAACACACAAGTAGGTGATTGTAGGAATTATAACTAACGAGTAAACTAAGAGAAATAAACTAAAAGAATAGATGAAATCAAAATAGAGGGAATAGGCCAGGTTATCGTGAGTTAAGGTGTGATAGCCAATTGGATCGTCTTGGTAAAAGAGTGCAAAGGCAACTCAGTTGTCGTGGCAACTTGCGCAGCAGGGTTGCATTGGCAACTAATCGACGGTTGCCTGGGCAACTGGCTGGGAAACTGTTTGGGCAGCTGGGCAGCAACTTCAAGGTTCGGTAGAGCGTTCTTCAATGGTTTCTTCTTATCCGTAAGTCAAAACTCTAGCTAGTTGTGTATGCCTTGACAATACATCCTTGAGCTTATCTAGTCATCAATTTCGACTGCCATATCATCTTATCCCTTATCGACAATTGGCCTGGCAACTAGCTCAGCATCTCCTTAATGCATTGCCCTGGCAACTGCGTCGGCATCTCCTTCATGCACTACCCTGGCAACTGCGTCGGCATATCCTTCTTGCACTGCCCTGGAAACTACGTCGGCATCTCCTTCTTGTATTGCCCTGGCAACTGGTTCCAGCCTTGCTTTGGCAACTTATTCTGCACACACAAAAACACACCAAAGCAGTATCTTTTTCCACAAAATTAAGCAAAATATGAAATCAAGCTTGTCCACCAAGGAAACAATGCAAACATGCATGAATGGCTAATAATGCAACTAATATGAGCCTAAGTCTAGCAATAATATGAATAAAAAGGGTGAATAAAATAGTACTTTTAGACACTTAACACACCTCATTCCCTGTATTCGATTACCGAATATGAGGCAAAGGTGTCACAGAATAATGACATGATTTTTTAATTCAAAAATTATATAAATTTAAAAACTTAAAAAATGTTTAATATTAACTTGTACACAAAATTGGAGCTCCTTTACTTTATAAAAAAATAAATTAACTATTTGATAAATAACAGACTCTAAACCAAAAAAGAAAATTTTATCTTATTTATACATGCCACTAAAATTAATTAAAACCTCAAGTCGGATGTCATTACTGAATTAGCTTGATGAAAATTTTCTGAACTTGATGCAACGCCTTACTTACACCCAATGTCTCGAGCCACCTACGCGTGCACAAGCAAAACACACTCTAAGTACGAACTTAGTGAGGTATTATAAGGTAATCATAAAATTAAATAATAATTAATCTTTAAGTATAACATAGTATAAACAATTTCCTTATAAAACTATTTCAAATCAATATTACTTTAAAGCAAAGATGAAATATTTATGAATATATTTGTAAAAGTTCTTTTATAACAATAGCCCAAGAAATATAGAGAGAGAGAAACTAAGTGTACGAGATCGTGTACTCTTAGAGTACTAGCCATTTCCCCTAAGAAGAAAGACAAACATTACATTAACACGAGCTCGTTGTGCTCCCAGAGCACTAGTCACCTAAGTGACCGTAGTCCCAGACTACTAGATCAGAAGATCAATGCATTCCCAGAATGCTAGCCACCATGTGGCAAGTGTAGCTACAATGCATTCCCAGACTGCTAGTCTCTTATGACATGCCACTATACTGTAACTCTCATGGTAATCTTGGGAAATAAAACAATATCATTTCCTTTGCAATATATCATTTTATAGATGGTTAAAATCTCATCATTGATAAATCAAAATAATAGAAAAGTTCTTACTCCATTATACCATAATTCTTTATGTAACAATCATCAATATATGACAATAAAATTATCGTAAACAAAACATAATAAGGCAGTCTGTGCTACCTTCAAAGAAATATTGATATAAAATAATGTACAACTCGAAATTCAATTCCATTTGTTTTGATAGAAACTAGATTCGATAATCTGTTCAACCATATAAACTAATAGCCTAAATTCAACTCGTACGATTTATGATGAATTTTCAAAGTCGAATTCCAGTGTTGAATTTCGGACAGACTGGTACTCTATTTTCTGACCTTTCATCACTTAAAAACTCATATCTTTTGATATACAAATCGAAATCAGTCACAGTTTGTTTTAAACGAAACTAGATTGAACCAGGAATACAATGGTATTTGGCTCACTTTCTAATCATTTTTATGGAAGTTTTGGTGAATTTTCAAACTCACTGCCAAAGACTAAAATTGTGGGTATATTTCATAATTCACTTCTTTAGCTTCCTTAACCATTCCAACGCCTCAAATTAACCTTTAATTATATTATTCCAACATTTTCCTTCCATGAAAACTCCAAATTAAACTTGAATCCAGTAACCCTAAATTAAACCCTAATTAATGAAATGATATTCCATCAAGAATACATCAATTTTAACTTCAATCAAGCATGGAAATGATAGAACATCACATAAAAATCCTAATTCAATTGAATCCCTAAACCCTAAATGATCTCTCTTCAAAATTCAAGTGTTATCTTCAACTATTCCAAGAATTTCTTATACCAAATGAAAGATAATTCAATGAAGAACAAATTTGTATTTCATGGACTAACCTTGAATCCAACTCTAAATGCTTGAAATTTGAACTTGAAATTTTTTCTCCCTTCTCTAAACCTCACGGCAATGGAAGAAATGTGAACCAAAATTCCACACTTTTCTCTTCTTTATTTTCATGCCAAATGACATTATTTAATCATATTTAATAAAAAAATCTCCTTAATTGTCAAATGACTATTTTACCCTTGATATACAATACTCCAAAGCTTACAACTTGTCAAAAAATTCATCCAATGATCAAAAATAAGCTAATAAGTTAGTAGTTACCAATTTTGCCCCTATAATTTTCCAAAATTGCAATCTTGTCGTTATTCATCTAACGACTCATATTTAACATGGAAAATCAACTTAAATCCAATGATCCATGTTAAATCCTTCTAAATTAAGGCATGAAAAGATATTATTAATCTTGCCTTATCATCTAACAAAATATCTCAAATATTCGATTCGATTTGATTATCTAAATTTTTCTCGAACTTAACCCTTTTATAGCTTTTAACACAAATTCTGTACAAAAATTTCAAGTAACATGGAAACGTCATTCTTGGGGGTAAACTATTCATTTACAGGACTTAAATACATAACTTTCAAAAATTACAATTTAGTCCCTAAACTTTTCCTAAGTTTATACTTCAACTACCAAGCTTTCATTTTATTCATTTTGGCCCCTAGCCAAACTTTTGAGGTATTACAATTTTCCCCCTTAAGAAAATTCGTCCTCGAATTTTAGCACATACATGCCAATTCTCTAATTAATCTCCCATATGGTTTCTACCACTTTCTAATTCTTTCATGAATCTTTACTATAGAAATCTCTTTTATTTCTCAATTCTTTAACTTCATAAGCCATGATATTTGTTGGTTTCTCTTCATAAGTAAAATTTAATTAAATCTCAACCCTTTTCTGGTATTATGATATGTGAAGAATCAAATCGACACTTTAAAAGCATCAATATATGGAAGACATAACGGATTTTAACTCTTCTTCAGAACCTAATATAGGTCAATGAACATAAGGCTAAGCTTTACTTTTGGTCTGAACCATAACACCTTCTACCAAGGTGAAACTTTTAAGGAATACTTTATCCTTAAATTCATATTAAATATATTTTCTTTCAAGATCAACATATAATTTCCCTCATTCTAAAGTAATACTAAAATTGCTTTGAACCATTCTCACTTTATTCTCTCGATCCTTAACTAAATAAAATCCATTCACCTTTTAGTTCTCTTTTTAACTTATTATCATCGGGAATATAAATTATCCCTTGATAATATGAACATCCTTTAGACTTAACATCGAAGTCTTTAATTTTCCCTTTTCACCTTGTTGAATTCTCAAGCATATCTTTTCTTTCATCTATAAATCTTTGATCCGATTTGTCAAAGTAGACTTAAGATGAAGCTGTGTAATCATTACACTATTCTCTTCCAAAGATAATTGGACATTTAATGCTTATAAGGCAAAGAAAGACTTTCGGCTAAATACATCAGCCACTATTTTAGCCTTATTACATTAATACATATCCCAACCTAATATGAGACATATCATTAAATAACATGGAATCTTTATTAACTTCAGATTGTATTAATACTAGTGCTACCATCTTAACTTTCTTAGGGTCTACTCAGATCCTTTTTGTTGAGACAATGTGACCTGGAGATGCAACTTGAATGAATCAAATCCAGATTTGGGTAACTTTGCATATAACTACCCTTCCCACAAGGCTTGTAGCACTGTTTGTAAATGTTTATCAACTTCTTGTTTCATACTACACTTTTAAGGAAGTCATCTTTATACTCGATTGATAACTGTTATTATAAAAAATTTCATCTAGTGGCACATACTTTCCAGGAGCCTTCAAACTCAATCAAATAAAAACTATACATATCATTCAAAATCTAAATTAACCATTCAGATTGTTCGTCATTCTATGGATGCAAAACAATGTTAAAATTTATGCCGAGTCCCTAATGCCTTATGCAAGGAACTCTAAAATCTAGAGATAACCTTGGATTTTAATCACATACAATGAAAATAGGTACATCACGTAACTTCACAATATTTCAGATTTAGAGCTCATCATATTTATTCAATCTGACCAATATTACCCAAATCAAATCATTTTTACTTGGTATAATTGATAACCTTGTTACAAAATCCATCGTAACTTTTTTCCACTTCCACTAGGAGAATGTAAATATGTTACCACATTTCTGATGGTACTTGATGTTTTGCTTGCAATTGGTAGCTTGTTAAGCATGTAGCCATAAATTAAGTTATTGTCCTTTTTATATTTGGCCATCAATGTTTGCTCTTCAGATCTAGATACATCATATTCCCTTTTGGATGATTGACAATCGACTGCAGTCTTCTTTATTAAGAAGTTTTAGTTTCCACTCATCATCATCAAGACATAATATTTTCCTCAAACATCCGACATACTTAACTTTGAAGTCATTATTTTCACCATTTTCAATTTGTTTTAACCCTGACAACATTTTTTTTCATCTTTTAACTAAAAAATTTTAATTCTACCTAAATGAATAGGTCTAAGCTAATGTTCTATAATTAACATATCATTCTTTTTCAATTACAGTTGCACATTCATTACACTTAAAGTATATAATATCTTTCAACTAAGTGCATTGGATACTATATTGGCCTTTCCTAAATAGTAGTCAATCGCAACATCATAAACCTTGAGGAGTTCTATCTACCACCTCTATCGCAGATTCTTATCCTTTTTGGTTCATCAAGCATTTTCAAACTTTTATAATCTCGAAGACATAACATCGTTCACCATATAAATGATGACACCATTTTTTTAAAGCATATACTATTATATCTAACTTCAGATCGTGAGTCGAATAATTTATGTCATGAATCTTGAGTTGCCATGATGCACATGCCACTAATTTACCCCTTTTATCCGTATGTATCCCAATCTATTATAGGAAACATCACTACAGAATATAAAGTCTCTCTAAACTAACATTAGAGCTTCTGTCAGAATCCATTTTTTTAATCCAATCAAATTCCACCGATCTCAAAAATATAGCCTAAAAATGCAACTTTAGATATCCAAAATTCATATTTAGACAACCTCAAATATCTAGAATCCATACTTGAACAACTTGGCATATAATTTCTTTTCTTGTAAAATCCGTAATACCACCTGAAACTATAAATCATAATCTTTCCCTAGTCTTTGGGTACTTAAAATATATCATTATTGATTACCACGGCAAACCGATCTGAATACGATTAGAACACTATATTTATCAAATCCATGAATGCTGCTGGAGCATTAGCATGACCAATAAGACACCACCATGAACTCATAGTGCCCAAATCGTGTCTTGAAAACAATTTTTAAGAATATTCTCCTCCTTGACCTTCAATTGATATACTTTGAATGAAGATTAATTTGGAGAACACTTCTGCTCTATTCAATTGATTGAAGAGATTATCAATCTACAACATAAATTATCTATTCTTTAATAACACTTTATTTATTTGACGATAATCAATACATAATCTCATCGAACCATTTTTCTTTTTCACAAACATTACTAAAATTCCCCAAGGTAAAATATTAGGTCGTATAAAACCTCAATCCCATATTTAATGTAACTGATCCTTTAACTCGCTTATCTCTGTAAGAGCCATTTTGTACAGTACCTTTGATATAAGTTCAGTGCTAGAGAAAACCTAAATCCTGAATTTCATTTCGCGATCAGATGGAAACCTGGCAATTCCTGAGGGAACACATCCTGTTATTCATTGGTAGTTGAGATACTTTCCAAGTTCACCTTTAATACTTATATGTTCACAACATAAGCTAGAAAGTTCTTACATCCTTGTGATAGTAGTTTCCAAAAAAAATACTACTGAACCACATTAATCAGAAAAATTTTATTTTTCCCTCATCATTACAATCTCCAAACTTTCTAGTTCCTTTTAGAACTATTCGTTTCAAGCAAAAATTCATAAGAAGCAACTCCATTAAGCTTACTAAAATTCGATTTCTTTGAACTACTATCGAGTAATTCTTACAGATTTAACTTACTCTTGTGCTATGTCCCAAGAGATAAGTTACTAGCATCACAACGAAGCCCTTTTTTGTATCTTTCTTTTATTTATCAAACCAATAGTCTAGCGACAGTGGTTTTCCATCAATACCCCACCTAAAGTCTCACACTTCAAGACTTCCCAACTCTCTAGCAATAAAAGTTTAAGGAACTTGGGGTTAAATTTCATTTAAATTCACATCCAAGGTTCAAATATAATAAACCTTGGTTTAGCTAGGCATTTCCAACTACACCAGCACACTAACATCATATTGAGCGGAAAACGGTTAATAATTAACCCTATTACTACTATTACGGGCCTCATTTCCTTTTTACCCAACTGTTCAATCGCTCGACGCGATCTCTCAACTTCGGACACCTATAACTTTATACAGTCAATTCAATAAGCAGTTGCATCAAGTCACTCAAGCATCAATACAGTAATAATGATATCGTAGTGGCATGTGTACTTACTGATTGATAACAAGCTCGGTTTAGATCAAGAATCAGCTAAACCTACAGCTCTGATACCAATAAATGTAACACCTCATTCCCCATATTCGATTACCGAATATGAGTCAGAGATATCACAGAACAATAACATGATTTTTTTGTTCTAAAATTCTATAAATTTAAAAACTCTAAAAATGTTTAATATTAACTTGTACACAAAATCGGAGCTCCTTTACTTTATAAAAAATAAATTAACTATTTGATAAATAACAGACTCTAAACCAAAAAAGAAAATTTTATCTTATTTATACATGCCACTAAAATTAATTAAAACCTCAAGTAGGATGTCATCACTGAAGTAGCTTGATGAAAATTTTCTGAACTTGATGCAACGCCTTACTTACACCAATGTCTCGAACAACCTACGTGTGCACAAGCAAAACACACGCTAAGTACGAACTTAGTGAGGCATTATAAGGTAATCATAAAATTAAATAATAATAAGTCTTTAAGTATAACATAGTATAAACAAGTCCCTTATAAAACTATTTCAAATCAATATTTCTTTAAAGAAAAGATGAAATATTTACGAATATATTTGTAAAAGTTCTTTTATAACAATAGCCCAAGAAATACATATAGAGAGAAACTAAGTATACGAGATTGTGTACTCCCAGAGTACTAGCCATTTCACCTAAGGAGAAAGGCAAACATTACATTAATACGAGCTCGTTGTGCTCCTAGAGCACTAGTCACCGAAGTGACGGTAGTCCCAGACTACTAGATCCAAAGATCAATGCATTCCCAGAATGCTAGCCACCATGTGGAAAGTGTAGCTACAATGCAGTCCCAGACTGCTAGTCTCTTATGGCATGCCACTATACTCTAACTCTCATGGTAATCTTGGGTAATAAAATAATACCATTACCTTTCCAATATATCATTTTATAGATGGTAAAATTATCATCATTATAAATCAAAATGATAGAGAAGTTCTTACTCCATTATACCATTATTCGCTCTGTAACAAACATTAATATATGATAATAAAATTATCGTAAACAAAATATAATAAGGCGGTTCATACCTATCATGTACAAAACCATTTCTTTTTGCCTGTGAAAATATTATATTTCACATTAAAATCAACATTACCAATTTGGTAAAATCATATAGGTTGACTTATCGGAAGTCTTCTGAGATATATTTTAAAACATATTATTGCACTCACTTTGACACTTCTTATCCCAAACTAAAATGCGTGTATTAAGAGAACTTCAAGCTTGGTCATTGCTTTATCTACTAAATTTTTTATTTCTCGTGTTTACTTGAATGCTTTACATTCATCCCTTACATGCACAAATTAATAACACCAATAAGATACTCATTTTATAATCTGTCAGTCTGCGCTACATTCAAAGAAATATTTATATAAAATAATCTACAACTCAGAATTCAATTCTGTTTATTCTGAAAGAAACTAGATTCAATAATATGTTCAACCATATAAACTAATAGCCCAAATCAACTCGTACAATTTATGACGAATTTTCAAAGTGGAATTCCAGTGTTGAATTTTGGAGCAAACTGGTACTCTATTTTCCAGTGTTGAATTCCAGTGTTGAATTTCGGAGCAAACTGGTACTCTATTTTTGACCGGTTGTTTTAAACTTAAAAATTCATATCTTTTGATATAAAAATCAAAATCAGTCACCGGTTGTTTTAAACGAAACAAGACTGAACCAGGAATATAATGGTATTTGGCTTACTTTCTAATCATTTTTATGGAATTTTTGGTGAATTTTCAAACTCAATGCCAAAGACTAAAATTATGGGAAGATTTTATAATTCACTTCTTTAGCTTCCTTTAACCATTCCAACACCTCAAATTAACCTTTAATTATATTATTCCAACATTTTCCTTTCAGGAAAACTCCAAATTAAACTTGAATCCAATAGCCCTAAGTTAAACCCTAATTAATCAAATGATATTCCATCAAGAATACATCAATTTCAACTTCAATCAAGCATGGAAAAGATAGAATATCACATAAGAATCCTAATTCATTTGAATCTCTAAACCCTAAATTATCTATTCTCAAAATTGAAGAGTTATCGTCAACTATTCCATGAATTTCTTATACCAAATGAAAGAGAATTCAATGAAGAACAAATTTGTATTTCATGAACTAACCTTGAATCCAACTCTAAATGCTTGAAATTTGAACTTGAAATTTTATTTCTCCCTTCTCTAAACCTCACGACAATGGAAGAAAGATGAACCAAAATTCCACACTTTTCTCTTCTTTATTTTCATGCCAAATGTCATTATTTAATCATATTTAATAAAAAATCTTCTTAATAGTCAAAGGACTACTTTACCCTTGATATCCAATTCTCCAAAGCTTACCACTTGTCAAAATATTCATCCAATGGTAAAAATAAACCAATAAGTTAGTAGTTACCAATTTTGCCCTTGCCATTTCCAAAATTACAATCTTGCCATTTCCAAAATTACAATCTTGCCATTATTCATCTAACGACTCATATTTAACATGGAAAATCAACTTAAATCGAATGGTCCATGTTAAATCCTTCCAAATTAAGGCATGAAAAAGATATTATTAATCTTGCCTTATCATTTAACATAATATCTCAAATATTTGATTCAATCCAATTATCCGAATTTGTCTTGAACTAAACCCTTTTATAGCTTTTAACACAAATTTTGTACGAAAAATTGGAGTAACATGAAAAATGTCATTCTTGGGGGTAAACTATTCATTTACAGGACTAAAATACATAGCTTTAAAAATTACAATTTAGACCCTAAACTTTTTCTAAGTTTATACATTAGCCACCAAACTTTCATTTCATTCATTTTGGTCACTAGCCAAAATTTTGAGGTATTACAACTAGATAGAACGCTAACTTCATAATAAGAGCCTCTTTCTGAACATCCAACCTACGAAAACCTAGACCCCAAGAGTCAAGAGGCTAACAAATCTCATCCCACTTGACTAAATGAATCATACTACCATTAGAAGTGCCACCCTGTATAAAGTGTCGTATTGGTTTCTCTAATTCCTTACAAGTCTTCTTTGAAAGTATCATTATTTACATAGTATACGAGGGAGTGTCTGGGAGAACTGCTTTAGCAAGTGTAATTCTCCCTGCAAGGGATAAGCTCCTAGTTGACCTCCACTTAGCTTATATCGAACCATACAAATTAAATACATATAAGATGATGTGGTTACTCAGGAATAAAGGAGGGGAACTCCTATGTACTTTCTCAAGCCAGACACCTCTTGGAACCCAAACGTTGAGCTAATCTATGATCTCAACTCAACAACCACATTCTTCTAGAATATAGTATTTGTTTTAGCCAAATTCACTCTATGGCCAGACACTGGACAAAAATGATCCAACACTTTCTGAATAACATCGAATTGGTCTATGGAGGCTTCCGCAAAGAGAATCAAATCATCTACAAAGAAAAGATACAAAATTGAAAAGGCCTTTACCATGTGCGAAAAGGTTTCCAGTTCCCATGACTAATTTTTGACTGGATTGCATGTGCAAGCCTTTTCGTACATAGGACAAAGAGATACGAGGATAGAGGATCACCTTCGTGAATCCCCCTAGATGGTAAAAAAGACTTAGCTGTTAAAGCATTCCATAGAATATGAGTGGATACTGAGGAAACACACCGCATAATCAATACACATAAAGAGTGTGGAATCCCAATATCAGACAAAAAAGCATCAATAAACTCCCATCCAATCTATCATATGCCTTCTCATGATCTATCCTTATTGTCATCCACCCAACATGGCCTATTTTTTTCTTTATTGAATGAATCATTTCTTGTGTGATAATAATATTATCGGTCATGACTCGGCCTGACACAAAGCTAGTTTGATTCTCAGAGACCCAATATGGCAACAACATTTTTAGCTGATTAATAATAACCTTTGTGATTGCTTTAGATGTCCCTGTGCATAGACTAAGAGGGCAAAATTGGTGAATCCATTATGGAGACGACACTTTCAGTAAAACCACAATGAGGGTTTGATTTAGATTAACTAGGATAATACCTTCCTAGAACACCTTATGAATGGTGGAACACACAGAATCACCCACAATCCTTCAATTTCATTGATAAAACATGCCAGAAATCCATCTATACCAGTTGTCTTTAAAACACCTATCCAAAAAAAGAACATTGGATTTCCTCGTTCAAAATCGAGGCCCCAAGCATGTCTAAATTGCCTTTCATAGCCATAGGAAGTGAACATGGATTTCATAACTATACCTATCCACTCCATTAGATGAAAATAAATCCAAGTAGAATTTTAATGCCATGTTCGACAATTCCTCGGGATCTATGCACCAATTATCATTAGGCCATTTCAGAGCAGTGATAATATTAGATTGTCTGCGAGCTAGCGTATATGCATGGAAATACCTTGTGTTTCTATCACCCTGTAAAGCCCACCGAGCACAAGATTTTTGTCTCCAAAAACTATCTTCCTACTCTAATGTTACCAAGAATTCAGAGTTGAGTTCGCCCTCAACATTCACCAAAAATGTGAATGTGATCTCTGCAGCGCTCTATCAATCCTACGTAACCTGGACAGAATCTGTTTCTTCTGCTATCCAATATGACCATTCTACAACATTGTGTTTAAAAAATCCAAATTCTCCTTAAAGGTTCGATCACCACCCCAACCATCTAGTAAGAATTCTTGGATCTGGGGATGCTCTTGCCATGTTGCGATAAAACAAAATAGTCTATTCTGCCTAGAGCGGTGGTTATCCCACAAGCGAAGAAGAAGGGGACGATGGTCAGAACCGAGCCTATCGACATGTTGAACATATGAGTCAATGAAGGGAAGGCCACAGAAACCTATATCAAGAGGCTAGTATTTTGAATAAACTTTGCAAACAGAAGACTACCATTATTAGTCTGAACCGAACCACCTAATCTCTTACATAGAGCCAAAATCACATTAAGATCACCCATAATACCCAGGGGATATCATCCTTAGGATTCAAATTCGTAAGCTGGTTCCAAAGAAGCTTTCTTTTCGCACCACTCGGACAGGCATATACTGCGGTGAAATAAACCCACGAGTTTAACTCATTGGTCAAGAACCTTCCATTGATGAACTAGTTCGAAATATACAGAACCTCTATATCAACTGAGTCATTCCAAAGTAACCAAAAACACCACTAAACACATGTTCTTCAACCTAAAAAGTATGAGATAACCCAAATTTAGAAATGACCCGATTAGCTCTCTTACCAAAAGCCCAAGGTTCAAAATGAGCTACCACATATGAGCGATGTTCACTAACAACATGTTTAAAAATCCATCTAAATATCAGTCTAGTTGTACCTTGACAATTCCAAAACATAATACTCATCATAAAAAAGGAAAGAAAAAGGAATTGAGACTTATAGCTCGTCCCCTAGTATATGATCAAGTCATATTTGACTCAGTCGAATTGGGTTAACCGGTAAAATGAGTTTCAGGGAAATTAATATTTTAAAATAGAAGTTGTCGGGATAAAAATAGGTTTGACATACTAAAAATGTTTAATTATATTAAAAATTATTTTGGTAGTTAATTTGAAGGTTAACTAAATTAGTCAAGGTGACATTTTGGTTGTTTAGTGACTAAATTAATAAGATTGTAAAATTATTTTTGGTGACTAAAAGGTAATTGAGCCAATACTAAGAATCCTTAGAGAGCTATTTTTCAAATGTTTTAATTAAGGATTTTCCACCTTAATTGGGTAAGCCTTTGACAGTTAATTGGTTTTCCAAAGCGTTTTTCTATTTTACCAAATTTTCTTGGATTTTCTCTTCTCATTTTTCTCTCATTTTCCATCGCAATTGCCAAAGAAGATATCTAGATTTCCTTATTGATTTTCAATGGAGATTTCACCCTTTTATTCCCCATTTAATTCCTAACAAAACCCCGTACAAATTTCACAATGGTCTCATCTATTTCTCAAGTTGTTTTCAAGAGAAAACTTGCATCAATTTTAGTGGAATTTTTTCAAAGGTAAGTTTCTTCTTCTCTCTTTAAAATAAGGTTTTTTATTGATATTCCCTTGTAGTTGGCTTGTATTATGATGGTTATAACATGCTTTTGCAATTTAATTCAAGAAAGCGAGATTTATTGATGATTTTGATGTTTTGTCTAAATTCTTGTTTTACAAGACGATTGCTAGAGATTTTAGTTGGGTCAATTCACATTTTGGTTGTATAAATATAATGTGAAATGAGATTTTCATAATCAATCCCAAAACTATTTAATTGGTTATTTTCTAAGGTAGTTTGAGTGTGATTTTGAGGCTGTTATGGTGGATTCTTAATTGTTGGAGGTATAAGGATGTTTGGAATATGTTTTTGGATGACCTTTTATGTTGTTAGGATAATCGTTAGGTTTTGGGCTAGAGATTGTTTAGTTGTTGATTGGAGTAGTTTTTGGATGGTTTTGGATGCAATTTCGTGGAGATTGTAGGGGATGATTGTAGGCTGATGTTAGAATGTATTTTAATGCATTTTGCCTCTGGTTTTGTGTTGTCAAAACAGGGAAGAATCAAGCCTAGCTCATTTTTGTGGAAATCGGTCTGTTTCGGAAGCTTGGAATGTAACGACAAGTAATGCAATATGTATCGGTGAGTTTAAATGTGTTTTAGACACTCTTAAAGGTTTGAATAAGGAGCTGGAAGTTTAGATTAAGCCTAGCAAGCTTAAATAAGCTCTGAAGTAAGTTTTCCCTATTTCTCCTTTGAGTATCTGTTTGATATGCAACTTGTTTTACATGTTTTTGTTTAAAATCATTGATCAGTTTACATACTGTTGTATGAATCATTTGAAAGGTATACAATGATTTATCAAGTTTATGGATGTCTAAGGGCATTGAGAAATTGTTCCTAATAACAATGTGGTTGTTGCCTTTGGCAATGTGGATTTGCATACGAAGTGGATTTGTTAAATGCATTGGGAAAAATAGTAAGTAAATGTGTTTAAAAGTGTATATTGGCTATGTGACAAGCAAAGAAAAGTATCGGATATAGTTGGCATGCCATAGGTTTAAAGTGCACTATAATATGCTAAGTCGATCTTGCCATGACCCTTGAGGAAGTGGTGTAACTAGGCTACTTGGGTTAATAGGTTGTCACTTGTGGTATGTTGTTTAACTAGGCTACCCAAGTTGATGTTGTACCTTGTAGTAGGATAGAGGTAAGCCTATCCGGGTTAAGGTATAGTTTGGTAGAGGTGAGTCTATCGAGAAATTTGTGTATCTGACGTGGTTTTACCTAAAGGTCACTATATTGCCACTATATGAGAAACAAGTGGGAAATCTATTTTATGCATATGGTTTTTATGCATGACATGTTAAAGAGTAAATTCATTGGCTTTTACACTCGTAACTCTCTTGATAAATTGGCATGGTTTATTCAAGCATGGTTACGTATTGTTGAATGTTATGGAGCGACTTTAGTAAGCATATGTTTGCTTACGCTCTCATTCTTCTTTGCAAAAATTAAAGATCGATGAAGCATTCAGAGCGAGGAGATCCTAAAACATTGTTGCTGCATGTATGGTTTGGTTTTGAACTTTTGGTAATAAGGAAATGTGTTATCCAAAATTTAGGGATTTGTATTTTGATTATTGTGGCTTTCCAAGGAATATTCCTTGTTGATTGATAATTTGCCGCTTGAATTTTTGAAGTATGTTGAAGGATTTATGGTTTGGATGCGATGCTTTATATCTTGCTATGCCATGAGAAACATGATTGGTGAACGTACATATATCTATGTGAATGCTCAAACAAGTTCGATGTGGTTTGGTAAGACAATAGATAACACACTGGGATTAAATCGATCATTGGTTTACATTTGAATTTGAATTCCATGTTTAGGGAGCATGACTATAATTTATGCTTTTGTACCCGAGGAAGCATATTTGATGGTTTGAAATATTGTGGATGAATTCTTGTTATGCTAAATGTGTTTAGTATGCATGCTAGGATGTTTAGGACAAGTTTGTATTGATTTAGAGATTAAAAACCAGATAAAATAGGCATTACAGGTCTCTAGGTATCGATACGGTGCTCACCGTATCGGTATCGGGGCCTGAGTCAGGCTTTGGGAATTGAAAATTTGACCTGGGCATCGATACATAGGCAAGTGTATCGGTACGGGTTTTAACTATTGGAATTTGTGTTTTGGCCATTTAAGCTGGGTACCGATACACCCCATGGTTGTATCGGTACAGGCCTTGACTAATGTTGTCTGAGTATCAGTATACGAGTTTTGATATCGGTACAAATCTTGAGTACCGATGCACAAGGTCGTTATATTAGTTGATATGATGTTATGGCTTAAGATTCTTTCATTTTAATCCTTGTTTCATATGTATACTAATTAAACGTGTTTGAATGATCCGTTTAGCAGAAAATGATCATGTATGCATGCAACTGGACTAATTAAGTATTGGAAACCTTTGGTTCAAGTAAGCCCTCATAATTTTCTATATTTTTAAATTGGTCCTTAAAATACATGTATGTACAATTAGACGTCAATTCTATGTCTGATTCTGATTGGAATTTAACTGCTGCCAGTTTGTACAGTCTAGGTTCTAAGGAGGTATCTAGATAAGAAAAAAAATGGACCTAATTGGAGATATTAGGTTCAAGTTTGCTACAACAAACCTAATATGGCTCGCTCAATTTTTCCTAACGCATAGGCCGGGTCAATAGGGTTATATTTGTTGGCATCAGTGCCAGGTTTTGAAAAGTTTGGGATGGTTTGCTAAATATTATGGATATTGTTGAATTGTTTCTGTGATGCTATTTGTTGTTAAGCATGTCTTTTAAATGTTGAGATGTTATTTTCCTATTGTATTGCTATAGTATGGGATAAATATGGCACATTGCCTATTACCATTGTTTTCAAATGATTTTTACAGGTTGTCTTGGATCCTTCGCTGAATGCAAGCCTAACTAAAATTGCTTTTGCATGTCTTATTTGTTAGCGAGTATGGGCCCTAGGCATGAGACTCGAGCTAACACGAGTAGCGCCCAAAACAACCAGAATCTTAATGATGGCCTGATTCCTCATACCAAGTTGCCTCTTCCCTCGCCTAATCCACCAGTTGGAGCAGGCAGAGGAAGTATACCACAAGCCCTGCAATGACCTATTTTTGGGAACATGATGCCTTTAATTCAGGCAATGACCGGAGCTTTCGAAGGAGCTTTTGCTAGATTGCAAGTGTCGGTGCAAGATCTTACAATTGTGGCTAATCTTGGGCTACTGTTGGAGCACCTACGTAGCCTGGAAGGGGTTAAGTTTCGAGGATTAAATCCTGAGTCTATAGAAGAGTGGATTGAAAGCACTAAGCGTATACTAGGTTAGATAAAGTGTACAGGTGCACGAAATCTTGGTTGCATTTTATCTTTACTGTATGGTGACGCATATGATTGGTGGGTAACCACTATAACTGGAGTACTGGATGCCAACGTCACTTAGGAGTTCTTACGAAGGATTTTCAAGAAGAAGTACCTTGGTCTACAATATCAAGATATGAAAAAGAGAGAGTTCATGGCTTTGGTACAAGATCGAATGTCAGTAGCCGAGTATGAGGTGAAATTTGTTTGTTTGAGCTATTATGCTCTTGAGCTGGTTTTGGATGATCAACAACGTTGTGATAAGTTTCTCTAGTGAAGGACATTAAGACATATTTGTTGGTGGCTGACTACAGTGATTTTGATGTGTTGGTCAACAAGGCCAAGGATATTGAGTAGTCATTGGGTTCAAATTCCTAGTCTATGAATGTTAACTCGAGAAAGAGATCTGCTGAGTTTGACCATTCTGGTGGATAAAATAAGAAGTCGTGGGATATACATTTCAGGTCGAACCACAAACGAGGTGATGGTAGTGGTAGACGTGGTCATAATGCTCAAAATGATGTTGTTGTTGCTGTTGTAGTTGATTATGAGCATTGTGGAAGATGCCACCCAGGGAAGTGTTGGGGAACACTTGGAGCTTGCTGGGAGTATGGTTCAAAGGAGCACTAGAAGCGTGATTGTCCGAGTTTGGTTGGAGATTCACCGACTCAAGTAGATACTGTGGTTTCACCTGCTAGGGGCCAAGGCTATGGCATGGGTAATTTTCAGGGGCGTGATGAGGGTCAGAGGACTATTGCTCATACCGTGGCTATTCAGTCAGAGAATGGTGGGCAAACAAGGGTGTACGTTCATCGCGAGGGTCGTAATGAAACCAATATGATCGCAGGTACTTTTACCTTGCAAATTTTGTCATTATTTTTTTGGTTGATTCGGGTTCCACGCATTATTACATTTTGAGTGAACATGCACAATTGGTGGGTTTTCCTGTTGAGATTTTAGATGTGGGAGTTCTAGTAACTAGTACTCTTGGGGAGACCGTTAATGTTAAAAAGATGTATAGGAGATGTTTGTTGGTTGTTCAAGGCCATATTTTCGCTGTTGATTTAAAGAAGTTGGTGTTTCATGGTTTTGACGTTATCTTGGGTATGGATTGTTGAGCGAACATAGAGTTGTTGATTTTTAGTCAAAAATGAATTCTTTGAAGCTTGTCGACGGCTATGTTGTTTTTGTAGGAGGTGAGAATGCTAAATTCTTATCTAATGTCGTTTCAGCATTGCAAGCTGAAAAGTTTACGAAAGTGGGTTGTCAAGCCTACTTGGCATTTGTGATGAATTCGAGTGCAGAGGGAGTTTGAGTACATGATATTCAGACGGTACATGTTTTTTTGAAAGTTTTTGTAGAAGAATTACATGGGTTACCACCAGATAGGGAAGTGGAGTTCTGTATCGAGACTTACTCTGGTACGACTCTGGTGTCCATTGGTCCTCATCGCATGGTGCCAAAGGAGTTGAAAGAGTTGAAAACTCAACTTCAGGAGTTGTTGGATCGTGGTTTCATCCTTCCAAATGTTTCTCTTTGGGGTGCACCAATGTTATTTGTGAAGAAGAAAAATGGAACCATGAGGATGTTTACTAATTATCGGCAATTGAACAAGTTAACGATTAAGAACAAGTACCCGTTACCATGGATTGATGATCTGTTTGATTAGTTCTGAGGTGCAGTGGTGTTTTCAAAGATTGATTTAAGACCCATGTATTATCAGCTGAAGGTCCAGGAAGCGAGCGTGTTGAAAACTATATTTTGGATGAGATATGGACATTATGAGTTCTTGGTGATGCCGTTTGGTTTGACTAATGCCCCAGCTGCTTTCATGGATATGATGAATAGGGTGTTTAATGAGTATTTGGATCGGTTCATTGTTGTGTTTATTGATAATATCCTTGTGTACTCCCGTACCAAGAAGGAGCATGAACATTTACGGATAGTTTTGCAAGCTTTGGAAGAGAATTAGTTGTTTGCCAAGTTGAGTAAGTGTGAATTTTGGCTTAAGAAGGTGACCTTTCTTGGTCATGTTGTATCGGCGGAAGGCATTCGTGTCAATCCGCAGAAGATAAAGTCTATCTTTAATTGGAAGTAACCTAAGTTAGTGTCAGAAGTTCCTAGTTTCCTTGGTTTGGTTGGGTACTATCGTTGTTTTGTGGATAGTTTTTCCAATATTGCTGCTCCACTGACTATATTGTTGCAGAAAAATCTTTTGTTTGTATGGACCGAGGATTGTTAGTGTAGCTTTGAGAAATTAAAGGAGATTTTGACAAATGCTCTTGTGTTGATTCAACCATAGGCGGGTAATGAATTTATGGTGTATAGTGACGCATCGTATGTTGGATTAGGTTTGTGCTGATGCGGGATAGGATAATTGTGGCTTATGCATTGAGACAGTTAAAGGTACATGAACCCAATTACCCTACACATGATTTAGAGCTTGCCGCAGTGGTATTTGCTCTAAAGTTTTGGAGACACTATCTTTATGGTGAGAAGTGCATTGTCAACATGGATCACAAGAGCTTGAAGTATATGGTGTCTCAAAAAGAGTTAAATCTTAGGCAAAGAAGATGGGTTGAGTTGCTTAAGGAATATGATTTGATGATTGAATATCATCCAAGAAAAGCTAATGTAGTGGCGGATGCATTGAGTCATAAGGCGACTGTTGAGCTTAGGGCAATGTGTGCCATGTTAAGTGTGGTACGGGAAGGTGGTTTGCTGGCAGAGTTGCAAGTTAAGCCTACATTGTCTCAAATGATTAAATCAAGGCAACCATATGATAATGCATTGGTTCTGTACATTAAAGACATTTTGGATGGTAAACCAATGAATTTTCATTTTAATGATGATGGTGTTTTGTGTTTTAAGGGGTGCTAGAAGATTCAGAGTCGAGGTGCACTATTATGACCGAGGCTCATTCTAGTCCTTTTGCTATACACCCCGGTAGTACCAAGATGTACCTATAGCGACTAATTAAAAATTACTATAGGTGTACACTCACTTTTGAAAATATTTAATGAAGGGTTTTGGAAAAATTCATATTTTAATGAAAATAAAAGAAGTCGCCACCGTTCACTTAGGTAAGGTATACCTATGACACCCTCTTCTCGAGTTCGAGCATTAGAGTTGAGTCGGGAATGTCACAAAACCAATACAATACATACAATGAAATTTATCCGAAAATACTATAAAATTTAAAACCTTTGAAAATATTTATATTGACTTGTACAGAAAATTGGAGCTTCTTTACTTTTCTAAAAATAAATTAAATGTTTGATAAATAACAAACTTTGAACCAAAATAGACAAATTTATCTCATTTATACATTCCACTAAAATTAACTAAAAGCCTCAAGTAGGATGTCATTAATGTGGTAGCTTGATAAAAAAATTGAACTTGATGCAACGCCTTGCTTACACCAATGTCTCGAACCACCTACGTGTGCACAATCAAACTCACGCTAAGTACAAACTTAGTGAGGCAATAAACGAAGTTAATAACAATAATTTAAACTTATTCAACTTCATGGCTACATTTATATAACATGATATATGTCAATGAATCAATTTTTACATTGCATTAGTAATGATTTACTATATGCCAATGTCATCAAACTTCCATGCTTGTTCAGTTGTCATAATATATCATCTATGCATCAATGCATGAATAGATATAGCATGATACAAGCTAATGAATATCCTTGTTCAATTCCTTTAATATTATACCAAAACTTACCATTTATGTTAAGCTTTCAAGCTTTAACTTACTTACCATTTGTTGCTATTGCAACAAACATATATTAAGCAAATGTTTAATTTTTTACACTTTATACATTTTCATTTTATTATAGCCCAAAGTAGGGGTGAGCAAAAGTCAACTCGAATAAAAAATGATTTTTTTTAGTTTTGAGTTATTCGAGTCGAGTTATTCAAGTCAACTCGAGTAACTCGAAAAAATTTTGAGTTTGTGTCGAATTAAAATTTTTTCAACCTCGAAAAACCAAAAAACCAAAAAATCAATTTTTTATAGTTTTGCAATTTAGTCCATGGTTTCATTTTTCTTCAATTTCTCCTTTATTTCAAGTCCATTTTGACAAAAATTTGAACCACATATTCCTAAATCAATGTAGAATACTTATTTAGCTTCAATTAATATTTTTGAAAAAAAAATCATATTTTTTTTAATTTAGCCCGTTAACTTTGTATGATTTCCTCATTTCTTCAATCCCTCCTTTGTTTTAAGTCAATTTTAACCAAATTTGAACTACATGATCGTAAACCACTATAGAATACCTATTTAGATTCAATTCATATTTTTAAAATTAAATTTCCTACTTTTACAATTTAGCCCCTCAACTTTGAATGATTTCTCATTTCTTCAATTCCTCTTTCATTTAGTCTATTTTTGACCAAAATTAAACCACATAATTCACTAACTCTATATAATATATATATAACTTCAATTCATATTTTTAGCAAATATATTCTTTTTGCAATGTAGTGCTTTAAATTTATATTTTATTCAATTTGATCATTCAACTGATTTTTTTGTAATTTTTTTATTCACATCAATTCATTGACTCATTTATACTCCCATCAATACTTTATCCCCAAAAGTTCCTTATTTAAAAATAATATTATAAATATATTTTAGAAGTTTCGATGATATTTTTTTATTAAATAACATTACAAATCTTACTTATATATTTGAAAAATAATATGAAGAAATATATATATGCATATCTTATATGATTAGAGAAATTCGTTTAAATTGGAATCAAACTGTACTACAACTTGGTAAATAATTACAATTAAATTTGTATACGAAATTGAAAACTCGACTCGACTCGAATTGAAAAAAAATCAAATTAAGTTTGAGTTGTAAAATATGACGCGTCAACTCGAATAACTCGAAATTTTTTTACTCGACTCAACTCGATCGAACGCTCACCCCTACCCCAAAGTATAACAGTGAGAGAACAAGGTATGTGAGTCAACACTGAAGTCTTATCAAATGTTAGTACATGTGTATACTAACAAATATATATAAGTACCGAATTACTATCAAATGCTAGCACCAATAATACTAACAGGTAGTAGCACCAATAATGCTACTATCAAAAGATTGCACCAATAATACTACAACTACTAATAGCACCAATAATACTACTAGTAAGACTCATGTCATGCCAACTATACCTATAACTCTCAATAAACATACTTGGGCAATGTAGATACCCTTTCATATCTCAACTATCACCACCAACAATATAATGATCATTTCATAAATGAAAATTTATTTGGGTAGTTCATACCCTAAGAATCATATTATATCATAGCATGAATATGTCATAAACATGATAATAACAACCCATTTTACCAGTAAACATGATATGAATATGTTATCAGTACTTTTATCGTTTAACAAAGAACATGAACTAAACATGTTAACCATATGCTTACCACTTAGTATTAGACATATAAAGAATATGTCTCTTATATTTGCCAATGCAAAATCATTTAATAACATTTAAGGTTGGCTTACCATAAGCCTTCCTTTTATGCACATATATCAAATATGCATGTAATGTACTTTTGCAAATGGGTAGCTTGCGCTATCTTCGAGGAATTATTTTCATAAAGCAGCATGCAAATGGGAATTCAATTATGTTTGTTTTAACATAAAGTATATTTGCTCATAGTTTTAACCACATATCTCACTGATTTTATTTCATTTTATACGATTTATGACAATTTTCTAAAGTCGCTGCTAATGTTGTCTCGAAAAATCCTACTGCCTTATTTTCATGACCTTTCACCGATAAAAAAAATCATATCTTTTTGTACAAACCTCTGATTCAATCACTGTTTATCCCAAATAAAACTAGGATGACACACATTTTCAAGATATAAGGATCACTTTCTAATTATTTTTATAAATTTATTGGTGAATTTCTAAACCTATTGCCAACATGAGAATTATGGACAAATTTCAATTAGATCAATTTTTAGATTCTTTAACCATTCCAAAATTAAATACATACCAACTTAAATTCATGCATCATTGTATCATGTAGAATTCAATAATCATTTCATAACATAGGAAGTTATATATTGGCTTATCACAAACCAAGATTTCATAGCTTAACATAAATGAGTATAAGAGATTGTACTCACCTTGACACTTCTGATCCCAAACTAAATTGTGTGAATTAAGAGAACTTCAAGCTTGGTCCTTGTTTTATCTTTTAAATTAACAAATTCTTCTTCTTACTTGAGTGCTTCGCATTCATCCCCTCACATGCACAGTTAATAAAACCAATAAGACCCTCACTTTTATAATCTGTCAACATGAGCTACCTTCAAAGAAAAAATTCTATAAAATAATCTACAACTCGAAATTTGATTCTGTTTGTTCAGGAAGAAACTAGATTTGATAAGCTTTTCAACCATATAACCTAATAGTCCAAATTCAACTCGTACAATTTATGACTAATTTTCAAAGTCAAATTTCGGTGCTGAATTTTGGAGCAGGCTGCTACTCCATTTTCTGACCTTCCATCACTTAAAAATTCATATCTTTTAATACAGAACTCGAAATCAGTCACCATTTATTCCAAACAAAAATAGACGAACTAATGATTACAACGATATATGAATCACTTTCTAATTATTTTTATGGAATTTTTGATAAATTTTTGAACTCATTGCCAAAAACTAACTTCTGGGCATAATTAATAATTCTAATCTTTAACATCCTTTAACCATTCCAACACTCTAAATTAACCTTCAATTACATTATTCTAACATTTTTATTTTATGACGAGCCCTAAAATCAATTTGGTTCTATAAACCCTAAACTAGAATACTTCAAATTCATAAATATATCTCTTGCAAAACCATGAAATATTGGTACCAAATAAAAGAGAATTTAATGTTGAACAATTTTGTAGTTCACAAGCCAACTCTAAATCCAATTATTTAGGGACAAAAATCACAAAAAATAAAATTCTTACCTTTGATCTTGAGAACTCACGTCTTGGAGGAGAAATGGAAGAACACGTTTTTCTTTAATTCCATGCCACTTGTCCTCCTTATTTGCCATACATGATAAAAATCTTCCTAATAGTCTAATGACTATTTTGTCCTCAAATCTAAAGCTCCACAATAAGCTGCATGCACTACTTTAAATCCAATGTCAAGATTAAATATGGAGATTGTAGTTTACAACGTTGTCTTTGTAACAAACTTTAATACCAATCTTGTCCTTTTTAAATCCAATGGTTAATACTCAACATGGAATTCAACTTACATCCAATGGTTCATAACCTTCCAAGTATCCAACATCATCATCCAAGGGATCATAATCTTAGCATTAGTAGAAGATATTTTTGCCCCTAAATTCAATGGCTAGAAATAAATTCATGAATTTTTTATTCGATACGATTATCTAATTTTTTTTTAAACTTTAACAATCAACTCCTTTCAATATAAATCCCGGATCAACCTCGTAATTTCAGTTACAATCCACTTCTCATACGTAAACTTTCATTTTATTCATTTTAGTCACTTCACTCTAGACATCAAATTTTAACTTTAGTCATTTTGGTCACTTAACAAATTTTGGGGTATTACAAGACTGGACACCAAAAAGCAAACAAGAGATAAATTAGGTTCGGGAGTCGGTTACGAGTGGGGAAGGGTTTGCACCTCGACCACGCCCAAAATTGATACCTAACGTATCATATTTATTAATATAAAAATGAAATTCGATTTAATCTAATATTTAAACCCTAAAATGCATTCATGCATGGCCATACGATTCGAATATATATAAAAATACCTTGCGATCTACGATACCAAAAGAAGATGACACCCGAATACTCGGATGGCACTCTTAGTAGGATACCGAAATCTCGAAGTCTAAACTAATGCAACAAAATATATAAAAATGCATGAATAAATAAATATATTAATATGTAAAAATATATATATCTAAGATATATACGTACTAGAGAATAAAGTTACCATATATGAAGCTAAATATATATATATATAATTTTTTTTTTTACAAAGGTACCCGTAGGAAAACATAATATAAACTATAATGTATACATTATACATAATATGTAAAATACTGAAACATAAAAGTAAATATAATATTATACTGTACATGCATATATAAAATGCTAACAAAAAAACAATCGAACATGCAATGAATAATAATGCAATATAAAATGGAATTAAAATAAATATAAACACATGATCCAAAGCAACATAATTCCATTAATATTATCATGTACAAAAAATACGAGGGTACCCATGCCCACTAGTTTGGGCTTAAAAAGGAGTCTGTTGGGTTTAGTGTAACACCCCTTCTCGTGATCGTATACTAGAGACGAGTCATAAATATTACTATTTTTTTAATAGTCTTTTAATAAAAAATCAAGGTAATTTAAAAAAAATTGGAAACTTTTCAGTGGTCACCCATCTTGAAATTTCCTTAGCTCAAGCACGCTTAACTTTAATCAAATTAGAAATAAAATATTAACTCTAGATCCGATAATAAAACTTTTTACATAAATAATACAGTCATATTAAGACAAATTATTTTATTATAAATTATTCTATTTAAAATTATTCAGATCTAGCCTCATATAGGATATGTCAAATAAGGTCATATAATAATTAAATTGTAAACATACTTACCGTCTATAAAAGATTTATAAAATATTTACTGACCTAGTTAAGGCACTTTAAAAAATAGACTAGTTTATATAGTACATGCCACTATTAAACATATATAAAAAATACGGATGTCATGATTACCGAAATACCTGTCGGTTATCTTCTATACATAATGATGATGCAAAAGTTGTCACCTACGTGTATAACATAAATACACGCTGAGTATATCTCAGTGAGACATAAAATGAGTAACATTAATACATCGTCTAATGCAAGATAATTTATAAAACATGATAGTCATTAAATTAAATATTCGGTAATGCAGGAATTTCTGTATTGTAAAGTCATATAACTATACTGTAATAATTTTGTACTGTAAGATCAGGTAACTGTAATGTAAAATAATTTAAATGTAATGTAAAATCATGTACCTATACTGTAAAATCATATATCAGTACTGTAAAATCATGTACCTATATTGTAAAGTCATATATTTGTACTATATAATTATACATTTATCATGTGAAATCATATAGCCCAAGGATTGTATAAAGAGAAACTGAAGTATGCAGGGTCGGTACTCCTTGAGTACTAGTCACCTAAGTGCCGAAAATATATAGACACATAAAGTGCCGAAAATATATAGACACATTAAAGTGTCGATAAACATATAAATCCGAAGATCGATGTATAGCTACACTACAGTCCCAGACTGCTAGACCTCTAATGGCATGCCACTATACTGTAACTCTCTATCATAGCCTTGGGCAATAAATCCATATCATTAACTTGTAAATTATCATTTTGTAAATGATTCATATATCACCATTATTCAATAATAACTTGCCATAATAAAACATAATAGGGCAGTTCATACCCTATCATGTACTAACATTTTTCCTTTGCCAGTAAAACATCATATAATTTATACAAAAACATGTTATTATTTTAATAAAATCAAGTAAATAAAATTCTTAAAAGTCTACTAAAATACATTTCGAAACATATAAATGCACTCACCTTAGCCTTGTAATAAGGTTGTCTTTACTATTCAATATCACTCCCGATCTTTTTCTTTTCTTTCTTTTTTTTACTGATACGATCTCGATTTATATCAAAATCTTGAATCTAACTTTAAACCTTCCAAATCAACTTGAAAAATAATGTTTCCTTCTTCCCTTTTGTTCTTCTCTACTCACGGCATGTTGGGAGTTTAATGAACAATGTTTTTGTTCATTTCTTCTTGTTTTGCCACTTGTAAAATTTAAACGAATATTAAATTTATTTAAATGGTATAATTATCAATTTAGCCTTTATATCTAATGGCTAATTTAATCCTATTAAAAATCAAGGGTCGAGATTAAATCTATGTAGATTTCATCTTTCAAAAATGCCTTCAATATTTCAAAAATATTTCAAAATTGTCATCCTTGCCAATTGACCAATTTGCCTTCCAACTAGTCTGTATTTACTAGTTTATTTCAAAATTGCCATTTTGTAAAATTCTAACTAAATCTTGTTAGAATCCAACAAAATACAATAAAATAATATTTTATGAAAATTTCCATGTCTTTTGGATCAGTCTCCAAAAATTTACATTCGACCTAATATACTGATAAATAATCTTTTACTCAGAAATAAACTGTAGGATTCATCTTGAATCAAACTAAAAATATTTCCAACACTTAGAAATGACTTTTATAACCTTTCTCTATCATATGAAAAAATTTCATAATTTTTCAGTTCAATCTGGGTATCTGAATTCTACTTAAACTTTAACTACGATTTTCCCGATAATCGAAATATCAGATCGAACCAATAATTCCACATTCGATCCACATCCTTATATTATCTATTTATTTATGAGATAAAAACTCCTAAATTTTATATAATTACAACTTTGATCCTTTAACTTTTCATTTTTCAACTTGTACCATACAAGTTTTAAAAACTTATCATTTTGATCACTAAACTTTAACCTTGAATTCCCATTCTATTTTTCTTAGATTCTAGCCAAATTTTGCGAGTACCCTATTTTACTCGATCTCTATCACATGACACCTTAAAACCTCATAACTTTCTTTTCTACAGTCCATAATTGAGAAAATCTTAACTCATGTATTTTTATCATTTTAATCACTAAATAAGCTTTTATGCAATCTTGTTAGCACTAAATGACTATTAAACAGTGCTGTAAATTTTGAGTATTACATTTAAGCAACCTGGTTCAGGCACGGGTCTGATCCAAAGTAAGTGAACCGTCCGGTTCAGTTGACGAAAGGTGCACCCGACCACCCCTTTTCCTTTGTATTTAGCATTTTACTTAGAAAAAAGATCCCCGTTTGCTTTCAAGTTCCTTAGTCGTCGCTGCCGCCGCCGCCACTCTGCCAGTTATTTCGGCGACCTGAAGCCACCACTCTGAAGCCTTCACCCTTTTCTTCTCTTCTACCAGTTTAGTTTCTAAAAAAAGAACCAAATACCATGAAAAAAGTCCTTAAACCTTCGGCTTTCCACTGTCGAATTTACTTTGACCACCGTCAAATCGTTAAAGTTTCGAGATATGTGGCTTTTTCCGTCGAGTAGAACATCCCTATCTTTGGGATTGTCGAGATGAGGCTTCGGTCCCCGAAAAATGCCAAAAGCCAAGAATGGGTAAGCCCTTGAGTGCGTCAACTTTTTCGTCACTGATCTACACGCTCAACTATTGGATCGAGCCAAAATCAAACTATGTCTCTCAACACGATGTAGGCTCTCTGTCCACCATTAGGATTCGCGGTTGGAGGCTCTAATCACTACGAAAGCATTAAGAGTAGAGGGTAAGCCTTCTTCTCTTTTTTTTTCTATCATTCTTTTGCTTTGTGTCTGGTTTTGTTGATTTTACTTGGGTATGGGTGATTTAGGTAATTAATTCAAGTGATAGAAAAATAATGATGGATTTTATGGTTGTGAAGGTGAGTGAGTTGCTTGATGGGAGACGGTGACCGATGGGTCAAGTGTTTAGGAGTGGTGAAGGATGGTCGATGGGTGACAATTGAGGCAAGGAAGAGAATGGTGATGGTGGTTCTCGGTTTAAGGGGGAGTGATGTACTGTGGTGGCTATGGTTAACTCAAGTTAGAACGGTGAGGCTAAGAATGGTGGCTCGTGTATGACAATGAAGGTTCACGGTAGTTTTGGTTTAAGGGAATGGTGAAGGTGAAGGAATGGTTCCAATGTCTAGAGTTCTCTCTTGAGGGATTAAGAGTTTGAAGCTTTTTGTTGATGTATAGTGATTGTGGTCGTTTTTTGTGTAGTTTGGTTGAAGGGTGAATGAAAAATGTGTGAGAGTCATTTTGGGACTACAAGAGTTGAGGAAAAGGTGTGTAATGCTGGGGTGATCCAGTTGAAGCTTGGGGTGGCAGTGGTGGTTTTTTGGTGAGCTTGGAAATGGATGAAGGGTAGTTTTAGTTAAGGATGGTTATGGTGATGAAGACCGGGTATGGGAGCGGTGTTTTGGTAGTGAAATGGTGAAGCTTGGTGAAGTGTGAAAATCGTGATGATCAAGCTTGGTGTGGGTTCTTGGAAGTTTTTAAAGGTGAAGAATGGAGATGAAGATGTTGGGTGCAGAGGAATGATGATTGCAGTGGTCCAGTGGAGGCAGGGTATGAGTGGTGGCGTGAAGATCCAAATATGCATTCAATGCATATTTGTTTTTTATCTTTAACTTTGTATTTTTTAAATAATAATAATAACAATAATAATAATTGTCGAAACTATTTTTAAACTAGGTAAAAAAATAGCTTGAAGATCAATTTTAAAAATTAGGGGTTTTCAATTAATTTAATTTTGAAACTGTTTGGAGTTGAAACTTGTCACTTTGGTAGACTGGATACCATAAAAATAATCACAGATTTATTTTTTTAAAATTAAGATTTGAGAGTCGATTACGAGTGAGGAAGAATTAGCACCCTATAAACGCCCGATATTGACATCTTTAATTTCGCGTGGCATTCTGAATAACAATTTGAATTTAATTTAATCAATAATTGTTAATTGGATTTATTTTCCAAATGGAGTTATTTCTTTTATAGGAAAATGTATTTTTGATACGAATATGAGATTGAAAGCACCCCTATACATTCAGGGCACCTCTATTCATATTAAAATATATATATTTTCAACATAAAAGGTTTTTAATGCATGAGTAGTTATGGTCTTGTTTATTTTAGGTTCTAACCTAAAAAGGCTCTAATTATAATTGGTGTATACGAATATTATTTAATTTAAAGGCTTATATGAGACAACAACCAATTATTTGGGCACAATCCATATTTAAACCCCAAAATTATATATAATATTCCCTAATAGTTTAATTAATCTAATTATTTAAGTTTTAATCTTAATCAAGGCTTTAATTAATTAATCTAGATCATTTGTCAATTTCCTAGGGGTTTTAATGAATATTGGGTTTTCTACTTAAAAGCCCATCTTGAATAACACCCCATTACAACGGGACACCATTCAAATTAGGACTTCAAAGTTTCTCACTCAATGTCCATTAAGTTGCTATAATTGTCTTTCCCAATTAATTATTAAAACCTAGTAGAGAACTTAAGACTAAGACTCTAAACAATTAATAAAGCTAAGGTGTTTAAATTATCTAACAGTTACACTATATGCATATTTAAATCATGCAACATATAAATAATTTAAGGCAATTAAATTAAATAACTTAAATTTTAAAAAATAGGACTAAATTGAAAGAAATTTAAAAATTATATTCTGATTTTATTTATAAAGGGGACTAAATTGAATGATTTATAAAGTTTGGGGCCAAAATTGAGAGGATTTGGATGAAAGGGCAGAGATCCTTCATCCGACCTATTTAAAACACACGAATCAAAATGACCCAACACCAAAATGGTGCCATTTCACTCGGCCTTTAAAAGGCTCAACTCGGGCCAAAACTCAGTTCATAACTCATTTCACTCTCTCTGTAAAACCTATAACTCTCCCCTCTCTCTCTAAAATTCTCTAAAACAAGCACCCTATTCCCAGATTCCACACCCAATCTCAATTAAACAATCCTATTTTGGATGAATGTTCATCTGTGTTCATCATGAACCAAATGAAGATCATGAATACCAGCCAAGCTCCACCCTTAACACCGTCGTTTGATCCTTCACAACCCAATTGCGATCGCCATACACTATTCACCGGTCACCACTCTAAAATTCCGACCACTATTTACCTTCGACCGGCCACCGTGAGGTAATTTTTGGCCTCTGCATCAGAACCCTAAAATACCTAAAATTTCCCAAATTTTACCTAAACACTAAATCAAACCCCGACTCAACTGAGCTGTCCATCTCTAACCACCTAACCTAGCTACCCATTCTCGATTCCCTCTTTAACTCCACCGTCCACTCGAGAACTATGACCATAAAAAAAGAACATATTTCCTTCTCTCTTTTTACTTTTGCTTTCTGTTTTTTCCTTATTTGACACAAAACTAACTTCTTTGTATTTTTATTGTAGAAAATAAAAAGTTTAGAAGTGTATATACCTTTCAACGATGAAAATGATGATTCTGGTGATCTCTCTGATGACCGATTGTCTTCTCTGATTGCCTCTTCAAATTCCAGGTGACTTCTCGGCTACTCCCTGCTCTCCTCCTTAATTTCAATAATGATTGGGTAATTATTACTTTTTGATTATTAATTACTTTCTCTTCAGGTATTTATAGTTGATAGTGGATGGTGACTCATGCTGATGTCACGACCATCCAGCTATTGACTGCTGGGATTGAAGAAAACCACTATCCGTGTCTTCTTATTTCGGCAAATGAAAGGCTACCATGTGTACAAAAATGAGCGGTAAAATTCAATTTGTGTTTCTCTGAGATGGTGTTTATCGAATTTGGGCAGGTAAAGGATAGTAAAAAAGGGTTTTGGGCTTCTATAATTGTAAGTGGGCTTTGTATGTAATATGGACAATGTACTATATTTTTTATTGTATTGGACATTTAATTTGGATGTTTGGATTATTTATTATTATTTTAGGTTTTATTTATATCGAATTACTAATATAGCACCAACCTCGGACAAAATATGAGTTTACCTATGCCCCTCTTTGCTCATTGTTGTGGAACAAGAATTGGGCAAAAACTGAAAAGACACGAATTTTGTCCGAACCATCTGACTGTCATCCAAGCTGTAAGTTCTTCTTATTATGAACTTCCATTCTATCTTCCCTTTTAGAAAGCTTGAACAAGCTCTTCTTATTATAAATTTCCTAATCCTTCTGCCAAGGTTGAATTGAAATCCGAACATTTTTTTCTCATTATAAACTCATCGATTCTTCTTGGGATCATTGATCCACCTCTCTGCAAAGTTGTTGAACAAGTGAGTTTTTCTTATTAGAACTCCTCATCCACTTTTGGAAATATTGATCCACCTCTCTGTAAAGGTGTCAAACAAACGAGTTCTTCTCATTGGGAACTCCTCATCCACTGTTGGAAATATTGATCCACCTTTCTATAAAGGTGTTGAACAAGCAAGCTCTTCTCATTAGGAATTCCTCATTCTTTGTAGGAAATGTTGATCCACCTTTCTGTAAAGGTGTCAAACAAGCGAGCTCTTCTCATTACGAACTTCTCATTCTTCAAAGGGCGAACTCTTCTCATTATGAATTCTTCTTTCTTTTCTAGGCGAGTTTTTCTCATTATGAACTTTGTACTCTTTGTTGGGCGAACTCTTCTCATTAGGAGCTCCATATTCTTTGATGGGCAAACTCTTCTCATTAGGAGCTTTGTATTCTTTGATGGGCAAACTCTTCTTATTAGGAGCTTTGTATTCTTTTCTGGGCGAACTCTTCTCATTAGGAGCTATGTATTCTTTGCTAGGAATGCTGATTCATCTCCTCCTCTAGGGAAAAACTGAACCTGCAAAAAGAAATATCATCAATTAATAAAAGTTCAACCTGAAGTAATATGTAATATCTCCAGTTTCATGCTTGAAGCACTGAGATATTTAGAGTCGCTGCTTTTTCTGCCTAAGTTGTATCGATCTTTCAGTCTGAAGCTTGTACGAGATCTTTTGTTTGACCTTCTCTGTTGATCAATCTTCTTCTATGCTTGAAATATATGTGAATTTAAGAGCTTCAACAATAGACGCTGAAACTTTTGACCAATTAAATTGTGAATCTTCCTCATTTGAGCCCGAAGTTGATCTATCTTGCTTTCAACCTGGTAACCTGAACTTTCTTCATTTCCTTGAAATTGATGCCCCTAAAGGTTAATATCTTTGACGATACCATGCCCTAACCATCTTATTGTGATGACATTTAAAAAGTTCTCATCATTTTCAAAGATGTCGGCCCAAAGGACTTAACATCATGCCCGAATGACTTACTAATGACCCGAAGGTTTTAGAATTGCACTACACTTTCTGTCTTGTACATGCGATCAAATTTTCTCATTACTCCCGAAGGTAATGGCCCGAAGGACTTAACATCAGGCCCAAAGGACTTACTGATAACCCGAAGGTTTTAAGATTGTAATACACTTTTTGTCTTGTGCAAACAACCATATATTCTTATCACTCTCAAAGGTGATGGCCTGAAGGACTTTACATCATGCCCGAAGGACGTACTGATAACCCGAAGTTTTAGGATTGTAATTCCAATTCTTTCTTGTACATACAATCAAATATTCACATCACTGCCGAAGGTGATGGCCAGAAGGACTTAACATCATGCTCGAAGGACCTACTGATGACCTGAAGGTTTTTAGATTATAATGCACTTTCTATCTTATACAAACAACCAGATATTCTCATTACTTTTGAAGGTGATGGCCCGAACGACTTAACATCATGCTCGAATGACTTATTGATCACCCGAAGGCTTTAAATTACACTACACTTTCTGTCTTGTGCAGACAATCAGAAAATCTTTACTGAGATCCGCTTCTTCAAAAAGGAAGTCACAGGCTGGTGTCTTTACTTTAAAAAAATTGTGAGTTGAAATCTTTGTTGGATCTACTTGAAACCTCTTGACCCAATCTAGTCGCCAGACTAAATCGAGCGAGCTACATTGGGTTTGACGAGACAAGCCCAGAAGAATTACTTTGAAAACTGTCAATTTTTTCATTTTATCTTGTCTAAATGCATAGTTAAGTACTAAGGTGATCATGCTGGCTATGGTGAAATTTACAACTTAATCGGGAGTCGAATTGACATCCAATTGCATAAGATTACATTTTAGGGACCAAATTGCAATTAGGGATAATTATGAGGACTTCTTTAAAATTAAGGTTACCAGTCCTTAATTAGTCATATTTCATATAATCAAGTTAAATTTCAACTTAAAATAATCATCTAAACTTATTTAATTGCATAATCAAGAAATAGGGACTAAACTGCAAATAATACAAACTTAATAAAGCATATTACCATAAATAACGGCTGGCATAACGGTACGGACACTTCCCATATCGCAACGGATGAAAATTACAAAGACGTATTAGTACAGTCCTCAGGCGTACTGATATGGGTATCTATTTTTGAAAATATGGATTCTAGTGGTTAAATGGCGTACCAATACAGTTGCCCGTGTATTGACACTAGGCTTATTTCCCAGCTACATGTACCAATACGGTTACTGGGGGTATCGGTATGCCTAGGTAATTTTGCCCAGATTGAGCCGAGATAGGTTCTCGCGTACTAATCCCTGAGGACCTGTACCGGTACGGACAGACTTGTAATGACATCTTGGTCGAACATATGATACTTTGGCTCAATCTAACACACTTCAAACACTACCTAAACATCATAAAACATCTTAAGCATCATTTTCACAATCATATAAGCATGGTAGAGGATCATTCACATTATACGACATCCAAACCATATCCCTATAGGCATGATCTCTACCCAAGTATTCATAGTGTTTTCCAACTCCCTCAAAACCAGATATAGAGCACTTTACAAGTACCAATCATCAAGTATAACTTGCACAAACTAGGAAGTAACTAAATAACCCTCCTAAATACAAATTGGTCACATTGCCTGTTATTACGACTAAGTATTTATAAAACCATACTTGAAAATACTTCGACCCTTGGATCTCCTCTTGCCCACTTGCTGTCTGAAAAAGCTTATTTCTCTGATTGATGAGAAAGGAGAGCGTAAGCTATAAGCTTAGTAAGGGAATCTAAAAATCACTCATCAATGCATTTAAAACCGCTTTAATTCAAATCTAATGTATAAGTCTAATGATTCTATATTCTTTCCGAATGTACACATTTAAATCATTTGCAACACATGTATCATGGATTTCTATTATAAACCTCAATTTAAGCTTCATATGACAAAATGTCTAAATAGCAAGCTTAAAGAGCATCTCATGTATAAACCACATTATACAAAACATAATTCATTTCTCATGATACATTATATCATACATTGGCATTCAAGTGACTCAAAACCAAGTTCCATTCTATTTTACAAAACACACAGGATACACGAATTTCCCAAGTAGTTCCTTGACCACTTTACGTACGTCCTTGAACTGAACATCCCTCAACGGTTATAATGTATAAATCCACCAGTGAGAGAATTGGCACACTCTTGACCCCTTGACTGCTGTGATTCTCATGGTGGAGAATGGCACACTCTTGACCCCTTGACACACATGAGATGACTTATTATAGTGCACTTTAAACCCTATGGCTAGCCAACTATATCCGATAACATTTTATCTTAGCCACTTGCCAATATACTCAATAAAAACCAAATTACCTTACTATTTTACATATGCATCAATTCAAACCATTTTCCAATACATTAAACCATGTATTCTAGCATTCTCAAAATTCTTTCATAAATCATTCATCATTCTCAATAATCATTATATGTGATTCATTTGCAACATCTTTCATTTCTAAAACATGCATATAACAATAGGTATTTAATATCATAAACATGTGCATGAGGATGTATTTTGCAAAGCTAAAAATGAGAGAGAGATCAACCCATACTTACTTCTGAGCTTAGATAAGTGTTTCAAACTTATTCTAAACTCCCAACAACCATCTTCAAACCTTTTAAAAGCAACAAAACACGTTTCCAGTCACCAACAACCTAAAGCCTTCTTACCATTGCGAGAATCACGCTTCCAAAACTTTCGCAACCTCTCCAAAAGCTAAAGGATTCAACTCACATCTTTATAACTTCCTTATACCTCCAGCAACTATACAACACCAAGATCACTTCAAAATCTAGCTATTTACAACCTAGAAAATTAGCAATTCACATAGTTTCGGGATTCCTTTAATTAATCTCTTCTTACAACATTAAAACACATCTTTTAAGAGATCTAAATCAATTAGATTCAATACAAAACATATCCATAATAGTGTTAAACAAATTTCCACATCAAAACTCAATTTAATTACCATATTATTGATTTAATCGTAATTTCTTAACAAAAATCAGTTATAAAGGATCAAGAACTTGAGAATTTCAATAAAGAAACTTTAATTAGAGGAGAGAAATGAAATTCACCTCTAATTGCTGAATTTTCCCTTAATTGGCAAAGATTAGATGAAAACTTCAAGAAACCAAGTAGATTTTGTTGTAGGAATCAAAGAATTCAAGTAGGAAATCAGAAGAGATTGATTCCTGAGAATTTCGGAAAGAAATTGATAGTTTGGTTGCCCGTTCTTTGATGATTCTTGTAAATTCCTACCAAAGTATGCAAAAATGCTTTGAATGCATGATTTAGCATGCTCTTATCTTATGGATGTCTAACTATATATGATGCATGGATTGTGACAATCGAGGACCACTTGGATGGGCTTTAATCTTCTTTGCTTCTCTGTTGAGTTTTCTTCTTCTGTTGTAATGGTACCTCATCTCTTAGATTGTTCTTCTCAAATCTTTCTTAGCTTTCTCTTCTTGATTTTTTTTCTTTGAAGTATCGTTATTGTCTTCATGCCCTGGCAAAATTTGCCCCAAAATTTTATTGTTGAGCTCATATTCTTTTTTAGTAGACTTTTTGACTTTTTTTATAGTCAAATTCTTTCAGATTATGCATCTTCTATTGTCTATTCTGATTTGAACTCTTATGCACAATGATACCCCATTGACCTCTTTACTTCTTGTCCCAACATGTAGAGTTTGTCCCCTCTTGCATCATTTAGGGCGAGCAAATGTCTTAAGTCCCTAAACTTTCTTCAAGTCCATGAACTTTATCAAGTCTATTCTTTAAACTCAATAAAAAAACCAAGACAGAAATTTACTTTAGGTCCATAAACTTTTTGATATATATATTCTTGTCATTGTCCTCACCATGACCCCCGATGGGTTATTCCTCTTTTGAACGGAAGGTTGTCGATCAAAGATGAGTGTCTCATTCTCAACCATATATTTACCATGTCAAGTCGATCATTTGCATCCAAAGCCTTACATTTTGAAGTTTATCTCTAAAGCAATACAAGGAAATCTTTTGTTTATAAAAATATTAGTTTACGGATCAACACTTCAATGAAGGGTACCTTTTGTATAGAAGACCCAAAAAGCATGCAATACCCCAAATCCTGATTTAGAAAAATATTAGAATATTAATACTAGTCGATTGTGTGATTTGTTTGATATATATATATATATATATATATATATATACATGCATGTAGAAATATGCATATCTGAACATTGAATTTGGATTAAGTGAATTTAGGATCCATTTGAAACAAAAACAAAAGAAGGGATAACAAATGCTAAGGACTAAACCAAATATTAAGAGAAAGATAGGAGTTGCATGCTAAAAAGAAAATAAACCAAGGATGTTCACACATGGCAAGCTTTGGAGGAGGCATGTGTTTTGGAAGGGTCTCAGCTAATGGGGGATCATTCTCAATATCCCCTTCTTCCTCATTTGTTCCGCACCTCATGGTTAGAGTGAGAAAGTTAGAGAACTTTCATAACTTGAAGAATGAACTTCCATTGGATAAGCATTAGGCCTCCATCAAAGAACTTAGTGATGAGGGTAGGAATTTCTTAATCTTTCTTTGAGATTTGTTTAAAGATTCAGGATATGGTCATGGATTTCTCTAGGATCATTCTTGTAAGCAGAGATGTTTGAATTATGCTTTCTTATTATAACTTTAAACTATGTGAATTGTGTATCTTTGGTTTGCTATGTTGATCATGTGAATTTGTTAAAATAGGTTGAATATAGGACCACGCGAATAGTGCACATGATGAATGACCAAGGTTTTGTGAATTTGTAGCATAGTTTGAGATGTCAATTGCTGATCATGAATTCTAAAGTTGTTGAGATGAATTAAAATAACTTGTATAGTTAAGCTGTAGATTTTTTTGATTAACATGATAGATTATGACAAAAGTATGTACCTTGATGGACCAAATGTGTGCACATGAATGTGTAAATGCTTGAATGAGTTGTGTCATTAAGTTAAACTTCAACAAGAATAATATATCACGTATTGTCTCCTCTAGAGCAATCAAGTAGAGGACAATAGAGCTAGGAAGGATAAGACATTGGACAATCAACTTGGTATTGTGAACAAGGATCGAGCTAGTCTTCAAACCAGTGAGTGTAGTTTAAATTCTTGGGATAGGCTTGAAACCAACCCGGGCATCCTTAATTATCTTTTTAGTTTCACCACTCTTAATACAAAGTTAAACTTTGTTTACAATCTAGTTGGGATTCGAGGTAAGTACTTTCACTACTGGGATAAGTACATGTTGTTATGAAAACTATACATGTGTACATATATATGTTTGATATGATCAGTTATAAGCTATGTTCACTTTATTATTTGAACTTGGAGCTATGCTCATTCATGACTCTGATAAGATATGATTAATATATGTTTGATATGATAAGTTATAAGCTATGTTCACATGATTACCTGAATATGGAGCTATACTCATTTTTGACTCTGTTAAGATATGATTAAAGTATAAAGCCTTGGTTTCGAGTTAGTCATAGGTATAGTTGGCATGCCACAAAGTCCATAGAACTCGTATTTGGGGTGGAATATGGTATTGAACTACGATGCTTATGAGGCGATAGTAGGGGGATGTGTTTTGGTCATTTAGCTATAGTAGGAGGGGTTGACCAGTACTTCGAGTACTTTATTTAGTGACAGTTGGTTGGGGATTCGTGTACTTAGACTACTTGATTACCAAGGTTGTAAAGAAATTAATTATGATTGAGACATCTTTTAAATTCTTAAGATAAAAGAATTGCTTGTATGACAAGTACAGCTAAACTAAGCTACATTTCGATTCATCAGTTGAAGTATGTTATTGTGCCTTAAACTTTTTATGATATAGATGTATTATTGACTAATTGAGTAAGATATTTATATACATGTGAAATTAGTTGACTTGACTATTAAGGTTATGTTATCTAGAATAATTATATAAACAAACTTCTTTATTACTTACATGACAAGTAAGATTTGCTTACATGATACTTGTACTTCTAGTTAAAGAAGGATGCTATATTCAAATGAGATAGGTATAATTACCAGTTACTTAATCAAGTATTGGAATCTGTATAACATTGTTTAAACTTTGTATGAAAGGTTAAATATATAATTATATACTGTTCATTTCACGTTTATAGTTATCCTAAACTACCTCACTAAGTGTTTATTTATTATGCTTACTTCGATTATGTTTCAGGGTAAGGTTTATAACAGATGCTTTTTGGAGTCAATCAAGATCACAAGTGCTAAGCGTATGTTTGTCAATCTTTGTTTATAACTCCTAGATGGTGGCACCATGTCTGAATATTTATTGCATATTAGAATGTCTCTGTTATTCTTGGAAGCAATGCTTTTAAACACTGTAAAGGTTGTATAAGGCCCTTTTATTTTATGATGATTGCCGATGTGATTGAATCATGGTCTCTGTGTTTGGTTTGAAAGGTATTATGGTATAATATGTTTAAATTATAAGTATGTGGATGTTAGGCACATATTTTTGTTCGAATAAGGGTTGATCTAGATATCTTGGTCTATAGTTGAGTATGTACTGAGTAATAGTTAAAGCACATTTCATACTTGATAGAATTAATATTGTTATGAATTTCTATAAATCTATTTATAGTAACTTTTTTATATATTATAGTATAAGGTCTCTTTCAATATCTGATGTTGCTATATGACTTGAATTTGACTTATTTGTTCTATTATTAAGTGTGTTAGGGTTTTGGATTGATTGATTAATATGCTTAGGTATATAGAAGTCTTACCTATATATAAATCGAATAGACTTGAATTGGTTGACATATTTGTTGTTTGATTTTATCATGATAAATAGTTTAGGGATCTTTGTATTTGTTTATAGTAACTTTGCTATGTTGAGTAAGGAATTAATTCATGAATGAAATGTTAGAAATAGATTATGACTTGGTAAGATGATCCAATACCCAAGCATGGTAATAGGTGATAAGTGTTCAAAAGTACTATTTTTATTACCCTTTTTACTCATATTATTGTTAGACTTAAGCTCATATTAGTTGCATAATTAGTTATTCATGCATTAATTCATGTTTCTTTCCACCGTTGAGCTTGATTACATAACTTGGTGATTTTTGTGGAAAAAGATGCTGCTTTGGTGTTTTTTGTGTGTGTATGTGCAGGATCACTTGCCAAAGCAATGCCGAGCTAGTTGCCAGGGCAATGCATGAAGGATATGCCGAGCTAGTTGCCAGGGCAATGCATGAAGGAGACGCCGAGCCAGTTGCCATGGCAATTGTCGACAAAGAGAAGATGCAATAGGGATGTCGAAATTAATGACTAGACAAGCCCAAGATGACATGGAGCAAAGCCCAAACCCAAAGGAATTTGATTGCCATGTAGAGATTAAAGAAGAATTAAATTCCAAGAAGATAGGAGAAGTTCTAGTAGGAATACAATTATAATAAAGAATTATATTCTTTAAAGATAATTTAATTCCAACTTAAACTCCTCCTCAAAGAAGGACTTTGGCCTAGCCCTATAAATAGCAAGGAGATTTCGACAATCCATATGGAGAAAAATAGAGAAATTTTGACAAGAGAGCATTAGGGGAAATTTCGACTTCTTCTTCTTCTTTGCTTCCATTAGATTCATGGTTTGGGGATTATTCTTTGTATATCTTTTGAACCCAACCATGAACTAACTTGATTGGTTGGGGTTATTGTGTTTTGTTGTTGTGAGAAACAATTGGATTTTGTTTAGGTAATAAGAGTTTGCACTTTTCTATTCAAGGTTTACTCATTCTTGGCTTTTATTCTTGTTTGCGAGTGAATTGGGAGAGGATCTCGTAACTTCATCTATTTATCTAATATCGGGAGAGTTAGATTCAAGAAACGAATGAGTATGGTCTTTATTCAATCTATTGATGGTGAAGATTAATCCGGCTTAGGAATAAGTTAAGGATTTCAACGGCTAAGAGGAGTGCAAGATTGGTTGTTGTTCACCCTTGATTCACGCAGGGATGTATTATCAAGGCATGCACAAGTAGCTAGAGTTTCGACTTAGGGATAAGAAGAAACCATTGAAGAACGCTCTGCTAAACCTTGAAGTTGCTGCCCAGACACCCAAGTAGTTGCCCAACTAGTTGCCCAGGCAATCATCGATTAGTTGCCAAGGTAACCCCATTGTGCAAGTTGCCACGGCAACTGAGTTGCCCGTGCACTCTTTTACCAAAACGATCCAATCGGCTATCACACCTCAACTCACGATAACCTGGCCTATCTCTCTCTTTTTCTCTCATATTTTCTTTTACTTTATTGCTTTCTAGTTTAGTTATTAGTTAAACTCCCATAATCCTTTAATTGTGTTTTTACTTTTCACGGTCAAAGAACTTAAGCAAAGTGGCCCAAACCAATCCCTGTGGAGACGATACTCGATACTCATATCACTTTATTACTTGCGACGTGTATACTTGCACATTTGCGTAGCACTTATCACACGCAACAATAGGTAAACAATATATATTCAAAGGTTATAGTGACAATCGAGTCTACTCCTTCGTAAGCATCCATATACCAGTAAAAGTTTGTGTATGGTATCTTTAGTACTCGGTGGGGGTTAATGTGACTGAAACATGATTGGAATGTTTTGCTAGTATGGTTTGATTATATGATGTGATATGGCTCAGATAAATGAGGGTTGTATATGTACCTTAATGTCTTATACATGTTTGGTTTCTTTAGCCCGTGAATGCTCGATAATGTTGTTTCTTGTTGAAACTATTAAAATGATTAATCAGTTATCTATGCTCTGGTAGGATTGATTTTCGTTTGAATAAAATGGGTAGTTTGTTGTTATAAATTTGAATGTTAGACTGTTAAATGAGTCCATGTTCGAATGTGGTGAGTAGGTCTTGTTTGAACCTTACAAGATTAAATTGGTAATAACAAAAACAAGTAGTAACCAAGACAAGAGCACTACTGCGACTCATTTTCGGATGGAATATGCTAAACCCTCTTGGTTTAGCATGCCTTTGATCCAATAAAAGTCTAAAACCTACGTTAAGACCATTTTTGAATTCGAATGAAAAAAAATTAGTCTTACAATTGTAAAGGATAGACATAATTTCTCTTGTTTTTGCTTGTGACCACATCTTTGTTTGATGGTTGATTGTCTTTGTTTGCGGGTAATGCTTCTTAACTCAGTTTACCTCCTAAACCGGTTATGGGTGTTACATTTATTGGTATTAGAGTTAGAGTTTAGTCGATTCCAGGACTAAACCGAGTCTCGTTGTATAAACATTTGATGTATGTGCCACCTAGGAGTTAAATTTGACAAATACTTGTAATCTGTGATTGATACAAGATATCTTGTATGTTGATAGTTAAAGTAAATGTATGAAGCATACCTAAGCTAGGAAAATGAGAGCTCGGCTGGTTCCATCAATGAAGGAAGTAGTGTGAGGAGGAATTAGGAGCAGTAAAATTCTTTGAAGCTGCTGAACAGCAGTAAGAAGCTCTTCCAATCCATCCGGTGCAGTAAGAATGTTTCTTCAAAATGATGGAAATATTCAATCAAATTGTTGCTTCTTTGATGCAAAACCCTCCAACTCCTCCCGACCTCCCTTTGGTTGTGCAAACAAGGACTCCAATAGGCAAGTTAGCTTAATACTAAAGCTTATACCTTCGCAGGTATAATTGAATTGTACTTAAATCCTATATATGCCTTATTCGATTATGATTCAACTCATTTCTTTACATATGTTCTACCCCTATTGAGAAATTTCATGTTTCCTTCTAAACCCACAAATTATAATCTTGTTACCACCAATCCTTTGTGAGGTAGAGTCGTGGTAAGCCAAGTGAGTATGAATTGTTCTTTGTTGATAGAAGGAATTCCTTTCCGCTGATCTTTTAACCCTACCCTTCCAAGAGTTTGACCTTACTCTGGGATTGGATTGGATTGGCTAAGTAAACATCATACCTGGTAGATGGACATAAGAAAAGAATCTATAGTCTTGATAAAGAAGAAACCATCTAAAACGACTCTTGTGTTTGCTGCTATATCTCATGCTAATAAGACCAAATTTATTCACGAGTCAATTCTAGCTATCTTTAAATTTCTTAAAGAATTCTCTGAGGGACTTTCGGATTACCCCCGATTAGGAAAGTTGAGTTGGAATCAAAGATTTATCCGATCTGTTTAAGGATGTTACGGCATTTTCTAAGATCGATCTTCAAACAGAATATTACTAGAAGAAAGTTAAGGAAACTATTGTACCAAAGACTATAATCAGAACCCGATATGGTCACTATGAATTCCTTGTAATGCCTTTCAGCTTAACAGATGCTTAAGCCATATTTATGAATCTTGCAAACCGAGTCTTTAATCCCTATTTGAACAAGTTTGTAATAATCTTAACTGATAACATTCTTATCCACTCCAAAGATGAGAATGGACATTCAAAACACCTTCGAATTGTTCTACGAAGCCTTCGAGGCCATCAACTCTATGCTAAGATCAATAAATAAGAATTTCTAAGATCAATAAATACGAATTTTAGTTATCTAAAGTATCCTTCATTGGTCATATAATATCTGCAGAAGGGATTAGGAATCATTCAAAAAAGATTCAATCACTTGTTGATTGGAGGCTTTCGAGGAATATTGGTGGAGTTAGAATTGTTTTTTGGGATAGCCAGTTATTACCGAAGATTTGTTGAAGGGATTTCTACCTTGTCTTTTCCTCTAACCAAGTTCCTTAGAAAGGATGTGCCTTTTGTTTGGTCGAAAAGATAACAACGAAACTTTGATCAGTTGAAGTAAGTTCTTACTCATGCTCACTTTAAGTTACAAAAGAATCGACGACTGTTAGCCGAACTTCAAGTTCAATTTGACTTGATTTTGACAATCAAGACTCTTCGGCAATCAGATTCTGAGCTTTAGAATTCTTTGTTTAAGTTAAAAGATGCGTAACCCCCTAAACCTGGCCTAGAAGAAATAGGTCGAATCTAGGAAGTCACGTTTGAAAACTTTTCCTTCAAGAAAACCAATTGTTGAGAATTATACTTTAATTTAAAAATAGTACATATAATGATAATTTAATAAATATCTTATAATAAATAATTTTGCAAATGTCATAATCAATATCCAAATATATAATATAAATATCTGAATAATAAAAAAATAGTAAATGGATGCTAAAAATAATCCCAAAACATAATTAGTCTCAAAGTATGAAATTACATCAATGTCTCAAAATAATAATCTGAATAACTAAAAAAATTTCGTACTGAATAATAAAATAATCGGATAAAATGTAAGACCCTGTTGCAGGGTGATGCCTATACATGGTGGACTACTACGATATTTGGTATGGCGACTGAAGACGTGACTTGGGAGTTCTTTTGTGAGGCTTTTCGAAAGAAGTTTTTGGGAGTTCGATACCAAGACAAGAAGAAACATGAGTTTATGGCTCTGGTGCAAGGCATTATGACTGTTGCAGTGTACGAGGTGTAATTCATGAGGTTGAGTCAGTATGCACCTGAGTTGGTTCCTGACGAGCGTACTCGATGTGATCGTTTTCGCTATGGGCTTGTGCAGGATGTTAAGACATACATGATTGCTACTGATTACACTGGTTTTGATATGTTGGTTTCGTGAGCCAAGGATGTGAAGCAAAATTTGGGTTTGGCTTCTGGATCATGAGGTTCTAGCTCGGGTAAGAGAGTTGCTGATTTGGGTTACAACGATGGTCAGGCCAAGAGACACCGTGACAGGAGTTTTCGCCTGGAGCTGAGGCATGGCAGAGGTGTTGTGGGACGTGGAGTCCAGGGCACGGTGCTCAGGTTAGAGCACCGTGTAACACTTGTTGGGTTTGTGGATCCTGAGATCATTTGAGGCGAGATTGTCCGCGTTTGGCCAGGGAGGGTCGGGCATCTGCGCTTCTGGTGGCTAATGCTTGTTGGAGTTGTGAGTCAGGCGACCATCAGGGGCGTGATTATCCGTTGTTGGCTCGAGGTGGGCAGGGTGTTGCGCCTGTTGTTGCTCCGTAGTAGGCTCGTGGTCGTGGCCATAGACCATTTTAGTGTCGAGATGGGGGACAGAGGATTGTGGCTCATACTGTTGCTATCCAGCCTGAGGGAGGTGGACCGGCTAGGGTGTATACGCACCGTGAGTGTCGCAATGACACTGATATGATTGCAGGTACTTTTACCCTTCAATCTATGTCGTTGTATTCGTTGGTTGATTCCGGTTCTACTCATTCATACATTTTGAGTGAGCATGTTGAGTTGCTTGATATATCTGTTGAAATTCTTAATGTGGGTGTTAGAGTGACTAGTTCTCTTGGGGAGACAGTCGTGGTTAGGAGGTTGTATCGTAGGTGTTCGCTTATGGTTCAGTGACATGTATTTGCCATGGACTTGAAGGAGTTACCATTCCATGGTTTTGATGTGATTTTGGGTATGGATTGGTTAACTGATCATCGGGCTGTGGTGGATTTTGAGACCAAACGGATATCCTTGAGGTTGTCGAATGATTATGAGGTGGTGGTTCTTGGCGAGAATGCCAAGTTTTTGTCTAATGTTGTTTCGACTTTGGAAGCAAGTCGAATGTTGGATTTGGCCTATGTTATGAATCCTGGATTAAAGGAGTTGAGGGTGCAGGATGTTTGCACCATATGTGAGTTTCTGGTGTTTTTCTGAAGGATCTACCAGGGTTGCCACCTGGCCGTGAAGTAGAGTTTGGCATCAAGGTCTTTGCAGGTACAGTATCGGTATCGATTGCTCCATACCGCATGGCTCCGAAGGAATTGAAGGAGTTAAAAACGCAGTTGCAAGAGTTGCTTGACCGTGGGTTCATTAGACCCAGTATTTCACCGTGGGGAACCCCAGTGTTGTTTGTTAAGAAGAAAGATGGTACGTTGCGGATGTGTATAGATTACCGACAGCTGAATAAGTTGACAATAAAGAACAAGTAACCCTTACCGCGAATAGATGACATGCTTGAAGAGTTTAGGGGAGCTTCGGTGTTTTCCAAGATAGATTTAAGGTCGGGGTACTATCATTTAAAGGTGAAGAAGGTGGATGTGCCCTAAATAGCCTTCCATACGAGGTACGAACATTACGAGTTTCTTGTGATGTCATTTGGTTTAACCAATGCACCAGCTACTTTTATGGACATGATGAATCGTGTGTTTCATGAGTTTTTAGATCAGTTTGTGGTTGTGTTTATCAGCGATATCCTTGTGTACTCCCGTACCGAGGAGGACCATGATAGACATTTAAGAATCGTGCTTCAAACACTGTTGGCTAATCAACTTTATACTAAGTTAAGCAAATGTGAGTTATGGCTTAGGGAAGTTGTGTTTCTCGGGCATGTTGTGTCGGCCGAAGGAATCCGTGTCGATCCGCATAAGGTTGAGGCTGTAATGAGTTGGAAGGAGCCCAAGTCTACGACGAAGTTTAGGAGTTTCCTTGGTTTAGCAGGTTACTACCAAAGGTTTGTAGAAGGGTTCTCTAGTTTGGCGGCTCCGTTAACAAAGTTTCTACAGAAGAATGTTCGATTTGAGTGGAGGGAGAATAGGCAAGGAGCTTTTGAAAGATTGAAGGAAGCCTTGACGCGAGCTCCGGTCTTGGTTCAACCAGAATCGGGGAAGGAGTTCATTGTTTAGAGTGATGCATCGTATGTTGGGCTTGGTTGTGTGTTGATGCAGAAGGGTAAGGTAGTGGCATATGCATCTAGGCAGTTGAAGGTGCATGAATGTAACTACCTTAATCACGATCTTGAGCTTGCAGCGGTTGTGTTTGCCTTGAAGATCTGGAGGCATTATCTTTATGGTGTGAAATGTGTGGTTTATACGAATCATAAGAGTTTGAAATATCTGATGTCATAGAAGGAGCTGAATCTTAGGCAACGCAGATGGTTGGAGTTGCTTAAGGATTATGATCTGACCATTGAGTATCATCCAAGGAAAGCCAATGTTGTGGCGGATGCTTTGAGCAGAAAAGCGACTGTGGAGTTGAGAGCCATGTTTGCTCGGTTGAGTGTGATGAATGACAGGGGTTTGTTCGCCGAGTTACAGGTGAAGCTGTCCTTGTCACAAATAATTAAGGAGAAGCAACCGTATGATGGGAATTTAGTACCTCATGTAGAAGATATTAGGGATGGGAATCCTACAGATTTTCATTTTAGTGATGACGGAGTGTTGTGCTTTAAAGGTCGAATAGTGGTGCCTGAAGACGAGGAGTTGAGGTGTACTATATTGACTGAGGCACATGCTAGTCCTTTCGCTATGCATCCCGGTAGTACTAAAATGTATCGAGGGTTGAAAGAGGAGTACTATTGGGTTGGACTGAAGAAGGGTGTATCTGATTTTGTTGCTCGGTGTATGGTTTGTCAGCGAGAAAAGGCTGAGCATCAGTTTCCTTCCGGGTTGTTGCAACCGTTGAGGGTACCAGAATAGAAGTAGGAAAGAATCACCATGGATTTTGTGTCTGGGCTGCCTTTGACGCCAACCAAAAAGGATTCCATTTGGGTGATTGTGGATCAGTTTACGAAGTATGCGTATTTTGTGCCAGTCATACTACGTATACCTTGGACAGGTTGGTTGAGTTGTACATTTCTGAGATTGTGCGTTTGCACGGGGTGCCCAAATCTATAGTTTCAAATAGGGATCCGCGGTTCACCGTAAGGTTTTGGGTGATTTGCATCGTACTTTAGGAACACGGTTGAATTTCATTATTTCGTATCACCCTCAGTCGGATGGTCAGTCGGAGTGTGCGATTCAGGTTCTCGACGATATGTTGAGATGTTGTATTATTGAGTACCAGGGAACGTGGGAGAAGCAGTTGCTGTTAGTGGAGTTTGCTTACAATAACAGTTATCATGCTAGCATACATATGGCACCTTATGAGGCATTGTATGGTAGGAAATGTCGTACGCCTGTGTGTTAGGCAGAAATGAGAGAAAAGTTTCTATCTATGCCCAATGTCCTGAAAGGAACAACCGAAAAACTAAAGTTGATTGTGAGCGCTGAAAAACAGCTGCGGATCGTTAGAAATCCTATACGGATTTGAAGCGTAGGGATATAAAGTATGCTGTGGGTGATCGAGTGTTCTTGAAGGTGTCGCTTTGGAAAAAGGTGTTGCGGTTTGTGCGGAAAGGGAAGCTTAGCCTGAGGTTCATTGGACCATACGAGGTGGTAGAGCGTGTGGGTCCTATTGCGTATCGTTTGAGGTTACCTCCGGAGTTGGGAAATATTTATGATGTGGTCCACGTTTTGGTGTTGCGGAAGTATAGGTCGAATCCATCTCATATTGTGCCGGTGGAGGAGATTGAGTTGAGACCGGATCTATCTTATGATGAGGAACCGGTAGAGATTCTTGATACCAGCAGTACGGTGTTGCGTGGCAAAACACAGTCGAGCTGGTTAAGGTGTTGTGGAAGCACCACGGTGTTGAGGAGGCCACGTGGGAACGCAAGTCGGATATGGTGAAACAGTTTCCGCACCCGTTTCCTCTAGGTAAATTTCGGGAACGAAATTTCTTAAGTGGGGGAGAATTGTAACGCCCCATTTTTAGGGCTTAGCGGTTTGGTGGTTTATTAGACGGTTTGGTGGACCGGAGTAGAGATTCGAGTCAGTTTTGGGATCGTATATTTTTGGGAGTTGGAAAAATTATGGAAAAATGCTCTAAAATCATTATTAATTATGTATTTAATAATGGTGATATCGATTTTGTAAAAAGAGTTTTGGAAGATGGACATTTTAGTTAGTGACCAAAATGAATGTTTGAAAATTGTGATTTCCTAGTGATTAAAATGAAAAGGGTTAAATGCTTAGAATCTTTAAGGAGATATTTTACCAATTGTTTTCTGAAGGTTTCTCTCTTAATTGAAGATATTTTAACATGTGTTTTAATTATTAATTAAAGAGGTATTTTGTTAAAAGTTAGTTATCTTTTTCCAAAACCAAAATCACGTCATTTTTCTCTTCACTTTTCTCTCCATTCTCTCCTCAGCCAAACACTCAGGTTTTCATCAAATTTCCAGAGGTGAGGTGGTTGCTAACTTGATTTTATTGCTTTAAATTGTTTTATAAAGATTGTTTACACAAAATCTTACAATAATCTTGTGTTTTCTTAGCTTTTCACAAATCAATTGAGGGAGAAACTTCACAATAGGGGTAAGGTCCGAGATCTCCTCTATTGTATGGTTCTTTACTAAAATTCACAAGCATTTGATCCTTGTTTTTGTGTTTCTAATCTAATTTTGATGATTTTCTAATGTTTAATTGAGTTATTTGGGGGAAATGAGTTGATTCACGGATTGGATCTGATTTCCAGTAATTAAGGATGCTTTGATTTATATTTTGGATGTTTAATAATGTTGATAAGTGATTTTTATCAATGGAATCCCGAAACTTAAGAATCTCTATTTGTTTGGGTTGTTAGTTTTGAGGTTTTGTGGTGTTTCTGTGGTTGTAAGGTTGCCGGAGGTGGTAGATTGTTTTGGATCTGTTTTTAGATGTGTTTTGATGTTGAAAATGATGTTAAATTAGTAGATGTTATCTGGGTTGTGAATCGAAGTGTTTTGGTTATGTTTTCGATTGTTGTGGAGGGTTAATTGTGAAGGTTTTGTAGAAATTCGAGAAGGATTGTGGTTGATGTGTTTAGAATGCATTATGATGTATTAATCCTCTGTTGTTTTGTGGTAAAAACAGTGGAGGTTGATCCGAAAGTGATTGGAGAAGCATTGGAGGCTTCGAATACTTGATTTCGCATTGGCGAATCGAGGTTTCGTGTATTGGTGAGTGAAAATGTGGTTTAAAGCGTTTTGATGTTTTGGGGGTTAAGGTAGAGCATGAAACGCTTACCTGGACTCGAAAGTAAGTATAAAGTGGTTTTACTCTCCCGGTCGTGCTTGTTCGAATGATTTTATGCACTTGGTTTTAATGTTCATGTACCTACTGTTTAAGCATGTTTTAAAGTATTCGTTATATTGTTTTAAAGCATGTTTTGCTGAAGGATGCACATGGTAAGTGATCCTTGTAAAGTATGGTTTATATTTGTGATTTAAAACATTGTTGTTGCTTTGGAAATGACATGGTTTAATGCTTGTTAAAAACGGAGAGGTAAATGTCATTTGGTTAATTATATTGGCAAGTGATGTGGTTTTAAAATTGTTATCGGATATAGTTGGCCGGCCATAGGATTGAGTGCACTGTAAATAAGTTTCCTTGTATGTTGAGGGGTTTTATATGGTGTACCGAATACTCCATCCAAGTACCCTAATGGTTGAGGGGTTATATGGTACCGAAAACTCCCGTTAGTGCGTTAAGCATCTAACCGATGAAAGGGGTTGGTGTCCCCATGGGTTGAAAGTGTACCCGGTTGTTAATGTACCGCGATTGTGATTGTATCGCTATTCCGATTGAGATGGCTTGAAGTGTTGGGTTAACACTTGTTGAATCCGTGTATCCGATGAACTCTTTTATTATTGGACTTGTCTAATGATCACTTATAAGCCAATATAATTGTTAATGTATCATTGAAATGTTTTATGTTGTATAATGTAATTTATACATGTTTCTCCTTGAGCATTGCATTTGGTAGTAATGCATGGGAAGGCTTAAGTAGAGGGTTAGCAATGTGACTTGCTGTTGATTAATGATACATGTAGCATATGGTTTAATATGTTGGTTTTAATGATGCAAAGTGCATGTTTTAAAAAGGGCATGATGTTTTAAAAGATGATGATAAGCGAATGGTTTTAAATGCATTGATGGTGTTTGTTTTTTAGCACTCCTCACTAAGCCTAGTGTGCTTACGCTCTCATTGTCCATCAATGCAGATAATTGAGGTCTTGTAAGGCAGCAAGAAGCAAGGGGATCCTAGCAAGACTTGGTTAGCAAAGTATGTTTTCGATTAGACTATAAGAATGAAGGCAATGGGGTACTTATTTTGATTTGGGAGATGACTTGTTGAACTCCCTTTCTGAGCATGTTTCTTTAGTTGCTCTAGGGTTGTAAATGGATTTTAAAGATTGATTTTGGTGTTGGATTGTCTTTTGGTGTGTTCTTGGATGCAAAATTAGGAAGCATGCCTAAAGATTCCCTTTTGATGCATGAAGCCTTGTTGTGTTGTTAGAATTGTGATGCTAGTTTGCTTCTGATGTGTTTGGCATGTTGGTATTGTGTTTTAAGCATGTTGGAATTGTTAGAGTATGCTTGTGAAATGAAAAACCAACAAAATGCGACATTACAGGTCCAGGCATACCGATACGCGGGGGACCGTATCGGTATGGCTAGGCATTTTTAGGCTTGAGGGATCGGTACGAGTGTTGGTATTTGGATACGCCTAGGCCATTTTGGTCTTAGCGTATTGGTACAACAAGGGGTGTTTCGGTATGGGTCTCAGCTACTGGAAATCAACTTTTTCGTCCCAATCCCGTGTACCGAAACGCTTGGAAAGCCGTACCGGTACGATCATCAAGGTTTTCAAAAGTTCGGTATTTCAGTTAGGCATATCGATACGGCATGGAGGTGTACTGAAACGGGGTGTTTCAATTCGTATCGGTACGGGTTTACCTGTATCGGTACGGATGACCGTTAACTCTATTAATGTCACTTTGGGGCAGATTTGTCATCTTCACAATTTAGTCCCTAAATCTTGTCAACGCAATTGTATGCGATAGAATGATCGGATTGAGCTAAAATTTGAGATGAAAGTTCGAAACCTGACTAATTAAAGGTTGGTAACTTAAAAGTGAGCTTTAATCCTGAAATCTTTTATATTTGCAATTTGGTCCCTAAATTGCAAATGTGATCAATTGGATGTCAAATTGATGCCCGATTGAGTTGGGGTTATGACTGATGTCTGCATGAACATGTAGGCTTAATAATTGGCATCTAGATAAGATAAAAGGAAAAAAAGGACCGGGTTTCTTCGTAACTCTTCGGTTTGCTACGACAAACCTAAGGTAGCCTTCTTGGTTCGGTTGGGCGTCTAGGCCTGGTCAAGGGGTTACAAGGTTGTATCCCGTTGGCAAGGAAGGTGAAGCATATCGGTGATTGGAAACTAATTTTAAATGCTTTACAAAGGTTTGTAGATTGTTGGGAGTTTAGGTTAAGCGTGAGACTCTTACCTAAGCTCAGAAGTAAGTTTCCCTTATTTTGCTCTTGAATATCGACTTGGATATGAGCATGTTGTTTTCATGTTTTGGTGATAAACATGGTATGATTTACTTACTAGAAATGCATGATTTTGAGTTCATATGCAAGGGTTTGAAAGTATATTAAATGCTATTGAGCATTGGTTTTCATTTTGGTTAGGAATGGTGTTATTGCTTTGGCAATAAGATTGGAATATGTGGTGTTTTGCATAATGCATTGTAAAACAGTAAGTAAATGGTTTTGTAAATGATATATTGGCTATGTGACAAGGTGAGAAAACAATCGGATATAGTTGGCATGCCATAGGATTAAAAGTACACTATAAAATATGAACAAAATCGATCGTGGCCATGGGTCCTTGAGGTATGGCGGTTTAACAAGGCCACTCAGACTGTTGGGAACCTCATTGGGGCATGCGGTTTAACTAGGAAACCAATTTGATGGTGATCTTGTTGTTTAACTAGGCAAGGTCGGAACACTTGCAGTTTAACTAGGCAAGGGTGGAAATCTCGCGGTTTAACTAGGCAAGGGTGTCAAATCTTGTTGTTTAACAAGGGAAGATTTAGGATATCATGCGGTTTAACTAGGCATGGTATGAGAGATTCACGTATCCGATATGTATAGGATAGAGGTAGTCTATGTAGGTCACTATAAATGCCAATATATGTGAAAGTTCATGTGTTGAACCTATTTTATATTGCTTTGGGATTCAAGCCTATTTTGTTTATAATGCTTTGGGATTTAAACATGGAATGTATATGATGTTGCATAAAGGTTGTTATGCTTTGATTCAGTTGGAATCATGGAAAATGCTTTGGTTGTAAGCATGTTTTTGGAAAACAAACATATGGTTTTCAAATGGTTTTAATGCATCATTGTTTTATGAGATCCTCACTAAACAAGTGTGCTTACACTCTCTTTTCCATAATGATGCAGAGCATTAAAGTTCGCGGCTGCAAAAGCAAGGCTTGAAGGGATCCAAGTGATAAACTACTTTTGAGTATAAACTCGATTATGTTTCCGGTTAATAAGGCAATGTGTTCGCCATGGTTTTTGGGAGTTGTAATTTTGTTTCCTTATGGTTTTTAAGTATGTTTCTATGCTGGGCCTTGAGGATGGTTTGATGTTGCTAAGTTTGATATTAACCATTGCTTATAGTTGTGGATGATTGGTTGCTTAGGTATGCATCTAGAGCCACCTTGTTGATTGCCATGTTGTGATGGTTTTAACAAGTTTATTATGCTGTGTTGATTGTGTTGTTTTGATGCTTATGCTGAGATTGGTTTATTTGTGCATTTTGGCATGTTTGGCAAAGTGGTTTAAGAAGCATGCCTATAGAGTGACCTTTTGGAAACGTGAGTTTGCTTTAGGATGTTTAATCTTAGTATTGATGTGAGTTTATCTTTATGGTTATTTGTATGCATGTATGCAAGTTGCTAGGACCCAAATGGATCTAGATTCGAGTGAAAAACCAGCTAAAAATGGCATTACAGGCCTAGGCGTATCGATATGCGTTTGGGAGTTGTAATTTTGTTTCCTTATGGTTTTTAAGTATGTTTCTATGCTTAATTTGTTATCCCTAAAGGAGCTTAATTTGAGGCAGAGAAGGTGGATAAAATTGATTAAGGACTATGATGTAATTATTATCATCAAGGGAAGGCTAGTGTAGCAGCAGACACACTTAGCTGGAAAACATTTTCTACTTTGAGAGCATTGAATTCTTAGTTGAAATTACAAGAAAAATGTACAATAGTGGTTGAACTTCAAATTAAGTCTACCTTGATAGGAAGAATTAAAGAGTTACAAGCAAAGGATGAGAAATGCTTGGAAAAGAATAAGCAAGTTGAACGTGTGAATCTAAAGACTTTGAAATAAAATTAAATGGATGTCTATACTACAAGGGATGTGTATACATTCCTAAAGATGAGGAACTAAAGAAGGAAATGCTTTCGGAGGCATATTACAGTCCTTTAACTATAAATCCAATAGGCAACAAAATGTATCAAGATATAAATAGTCAATTTTGGTGGTCTGGCATGAAACGAGCTATCACCGAGTTCGTTGCTAAATGTCTAACTTGTCAACATGTAAAGGCAAAACATCAAGTTCCATCAGGATTACTTCAACCAATTTTAATTCCACAATGAAAATGGGAAAAGGTTACTATAGATTTTGTAACAGGCTTACCACTGACGCCATGTAAGAAGGATTCGATTTGGGTAATTGTGGATCGATTGACTAAAACAACACATTTTATACCAGTTCAAATAGACTGCTCCTTGAATAAGTCAGTGAAGTTATATATTAAGGAAATTGTTAGATTACATGGTGTTCCTATGTCTATTATATCCGATAGAGATCCAAAGTTTGCTTCAAGGTTTTGGAGCGCATTACATGAAGCATTGGGAACTCGACTACACTTTTGTACTACTTTCCATCCTCAAACGGATGGACAATCAGAAAAGACTATTCAAATATTTGAAGATATGCTCATAACGTGTATAATGAATTTTACAGGCTCATGGGAAAAATATTTTCCATTAGCTGAGTTTGCTTATAACAACAGTTACCAATCAAGTATAAAGATGGCACCTTATGAGGCCATTATATGGAAGAAAATGCCGAACACCATTGAATTGGTTTGAACTAGAGGATCAAAAAATATTTGACCAGATCTTGTTCAAGAAATGGAGGACAAGGTAAAGATAGTTCAAGATAATCTCAATGCCTCTTCTGACAAACAAAAGTCGTACTCAGATCTTAAAAGAAAAGATATTGAGTTTATAGTTGGAGACAAAGTATGTTTAAAGGTTTCGCCTTGGGAGAAGGTGTGATGGCTTGGACAAAAAGGAAAGCTAAGTCCGAGATTTATTGGACCATATGAGATTGTGAAAAGAGTTGGTATGGTGGCTTATCAGCTAGCTTTACCTCCGAAAATGGACAAGATTCACAATGTATTTCATGTATCGATGCTCAAAAATATCAATAATATCCTTTGTATGTTATTACCCAGAGGAAATAGAGATTCAGCCGGATTTGACTTACGAGGAAGAATCGATAAAGAATCTGGCACATGGAGTCAAAGAACTAAGGAATAAAATGATCCCGTTTGTTAAAGTTCTTTGAAAAAATCATAAAGTTGAAAAAACAACTTGGGAAAGAGAAGAAAATATGAGAAAGCAGTTTTCTCACCTTTTTGAACCAGGTATGTATTGAAAATTTGAGGATAAATTTTCTTAAGGGGGAGAATTGTAATATCCCAATTTTTGGCTAGTGACCAAAATGTATATTTTGAAAGTTTTGTGGCTAAAGTATAAACTTTGAAAAGTTTAGGGACCAAATTGTAATTTTCAAAAGTTATGTATTTTAACCTCGTAAATATGTCATTTTACATGTCTAAGATATTTTCTTTGTGTTGGAAGAATATGAACCCTTGGATTTATAGATAATTTTTCCATGTTAAATCCTAGCCACAGGATCAAGTGATAAGATTGGAATTTAAGTATGTTTTAAGGGCAAAATTGGAAATTGACATAGTTCAAGGGTAAATTGGTAAACTACTAACTCAAGATTAAATCTAGGTCATTGAATGAAGGATGATGACATGTGGCACATTATGGATTCATTGGATTTGAGGGCAAAATAGTTGTTTCACTATTTGGAGGATATTTCCAATATTTATGGATTTTAAAATGCCAAATAGCATTAATTAAAGGAAAAATAAAATACAAGAATTTTCTCTTCTATCTTCTCCAATATGGGGTTCCAAGTGTTAAGGTAAGAATGCTATTTTTGATTTTTCTCCCTAAATTGCTTGGATTTAGGGTTAAGACATGAAATACAAATTTGTTCTCCATTGAATTCTCTTTCAATTGGTATAAAAATTCATGAAATTGTTGAAAGATACTCTTGAATTTTGAAGAGAGATAATTTAGGGTTTATGGATCCAACTGAATTATGATAGAATTATGGAAGATTATGTGATGTTGTATTATTTCCATTCTTGATTGAAGTTGAAATTGATGTATTCTTGATGGAATACCATTTGGTTAATTAGGGTTTAATTTGGGGTTTAAGGATTCAAGTTGAATTTGGAGTTTTCATGAAAGGAAAATGTTTGTCATTAGCAATAAGTTCGGAAATTCATCATAAATTCTACAAAATTGATTAGAAAGTGATCCTTATATCATTGTATTCCTGGTTCAGTCCAGTTTCTTTTAAAACAAACGGTGACTGATTTCGATTTGTATATCAAAATATATGAATTTTTAAGTGATGAAAGGTCAGAAAATAGAATACCAATCTGCTCCGAAATTCAGCACTGGAATTCAACTTTAAAAATTTATCATAAATTGTACAAGTTGAATTTGGGCTATTAGTTTATATGGTTGAACAACTTATCGCATCTAGTTTCTGTCAAAACAAACGGAATTGAATTTTGAGTTGTGAATTATTTTATATAAATATTTCTTTGAAGGTAGGGCAGACTGACAGATTATAAAATGAGTACCTTATTGGTGTTATTAATTTGTGCATGTAAGGGATGAATGTGAAGCATTCAAGTAAACCCGAGAAATCAAAAATTCAATAGATAAGGCAAAGGATCAAGCTTCCAGTTCTCTTAATTTATTCAATTTAGTTTGGGATAAGAAGTGTCAAGCTGAGTGCAATTGCATACATATCATGACACATTGATGTTTTATACATCATTGGGATGGCTTGCGATGAGCCTACCCAAATTTTATTTTCATTATATTTATCTCATAGAGCATATGATTGACATATTTTAAATATGTCAAAAGTTGAATATAAATGCATGGATCACTAGTTATATATAATGATATATTATGAATGTTATTTCGGGTATGAACTACCCGATGTTAAATTATGTTGATATGCATTGCCATGGATGAAATAAATATGGAATACATGCCCAAGTATGTCATTGAGGGACAGGGTATAGTTGACATGCCATATAGTAAATCATTACGAATGCAATGTGAAAGTTTGATGCATTGGCATATATCAAGTTATATAAACGTAGCTATAAAGTCTAATAATGTTTAAATTATTGTTATTAACTTCGTTTACTGCCTCACTAAGTTCGTACTTAGCGTGTGTTGATTGTGCACACGTAGGTGGTTCAAATCATTGGATGAAGCAAAGGGTTGTATCAAGTTCAGAAAATTTCATCAAGCTGCCACAGTAATGACATCCTACTTTAGGTTCTTAATTTATTTTAGTGACATGTATAAATGGGATTAATTTGTCTATTTTAGTTCCACGTCCGATATTTTTTGAACAGTCAAATTTATTTTTTAAAAGTAAAGGAACTCCGATTTTGTGTATGAGTCGATATAAATATTTTCAGAGGTTTTAAATTTAAGAAATTTTTGAATAAAAATCATATTATTTTTCTGTGACATCTCTGACTCATATTCGGTAATTGAATATGAGAATGAGGTGTTACATTTATTGGTATCAGAGCAACAGGTTTAGTCGATTCTGGATCTAAACCAAGCTTGTTGTCGGTCAGTAAGTGTATACATGCCACTAGGATGTCATAATTACTGTTTGGATGCTTGAGTGACTTGATGCAACTACTTATTGAATTGATTGAATAAAATTATAGATGTCCGAAGTTGAGAAATCGTGTAGAGTGATCGAACAGCTAGGTAAAAAGAAACAAGGCACATAAAATTAGTAACAAGGTTAATCATTAAATCGTTTTTCGCTCAAAGTGATGTTAAAGTGTTGGTGAAGTTGGAAATGCCTAATTAAACTAAGGTTTATTATTTCGAACCTTGGATATGATTTTAGAGGAAATTCAACCCCAAGTTCCTTAGACTTTTATTGCTAGAGAGCTGGGAAGTCTTGAAGTGTGAGACTTCAAGTGGGGTATTGGTAGAAAACCAATGTTGCTAAACTATTGATAAAAAAAGGAGAGGTACAAAAAGCTCTTTGTTGTGATGATCAATGAAAGCTCGATATGATAGTAACTTATCTCTTGGGACATAGCATAAGAGTAAGTTAAATCTGTAAGAATTACTCCATAGTAATTCAAAGAAATTGAATTTTAGTAAGCTTAATGGAATTGCTTCTTATGAATTTTTTCTTGAAACGAATAGTTCTGAAAGGAACTAGAAAGTTTGGAGATTGTAATGATGAGGGAAAATCAGATTTTTCTGATCAATGTGGTTCAGTAGTATTTTTTTTGGAAACCGCTATCACAAGGATGTAAAGGATGTAAGAACTTTCTAGCTTATGTTGTGAACGTACAAGTATTCAAAGGTGAACTTGGAAAGTATCTCAACTATTAATGAATAATAGGATGTGTTTTCTCAGGAATTGCCAAGGTTACCATCTGATCGTGAAGTGAAATTTAGGATTTAGGTTTTCTCTAGTATTGAACTTATATCAAAGGTACTGTACAAAATATCTCTTACAAAGATAAGAGAGTTAAAGGTTCAGTTACATTAAATATGGGATCAATGTTTTATATGACCTAGTATATCACCCTGGAGAGCTCCAGTCCTGCTTGTGAAAGAGAAAGATGGATCAGTGAGGTTATGTGTAGATTATCGTCAACTTAATAAAGTGACGGTGAAGAATAAATATCCTCTGCCAAGGATTGATGATCTCTTTGATCAACTTAAAGGAGAAACAGTGTTTTCTAAAATTGATCTTCGATCGGGGTATCATCAATTGAAGATCAAAGAAGCAAATATACCAAAGACAGTTTCAGAACTAGATACAGGCATTATGAGTTTGTAGTAATGTCTTTTAGACTTACAAATGCACCAGCAGCTTTTATGGATCTAATGAATTGGGTATTTCAGCCATATTTAGACCAATTTGTGGTGGTATTCATAGATGATATATTGGTTTATTCTATAACCAAAGAGAATAATGATACTCACCTCTGAGTAGTTCTTTAGATCCTCCGAGAAAAGAAATTATATGCAAAGGTCAAAGTGTGAAATTTTGGTTGTCTGAAGTAGTTTTCCTTAGACATATAGTTTTAGCTAAAGGTATTCGAGTCGATACTAAAAAGGTTCAAGCAATCCTAGAATGGAAAACTCCTCAGAATATCTCTAGGGTGAGAAGTTTCTTGGGATTAGCTAGTTATTATTGGCGGTTCGTGAAAGTATTTTCAATGATTGATGCTCCAATAACTAAGCTATTAAGAAAGGATGTGCCATTTGTTTGGACATATAAATGTCAAGAAAGCTTTGACAAATTAAAGAGGATATTGACAGAAGCTCATGTTTTGGTACAACCAGAATCTGAGAAGGATTTTATAATATATAGTGATGCATCCTATAATGGTTTGGGGTGTGTATTGATACAAGAAGGGAAGGTTGTAGCATATGCTTGTCGACAACTCAAAACTCATGAAAGAAATTATCCTACCCATGATTTAGAGTTGGTTACATTAGTGTTTGCTTTAAAGATTTGGCGTCACTACTTATGTGGTGAAAAGTGCTACATCATCATGGATCATAAAAGTTTGAAATATTTGTTATCCCTAAAGGAGCTTAATTTGAGGAAGAGAAGGTGGATAAAATTGATTAAGGACTATGATGCAATTATTAATTATCATCAGGGGAAGGCTAGTGTAGCAGCAGACACACTTAGAGCATATGATTGACATATTTTAAATATGCCAAAAGTTGAATATAATTGCATGGATCACTAGTTATATATGATGTTATATTATGAATGTTATTTCGGGTATGAACTGTCCAATATTAGATTATGTTGATATAGATTGCCATGGATGAAATAAATATGGAATATATGCCCAAGTATGTCATTGAGGGACAAGGTATAGTTGGCATGCCATAGAGTCCAGCAGCACGTTGCATACTCGATTTAGCACTATAGTGTATATAAATGACACTTAGTGCATATAGTGGGCATGGCCTTATTTGTATTATGGTGGGCACGACCTTATGTGTATTAGCACTTCGGTGCATATTTGACTCGTGTACCCAGGGTCCTCATAGGCTTATATTTGGGCTATGGTTTATTGGTTAGTAAAAGGTAAACAGGTGAATAAGCTTATGAGCTTTTGGAATAAATGGCAAGTATATTGGTAAGAAATTTATGTCCGATTTATATTATGTTAATATATAATTAACATGATGGTAATACATATCTAGTGATCATGATGCATTTATGCATATATGGCATATTATGACAAATGGCAGGCATGAAAGTCTTCTAACATTGGCATATAGTAAATCATTACTAATGCAATGTGAAAGTTTGATGCATTGGAATAATCATGTTATATAAACGTAGCCATGAAGTTGAATAAAGTTTAAACTATTGTTATTAACTTCGTTTATTGCCTCACTAAGTTTGTACTTAGCGTGTGTTGATTGTGCACACGTAGGTGGTTCGAATCATTGGACGAAGCAAAGAGTTGTATCAAGTTCAGAAATTTTAATCAAGCTGCCACAGTAATGACGTCCTACTTGAGGTTTTTAATTTTTTTAGTAGCATGTATAAATGAGATTAATTTGTGTATTTTAGTTCCACGTTCGATATTTTTTTAACAGTCAAATTTATTTTTTTAAAAAAGTAAAGGAGCTCCGATTTTGTGTATTATTCGATATAAATATTTTCAAAGGTTTTAAATTTATGAATTTTTTGAATAAAAATCATGTATTTTTCTGTGACATCTCTGACTCATATTTGGTAATTGAATACGAGAACGAGGTGTTACAGATAATGCCCCCAAATTTTCAATGCGAAGACAACTGCATCCAGCTTCAAGTCATGAGTAGGGTAATTCATCTCATGTGTCTTTAGTTGTCTCAATGCATAAGCAATGACTTTGCCTTCTTGCATTAATACATATCCTAACCAGAGGTGCGATGCATCACTATAAACTGTATAGTCATTTTCGAACTCGGGTTGGGTCAGAACCGGTGCGTGGGTTACGACTTGTTTTAATTGATCGAAGCTTCTTTGCTATTCCTCGGTCCAAACAAATGGGGTTTCCTTCCTTAACGGCTTAGTCAAAGGGGCTGCTATCATAGAAAATCCCTTAACGAATCTTCTATAGTAACCAGCTAGACTAAGAAAACTTCTCACCTCACCAATTATTCTTCGGTGGTTTCCAGTCAAGGATGGCTTGGATTTTCTTCGAGTTGACTTGGATGCCCAAATTAGATACAATGTGCCTAGTAAAGGAAAATTTGGTGAGCCAAAACTCACATTTAGAGAATTTAGCAAATAGTTGTTTTTCCCGAAAAGTCTAGAACATAATGCGGAGGTGGTCTCGGTATTCGACAGCATTCTTAGAATAGATTAGGATGTCATCAATGAATACCACCACGAACTTGTCTAGATAGGGTCTAAAAATATGATTCATCAGATCCATAAAGGCTGCTGGTGCATTAGTTAGCCCAAAGGGCATCACCAAGAATTCATAGTACCCGTACCTTGTACGAAAAAGCAGTTTTGGGTACATCACATTCTTTGACTCTCATTTGATAATGTTTGAACCTTAAATCAATCTTGTAAAACATAGGGCATCCTTAAGCTGATCGAATAGGTCGACAATTATTGGAAATAGATACTTGTTCTTGATGGTCACTTTGTTCAACTGTCGGTAATCAATGTATAGCCTCATGGAACCATCCTTCTTCTTTACAAAAAGGACTGAAGTTCCCCAAGGTGAAGAACTCGGTCGTATAAAGCCTTTGCCAAGCAATTCCTGAATCTAAGTTTTTAGCTCCTTAATCTCAACTGTTGCCATACGGTAAGGTGCAATGGACTTTAGGTTTGTTCCAGGTTGCACTTTGATGCCAAATTCTACTTTGCGGGTTAGAGGTAAGCCTGAAAGTTCATCAGAAAAAATGTCAGAGAATTCACACACAGTGTCAATGTCTTACAGTTGAGGTTCATTCTTGGCTTTCAACGTTAAAGCATACAACGAAGAATTCCTCAAACTTATAAGGGTGGCGTTCTCCTTGCCAAGGCCTGGAGAAATAGCTGTTTCTTACTACAATCTACCCAAGCTTGATGTTCACTAAGCCAATCTAAACCCAGCATAACATCGAATTCGTGAATTAGAAGTGCCAATAGATTCGCCGAAAATGGAATCCCTTGAATCATTAAGGGAAAATTCTTGCATACGAGACTTATGGTGACACAATCACCTAATGGATAGGTTACGGTGATCAAAACAGTATTTCTAGAGGAATGATTATCCTGATTCATCAATGCATAATCAAGTAGGAGTGTAATTCAATGGTAGTTGATATATTTTGAATCACCCTCCTCTGGCAATAGGTACAGAAGGGTATTACAATTTTCAACCTGAACCTTCGGTACTACAAGCCATTCTAAAAATGGTCTAAGACATAGCCGATAACCTTGCAATGTTGTAGAAGGGAGAATACTGTGAATAAACCTTTTGTTTAGGACTATATTGCTCCTTTTTCGATACGATAATAGAAGACGAGAATTATCTCCGGGCATTTGTCAAGTTGTGAGGGTCCTTTAACCCTCAAAACTCCTATATGTAACTTTTGTAGCATGGTCTAATACGATGACTCGATAATCTAATATTGATGCTTGGTATAACCTTGCGATGATTCGATGGTAGCAATATCAATACAATAATTTAATAACCAATACCTAACAAGTTTAGGGTTATCATTTACCCTGCTGGTGAGTGTATAAGTCCATTACTGGGCACACTAGGCAATTAGGGTTTAGATGTTGAAATTATAGCCACAGAGGGCAGACAGCCTATTCATGCTTCAATAAAGTCAAAGAATGTTCGTATATTTTAGATGTATCTTTAGTATTATTATTTTTTAAAGATCTATAATCGACCTTGATAATTCAAGGCTTAATGATTCTTATCAAGAGTCTTATAGACTTGGAAGGTCTCCCCACTTGATTCCTCATAACGAATCAAGGAGCCGGTAGAAACTCAATACTCACGTAAGCTTTGTTTGACTACATACTACTGTAATATAAAAGAAAAAAGACCAGATTAGTTGGCAAGTTACAATATACATAATATATAAATAACTTTTAGGTGGAATATGCAATGCAATAACAATACAATAGACTTCGGTTTAGTCTTAGAATCAACTAAACTCTAGCTCTGATACCACAAATGTAACACCTCCTTCCCGGCCTGGTAGGAAACCGGGTTGAAGTATGCTACTAGTGATCGAAACAGTAATCAGTGCAATATTCTTAATCAATAATCAGTAATTCAGTGAATCAGTAGCGATACGATATATGTCGATAGCACAACATGATACAATAACAATACAGAGAGGGCAGTAACTCGATACAAGACTATGTTTATCAAGTTAGGACTAATTTTAAACTTTTACAATTTTTAAAGACTAATCTATAATTTCACTAACTTAGAGGTCCTCTCCTAAAATTAAACTTACCGATATGAAATTTAATCAACAAATAGTGTACATATAAATTTTTATGCGAATCGGAGGTCATTTACCCTTTCAATTAATCCCTATAATACTCAGTGATCATTCTACAATTTCTCAGAATTACTCCAATAATTTTTAACAGATTTACTTGTATCGGTACCGGTAATTGAGAGGTCGTATCGGTACGCCATGCATGATTCAAACATTATCAATTCCAGTGACCAATATACGTACCGATACACTTGGACCAGTATCGACACGCCTTTATTATTATGAATATTATTTCTTTCAAAGTCAATCTTGGTATCGGTATAGGATGAGTTGTATCGATATGCGTGCCCTAATTTTCTAATTGGATTAAATAGGGTACCGGTACCTACACGAATGTATCGATACCTAGCTAAAGTAATTTTTAAGTGTCAAAAATCCTTATCGATACGCCCAAGGCAGTATCGATATGCTTTGTTAACCAGCGTTGACCTAGTCCAAAAATGCATACTCCTACCGATACAACATCACCCGTATCGGTACGAAAGGGTCTATAATTGCATATTTGGTCTGGTTTTTATCCATTTTGACCAATCATACCGTGTTCAAATCCTATGAAATTTTACAGGCAAGTTTAATTAACCATATTCTACTATCATGCCAAATTTCATAGATATGTGAATCCATTTACTAGGATTTTACCTTTTTAGGCCAAATATGAAATTTTACCACTTTTAGCCAATCTTAAAAGTGTCATCTTAGGCAACTTACACAACCATACACAACATATATATATATATATATATATATATACAACAAAATGACCAAAAGTGACTTAACAAACTATCATGCCACCATACTAGGAGTTTGTAGGGACGATAAACATTACTCTAGGTACCGTTGTGACTTGCCAAAAACCTTTAACTTCCTGATCTCTTGCAAAAATCTTCCTTAACTTGAAATGCATGAGATGAAATGCATTAGGCATACTTTGCCTAGTGAGGTAGTCATACACAGTGGCAATAATGATAGTATGAAATTCAAATCATGCTATGACAATGTCAATGCTATGACAATATCAATGCTATGGCAATATCAATGCTTTGGCAATATCAATGCTTTGGCAATATCAATGCTATGACAATATCAATGCTATGGAGATATCAATGCTGTGGAAATATCAATGCTATGACAATATCGATGCTATGTCAATATCAATGCTATGACAATATCAATGATATGGCAATATCAATGCTGCAACCATATCTAATAACATATTGGACATATATCAATAGTGTTCCCTTGGATCGAAACAGGTTAGTGGATACACGAATTCAATGAATGGTCTAGTCCCTCTGTCTCGCCACAATAAAGGCCGTAGCCCAAGGACCGTAGTCCACCCATACCAATGAGCTCATGAATTCTATAGCATGCCAATTGTATCCAATGTCCTTTCGAATCCAAGGTTCAATAACAATTCGATGTCGATGTTTCAATAGCAATAACGATGGTCAATGTTTTGATGACAATATCAATGATCAATGCTTCAATAACAATATCAGTTATCAATGTTTCGATGATAATATCAATGATCAAATATTTTGATGACAATATCAATAATCAATGCCTATTTCAATATCCAATGGCTATGACAATGATACTTTCAATAGATAATAGTTAATATCTCTATGTATCAATATTACAATGATGACAATAACCATAACAATGATACTATGGCCGATGTTCGATACAATAGCTTACCGATGCTTACCAATGAAGCCTCCAAAGAGGTTTGATGCAATATTATTTTACAAAAGGTTAGCTATGCAAAAATTAATAACAATGAAACTGAGAAAGGTACCTAACCTATTCTCGATACTCCGACTACACTCACCTTGCTTTTCAAAGCTCCTAAGGCTCTCGGATGACCACTCCCTTGCTCCTAGCTTTTGATGGAGATGATCTTCATTCTTTCCCCAACTCTTAAGCTAGGTAGAACCAAGAGGATGTGTTAACATCAATATTGAAATTAATATTTAAACTTAGAATAGCTATTAGCTATTACGTTTTCCATGGATTTGAACTTAGGAGACATGGGTCTAGCTATTATGTTCAATAGCTTTAACTTGAAATTTAATACAAATTATCCAAGCATTTCAATAATCAATTAAGGGCTTTAGCATACCAAAGAAAAGGTTATAAGATAGAATCAATAAATGGAGGAAAGTATAAGCTTTTAGAGCTTCTCCAATAGAAGTGCTAGCTTGAAAGCTCAAGGAAGATGACAACAATGGTGGTGTATGCTTAACTTTCAAAAGAGATGAGATGTTGGAGAAATGGCTCTGTGTATTTTTTTAAAACAAAGAGGACAAGTTTTAAGTATCTTAAAACTCCTTATTGCCTAAAAGAATAAACCAGTGGAGCTTTCCCTCATCAAAGGGTATGCTTAACTAATGATTTCTATCTTTTCTCATATTTTTGCTTGATTAATGATTGCCCACTTCAATTTGTCATCTTTTATGACAAAAGGTGACTATTTCACGTGATATGGGTGGTAAGCTAGGAGGTGATTCATCCCCAAAATAGGATAATTACAAGAGTAGCCCCTCAACTTTTCAAACTCCAAACTTTTGCCCTTAAACTTTTAATTTTTACAATTTAGTCACTAAACAATTTTTTAATATGTTCAATAAGGTCCTTCAACAATAAATTAACTCAATTAGAGTCCAATATCAATGTAACTGACCATACAGTTAAAGTCAATGCAATATTTGGACCTTTCCGGTGCAGGGTTTCCGATCGTCGAAACCCAATTTCGACTATACCGATTTTTAGGGTGTTGCACCTTAAATTTTGTTACCTTTGGACAATGTCGTTCATCCACGCCTAGACTGATAAATATTCATACCAAATGGGTTATACCCATTGATAAGTTGTAAAGTTTAATCATAGATAATCTCTTAACCATCCTATCAAATAAGTGGAAGATTCATTAAACTGTGAGACATTACCTTGCCATAATGTGATGTGTTTTCAATGCCAATAAAAAGTAATCCATCCAATGGTATTTAACATCCAAAAAACCGCCAAATAAAATGTGTCCACGCCGAAATGTCACAAGTACGCCTCGACCCGGATCATTGCAAGGAAAACTATAATTGAAATCCTTCTGAGAAGCAACATGAGCTTTCGATTTAGGCCTCCACCTTCTACCTTCATATCTTTAGTAATTTCTCAAGTGACAATCTTGTGAGTTAGTGGTTGTCTCTTATTGTTTTAGTTGTATTTAAGGTGTTTTCTTAACAAAATAATGAAAATAATTGTTTATTAACAAAATGCTAAGTTAATTATTCGAAATAATGGAATATGTTTTCGTTTGGGCTCATTTTTTATTTTTAATTTTCATTTAAGATCCCAAAATGTCTGAGATGACTCTACCTTTCGACCATCATCTCGATTGGGTTTATGTGAGAAGGAGGTTGTAATTCGAAGATGAATATGTTGATTGATTGCCTATTTGTTATTGAAAATTTGTGTGAAATGGAGTTTAAGCTCAAGATAGGGGAGGAGTTTTGAGTGCTAATGGGAAAGAGGAAATAGACCAAACATTGATTCATTGATTTGATGTTTTTTAGTGTAGTCGTAATTGAGTTATCTCTATTTTTAATTTTTTTACTCTTGAAATGATAATGAATTTTATTGAAACAAAAGAAGGTATAACTGTAACAATGCAACCACTCAAAGAGAGGAATTTGGGGACTATGTCCACCAAAACCCAAACAAAGAATAAAATGAAAAGAAAAACATAAAGTTACAATGACAGTTAAGCCTTCTTTTAAATCTGACGCCCATCATCTATAGTAATCTAGTAACTGTCAATAGTACTCCTTTGTCTCTATCCAACTAGATGATGGCGAGCGAACCAAAGCGAACTTACAAGCTGCTTCGCAAAAACAAATATGAATACATAGGCAAACAACCACAGAAAGGGGATCTAACCTTTGAAAGACCATCGACAGTCACAAATCAAATACGAGCAAAGTGAGAATCTCTATATGATCGCAGATCTACCGCAAAGGTAGGCGAACACCATGCCGTAAGACAGAGGAACGTGCCGCAAAGGCAGACGAACATGCACAAATATGCGAAAAGAAAGAAATCAAACAAAAGAGATTTTTATTAAATGGTATGATAAAACTGAAGGAAAATAATAAACTAAATCAAGATATAAAAGTATGGAGAATACGAAGCGTCAGTGATCGACAACTAGCACCAAGACTGAAGTCGCCCCCGACAAGATAAAACTAAAAATACAAATGGAACTTAGCTAGGAGAAAGGAAGAGGCGCTAGGTTAACCGCGTCAACTTTTCTTACACACTTTTAATAATTATATCTTTATTTTTACTTTACTACGTGTGTATACTTTGGCATGCTATAAGTTATTGATCAAGGTATGTGATTTAATTTTTTTTGGACAAATCCTAAATCTAATCCTAATCCTATCTAGAGGGCAGGGGAAGAGGCACTCTAGGGGAAGGAAGGGGAGTGCTCTTAATGGACTTAGAACTTATGACATAAGGAAATATGAGGGAACAAAGATGAGCAGTTATGTCATAGGGTTAGTGTACGAGTATATATATTGATGTGATCTGTGTTGCTAATGACCAGACTATGTATCGTGGTGATCCATATGCCCATTTAAATACTAGGTAACCACCAAGCTAAAAATACTCTGAATTACTCTAAAAATGAGATTTTATGTGCTTCAATTATGCAAAATACTATATTGTGGTGCTAAATTACTCATAATTGTGAATTCGTGATACGTTTCAATTATCTATTACACTAGAATGTTACTATCCTTTTAACTTGTTACACTTACTATGTTGTTCCTTTTATGTTGTGTATAATTACTTAATATGATTATCTCATTGAACTTTTCACAACTCGCTCTGTTAGGCTTACAGTGAAGTTGGGTTAGTTCAGAATCATATTTATCTTAAGTCATAAGTTAGGTTTTAACACTTAGAGGAGTTCATCGGTGTAATTATATTGGCCGAACACGACGTTGGATGGATAGATGTGTAACAACTTCATATTTATCTGTAGCGATGTCCATTTCGCTAAAAAATGAGTTTTCGAAGTGTTTGTTGTTTTTTCGGATATAAAATATTTATTCCATTGGGGTTTTGAAAACCGCATTTTATTTAGAAATTGGAGTCGCCACCGGCCACTCAGGTAGACCGGACACCCTAAAACCAGATATTTGAAAACTATTGAGTTCGGGAGTCAATTACGGATGGGGAAGGATTAGCACCCCCACACCGCCCAAAATTGGTACTTTAATAATTACCGCTTTATTAATATTAAACTTTCCGGATTAAAGTGACAATTAAGTTAAGATTCGGTTATAAGTGCGAGTGGATTTTAAAGGCCCCGTTATCCGAGAATAAACGCCCAACCACTATCACTACGCCTGATACTGGCCCCGTTTACGCTCGGATAAAAGGGCACCGCATTGACATTATATATTCCATTATGCAAACTTAGTGAGTAAAATATAAAATATAGCAAATAATTTAAATACAATACAAATAACTATCGACATATAGAATATTAATCTAATACAATACCAATCTAAACACATATATATACTACGAACAAGAGAATTAGAAGACAAAAAAGATACCACAAAAACATATGTTGTAAAACATAAATACATATGTAATACGAAAAAACACACATGAAAGCATAAAACATACTAAGATGCAAACATACTCAAAGAGAATAAATTTGCTAAACGTTTAGAATACGAGTAAACAAGCTAACGGATATATCAACATATCAATATTCAAAAAACGAGCATGAAATATAGAGGTGACAAGAATATATATGCCCCCATGTAAAAGACCACACATAATATTAATGCAAAAATATTAAGATCTAACTACTTTGAAACAAAAAAGTAAACAACAACAAGGGGGCTGGAATGGAATAAAATCAAAACAGAAGGCTTACAACTCAAAATAAAAAAACCGACATTTAGGGATCTAATCAAGAACCGGGTAAAACTTGTGGGGACTGAAACTGTAAAAAAACCATGCGGCAAGCTCGGAACAAAAGTTCAAATCGTAGAGGTCCTTGGGGCGTAATTTAACCATTTGAAAACAGATTTCGAATAGATTTCGGACGGAATTGGAAAACTTGGAAATATTAGGTTTGTAATTTCCCTAAGGGGTGAGACCCTTTCGAAAATTCCCAAAACGCGGGATGGTTTATGATGCAATTAGGCCAATTTTAATAAGAGGTTTACCTATAAATTTCCCTAACCGGCCTCCCCTCTCCCCTTTCCTCATTTTTTTTAGCCTTAAGATAATATCTTCTCCCCACTCTCTCATCTTCTCTCAAAATAAACACTAAGCCCTCGATGAAACCCAAAAATCGGCGACCATCCGCCGTCGATCGCCGCTAGCCGGCGCCGACGAACCAAAAGAAACACCCCAAAACAAACCTCATTTCAAACCGAACCCAAATCTAAACTTAGATTAACACTAAGACTCCCCTTTTTTTTCCTAGATCTGAGAAAATACGAAGCGAAAATAATATATATTTTTTAAATCGAGACCAAAGGAACGTCTTCCTCTTTTAGCCGGCTCACCATATTAAGGCTTGTTGCCGGTAGAGGAACCAACCACCGAAGGTAAAACCCCACACTCCTCTTCCTTTGTTATTTTTTAGAACACATGCATGCATGCAACACTCAAAGTGGATGGATACCTTTGTATGCTCTTTGTAATTTTTCTGAAATTACAAATTCTTATTGAAAACTATTAAAAATTTATAATTCTTTTTTAAAGTTTTAACTTTTTCTGAAATTATTTGTAATTTTTTTGAATTTTTTTACTAACTTTCAAGTATTTTTACTTTTAAAAAATATTAAACTCTTAAAATATCTGTTATATAACATATAAAAACAAAATATGCATAGTGTTCACGCAGACTGCACATCAAGGTGATTAAAAATTTAGTGATTTGATATCCATTAACTAGCCCCATCATCAAGTGTTCATATTGTCCCCATCTTATATAAGATCGAATCTCGATATTTGTCTTATAATTATCTTTATTTAATAAAAAAAATTAATGATTTAGTTTAGCATTTCTATCAAAAAGACAACTGTTGAAAAAAAGAACCAAAATTTTCAACGAATTTATCATTATGCAATTTCTTCAAATATAAATTAAAGATTAAAGGTTTTGTTTTTACTACAACCTAGCATGCATAGCATATGAAAAGTTAATGAAGTTTACTCATGGAAAAGACCGTAAAAGATTTCCACCGATATGATCTCACCGAAGGGTTGAGAGAGCTCTAAACAAAACAAACTCATCCGAATCAATTTCCATGACCACAATTGATAGGGAGAAACCAACAAATTTCTAATCTTATAAGCCATAATAAAACCTATCATACCACCCTATTTAGGAATATCATAAACCAACACTGCTAAGCAAACCCACACCAAAATCAAAAAGGCTGGAGAAGCATTTACAAGTGTTTCGAACAAGATCCGAGTTCCCATGTTTGGTTTCTGCAAGGCATGTCGAAACATCTGTATTCTGCAATACACCAAAAAAAGAGAAATTAAAAGGCTGGTTTACTCAAGATTGATCCTGTTGTATGTAATTTATAATTTGGCAGGAGACTAGGTCGTTGGACGAGAAAAAAGGAGAGTACCTTTGTGCAAAATGATTAAAATAAATAAACTTCTAGCAGCTAAAATGAAACTAGATATATTTCTACAACTTCTGCTTTGACCTCGTCCTCCTTCCAATTTTCTCATTCTCATTTGGTTTGGGAGCAACATTGTCTTCATGCTTTTCTTCACCTCTTTTTGGCATGTCTTCCATTGGCTACAGAACCAAAAAAAAAATACATGAACCTCAAGGATACAAAATATAGACTCAAAACAATACCAGATCAACTTGTATAAGCATTACGAAAAAATTACTAACTTGCTCATAAATGGGCAATTAAAGAACCCGAGATCCACTAATTGACCGAGTGGTCAAGGTTGCTCATGTTGTCCCATCTTTTATGGGTTCGAATCCCGGCATTTGCCTTGGGAGTGTAATTATCTCTACTTAATAAAAAAAAGAACCAGACACAACCATCAACGGGAAAAGCCAAAAAAATCCATTGCAATTAAGAGCCTAGTAAAATGTTCTACTGTCATCTGCATGCATGATAAATGAATTTACAGATAGCTAGAACCAGCCTTTACCTGACAGTGCATGGTACCTTGAGAAACATTCCTCAAATATGCTTCCCCAGATTCACTATTCTCTCCTGAAGCACTTGCATGACAGCGCATTCCTCCACTTACAATCATTTTTTCACAGGTCTCTTCCAAAATCTTAGTTGTTTTATCAACCACCAGCACATTAGTCTCATCAGCCTCTCCTTGGCTCTGATTGTACGATAATGCACGCAGATCTGGAGTCGAATTCGGTTCAGTTGAATTTACACTGAAAAATTACAAATGTCATTGTCAACAAACTAAGAGCTATGAGAATAAAAAAGTAATCAGAATATCAGTATATGTTTGGATAACAGGCTAAAAAATCAACGAGAAAAGTAGATACCTGTGAGTACAACTCTCTTCTTCCACTATAGACGCATCTTTTGTTTGCCTCCTTTTTTTAGTGCCATGTGAAGGCGGGTAGTCAACTCTTCTTTTCCTTCCAGCTTGACTCCTTTGTTCAGAAACTCCTTTGACCACCTCACCTTCAGAGGGAACTTCCACTATCACTTTTGGTTCCCCATCAAATCCCAAGGGCTTTCTTCCATACTGCTTGCATTTTGGCCCATTACAGCCATCGCTTGAAAACAACTTTCCCGCTGACGTCAAACAAACATCTTCATGATCAGATATCAAACATCTTTCTTCAGGCTTCATTTGGGCCTTGTCAGGGGTATGTTTGAATATCAACTCGCTGCAGCGCTTAATCCAAGAGAAACGGGCAGAGCTAGGAGAAGCACTATCTGGTTTTGACATTGGTGAGTTGAATCCATTGCCATTGTCAACAACAACCCTATTTTTAACTGAACCAGATCCAGGATTTTGCAAGACGGTTTTCTGTTTCAGAGTCTTTCTTTCAGATGCTTTCTGCCGGCTAAGCTCAACAATAGAACATTGCATTTGAACCACCATCATATTATCTACAGCAGCTTTCAAGTCCCCCAACTTTTTCAGCTCTTCAATCTCAGCATGAATCTCTTTTCTATCAGCATGCAATAGTTCCCTCTGTTGCTTCAATTTGTGCCTTTGTACCTTGAGGTCCTCAATAGACTTGTTCAACTCTGCCCACTCCCTTCCACTACGCTCACGATCCAATTTGATCTCCATTCTTTCAGCATCAAGTCTTTTCATTTCTAAGGTAGCCTGTTCTAACTCTTTCTCCGCTCTTTCCTTCAGAGTATTAATATGTTCAAACTGATTTTTCTTTTCTTGCTCAAAAGCTTCCTCTCTTTCCTTCAAAGAACTTTCTATTTCTTCACGCCTCTTCTTGATACAATTCTCCAGCCCCCTCTTCTGGGTTTCAATTCCCAGCAACAATTCAGCACGCTCTTGTTGAATCTTGTTGAACCAATCAGAATGCTCAATCACCATCTTTTTCATGAAGTCTTCTCTCTCACGATTCAATGATTCAACATCCTTGTTATGCTTCTCTCGCATCATATCACGCTCTCTTCTCAAGCTATCGCGCTCATCCTTGAGAAACTTCAAAATAGCTTCTCTCCCCTCATGAACACACACGGCTTCCTTCTGCAACTCTTCTCTTTTTTCATCAATCAATTCCCACTCAGTTTCAAATTTGGCCTTCTCTAAGTGCAACCTATCTGCATTAGCCATCAGCTCCAATTTTTGAGCCCTAACCAAATCAAGTTCTTCCTTTAGTTTTAATTCTAAATTAGATAATTCACGTGTCTCACTTCTCATGGCTTGTAGTTTCTCCTTTGCACAATCAACTTGGTTTCTTTTATCTTCCAATGAAGATAATGACTTCTGAAGCTCAAGTTTCATTTTACTTATCTCCTCCTTTTCTTTTTCTAAAAGAACTTTCTTCAACTCAAGTTCCTTTCCAAAAGCGCTCATTCTCTTTTCTCTCTCATCTATGAAATTTGACTTCTCAGACACATCCTTCTCCATCTCTGCTAAAATCTTTGATCGAACATCAAAATCATGTTCTCTTTCACAAATTAGGTCCTCCCTCTGATTGATATCCATCTCCTTCAATTCACAAGCCCGCCTCTTCATTTCGATCTCATCTTCTGCCATTTTGCGCTTGATCTCCAGCTCAGCCTCAAACTCAGATTTTTTGGTTCTGAGAGAAGTTTCATGACTAGCTATGACCTTGCGAATTTCATCCTACATCATCCATTAAAAAGAATGAGTTTTCTATAAAAGAAAGAGAAACAAATTGAAAATCATAAAATATGTACGACAATGTAACTCACAGATTCCTTGTTTGCAAGTTTCTCTTGAGATACAAGCAGCTGGTGCTCTTTCTTGATAAGCAAAGCTTCCCGTTCAGTAACAGCCTGCACATAGAAAAGAAAATTTGAATTAATATGATTTTCAGTAATGCAAAAGTAACAAAACCGAATGAAGGTGCATCAAAATTAGAAGTGTTATGGTCAAATGAAATATGCAAACCTCCTCTCTTTTCGACAGACAAGCTGAAGTTAACTCAAGTTTGGAATTTTCACCCTTCAAAGATTTGCGTTCCTTTTCAATATCCACTCTTGAAGCCTCCAACTCCTCCTCAAGTCGATTTAGTTCTCGAGTTCTACTACAAATATGCTCCTCTCTCTGGTCCAAAGAAGCTTGTCCATCCAGTAGTCTTTCATGTTCTTGCTGTACAATCTTCTGCCTCTCACTAAGCGATTGTCGTTCACGAAAAATCTCCTTCTCTTTTGTGTCACAACTGAAACATGAAAAATAAATAATTAACGGACTGCAAAAATGCAACCAAGTAAGCATCTGTTTCAAGCATCCATACAATATCATTCCTAATCAAGATAGAAAGTTTTTACTGGTTCACTTCCAACTAGACAGCTCAATCATGTCTGTCTATAAAAACATTTTAAATAGATTAGTATGCTACTTGAATACAAAGAGATATATAAGGATTAAGGCACAAGTGTTTCTTTTAAGGAAATAATAACATGTCAAAAAACTGCACTGTTAGGAAAGAACAAAGAGAATAATATAATATATATATAGTACAAACAACATAAAAAAGGAAATGCAATGTATATGACATACTCATTTTTGAACAGTGCAATACGTCTACTAAGGTCTTCTTCACGTGCTTCAACTTCTTGGACCTTTCTCTCAGCAGTGCGCTGAAAGAGGCTAGCTTCTGAGTGTAAGGACTTGGAAGCACATAACTTTACCTCAGCCTCTTCAAGCTTCTTCTGAGCATCCTCTATCATGATACGTGCTTCAGCTAATCTACTTTCAGCTGCAATCTTAGTTTCAGCAGATTCTGCACGCATCTCATGCAAAGCCTTCTCGATCTACAAAACCACACCAAAAGGTCCTAAGAAACATAACGATGGAAAATCAATGAACAAGAAAACCAAGTTCAATTAAAGAGAATTTCAAATAATAACCATACGCTTGCCAAGCACTCTTTCTCAACTCCTAAAGCTTTCTTCAAACCATCCTCTCGCTTTTTTGCTTCTGCCAGAGCAGATATATGTGCAGCTTGATCCCGCTTATGCATTATCTCACTTGCTTCAGCAGAGGCTTCAATTTGTTCATACTTGGAAGCAAGCTCCTTTTTTTCCAATATAAGAAGGCCCATGTGGTGTTGGTGCTCAAAGAGCTAAATAACATAATAAATGATATTAAGATTAAATGCCAATAAGCTATATGGAAAAGGGCACAAAATGAATGAAGAATTACAATATGAACTTATAAGAAACATGATAATGCAACGATCATCTTTTGCTAAATCTATATTTCCAGCATTCCTCAAGCTTGTCCTTTATACAAAGCATTCATGTAAGTCTCATTCAGACGTAAAGTTTGGTAAAGATCACAGCTTAACAATACGAAATCCATTGGAACTAGCAACCGAAAAAACCTGGAAGTTAAAGTGGCATTCAATTCCAAAATGATGGCACGAAAAAAAATGCCATCTAGAAGCAACAAAACAAATCAGAGAAACCACAAAAAAAAACAATAAATGCTCCTTAAAGTTCTTATAAAACCAAAAAATTAACAATTCAACGATCCATTTGCATGCCCAGAACATCAACACACCCTAACGGGTATTGCAAGGCAAAATAACACCTCAATCAAATAGTGGAAACAGATGGGTTTGTTCCATCAAAGCTCCTACAAGGGAACACAAATTAAGCAACCTTATCCCCATTTAAGCGAAGTACAGAACTTTTAACCAAAAGTTATATTCAAGAACCAAGACTTAAGTTGATAGCTTAGCATTGAAAATATACTCAAGGAAAGAATAAGAGAAGATAAGATCACAAGGACACAAAGGAATAGAGGTTCTACTAAAATAGCCTACATGTGGAAAGGCCCAAAGGTTACATTGTTGATATTATGGATTGTTTTGTTTTGGTTTATACAATAATGCCCTATTAATATAGAAGGTTAATCACTAATTTAGGGGGTAAAAACTATGCAAGAATATTGTATCAAAATCTCTAATAAATGACATCATAATTACATAGTAAACCCAAATATATCTAATTATATTCAGTAGTTTAAACAGCATGCCACAAATATTAAAAAAATTCTATATAAACCATGCTAGCATCCTACAAAGACCAAAACCCATACTGTTTTATGTTGAAATCGGTTGTAGATCAATTCCATTACCTAAACTTTTAATAAATGACGATATATTTTCTTTTCTGTTGGTTTTTAATTAAAAAAAAAAACTAACTGGAACGCCATATAAAGAAAGAGAAGTTATCTTTCATTTTCTTTTGTTGAGACCAACGCAATTCGCAATTTAAAAGTTCAATATACTAATACTCTCTCTTTTACTCACGGTTCCAATGATCAAAACAAAGCCTTTAAAAAACAAACGGAATTAAATTGAGAAAAAAATAGCGTACAGATTTGAAGCAAACCTCAGCTTCAAGCTTTGCAATATAAGCAATAAGAGCAGCTTTATCCCTCTTCTTGATCGATTCCTCATCGAATCCAGCCTCCTTGAGCCGTCTCCAGATCGTTTCGTCACTAAGATGAGTCTTCACAACCCTAGACCCCGGCATTATAGACAACGCCCTACCGCTACCCGGCGTAATCGGATTCGCCATCTTCTAAAACCCAATCACAACACCAAAAATCCTAGACTTCCGAACGCCTTCAGCTATTTTTGATCGGATTCTTCACTTTTTATTTCTTGGCTGTAAAGATAGAAAGAGAGAGAGAATCCAAGTACTGAGTCACCGGCTGAGCACTGAGTGGGGTTTAGAGAGTAGAAATCGCCAAGAAAAGGACTCCCTGCTGGAAAGATATAAAAGCGATGTCGTATTTGGGAATTTAGATTTTAGGCCGCCGTTTTATGGGAAAATAATATGGAAAGGATTCAAAATTGAAATTGAAAATTTTGAATAAATAATATGGCGAAAAGTAGATATTAAGAATTGACAGTCAGCGTCCACGTCAGCTAATTTGAAATTTTAAAAAAGATCTTTTTACGGCTGGTTTTCTAGAAGGCTAGATTAATTCTCACATTCCACTGCGAGATCTGAACTAATAATTTGTAAGGAAACATATCATTTGCAAAAAATATTCTTTTAAAATTATTTATATTATAAAGAGATTATATTAAGAATTTAAAAAATATATAATTAAATTAAATTAAATTTTAAAATTTTAGAAAACAGTTAATTTTAGAGTAAACTATTTAAATGATCACCTAATTATGGGTTGGTTGGTTGCGATATAACTACCATATTTTTAATTTTATCAATATGATAACTTAACTATTTAAATGATATTAATCAAGTCATCTACCTTTAAATTCTAACGAGAGAGTGATGTAGCATTTAACATAAATTTTGTATAATTATACTATTGGTCCTCGTTACTTACTCATTCTATCAATTTGGTCTTAATTTTGATTTAATTTTAAAAAATTATTCAATTAGGTGGCGATAATTGGAGGAAATTATATATTTTAATTTGATTTAATATATTTATTTCCCTCTTCCACTTCAATGGTGACAAGTGTCACTTGGATTCAAATTCGGGTAATTCCTAACCAATTATCAATCCATCTCAAAGCTTCTTCATCCTCCATGCCATCTCAGACAACAAATAACTAACATATTGTCATAGAAACAACATACGACAAAAACCTCACAATTAAGGGATGTATACGGAACAAAAATCATTAGGTACAGGCCAACATGGCTTATGAATTTTTAGAAAAATAGAAACACAAAGTATAAAATGTAAGGACTCAATTTTTGGGTTAATCATCCGGAGCTTGAATTCGGGCCGAATATTTTAATTTAAGTATTAAATTAAAAAATAAGATTTTGAAAGATTGATTTTAAAGTAAGTGATGGTCGTTTTGTGTAAGGATTGAAGGTTGAGGATTTATGATGTAATTATACCGTTATGTTTTAAAAGATGGTATTTTTGAATTAAAAGGGGGGAAAGAGAGGGAGGGAAATCAGATTTTATATTTCCTTCTCTCTCCTTTTTTCATCTCCCTTTTTTTCTTCTTCATCTTCAATCTTTCAACTCTGATCTACAGAGATCTAGTCGTCCATTATCGACACTTCTACTGCCATTGTGTTCACTTCGTCGCCATTAGAGTCATCGTCGAAGGGGTGAGATAAAAGAAAATTCGGGCTGTTAAGTTAGGGTAATTTGTAACGACCCAGATTTTTGGAATCTGAGGGTCGGTCCAACCCAAATTGTTGGAATCGCGTTTGAGCTAAGAGTTTGGGCCTTATGAGCCTTGGTGGGCTTGTAATTAGGTTGTTGGGCTTGAGTTTTTGGTGTTGGGTTAAGATGATGATGGGATGGTAATTAGGTAATTATCTAATTATTTGAAAAGGGAAATGTGAGTCCCTTTAATTCCTCAACAGAAAGGAAGAGGAATGAGATCACATTGTCCCCATTGTCTTCATCCTTCCTTCATTCTCATCTTCCAACTCTCCACCCACAAGAAAGGTTGAATCTTTGTTATTCTAAGTGTGAATCTCGAATTTGTCGTTGAGAGAAGGTTAATCACCACTCAAGGATCTAAGTATCAAGGTAAGAATAGTTGGTTTTGGTGGAGATTGGAAAATAGGTGTTTGGTGGGGGTTGTAGAGGAAGAACGGGATTTGGGGATTTAACTCCCTTTCTTGTTGTAGAATTCTTTTTTTTTGTATCTTAAGTTTCCAGCAATGTTTTAATTCGATTTACGATGTTTTCTTGTAGTGAAAAAAGTTGGAAACTCTTCCAATGATTAGGGGAATGAGAAAGCTTGAAGCTTGGGCTAAGGGCTTCATTCTCAGTTGAAGGAGCAAGGTTAGTACACTACTAACTCTTTTGTGTTCCTAGAAATCATAAATTTGATTGCCTTGTTGCTTGGTTGATATTTTTGGTTGCTTGAATGCTTGAGACCTCTATAATGGCTAATTCTAAGTTTGATGTTAATATGGCTAAAAATGGTAGAAAACCACTTAAACCTTTTCCCATAACTTGTAGGTTCATTTTGGGGTTTTAACTCTGGGTTTTAGAAACATGAGAGGTGATTTACGGACTCTAAAAAATAAGTTATAGGTTCGAGTACCGATACAGGTTGAACGTGTTTCAGTATCAAATGTCTTAACGGTTAAAATCAAGCCTTTCTTAAATAGCGTATTGATACGCTTAAGGGGATATCGATACCCCTTGTTCTATCCAAATTCTAGTTGCAAAAATATGTATTGGTATGCATTTGAGCATATCGATACCATAGGGGTATCGGTACACGACCCCGTATATCGATACAAGGTTACTGGTTAAACCCCTTTGATTGTTAACTGAGTATTGGTACACTTGGGATGGGTATCGATACCTAGAGAGGCATATCGGTACATGCTAGTGGGTATTGATACCCACTAGCAATCTGTCCAAAAAATGTTTTGAGTTTGAGGGACCTATAATTCGAGGACTAAGGCCTAATGGGCTTCTAAAGGGGTAAAATGATTGGTAAAATAGAGAAAATGGGTTTAAACCCTATATACGTGCATAATGAGTAATAACTTAATAGAACCTTAGCTGACTTGTTTGTGTTAAAACAATAAAGATCCTTGGTGGATCGAATAATTAATTGTGTGCCACGTAAGGGTATTCTTATAGTTGAGTACCTTAATTGTTGGGATCCGGATACCCAGTGAGAGAAAGAGTGTGTTGCAACACCATGATTAAAGATGATCAAATGTACGTTTTTTAAGCTGTGTGGCACCGGGTCTCATTTGAAGATGATCGACGAGAGAGTCCGAGCATGGGTGTACGTTCCCAAAGCTATGTGGCACCAGGCCTCACCCAATGAGTGTACATTCCTGAAGCTGTGTGGCACTAGACCGTACTCTAGGTTTGTTGGTATGATGCTTGTGTGTTGTATGAGAGTAATGTATCCTTGTTGTTTGCTATGTGTTTAGGCGACTAGAGGTAACACCAATGTTATTATGTTGCCATGATATCATCTTTAATTGCATGCTCTTATTTGTGATTTGCATGAAACATGAGTATCCATTGAGCTTTATTAGCTCAGCGTTCGGAATCATTATTTCCGTTCGCAGGTTAGTAGGTTGGTGTGCATCGTTAGAGCACCATCAGATTAGGACTTTAGCATTGACTTGTTGTCCAAGTACAATACTTAGATTATGTGGGCCATGTATTCGTAAGACCCTATGGTTGTTTGTAACTGTTTTTGGATTTTAACTTGTGATTTGAATGCTTTTATTATGTATTTCAAATAGAGCTCGTATGTAATTTTCTAACTATTTATCTACTCTGAAATATTTGAACTTAATGGATTTTATGAAAATGGATGTGGTTGAGCTAAACCAGGTTGAACTTTTTAAGTTAATGGTTTGGGCTTGAGGCCCAAATGTGATATTTGGGTCGAGGGTGTTATATTTAGTGGTATCAAAACCTAGGTTTAGCTGGTTCTAGGAAGCCCTAGGGCTGTCTAGAGAGTGTTGTATAGGTGTCTAGCGAATACGTTGCCCATAAGTCGAAGTCATACTTGTTTAAGCTAAATATTCGATGGTGTAACCTTATTTGTTTGCTTGTACAGAAAGTAATCATACCAAAGAGAGCACGAGATCGAGAGGAGAGTTGAGACTCCCGTAAAGGGAGCTATGATAAGGATTATGTTCCTGAGTCAGAGGATGATAGAGGTCGAGGGGATAATTATTTCTCTCATCTGCACCAGGCCATTCACCAAATTGTGAGGGCCATACCTAGGCCTTCGGCTACCCATCGCGAGGCACCAATTGAGAGGGTACGTAGTCATTGTGCTATGGACTTTCTTGGATCAAGATAAGATAATCTGATCAAGTTGGATCAGTGGTTAAGAGATACATGTTGGATCATATGGCAAATGAGGTTGAAGCATGAGGACAAGTTGGCATGTGTTCTTTCCCTATTGAAGGAGAATGCTCGAGAATGGTGGGAGATCGTGGAGTTGAGATGATATCCTAACCAATCTTCATAGGATGACTTCTTGGATGAATTTGAGAAAAAGTATGTGGGAGAAGCCCACATTGATGGTTTGAGAGAGTGGTTCAACCCTTGGTCAAAGGAAATTGATCAGTCTTTGAATATGAACAAGAATTTCTACAGTTAAGTAGGTATGCCCTTGAATTGGTCGCTATTGAGAAGATGAGATGCAAGGGGTTTCTAAAGGGTTTGAGGAAGAAAATTTAGACCTACTTGACTACTACCCCACCGAAAGTATTTTCAGAATTGACTGCTAGTGTCAAGTCACTTGAGCAAGTGCATGATTTAACCTATACCCGATTAGAGGGCAAGAGAACTCGAGTGAGAGAACTTAAAACTACTCCAACAACTCGTAGTCTTATTTCGGAAGGAATACGAATCGTTAGAATCAAGGTAGATGAGCTTCAAACAGAAATTCAAGATTAGACTGTAGGTTAGAGTCTGCTGGCCGTAGGAGGCCTCATCATCTTCAGCCATGTTTGTAACACCCTTAATTAAATAAGGCAAAAAAATGGAAGAGTGTCGTCTGGGGGTTTCGAACCCGTGGACCATGCTTTGTACCCTTATGCCTTAACCGTTTGAGCCAAGATCATTCTTGGTCTATGCTTGCCTTGGGTTAATTTTGAGCTATACCATTTGAGTGTATCCAGAATAATTAAAAGAACCCAACTTCCCTATTTACCCCTCTAAACCCATTTGTATCGAATGTGTGTAAGAGAGAGAGTTTCAGAGAGTTCTAAACTCTTTAACTCCCCACCACCGTCTGGGTCCGATCTCAGCCACCACCCTACCGTGACCGTCACCGCCCCCTCTGTCGTGTCTGTCGTCGTGCACTAATCTCGACCATCACCGCCACTCGTAGTGTCGCGTCGTCGATCATCACAGAGAACAACCCAAAGGTTTGGTTGTGACCCCAAACCTTTGCCACCTCTATTTTTTTGTCATTCCAGCCGTTTCTTGCCGCCGTTCGTCGCACCATCGCCTCCAGTGGTTTCCTTGTGTCACTGTGAGCAAAGCTCATACAACTGATCACTGTTTTGTTGTCATTAGTGGTGTCGTCGGAGCTACGGCAAATTCAAGCTTGCCTCCTCGAATTTGGGTAGGTTTGGTATTTGCGCATCTTTGGAATCGAGATGGTTGAAGGACGTCGAATTCGGTTTTGAGAGTGTTCAAATGGAGTATCAAGGGTCGATCAACTTAGCACCGATCCGAGGTAATACATTACTACCCCTTGAGTGCTTTGTGAAATATGTCGGTTTTCGGTTAATACATGCATGGTGATGATTACGCGTGTCATTAGTTCTGCTTAAGATAAATCTATTATGATTAATAAGATGGGTAACTCGAGCAAGGTCAAGTATTCGAGTAAGAAGATTGATATGCAAGAGGACTTTTGAGATCAGTAAATAATCAGAAATCAATAAATTTGAAATTTTGATTATTGTGTTAATAGAATTAACGTTTGAAATATTAGATGTGAAATGAGGAAAATGCACTCGAAAAATAAGGATAACAACATACCCCTAAAAGAATGATCTGGAATCTACACTTGATCGGATAAAATCAACTGCGTAATCTAAAATCCTTGAACTGTTGGGGAAGACTCTAATATCATGATTTTAATATATGAGATAATAAATGTCTTGAACGTATCTCGAAGTATGGATAAAATCTTGAAGATAAAAATATTAGAAGTACTTCGGTGCTCTAAAATGACCTAAATGACCGAATTGGCTAAAATATTCTCAAGCTCCGATTTTTTTAAATTATCTAAAATGACATTATACCCTTGAGTTTTGAAATCGAATAAATGATTTAGAAAGACTGAAAGTACCAGAATAGCTAAGATGATCAAAATGATCAAAATATATTCGGGCACTAACTTCTAAAACGACTTAGATATCCTTGACCTCTGGAATGATTAAGTTACCGACATGAATCAACATAGGTTAATACCCTTGAGAAATCTTAACCTAGATAAAAATCTTGATAATCGTATTGTTTGTAAGGGTTGAAAAACATAACCCAAATATGATGGTTATCTCAGATACAACCTTGTATTGGTTTATTAAAATGCAAAGACATGTTAAATTACGCGGTGAAAGACCAATAATGATTACGAGGGTGACCAGTTCAATTGTATGATGCTACCAGAACTAAGGAATGAACATCCATAAGGCCTATTTATCTTGATACAGAAAACCGCAATAATATTGTCATATGGAGAAAGCGATTGGTTTCGAAAGTCTGACTAGCCGTTTAAAACTATGGATTTTTTTGAGCTTTAAATTTTTACCCTTTTGGGGCTATATTACCAAATTGCCCTTGGGAGTTAAAATGACCCAAAAACGCCCTTATAAGCAAATTGCCTGGTATTCTCTGAGTATAATTAAAATCTTGAATGATCAGGATATATAAGGATTTGTGACTGGCCTTGAGGTGAAAATCTTGTATACTTGGATGAAGTCGATGATTATCTAACTCTTTCGAATAAGGTCATTAATCCTGAAATTAGTCTAGAAGAGACTGGAGATCAGTGTTTTCTGTTAGTAATTATCAAGGATTCCTAAGTGTCGATCAAACTATTTAGTGCGTTTCTTGCACATGTATATTCTTTCTGGTCCGAAACTAAGACTATCTCTCTGATCCGAATCATAAATTCTATCTGTATGAAAATATATCTCCGGGTCTGATCTGAAAAACTTACTCTCTGATTTTTGATATTCTAAAAATATATGTATGATTATTGTTTATCGTCATTTCATCTGATTTTATTAAACTATCTAATTCGGGGTACTTTTGAGATATAATTGAAGATCTGTAGGCTCAGTGCTGGTAAGTCTTTTTGTACCTAAGACATCCCCTTAGGTAAGCTCCTAGGCCTAATGGGCCTTGGTTAGGTCTTTCTGTAAGCTCATAGGCCTAATGGGCCTAAGGTAAGTCTTTTTGTAAGCTCTTAGGCCCAATGGGCCTAGGGTAAGTCTTTTGGATACTGATTATAGGGTACTGCATATATCGATTGTACGGTTAGAGGGTAGTTAGATAATTTAAAATAAAATTGATATTCTCTTCTGAAATTTACCCTAATGAATTAGTTTATCAATGTCAGAAACTCTTAGTATGTCTCCAATACACGCTTAATGCAATACTCTAAACTTTCTTTCTGAACCAACTTCTGTAAACTATCTCTTTTGAATCTCCAGGCTATAGGCTTATCGTCTAATACCCGTGTGATCGAATAAAGAATTATTCTGTCACCTTTTGATATATCGCTTCGTTGGAATATTGAATCGTAATTAGAGTTATGTTGGTGTTATACTTTTCATATAACTGCATGTTGCCTAAAGCATTACCTGGTAGTTATGTATTACTGAGCTTTTCCAAGCTCACGTTGTTTTTACCATCGCAGGTTAAAAAGGACTAGATCATGTTTTGGGTGATCGACATCACTGATGGGAGTTCCCTCGGCTTTGCTTGCGGAGTACGGTATATGTATAAATAGGGGCATATATGTTGTCTTATTTTGTGTTGAGTCTGCAATATATTTTCTAAATTTTTGTTTAATATATAAATGAATTTTTCGATAATGGTGATTTAAGCAAAGTTTATTTTATAATTACATTTAGTGGTTTCAAAGCTTAGAGTTGCGTCTTTCTGGGTTAAATCGGCTGATCGTCTGTCATAGGGTGTTTGGTTTGTGCATGCCCCTAGATCATAACCGTACTTCATCGAGCCAGAACTCCGATGTTGAATCATTTCATGTAATAATTGTATCTAACCATTCTGTCCATAATAGCCCGATATGTACTGACAAGGAATGTTGGTAATGTTCATATATGATTTGGATTAACGTGATGAATTTAAATCTAGATAAAGAACCTGAGATGGTTAATACATGTGAAATTGGAGATCTGATTCAGATTGAGAATAAATATTTGATTATGTGAAGTAACCGATATAAGATTACATGTACGGCTATTCAGTGATAATGAGGATGCTTGAGAATATTCTGATGGAAATTTGATAAAAGAAATATGAATTTAAAAGGATTGTATTTGTGTACGTGACGAAAGTGTAAATTCTGTGGTGACTCCATTATACACAAAATAAATAGTTGTTTGAATATTATGCTGAAGGTAAGTGATATTCGTTCAAAACCTTGGTTATTTTTGATAGGCTTTGGGAAAGACCTTTTTCTTTAAAAATATGGCATGGTGTATCGTTATATATTGATTTTAATTGAAATATGGTGTTAGCATCTTGATTTTTGAAGGCCCTGTTGGAGGCCTTTGAGTACCTGTATGGATTTTAGATATAGTTCTTCATCCGTAAACTGATGGTCAACCTAGAAGAGTAATACAAATTCTAGAGGATATACTTTGGGGTTGTATGATTGACTTTTGTGGTAATTGGGAAGGTTTCTTATCCCTAATTGAGACCAATTATAATAAAAGTTATGAGACAAATGTTTGCTTGGCAACGTATGAAGTTTGGTATGGATTCAAATATTGTATCTATTTAGTTGGTCTGAGATGTATGATAGGATGAACTTGGGTCCAAAGACAGTCTGAGTGACTGAGGTCATACCAGATTAATCTGTGACTGATTGAGAGTCCTGAGAAACAAGGATACTCTGATAGATAAGTCAATACAAGAATGAGTGAAAGAGTAGTTTCTGCATTTCTCTGACTTTGGTAAATTACAAGGACGAAATTTTCTTTTAGGGGGGAAAGTTGTAGCACCCCTAATTAAATAAGGCAAAAAATGGGAGAGTGTTGCCTAGGGGTTTCAAACCTGTAGACCATTCTTTGTACCCTTATGCCTTAACCGTTTGAGCCAATACCATTCTTGGTCTATGTCTGGCTTGGGTTAATTTTAAGCTATACCATTTGAGTGTATCTAGAATAATTAAAACAACCCAACTTCCCTATTTACCCTCTAAACCCATTTGTATTGAATGCGTGTGTGTGAGAGTTCTAGAGAGTTCTAAACTCTTCACCTCCCTATCACCGTCTGGTCCGATCTCAGCCACCACCCTACCGTGACCGCCACCCCCTCTCCGTCGTGTCGGTCATCGTCGTATCGATCTCAGCCACCATCATCACCACTCACAGTGTCGTGTCTTCGATCATCACGGAGAACAGCCCAAAGGTTTGGTTGTGACCCCAAACCTTTGCCACCTTTATTTTTTTGTCATTTTGGCCGTTGTTTTGCCGCCGTTCGTTGCACCATCGCCTCTAGTGGTTTCCTTTGTCACTGTGAGCAAAGCCCATACAACCGATCAATGATTTGTTGTCATTAGTGGTGTCGTCGAGCTACGGCAAATTCAAGCTTGCCTCTTCGAATTTGGGAAGGTTTGGTATTTCGCGCATCTTTGGTTTCGAGATGGTTGAAGGACGTCAAATTCGGGTTCAAGAGTGTTCAAATAGAGTATCAAGGATCGATCGACTTAGCACCGATCTGAGGTAATACATTACTACCCCTTGAATGCTTTATGAAACATGTCGGTGTTCGGTTAATGCATGCATGGTGATGATTACGTGTATTGTTAGTTCTGCTTAAGATAAATCCATTATGATTAATAAGATGGGTAACTAGAGCAAGGTCAAGTATTCGAATAAGAAGTTTGATATTCAAGAGGACTTTCGAGATCAGTAAATAATCAGAAATCAATAAATTTGAAAATTTGGTTATTCTGTTAATAGAATTAATGTTTGAAATATTAGATGTGAAATGAGGAAAATGCCCTCGAAAAATAAGGAGAACAACATACCCCTAAAAGAATGATCTGGAATATACACTTGATCGGATAAAATCAATCGCATAATCTAAAATCCTTGAACTGTTGAGGAAGACTCTAATATCATGATTTTAATATATGAGATAATAAATGTCTTGAACGTATCTCGAAGTATGGATAAAATCTTGAAGATAAAAATATTAGAAGTACTTCGGTGTTCTAAAATGACCTAAATGACCGAATTGGATAAAATATTCTCAAGCTCCGATTTTTTTAAATTATCTGAAATGACATTATACCCTTGAGTTTTGAAATTGAATAAATGATTTAGAAAGACTGAAAGGACTAGAATAGCTAAGATGATCAAAATGATCAAAATATATTCGGGCACTAACTTATAAAACGACTAAGATATCTTTGACCTCTGGAATGATTAAGTTACCAACATGAATCAACATAGGTTAATACCCTTGAGAAATCTTAACCTAGATAAAAATCTTGATAATTGTATTGTTTGTAAGGGTTGAAAAACATAACCCAAATATGATGGTTATCTCGGATACAACCTTGTATTGGTTTATTAAAATGCAAAGACATGTTAAATTACGAGGTGAAAGACCAATATTGATTACTAGGGTGATTAGTTCAATTGTATGATGCTACTAGAACTAAGGAATGAACATCCATAAGGCCTATTTATCTTGATACGAAAACCGCAATAATATTGTCATATGGAGAAAGCGATTGGTTTGAAAGTCGATTAGCTATTTAAAACTATGGATTTTTTGAGCTTTAAATTTTTACCCTTTTGGGGCTATATTACCAAATTGCCCTTGGGAGTTAAAATGACCCAAAAATGCCCTTATAAGCAAATTGCCGGTATTCTCCGAGTATAATTAAAATCTTGAATAATCGGGATATATAAGGATTTGTGGTGGCCTTGAGGTGAAAATCTTGTATACTTGGATGAAGTCGATGATTATCTAACTCTTTTGAATAAGGTCATTAATCCTAAAATTAGTTTAGAAGAGATTGGAGATCAGTGTTTTTTGTTAGTAATTATCAAGGATTCTAAGTGTCGATCAAACTATTTAGTGCGTTTCTTGCACATGTATATTCTTTTTCGGTATGAAACTAAGACTATCTCTTTGATCCGAATCATAAATTCTATATGTATGAAAATATATCTCCGGGTCTGATCTGAAAAACTTACTCTCTGATTTTTGATATTCTAAAAATATATGTATGATTATTGTTTATCGTCATTTCATCTGATTTTATTAAACTATCTAATTCGGGGTACTTTTGAGATATAATTGAAGATCTGTAGGCTCAGTGCTGGTAAGTCTTTTTGTACCTAAGACATCCCCTTAGGTAAGCTCCTAGGCCTAATGGGCCTTGGTTAGGTCTTTCTGTAAGCTCATAGGCCTAATGGGCCTAAGGTAAGTCTTTTTGTAAGCTCTTAGGCCCAATGGGCCTAGGGTAAGTCTTTTTGGATACAGTTATAGGGTACTGCATATCGGTGTACGGTTAGAGGGTAGTTAGATAATTTAAAATAAAATTGATATTCTCTTCTGAAATTTACCCTAATGAATTAGTTTATCAATGTCAGAAACTCTTAGTATGTCTCCAATACACGCTTAATGCAATACTCTAAACTTTCTTTCTGAACCAACTTCTGTAAACTATCTCTTTTGAATCTCCAGGCTATAGGCTTATCGTCTAATACCCGTGTGATCGAATAAAGAATTATTCTGTCACCTTTTGATATATCGCTTCGTTGGAATATTGAATCGTAATTAGAGTTATGTTGGTGTTATACTTTTCATATAACTGCATGTTGCCTAAAGCATTACCTGGTAGTTATGTATTACTGAGCTTTTCCAAGCTCACGTTGTTTTTACCATCGCAGGTTAAAAAGGACTAGATCATGTTTTGGGTGATCGACATCAGCGATGGGAGTTCCTCGGCTTTTGCTTTGTGAGTACGATATATGTATAAATAGGGGCATATATGTTGTGTCTTATTTTGTGTTGAGTCCGCAATATATTTTCTAAATTTTTGTTTAATATATAAATGAATTTTTCGATAATGGTGATTTAAGCAAAGTTTATTTTATAATTACATTTAGTGGTTTCAAAGCTTAGAGTTGCGTCTTTCTGGGTTAAATCGGCTGATCGTCTGTCATAGGGTGTTTGGTTTGTGCATGCCCCTAGATCATAACCGTACTTCATCGAGCCAGAACTCCGATGTTGAATCATTTCATGTAATAATTGTATCTAACCATTCATCCATAATAGCCCGATATGTCTTCGACAAGGAATGTTGGTAATGTTCATATATGATTTGGATTAACGTGATGAATTTAAATCTAGATAAAGAACCTGAGATGGTTAATACATGTGAAATTGGAGATCTGATTCAGATTGAGAATAAATATTTGATTATGTGAAGTAACCGATATAAGATTACATGTACGGCTATTCAGTGATAATGAGGATGCTTGAGAATATTCTGATGGAAATTTGATAAAAGAAATATGAATTTAAAAGGATTGTATTTGTGTATGCGTGTGTGAAAGTGTAAATTCTGTGGTGACTCCATTATACACAAAATAAATAGTTGTTTGAATATTATGCTGAAGGTAAGTGATATTCGTTCAAAACCTTGGTTATTTTTGATAGGCTTTGGGAAAGACCTTTTTCTTTAAAAATATGGCATGGTGTATCGTTATATATTGATTTTAATTGAAATATGGTGTTAGCATCTTGATTTTTGAAGGCCCTGTTGGAGGCCTTTGAGTACCTGTATGGATTTTAGATATAGTTCTTCATCCGTAAACTGATGGTCAACCTAGAAGAGTAATACAAATTCTAGAGGATATACTTTGGGGTTGTATGATTGACTTTTGTGGTAATTGGGAAGGTTTCTTATCCCTAATTGAGACCAATTATAATAAAAGTTATGAGACAAATGTTTGCTTGGCAACGTATGAAGTTTGGTATGGATTCAAATATTGTATCTATTTAGTTGGTCTGAGATGTATGATAGGATGAACTTGGGTCCAAAGACAGTCTGAGTGACTGAGGTCATACCAGATTAATCTGTGAGTGATTGAGAGTCCTGAGAAACAAGGATACTCTGATAGATAAGTCAATACAAGAATGAGTGAAAGAGTAGTTTTGCATTTTCTCGACTTTGGTAAATTACAAGGACGAAATTTTCTTTTAGGGGGGAAAGTTGTAGCACCCCTAATTAAATAAGGCAAAAAATGGGAGAGTGTTGCCTAGGGGTTTCAAACCTGTAGACCATTCTTTGTACCCTTATGCCTTAACCGTTTGAGCCAATACCATTCTTGGTCTATGTCTGGCTTGGGTTAATTTTAAGCTATACCATTTGAGTGTATCTAGAATAATTAAAACAACCCAACTTCCCTATTTACCCTCTAAACCCATTTGTATTGAATGCGTGTGTGTGAGAGTTCTAGAGAGTTCTAAACTCTTCACCTCCCTATCACTGTTCGGCTCCGATCTCAGCCACCGCTCTGTCGTGACCGTCACCGCCCCCTCTGTCGTGTCAGTCATCGTGTATCGATCTCAGCCATCATCACCACTCACAGTGTCGTGTCTTCGATTATCGCGGAGAATAGCCCAAAGGTTCGGTTGTGACCCCAAACCTTTGCCGCCTTTATTTTTTTGTCATTTTGGCCGTTGCTTGCCGCCGTTCGTTGCACCATCGCCTCTAGTGGTTTCCTCTTGTCACAGCGAGTAAAGCCCATACAACTGATCAATGATTTGTTGTCATTAGTGGTGTCGTCGGAGCTACGGCGAATTCAAGCTTGCCTCTTCGGATTTGGGAAGGTTTGGTATTCGCACATCTTTGGTTTCGAGATGGTTGAAGGACGTCAAATTCGGGTTCAAGAGTGTTCAAATAGAGTATCAAGGATCGATCGACTTAGCACCGATCTGAGGTAATACATTACTACCCCTTGAATGCTTTATGAAACATGTCGGTGTTCGGTTAATGCATGCATGGTGATGATTACGTGTATTGTTAGTTCTGCTTAAGATAAATCCATTATGATTAATAAGATGGGTAACTAGAGCAAGGTCAAGTATTCGAATAAGAAGTTTTGCATTCAAGAGGACTTTCGAGATCAGTAAATAATCAGAAATCAATAAATTTGAAAATTTGGTTATTCTGTTAATAGAATTAATGTTTGAAATATTAGATGTGAAATGAGGAAAATGCCCTCGAAAAATAAGGAGAACAACATACCCCTAAAAGAATGATCTGGAATATACACTTGATCGGATAAAATCAACTGCATAATCTAAAATCCTTGAACTGTTGAGGAAGACTCTAATATCATGATTTTAATATATGAGATAATAAATGTCTTGAACGTATCTCGAAGTATGGATAAAATCTTGAAGATAAAAATATTAGAAGTACTTCGGTGTTCTAAAATGACCTAAATGACCGAATTGGATAAAATATTCTCAAGCTCCGATTTTTTTAAATTATCTGAAATGACAGATATACCCTTGAGTTTTGAAATTGAATAAATGATTTAGAAAGACTGAAAGGACTAGAATAGCTAAGATGATCAAAATGATCAAAATATATTCGGGCACTAACTTATAAAACGGCTAAGATATCTTGGACCTCTGGAATGATTAAGTTACCAACATGAATCGACATAGGTGAATACCCTTGAGAAATCTTAACCCAGATAAAAATCTTGATAATTGTATTGTTTGTAAGGGTCAAGAAACATAACCCAAATATGATGGTTATCTCAGATACTACCTTGTATTGGTTTATTAAAATGCAAAGACATGTTAAATTACGAGGTGAAAGACCAATATTGATTACTAGGGTGATTAGTTCAACTGTATGATGCTACTAGAACTAAGGAATGAACATCCATAAGGCGTATTTATCTGGATACTGAAAACCGCAATAATATTGTCATATGGCGAAAGCGATTGGTTTCGAAAGTCTGATTAGCTATTTAAAAGCCATGGATTTTTTGAGCTTTAAATTTTTACCCTTTTGGGGCTATATTACCAAATTGCCCTTGGGAGTTAAAATGACCCAAAAATGCCCTTATGAGCAAATTGCCTGGTATTCTCCGAGTATAATTAAAATCTTGAATAATCAGGATATATAAGGATTTGTGACTGGCCTTGAGGTGGAAATCTTGTATACTTGGATGAAGTCGATGATTATCTAACTCTTTTGAATAAGGTCCTTAATCCTAAAATTAGTTTAGAAGAGATTGGAGATCAGTGTTTTTTGTTAGTAATTATCAAGGATTCCTATGTGTCGATCAAACTGTTTAGTGCGTTTCTTGGACATGTATATTATTTCTGGTATGAATCTAAGACTATCTCTTTGATCCGACTCATAAATTCTATATGTCTGAAAATATATCTCCAGGTCTGATATGAAAAACTTACTCTCTGATTTTTGATATTCTAAAAATATATGTATGATTATTGTTTTATCGTCATTTCATTTGATTTTATTAAACTATCTAATTCGGGGTACTTCTGAGATATAATTAAAGATTTGTAGGCTCAACGCTGGTAAGTCCTTTTGTACTTAAGACATCCCCTTAGGTAAGCTCCTAGGCCTAATGGGCCTAGGGTAAGTCTTTCTGTAAGCTCCTAGGCCTAATGGGCCTAGGGTAAGTCTTTTCGTAAGCTCCTAGGCCTAATAGGCCTAGGGTAAGTCTTTCTGGATACAGTTATAGGGTACTGCATATCGGTGTACGGTTAGAGGGTAGTTAGATAATTTAAAATAAAATTGATGTTCTCTTCTGAAATTTACCCTAATGAATTAGTTTATCAATGTCAGAAACTCTCAGTTTAATTCTCTAATATACGCTTAATGCAATACTCTAAACTTTCTCTCTGAACCAACTTTTGTAAACTATCTCTTTTGAATCTCCGGGCTATAGGCTTATCGTCTAATACTCGTGTGTTATGTTGCCGGAACACCATGACAGTGTTATGCTTTTCATATAACTGTATGTTGTCTAAAGCATTACATGGTAGTTATGTATTACTGAGCTTTTCCAAGCTCACGTTGTTTTACCATCGCAAGTTAAAAGGGACTAGATCATGTTTTGGGTGATCAACATCACTGATGGGAGTTCCCTCGACTTTTCTTGCGGAGTACGATATCTGTATAAATAGGGGCATGTATGTTGTGTTATTTTGTGTTGAGTCTGTAATGTATTTTCTAAATTTTTGTTTAATGTATAAATGAGTTTTTCGGTAATGGTGATTTAAGCAAAGTTTATTTTATAATTTTATATGTTTAAAAGAAAAAAATTCATTTGGATTTTTTATATATAGTGGGTCGCCTCTGTGACCCGAATGTGACCTCCTAGACCTAGGTGTAACGCATATGCGGGTTTAGGGGGTTACTACAATGTTGAGTTCGGAGGGCTCACAAAATAGTGCAGGCACACCGATCAATGACCAGTGTGAACGTAAGCATAGAGGCGACTGTTAGGGTTTGGCCAGAGTTTGCTTTGAGTGTGGATCACCATATTATTTTATGAGGGATTGTCCGACAGCTGCTAACACCACTCCGGTCCAATCTCAGAGGGCCTCTTATCCAACATAGAAAGGTCAGAGCTTTGCTAAAAAAGGAGCAAGCCACATGTCTGGACATCAGAATAAGGGTACGGTCTAGTTCACTACGAGGGCACCAGCGAGACAGTACGCAGTGAAGTCTCAGGAGGACTGTGAGGCTACTGACGTCTTACCAGGTACATTTACCTTATTTTCAGTTCCTATTGTTGCTCTTGTGGATTCAGGATCTACTTGTTCTTACATCCGTCGTGGAATGTGGGGTATTGTTGCTGAGGATATAGAGATAGGAGTTCGTGTGACTAGTCCTTTAGGGTATGATGTTTTGGTGGATAAGGTGTATCGGAGGTGTTCGATTGAGGTTCAAGGTTCGATCTTCCCGGCCGATCTGATGGTGTTGACATTTTGAGAGTTTGATGTTATCCTAGGGATGAATTGGTTGTTTAAGCATGATGCGCGGTTGGGTTGTAGAGTGAAGAGCCTTAAGCTTCGTGGTTTGGATGGGGCCAAGTTGATGGTGAAGGGCGAGAGAAATCCTTGCCTTTCTATTGTAGTGTCGGCCTTGGTGGCACAAAAGAAGTCCAGCAAGGTTGCGAGACCTTCTTAGCTTACGCAGTTGGCACAAGGGTTGAGAGTCTGATGCTTGAGAACCTTCGAACTGTTAGAGAGTTTGCCTATGTGGCTTTGAAAGAGTTGCCTGGACTACCTCCAGATCGCGAGCTTGAGTTTTGGATAGATGTGATGCCTGGCACGGTATCAACATCTATTGCATCGTATCGTATGGCACCGACAGAATTGAGGGAGCTAAAGAATCATATTCAAGAGTTATTGGAAAAGGGATTCATCCGACCAAGCATCTCACCTTGGGGTGCACCGATCTTGTTTGTCAAGAAGAATAATGGGTCAATGAGGATGTGTATTGAGTATCGTTATCTCAACAAGGTACGATGAAGAACCGTTATCCTTTACCAAGGATAGATTGTAAACCCCTTGACCCGACCTAGACTCCAGACCAAACCGAGAGAGCTATATTGGGTTTGCCAAGACAAACTCAAAAAAATTATTTAGAAAATGGTACACTTTTATTTTATCTTATCTAAATGCATATTTAAGTCCTAAGGTGATCATTCTGGCAGCGGTGAAATTTATAACTCAATCAGACGTCGAATTGACATTCAATTGATCAAGATTTCACTTTAGGGACTAAATTGCAATTTTGTAAAATTATAAGGACTTCTTTAAATCCAAAGTTACCAAACCTCAATTAATCGTGTTTCATGCATTCGGGTTAAATTTCAACTTAAAATAATCATCCAAACCCATTTAATTGCATGATCAAGAAATAGGGAATAAATTGCAAATATTTAAACTTTCGAAGGCATACTACCAGAATTAACGGTTTGTGTACCCGTATGGCCACCGTCCGTATCGCAATGGATGTTTTTTAGAAAGGTGTATTGGTACGGTCCTCAAGCGTATCGATACGAGTATACAATTTTGAAATAGTGAATTTTTAGTGGCTAAAAGGAGTACCGATACGGTTACCCGTGTACCAACACCAGGCTTAATTTCCAGCCTCGCATACCGATACTGCCATAAGGCGTACCGATATGCATGTGCAATTTTGCACAAATTTGAGCTGAGAGAGACCCTGCGTACTGATCCCTGAGGACCCATACCGGTACGGCCTGGTCTGTAATAACCTCTTGGTCGAACATATGACATTTTGGCTCAATCTAACATGCGCCAAACATCTTATAACAAGTCTAACAACGTTTCCACAATCATATGAGCATGGTAAAGGATCATTCACATCATAGCAAAATCAAACAAAGATCCTACAGGCATAATGTCTACCCAAGCATGCAAAAACATATCCCAACCCCTGAAGTCAAGATATAAAGCATCATACAAATCCAAAACATCAAAAGAAACATGTCCAAACAGGGAGTAAGCATACAATCCTCCCAATTACATCTTGGTCACACTGCCCCTTTATTTACTACAAGTCCATTTATCAAAACCATACTTGGAATGTTTCAAATCTTGGATTCTTTCTCACTTGTTCGCTGCACCGGAAGTTTACTTTCCTACGTTGATGAGAAATGAGAGCGTAAGCAAATAATGCCTAGTGAGGAATGCTCTAAAACACCCATCAATGCATTTAAATTCACTTTAGTCAAAACACTCTTTGTACATCATGCTTATACATCTCATGCCCTTGTTACCATTGTAAAACATGCGTATTAAACCATATGCAAAACATGTATCATGGCCCTCATGCATAATCCCATATGCAAAACCTCAATTTAAGCCTTCACATGCTTATTCATCCAATAACAAAGCTTAAAGAGCAAAACATGTATAAATCTCATTATACAAAACACATTTATCCATCATGATACATTAATTCACATATATTGGCTTTCAAGTGACCCAAAAACAGAATTTTTCCTTAACAAAAACACATCGGATACACGGATTTCCCAAGTGGTTCCTTCGACCACTTAACATGCATCTAACCAGAGTAAACAACACATTTAACCCCTCGACGGTTATGATATATAATATCTACAATGGGAGCAAATAACACATTTAACCCCTCGACCATTGTGATACACAATCCTCCAGCGGGAGAATACAACATAATATGGTAGAGAAAACGAAACAATTAACCCCTTAACACACATGACATGACTTATTATAGTGCACTTTAAACCCTATGGCATGCCAACTATATCCGATAACATTTAACCATCGTCACTTAGCTAATATATTCCATTTTAAACATGATACCTCACTGTTTTTCATATGCATCATTCACACCAATTCCAATGCAACAAAACATGCATTTGCATAACTTCAAATCTGTTTCACAAAACATTGACCATACTCAAATGCCATCAGTAATAGTTCATTTGCATCATATTTCATTTTCAAAACATGCATCAAACAATAGGCATCAAATCATAAACAGAGGTATGAGAAAATCAACTTTTGCCAAATCGAAATTGAGAGTGAATTCATCTAGTACTTACTTTTGAGCTTAAACAAGCATTTCAAGCTTAATATAAACTCCCAAGATCACTTTCAAACCCTTTTAAAGCTGTAAACTACATTTCCACTCACTGACAACACAACGCTCCACTAGCCAAAACGAAAATCAAGCTTCCGAATCCTCCGCAACCTTTCCAAAAGCCAAATGATCCATCTGCCCTGTTTTACCCAAACAAAAATAGAGGATTAATGCACTTCCATGCATCTCAAATTTCCAGCAACCATTAATCTCAACTTAGCCACGCTAAACACCATCAAACGTTTCCTTTAAACAACCGAAATCATCACTAAACTCAACTTAAACAAAGCCCAGCCATAACCGATTGATTTTAACATCTTAACATCATCAATTAACATCCAAAACATCCTTATAACAACTTTATATATCCAGCAACCTTTCAACACCAAGATCACTTCAAAATCTAACTATTTACAACCTAGAAAATTAGTAATTCACTTAGTTTCGGGATTCCTTTTATTATTATCTTCTTTTAACATTAAAACATTTCTTATAAATGATCTAAATCAATTATAATCAACACAACCATATCCATATCCATATCAAGATTCATCAATTTTCTCATGAAAACTCAATTTAAACATTATAATCATGATTTAATCATAAACACATAACAAAAATCAATTGTAAAGGATCAAGAACTTGGGAATTTCAGTAAAAACCTTTAATTAGAGGAGAGAAATGAAAATCACCTCTAATTGCTGATTTCTCCTTTAATTGGCAAGATTTGGATGAAAGCTTCAAGAAAACAAATAGGATTTGGTGTAGAAATCAAAAAAACCAATTAGGAAATAAAAAAGAGATCAAAAGAGAATGATTCCTGAGAATTTTAGAGTGAAATTGATAGTTTGACTACTGAGAAAGTTGAGAGAAAAAGTAGTTACGTAAGAAAAATAAAATTGGTTATTAAAATTCCTTTTAATCAAATCTTTTTTATTTTAATATAAAAACCATTTAAAAGCCTTTTTAAAATAGCCTAAATTAAGGGGAAATCTGATGAAAAATTTTGGTAAATTAGCTCTTTAAAGATTCTAAGTTTTGACCCTTTTACGACTTAGTCACCAAAATAGTTTTAAAAACTTTACATTTTAGTCACCAACCAAAATGTCCCAAAATCTGATTAAATTTCTTTAAATTGCGTTTCCCAAAACTCTTAGAATATTAATTAAATATTTGCTAGCATTTTCCACATTTTATTTTAGCCAAAAATAATTTATTATGAATTAATTCCCAAAACTAGCTCGAATCGCCTAATCTGGTTCTCCCAAACCGTCTAATCAATCTATCTAACATCTAAGCCCATTACATAGATGACATATTTGACCAGTTGAGAGGTGTCTGTGTGTTCTTGAAGATCGACTTGAGGTAGGGTTACTACCAGTTGAAGGTAGTAGAAGAGGATGTCCAGAAAATCGCTTTTAGGACGCGATATGGACATTCTGTGTTCTTGGTAATGTCTTTTGGGCTTACCAATGCACCTGCAGCTTTTATGGACCTAATGAATAGGATCTTTTAGCCCAATTTAGATCAGTTTGTGGTGGTCTTCATTGATGACATCTTGGTTTATTCGAGCTCGGAAGAGGAGCATGACTATCATTTTCATGTTGTCCTTCAGACCTTTGAGAGAAAGACAATTTTTTGCCAAGTTCAGTAAATGTGAGTGTTGGCTCTCTGAGGTGGCATTTTTTGGTCATGTTGTTGTAGCGGATGTGATTCGAGTTGATCCTCAAAAGATTCAGGCACTAGTGGAGTGGAAACCACCTAGGAATATCATGAAAGTCCGTAGTTTCCTTAGGCTTGCCGAATATTACCATTGCTTTGTTAAGGGCTTTTCTATCATAGCAGCACCTATGATCAGGTTCTTACAGAATAGAGTTTCGTTCGATTTGGACGAAAAAAGACAATAAAGCTTTGAGCAGTTGAAGGTTTATTTTGCGGAGGCTCCAGTTTTGATGCAACCCGAGTCGAGGAAAGACTATGTTTGTGTTTAGTGATGCTTCATTGAATGGGCTTACCGCGAGAGGGTAAGATGGTTGCTTATGCCTCAAGACAACTTAAGCCTCATGAACGGAATTATCCTACGTATGATTTGGAGTTTGTCGCGGTTATCTTCGCGCTAAAGATTTAGAGGTATTATCTGTATGGGGAAAAGTGTTACATCTACACCGACCACAAGAGTTTAAAGTATCTGCTTACTCAAAAAGATTGAATTTAAGGCAACAACGATGGATTGAGTTGTTAAAGGACTATGATTGCATCATAAAGTATCACCCCGATAAAGCTAAAGTGGTGGCTGATGCCTTAAGTAGAAAGTCTATGTCAGATTTGAGGATGATTTTTGTCTATTTATAGATGACCGAGGATGGCAGCTTATTATTCGAGCTTCATGTAGAGCCTACCTTAGTACAAGAGATCAAGAGAATGCAAGTGTTAGATGAAAAGTTGGTGGCAAAGATTGATATAGTTCAGAGAGGAGAGGTATCCGATTTTGAAGTGCGAGATGGTGGGATCTTGTACTTTAAAGTTCGGTTGTGTGTCCCACCTTTGGAGCATTTACAAGACCGCATCCTTCGTGAGGCGTATCAAAGTCTATTTTTTGTGCATCCGAGAAGCTACAAGATATACCAAGACCTTTATCCTTTTATTGGTGACCTATTATCAAAAGAGATGCATTCGAGTTTGTGACAAGATGCTTAGCTTTTCAACAAGTTAAGGCTAAGCACCAAATTTCTTCAGGCTTGCTTTAGCCCATTCAGATTCTATAATGGAAGTTGGATCGTGTGACCATGGATTTTTTACTAGGATTTTCGTTGACCCAAAAGAAGCACTGTGCTATATGGGTGATAGTAGATCATTTGACCAAGTCAGCTCAGTTTTTACCTGTGCGTATGGATTTTACGCTTAAGAGGTTAGATCGTACATCCAAGAGATAGTAAGGTTGCATGGAGTGCCATCATCGATCATATCAGATAGAGATCTGCGTTTTACAACAAGTTTGTGGAAAAAGATAAATGAGGCTTTGTATACCAAGTTGTACTTCAATACAGCTTTCCACCCTTAGACTGATGGTCAGTCTGAGCGAGTTATCTAGATTTTGGAAGATATGCTATGGTGTTGTATCATTGACTTTGAAAAGAGTTGGGAAGAGCAGCTACCACTTATTGGTTTGCCTACAATAATAGTTTCCAATTGAGCATCAAGATGGCTCATTTTGAGGCCTTGTATGGGCGTAAATTAGGACATCCTTGTGTTGGTCTAAGCTCAATGAGAGAAGAATTGTGGGATCAAATATGATTAGACAAACCAAGGAAAAGGTTCAGATAATCAAGGAAAGATTGCGAGAGGCCTTTGATCGTTAAAAGGCTTATGCGAACAGAAAGCGTAAGCATATCAAGTATGAGGTGGGTGACAAAGTGTTCCTCAAGGTGTCACTGTGGAAAAGAGTAATCTGCTTTGGGCAGAAAGGCAACTTAAGCCTGAGGTTTATTGGGCCGTATGAGATTCTTGAGAGGGTTGGACCAGTTGCTTATCGGTTAGTCTTGCCACCAGAGATTGCACGCATCCACAATGTGTTTCATGTGTCTATGTTGAGACGTTACCGTTTTGATCCTTTGCATGTTATCCCGCTTGAGAAGATTGAGATCAACGCCGACTTGACCTATGAAGAAGAATCAATAAGAGTCATGGACAAAGGTGTCAAGGAATTGCGCAATAAATGCATACCCTTTGTAAAGATGTAGAGTAACCATGGAGTCGAGGAAGCTACATGGGAGGTCGAGGATGATATAAGGTTGTTGTATCCACATCTATTTCCATAAGGTAAATTTTGAGCACAAAATTTTCTTTAAGGAGTGAAAAGTTGTAACGACATAAATTTTTGGAATTTGAGGGTCGATGTAACCTGAATTGTGGGAATAGAGTTTGGGCTTTATGAGCCTTGGTGGGCTTGTAATTAGGTTGTTGGGCTTGAGTTTTTGGTGTTGGGTTGGGTTGGGTTGGGTTAGGAGGATATAGAGAGGGTAATTAGGTAATTATCTAATTATTTGAAGAGGGAAATGTGAGTCCCTTTAATTCCCATGCAGAAAGCATGAGGAATGAGATCACCTTGTCCCCTTGACTTAATCCTTCCCTATTCTCATCTTCCAACTCCCCATCCACAAGAAAGGTTGAATCTTTATCATTCTAAGTATATATCTTGGATTTTTCGTTGAGAGAAGGTTAATCACCACTCAAGGATCTATCTATCAAGGTAAGAATAGTTGGTTTTGGTGGAGGTTACAAAATAGGTGTTTGGTGGGGGTTGTAGAGAAAGAACGAGATATGAGGATTTAACTCATTTTCTTGTTGTAGAATTCTTCCTTTTTCGTATCTTAAGTTTCCAGCAATGTTGTAATTCGACTTATGACATTTTCTTGTAGTTAAACAAGAAGAAGAAAGCTTAAAGCTTGGGCTAGAGGCTTTATTCTCAATTGAATGAGCAAGGTTAGTACACTACTAACTCCTTTGTGTTCTTGGAAATCATAAATTGTGTGCCACGTAAGGGCATTTCATATGGTTGAGTACCTTGATTGTTGGGATCTAGTTACCTAGTGAGAGAAAGAGTGTGTTGAAATATCATGATTAAAGATTGCCAAATGTACATTCTCAAAGTTGTGTGGCACCGGATCTTATTCGAAGATGCTCGATGAGAGTTTTCGAGCATAAGTGTACGTTCCCGAAGCTATGTGGCACCGGGCCTCACCCAATAAGTGTGCGTTCCTAAAACTGTGTGGCACCGAGCCTCACTCCAGGTTTGTTGGCATGATGCTTGTGTATTGTATGAGAGTAATGAATCCCTTGTTGTTTGCTATGTGTTTAGACGACTTGAGGTATCACCAATGGTATTATGTTGCCATGATATCATATTTAGTTGCATGCTCTTATTTATGATTTGCATGAAGCATGGTTGAGTGGAAGTGTATCCACTGAGCTTCGTTAGCTCAGCATTCAGAATTGCTGTTTCTGTGCGCAGGTTAGTAGGTTGGCGTGCACGTTGGAGCACTATCAGAGTAAGACTTCAGCATCGACTTGTTGTCTGAGTACAATACTTGATTATTTGGGCCATGTATTCATAAGACCCTATGATTGTATTGTAACACTTATTTTTGGATTTTAACTTGTGAGTCGAATGGTTTTAATTATGTATTTCAAATGGAGCTTATATGTAACGTTTTTAACTATTTATCTACTCTAAAATATTTGAACTTAAAGGATTTTATGAAAATGAATGTGGTTGGGATAAACTAGTTTGAAAATTTTAAGGCAATGGTTTATGTTTGAGGCCCAAATGTGACATCCAGGTCGAGGGTGCTATATAGTTTGAGTGCTCGAAATGAGAAATCGAGGCCACCATCGTGTTCACCAATGTCGAGAGAGTAAAAAAAAAGCTTTGCAGCCATCGTCTGACCATCAGAAGCTGACGCACGCGCTTGGTCGACGTCTGAATGAGATTCAGTTGTTGTATACAGCTGGGATGTGGGCTCCAGCTGTTGGGCTAAGCCGAGCTATCCTGCTGAGCCAGCCTAAGACGTGGGTTGAACTGGTCTGCCAAGCCGACCCTTCCAGCCGAGCCGCCACTGTTGACACCGTCATCGTTGACCGGTATTAACTTTCTTTAAGGGACCTTACCTGGGGTTTTTTTGACATTCTAAGTCCATTGGAACAATATGTTTCATTTTGTACCCGTTTTATTCCTTATTATAGTCTGATAATGCGATTTTGCTTATGGAGTTGTGTTTGTTTTATCCGAGGGTTATGTAGACTCGAATATTGGATTTAAATAGATGATTGAAGGAGCTTGGATGAGGATTTATCGTTTAGACTTAAGGTTAGTGCACCTCAAACTCCGAATGCCTCATGAGCATCATGAATATAATTACCTTGTGCACTAGTGGTTTCAAACTAGGTAGATAAGAAATAAGAATGTTTAGAGACCGATAATTATGAGACTAATGTTGATGAGATGCATGGTGATGTTATGAATACGTCGAGACACGTAGGGGCTTTAGAGACCATGTTGCTGGGATTCATAGGTAAAAAATGATCAAATCAAGCAATTAAACACAACAGAAAAATTTATCCTACGAAAAATTCCCAAGATCTCATGTAATCATATTAACGAATGATAAAGACAACAATGAGATTACCTTAATCTCTGAATCAGTAATCCTGTTGTGCTGAGGCGTTGCCTTTTCTGAAAGACAACCATCCTCTATAAGTATACACACGCGAATGAACGACAACAGCTAACGGAATGCTAATTCCTCTCTACTTCGTGAGAACATAGTTTTTGTGGTTTTTGGTAGCTTTCAAAAAACTAGTGAATAAAACCCTTGACATACATACATACATACATGCATACATACATACATACATACATACACACACACACACACACGCACGCACGCACGCACGCACGCACGCACGCACACACACACACACACACACACACACACACACACACAGATCCATCCATCCATCCATCCATGCATCCATGCATACATACATACATACATACATATGAATTGATTAGGATTAGATTAAGTTCATTATTATAATTTATTTAAAACACTTTTAAATAAAATATTATTTCACAAGAACATGAATTTAACTTCTTTAAATTCGAATAAATAATCTCTTATAATTTTAAATAATCTCATTATCTTAAATCATTATTAAGAGTAACAATCACAACCATTCTTAGTGTGGAACCCTATAGGTTCAATTAACGTTGGCATTAGATAAAATAATATTTCATCCTACAAGTCATAAGTGGCCTCTAGCAAGACATTATGACTACCAAAGTTAAATGAAAAGCTCATAATCTGAAACAAGCTTAATACAGTTTATGCCATAATCCTTTTATTTCACGACATCTTGATAGAATATAAAGCATGGAAAATGTTAACCTTATATTGTTTTATTTTTACTTTTTTGATGCTCAATTGAACTGATTAAACAAATGACATTGATCTTTTTCAACTCATTTGAGCATGGTCATGCATGTCTCAGTCTCAATCATTGAGGGGCCTAGAGATATCTCTATAATGTTAAGAGGGATAAATTCCATCTTAATCGCTCACATCTCACTACATGATTCCTTATTATGTCCAAGCATAACTTTTATAATTGTCCGGTTAAAAATGATGTTTGACTATGTCAAAACATAATAATCATCATGTTAAGAACTGTAGTAATTTCAGGCCTAAAGATTTAATATCACAACTACTAAAGATTAATATATAACTTTAATCCATGTATTAATCTCAAAATGAGTCGATCCTAATATTTGATCTCAACAAATACATATATGAATTTGATTTGAATATCATTCATATATTCATCTTATGAATATCTATCAATCTTATCTTATTATTGTTCCCACAATAATAATTGATTAGGGATATTTAGAATAATTAATAATATTCAAGGATACAAAAAGTATGCAAATTTATTATAATAATAAATTCAATAATCAAAATATCATGTCCATACAATAGGCCCTAGGTCACTATAGGTAACAAGTGTAAGGTCATTTGGAATACTCGTATAATTAATTGATGATTGGTTGATTGATTGATAAATTGTGATGCCTTGTATGCTAGCTCGAATAATTTGACGTAGATTAATGGAATTTGTGTTGAAGAGATAATACCGATAAATACTCGATTAAATGATTATGAAATTGATAATTGATATTAATTGATTAAATGCGTTAGTAAACAAACCCTAATGACTTTCATAAGCTTTAGGGATCAAATAAATCATTGTGACGTCATATCGGTACAGATCGACCCATACCAATAATTGATATTAATTGATTAAATTCGTTAGTAAACAAACCCTAACGAACCCGCGAGTAGGGTATCGGTATTCAAAGCCCGTACCGGTACGCGATCGAGGGCCATATCGGTACAGATCGACCCATACCGGTACTTGTGGAAATCTAGGATTTTCAGTAAGTAATGTCAGTATCAATATGCATGTGAGTACCAGTACTCAAGGGTATCGTACCGATACTCGTGTTCGAGTACTAGTACCCACTGAGCTGAATAATCTAGAATACCAGTTAAAGATGAAAATCGACGTGGAAGATTAATGAATTGATTTATGCCTTTATTAATGAGATAATGTGGACTAATGAAGATAATTAATGAGAATGATTAATGTACTCCTCCATAATGTATTAACAACTAGGTAAACTTTGGGTGACTTGTATTAGTAACCATATGGATCCTTGGTGGATCGTGAGATGTTGCGTGCCAAGTGAGGGCACTTGTTTGGTAACATTGTCAATGATGTGTGTTGTATGAAAACTTGTTTGGTTGAGTCACCTTTGATTGTTAGGATCCAGATACCCATAGAAAGTGTTGCAACACCATGAGATGAGACGCCGAATGTACATTCTTGGGGCTGTATGACAACGAGCCTCATTCAAAGATACTCGAGGAGAGATACCGAGTACGGGTGTACATTCTTGAGGTTGTGTGACATCGGGCCTCACATAGAGAGATAGTATATTCCCGAGGCTGTGTGACACCGAACCTCACTTAGAGTGTACGTTCCTGAGGCTGTGTGAGATTGAGCCTTACTCTAAGTTTATGGTTATAACTTTGTGTGCTTTACCCGGATGGTCTAGTTGGATCCTAGGTATGGTTGGGCCATGTGTGCCATGTATGATGACTTGCATGATGAGAGCATGTGTTTAGGCGACTAGTGGTAGAGCCACGTGTTTATTTATCTCTCCTTATTGCTCGAACTAGCTTGCATGCTTATGTTTATGATTAGTATGAAGTATAGTAGAGTAGATGTGCACCACTAAGCTTTGTAAGCTTGACGCTCAGAATTGTTGTTTTTGTACGTAGGTTGGTAGATTGATCGAGAACTTGGCAAGCGCAATCGGTTTGGGATTCCAACAAAGGGTGATTGTCAGAGTACGATACTTGTATTTAGTGGGCTGTATATTCATAGGACCTTACATGGTCGATTCTATAACTCTTATTTTGGAATTATATTAGTCAAGTCGAATGTGCAAATGTTTTAAATTAAATTAGAGCTCATTTGTAATGATTTAATCATTTATTTATATTTTCAATTGTTGGATTTAAATGTTTTGGAAAATATTTTATTTGGGCTAAACTAAGTTGAGAAATTTTATGGTAATGGGTTGGGCTTAAAACCCAAATGTTACATCCGGTTTAGGGTGTTACATAAAATACTGAGACTATCAATCACTCCAGTAGCCATCAGGAACTCACCCTTGCATACCAAGTCACTTCTAACATATGTGTTTCCCTTTGATGATTCCTTATTTGTGATTCTAATCCGCTTTTACAGCTTGATAAGTGTCATCCTTATAACCAAAGTATCTTCTGCGATGACTAGTTTCCTAAACCTTACTTTAAGAAGTTCTCCCAAGAACCTCCCATTTCAGGTTGCAGCATAACTAGACCTCCAACTTGTGCCATTGCCTAGACCAACCAAATAATTATGTTACAACCTATTGATACTAGAGATTAATCATCTAAATACCTAGCATTTTAGCATTTTGATTTTCAAGAGCAAAACATCGGTGGAATCCAAGACGGTGTGTATACCAACTTCTAAACTGGCTTGCTGTCCATCGACAGTCGAGTTAGCTCGATGGCTAGAGGCCTCAATGTTTCATTTGGATTTAAGAAGTTTAGAGATGGCTTGGTAACTATTTAGGAATTAAAGGTCTGTTGTTATTGGACTTATAACTATGATTGTAAACTATAACACAACTTATATACTTGGTTCAGTGGTTTGGTTTCGTCCTTTACACCGTCAGCACCTGGGTTCAAATCTCATGGAAACCGATTTCCATTCTTTTATTTCCCTTCTTCCATCAGGTGGCATGTGTCACCACTTGATTGGACGAGGAGGGACATAAATCTATTAAATCAAATTAAAATATATAATTTCCTCTAATTGGGTCGTGACATGTGTCACCGCATGATTGAATGATTAAATTATTGCATTAAATTAAAATTAGGACCAAATTGATAGAATGTGTAAGTAATAGGGACTAATAATGTAATTATAAAATTTTTATGTTAACTGTCACGTCACTCTACCCTTAGATTTTAACAGTAGGTGACTTGATTGATACCACTTAAATAGTTAAGTGGTCATATTAACAAAATTACAAATATAATGATCATATCGTAACCAACCCCATAGTTAGGTGGTCATTTAAAGTGTCACCTGATTGGAGGAGGGACATAAATCTATTAAATCAAATTAAAATATATAATTTCCTCTAATTAGGCGATGACATGTGTCACCACCTGATTGAATGATTAATTTATTAAATTAAATTAAAATTAAGACCAAATTTATTGAATGTGTAAGCAACGAGGACCAATAATGTAATTATACAAATTTTATGTTAACTGTTACATCACCCTCCCATTAGATTTTAACGGTAGGTGATTTGATTGATACCACGTAAATAGTTTAGTGGTCATGGTCATATGGCAACCAACCTCATAGTTAGGTGGTCATTTAAGTAGTTTACCCTTAATTTTAACCCAAATTATTTATCAGTACAATAAAAGGGTAAACTACATAAATAGTCATTGAATTTTTAGGATATTTTCATTTTATCCACCAAACTTTTAAAACTTACGATATAATCACTAAACTTTTAACTCGATTTCACTAGGATTACTATCGTTAATTATCGTTAAAAAATACTGACATGACATTTAACTTTTCTTCTTTATATTCCTCAAGTATTTTAAAGATAATTATATTTTTGTTCAATTTAGTCCTAAAAATATTTATTTAACCTGAAATTAACCCCAATTTATTTCTAATTTTTATAATTTAGTCCAATATTTTTAATATAATTATATAGTTGTTCGTTTTAGTCCTAAAAATATTTATCTAACCCAAAATTTACACCTATTTCTTTCTAATTTTTATAATTTAGTCTACTATTTTTAATATGATGATATTTTTATTCATTTTAGTCCTAAAAATATTTTTCTAACCCAACATTTACCCCTATTTCTTTCTATTTTTTTATAATTTTGATGTCACCCATTTGAGTACCCATTATGATCATATCACTCCACTTAAAAAGAACAAAGGTGATACTATATCACACGATGATTATGCTAAAATTATTGGAAGTCTGATGTTCTTCATGAACTATACTCGACCTGACATTGCCTATGCTGTCAGTAGACTAAGTAGATATACCCACAATCCTAGTGGCAAGAATTGAACTGCTCTTAAGTGATTGCTTAGATACCTAAAAGGTATAATGAGTTGGGAACTAAAATTTATAGGTTGTCCTGCAGTCTTTGAACGGTACTGTGATGCAAATTTGGTAACTGATAAATGACGAGGTAAATTCTACTAGTGGTTATGTTTTTACTTTGGGTGGAGCATTTATTTCATGGAAGTTTTCTAAACAGACATGTATTGCTCGCTCCAATTTGGAATCCGAATTTATAACTCTTAGCCTAGCCAGACAAGAAGTTGAGTGGCTTATGTTAACTCCTCAAATGTACTGACTTTTATGCTTATTTCACAATGCTTTTGCTTGCTTTTAAGTAGATATGTTTGCATTTAGTTGTTAAAATTCATGCATTTGCATAAGGAGTTAGGAGCTATTTTGTTGCCAGTGTGAAGGGTTGTTTTGTTGATTTTGATACATGACACAAGCAGGCAGGCTTGGCAGAGAGGTGCTGGCAGAGATCGCAAGAAAAAAGAAAGAGAATTGCCGAGTAGCTGAAATGCCCCGGTTTTGGGCCTAGCGGTTTTGAGGTTTGTTAGACGGTCAGGTGGACCGAGTTAGAGATTCGAGTCGAATTCGGGACCGTATATTTTTCGGTAAGATGAAAATATGGAAAAATGGTTAAAAATCATCTTTTAATATATGATTAATATTGGTGGAATCAATTTTATAAAATGGGATTCGGAAGTGTGACATTTTGGTTAGTGACCAAAATGCGATCCTTGAAAACTATTTTTAAAGTGACTAAAATGAAAAAATGTCAAATTCTTAGAATCCTTAAGGAGCTATTTTACCAAGTTTTTGTTGGTGATTTCTTCCTTCAATTAAATCATTTTAACATGTGTTTTAAAGGATAATAAAAAGAGATTTTAGATATTAAAGTTAGTTATTTGGTTTTAATGAAAATTGACGTAACTTTTCTCTCCACTTCTTTTCTTCCAAACACTCAAATTTCATAAAAAACCAGAGGTGAGAGATCAAATTTACTTAGATTCTTGATCTACAATTGATTATTTAACTTTGATTAACAAAACCTTATTGAAATCTTATGTTTTCTTAGCTTTAAACAAGCCAATTGAGGGGGAAATAACACAATAGGGGTAAGGTCCGTGATCTCCTCTATTGAATGGTTCTTTATTGATATTCCCAAGTACTTGATCCTTGATTTATGGTTTATAATCTGATTTGATGTTTTTATATTGAATTAATTGATTTAATTGGGTAAAATTGATGAAATAGAGAAAGATTCGAATTGGATCCGATTTTCCAGTGTTATGGATTGTGTTTAAACACATTTTGGATGTATAATAATGTTGATAAGTTGATTTTGTCAATGGAATCCTGAAACTCTGAATCTCTAATTGTTTAGGTTACTAGAAGTGTGTTTTTGTGGTGGCTGTGTGATTGCGGGAGGTGTTAGGTTGTTTTGATTCTGTTTTTAGATGTTATTTGATGATAAAAGTGGTGTTAGATTGATAGGTTGTGGCTGGGTTGTGTTTGGAAAGGATTAGATGGTGTTTTCGGTTGTTGTGATTGGGTAATTGTGAGGTGAATGTGAGAATCTATGAGGATCTGTTGTTGCAGTGTTTTAAATGCATGGAGATGCATTAATCCTCTGTTGTAATGTGGTTAAAATAGGGGGATGGATCCGGAAGTGATCGGGGAAGCTTTGGAGGCTTCGGACGCTTGTTTTCGCATCGACAAATCGAGGTTTTGCGTATCGGTTAGTGAGAACGTGGATTCCAGCTTTGGAATGTTTTAAAGGTGGTTTATGCGAGTTTAAACTTAGCTTGATACACTGGTTTAAACTCGAAAGTAAGTAAAAATGGATATTCTCTCTCGGTTGTGCTAGTGTTAAATGGTTTTATGCACTTCTTTTGATTTACATGTTACCTACTGTTTAAGCATGATTTAAAGTATTTGATATACTATTTTTAAGCATGAATTGCTGAAGGATGCACACGGTAAGTGATCCTTGTAAGTATATGGTTTATACTTGTGGTTTAAAGCATGGTTGTTACTTTGGAAAATGGTTTGGTTTAATGCTTGTTAAAAATAGTGAGGTAAATGGTTAATTATATTGGCAAGTGATGTGAGCCAATATAATTGTCGATGCATCATTGGAAAGTTTATGTTGTATAATGTGATTTATACATGTTTACTATTTAAGCTTTGCATATAGTTGTTATGCATGAGAAGGCTTAAATTGAGGCCTAGTAATGGAATTTGCTGTTGGAAATGATACATGTTGCATATGGTTTAATATGCTGGGTTTTAAAGATGAAAAATGCATGGTTTTCAAGGCATGATGTTTCAATGGTAATGTTTAAATGATGTTTAAAGAATGGTTGAAATGAGATTTCAATGTGTTGTTGAGAAACGGTTTTTAATGCATTGATGGTTTTTGTTTTGAGCACTTCTCACTAAGCCTAGTGTGCTTACGCTCTCTTTCTCCATCAATGAAGAGGATTAAAGTCTTGGAAGGCAGCGGGAAGCAATGGATCTTGAAAGACCAATTGGTAACCAAAGTATGTTTTTTTTTGGACTAGACTATAAGTAATAAGGGCAATGGGATTTCCGTTGTTGGTTTGAGAGGTGTTTTGTTGAACTCCCTTTTTGAGCAAGTTTGTTTAGTTGCTCTTGAGTTGTAAATGACCATTATAGAGTGTTTTTGGTGATGGATTGAAGTTTCATGCTTTGCTTGATTGGTTTTCTAGGAAACATGCCTATAGATTTACATTTGATACAAGATGCCATGAATCGATGTTTAATCTGTGATGCTTTGATGTGGTTCAGTCCTTGAATATGTTGGATGTATGTTTGAAGCATGTTTAAGTGTTTTGGAAATCATAAATGGATGAAAAACCAGTTAAAATTCTCATTCCAGGCCCAGAGGTTTCGAAACCTGGCCCCTGGTTTCGAAACCTGTAGGCCAAAATTGGCTATGGGGTGCGGTATGCGGGGAGTCGTACCGGTACGTGTTTAAGTTATGGAGGCCTAGTTTCGAAACCTATAGGGGTGGTTTAGAAAACTATAATATTATTTGGCCCCATATAGATCTGGAAACCCGTGTACCGAAACCAAGGACCGTTATTTCAGTTATATGTTCGATTTAAGCTTTGAAATCTTGCAGTTTGGTCCCTAGATATTGTGTATGCAATTGAATGAGTTTGGATGGTTGTTTTAAGCTGAAATTTGACATGTATGCATGAAACGTGACTAATTGAAGATTGATAAATCAAATTTTAGGTAAGTCCTTATATTTTTGCAGATTTACAATTTGGTCCCTAAATGTTTAAATGATATATTGAGGGTGTTGTGGTGATCTAATTGCGATGAAATTTCATGAGCTTGCATGAAATGAACTTAATTGTGGATTGGTAAACTTAATTTGTTAATTGGACCCTTAAACTTGTGGAAATTACATTTTGGTCCCTGTTTTGTAATAATATTCATTTGGATGTCAATTCGATGCCCGATTGAGTTGAGTTTACACCTATGATCAATATGTACATATAGGTTAATAGTTATGCCTCTAGATAAGATAAAAGAAAAAATGGTCGTGTTTTGAGCTTTTTCTTCAGAGTTTACTTCGGTAGACCTAATGTAGCTCACTCGGTTCGGTCTTGCGACTAGGCCAGGTCGAGGGGGTTACAGTAGCAGTTGGCATAGATGGACCAAACAATGCCAAGCTCGGCTGGTAAAGGATTGATGTCCAATGACTGGTCAAATTAGCCATTGGACCCTATACACGTCAGCCCTAGGATTCAAATCGGGATAAGAGGATACCACATCTTATCCCTTCGCACATTCAAAATTCAAAATCTAAAGCTTATCTTAGGGTTTCCATGCAAGCATATTTAAAGGAGTTCAAGCCACCACATGAGGGGGATAGAAAGAGAGGCTGCACCATGGTGAACCGAGAGGCGACGTGGTCTGACCAGCTAAGACCGAGAGCTCTAGAGAAATCGAAAGGTTGCATCGATGGATCTCCTCCTTGCCTATTTTCTTAGTTTTAATTTTATTTGAATGATGATGTTAAGATATGATAGTATTTTGTGGATGGACCCCCAATCATAAACTAACCTTTTATAGTTGGTTGGGGGATGTTTGCGATGAACGCTAATTTTATGTTTGGTTTTAATAATTTAAAATTCCTTGGAATTATTTTCTATCTTCTAGTAATTAATTTTCTCAAATCTTTTTCCATACGACAGTCAGCATAGTGTGCTTATTGCACCTTAATAACTTAATAGACTTAAGGGGCAATTATCAGTTGCTAGATACTAAGACGAGAAGCTTCGACAGAAGGTGTTCAAGTAGATGAACTTACTTTAGAAGTGAGTCTACCCTTAGGAGTAAAGATTGAAACTTAATCGAGTTAATTACTGAGAAGCTTCACTATAGACATATAAGGGTTTTATCATGGTTAACTTAGGGGTTTTCCATTGACAGAGGCAATACTACCTTGAATCTGCTCGGCAATAAAACCAAGGAAGGATATTATTAAAAGCTGACATAAGTAGCGTGAAATTCTAGCATCCCTTGTCAACGGTCATCATTCAATTGAACACTTTCGTTGCTAGTCTGTTTTCATTTTTCACTATTTTGTTTTTGCTATCTTTCAATCAAAAAGTCCCTATCATTTCAAAATTGTTTTTTACAGAACAAGTAAACATAAGCAAATAAGTTCTTGGTCAATCCCTGTGGATTCGATACTCAGCTTACTGCTGTATTACTTGCTGACCGTGTATACTTGCATGTATAAGACTCACCTTGGCATTATTTTCTTACACTTTTACTCCAAATATTCAATCGTTTGCCGAGTGTTAGCAAAAGTCGACAAGTTTTTGGCACCATTGCTGAGGATTGCGACAGAATTTATTGTTTTGATTTTACTTGTTTTGTTTCTTTTATTATTTCATTTTATTTACTTATTTTAACTGGTGTATGACCATGAACCATCCTTTGGTGGAAGATTGACCTACGACCCAGTAATTAAAAGAACCTTACGGAGGTTAAAAAGAAAAGCTCGAGAGATAGCACACCGAGGTAATGAAGGAGCTGATGGTAACCCAAACAATCAGGGAAGTCCACTAAACCATAATAGGATACCGGTCGCACCTGCTATCCCAGTCATTAATGTGGAGAAGGAGAGACCTATCCGAGAACACTCGATGCCAAAAATAGACAATTTGATGCCAAGACTGATTGTCCAGAGGTAAATACACCAAAATTTGAACTTAACCGGTAATGATACATACACTTTTGAATGTAGGACAATTTGATAAAGCACCTACTAGAGACCCGAGGTAACACTTAAAGCAATTCATGGAAGTTTGCCAGCTATTTTAGTAGCCTGGAGTATCAGAGGATACAATGAAGATGAACTTATTCACATTTTACCTGAGAGATAGAGCAAAAATGTGGCTTAGTTCTTTGCCACCTGGTTCTGTCACCTCATCGGGAGATCTACGCGAGAAATTTTTACTGCGATTCCAGCCACCTAAACTCACTGCCAAGCTGAGGAGCAAGATCATTACGTTTAGGCAGGCTGATGATGAGAACCTATATGATGCCTAGAAGAGATTCAAAGACCCGTTGAGAAGGTGTCCCATGCATAGATTCCAAAATTGGACTTAGATGGAGACCTTCTAAAATGGACTCAATACTCATGCCAGAACTATTGTTGATGCTTCGACAAATGGTTCGTTGCTGGACAAGAACTATATAGAGGCAGTTGGCATCCTTGAAAAAATATCAACTAATGATTTTGAGTATCCTACTGCCACACTAGGGGTCGAAACTAAAACTGGAGAAAAATTAGCACTAGATGAATTAACATTCATCCACGTTGAGATTTCCAATCTTACTAGCATGGTGAGAACTTTGCAAAAGAGTAAAGAATCTCAAGAGATTAAGGCATTATAACCATTTTGCACAATATGTGGGGAGGACTATTACATGAAAGATTGCCCTGCCAATCCTGAGTCGGTAAATTATGTTAGCAATTTCAATCGTAATTATAACGCAAATTCCAATACTTACAATACAGGATGGAGGCAACAACCAAATTTAGCTTGGGGAAATTAAAGAGGTAATAAACACAATGTCCAGTAGCAGAACAATGCCCAGCGTCAAAATAACAATGTCCAGCAAGGATTCTATTAAAATGCCATGCTACATAGGGCACAAAGTAATTTTTGTGCAAGACAAAGAAACAACCAGGGGACTTTGACAAAATATATAGAGAGAAATGACGTAACTATTTAGAGTTTGGCATCATCTATGCGGAACTTGAAGATTCAGATCGGACAGATTGCCAATGCACTTAGCAATTGACTCCATGGAGCATTGCCAAGTGACACAAAAGATGCTTAGTAGAGAGGCAATGAACAGTGCAAAGTTGTAACTTTTTGAAGTGGTAAACAATGCGAGGCTGAGATACTTATCAAGCAGTCAGTCAATTGGCAAGAGAAAGGACCAGTAGATGAACCAAAAGAAACAGAGAAGAAAGAACCGGACATAAGCAATGCCAAACCTCTATTCGATGCTAGACCTTAGTCAGATGCCAGCAAACCTTTGGCAAAGCTGGCAGAGTCAACATTTGCTTACCCACCTCCACTGTTTCCACAAAGACTATAGAAGCACAACTAGGATCAGCAATTGAAGTGCTTCTTGGAAGTTTTTAAGCAGTTGCAGATCAACATACCGATAGTAGAAGCTCTTGATAAAATGCCCAGTTATGTTAAATTCATGAATGACATTTTGTCCAAAAGAGGAAATTGGATGGTTTCAAGACTATAGCTTTTACTAAGGGATGTAGTGCAATGATTTTCAATTGATTGCCACCTAAGCTGAAAGATCCGAGAAGTTTTACTATTTCTTGTACCATTGGCAATAGATTCATGGGTAAAGCACTGTGTGACCTGGGAGCCAGCATCAATTTGATGCCAATGTCTTTTTTTAAAAAAGATCGACATCGAAGCAAGGCCTACCACGGTAACACTTCAGTTGACAGAATGATCTTTTGCACATCCTAACGGTAAGGTTGAGGCTGTACTGGTAAAGGTAGAGAAATTTATATTTCTAGCTAATTTTATCATTTTAGATTATGAGGCAAACATGTATATCCTAATCATATTGGGCAGACCATTCCTTGCCACAGGTAGAGCCTTAATTGATGTTCATAAAGGTGAACTTACTATGCGTATGAATAGCAAACATGTTACGTTTAATGTATTTCAAGACCTAAAATGTGCAAATGAACCAGAGCAATGCCAAGCTGATGAGATGATGGAGTTTATTTTCACTATAGACGTGGCACATGTAACACCCTTAATCGACTTAGGAGATAAGTCGAACTAAGAAGCATTACAAGCAAACAAAACATAGTATCTGACATTCAAAGAATGAGTACATAATTGCCAAGGTAGATTTTGATATAATTTAATATGAATTCCATTACCAATACATACAACCGATACACCAAGATGAACTTATAAACAAATCAAGAAAGATTAAGGCCATTTCTTACAATTTGTATACTAAAGTTTGATATATTTTCAATTTAACTATAACTTAGCTTATAGGCATTTTATTATCTCATTAACATGTTAATATAAGCTAGTTTGGGGTAAAACCCATTCAAAAGTTAGCAATGAAGAATGGGATCTAAATATCAAGCATTCCAAATAGACTTTGCTAGCATTCTAGTTGCCATTAGAACATCATCTAAAATGGTGTAATTCATTTCTTATCATATTACGAGTTTCTTTTAGGCAACAATACAAAATAAAAAAAGAAACAACAATTAGACCATGCTATTCAACCTAGTGATCTTCAATTTAACATGATAAGAATCTTCTATGAATATAACATATAAGTGACTACATCAAAAACAAGCAAGCATTTAAACATAGACAAGCGTTTCATTCAAACTACCTAAATACCACATCATGCACTTATGATCTTAAATCATTAGAAATTACAAAAAAATGCTTCTTGACACTTGTGATCTCGTCCAAACTCAAAAGATAATCTAAGAAAATTGAAATCCTAAAATGGGATAAAAGAATAGAGTAAGCATACACTTAGTGAGGTAGTCTAAAGCAATCAAGAGCCAAAATTTTAACAATTTTAACAGATATCTATTCTTTCACCCACGTTAATCTAGAACATGAGATTCTAAGCTTGATCAAAGAATTATCCACTTTTGCCTAATGCAATCTATAAAACATATTTCTTCACACTATACACATACAAGATCATCGAAGTGATTGTTACTTATTATGTAAGTTATTTCGTAACTCATTAATTTACCTTATAGATCTTATGACTTATATAAGCATTCGAATCATGTATGTAATATTATCCAAGAATACATAAGATTCATTTACAAACTCATTACTTACCATAAGTATTCGAAGCAACATATACATGTATACATGGGTATTCGAACAAAGCATATGTTTTAAAGCAATCAACAATATATATATATATAAGTCATTCTAACAAAGCATATTTCTTCACCCATAAGAATATACCAAGAATCAAATAGATACCTATTACTTGTTATGCAAGTTATTGCATAGATTCATTAAATTAGCTTAGAACTTTTATTGTTTCTTAAAAACTATTCACTTACAAAACTATTCAATTTCTCATGGGTACATATATTTCCATACAAAACAACCCACTAATACTTAAACCAATACAAAACAGTCCCTAATGTATATATACATATTTTCACATAAACATCTACATAACAGCCCATTAACATATATATATCATGGCAAAACAATCCCCAACTTATACATTTGTACATATATGTTTACAAAACAACTCACAACTTTCATATCAATACGAGACAGTCCTTAACATACATATTCTCACAGTCCAACAACTTTATTGTAACACCCCTCACCCGGTCTAGGAGAAAATTGGTTTAAGAAGTGTTACCGAACGAAAATCCAAACAAACATATGATGTCCTAACACTTCTCAACTAAGCATGCAACCAAAAATCAGGGTGATTTGAAACCTTTTTTAATATACAAGATAGGTTAATCCTCAACTTTAAATCATGTACAAACAAATATACAAACATCAAGCAATACACATCAACCATTAGTTCGTAGCATGCCCTTTTAATTTATGTACTTCAGATCACAAAGTTTATTACATATTTCTACTTTCAAATAAGATTTCTTCATTCATACACCTTATTAAACTTAGATCGATTATAGACTTGCATACCTCAAACCATTTCTAAGACATATCAATCAATGTATAAGATCGTTCAGGATAACAGAAAAACCATTGTTTAATGGACTTTAAGCTTACATGTTGTATTATTTAAAATTCAAACTTATTATCCAAGATTACCATCTAAGCATCACGTATCACAACCAACATGCAACCAGGGTAACAAGTATTCGAGCATCATGTCTAACATAGCTTAACCAACAAGCAATCACGAGGCTTTAGAGACCATTTACAAAAAGGTGATAGTTACGTTCAAATATTAATATTAAAGTTATTTCAAAGCTTGAACCATTCATATCCAGTTACAAATAACTTTAGCATAACAATACCTTACACGTATTCCTTGACATACTCATCAATTGTTTATTTTAACCATCAATCTAATCATGTAGACTACGTTACCTTTTTAGGGTTAACACATGTTAATATATATATATATATCAGCCCACATACACGTAGGACATCAAGGTGGTCTAACAACTTAAGCATATAGTTATTTAAACAACCATGCAATCATACTAACTATTATAACACATATAGCAAGCAACTATGAAATAATTAAAGGCCCATTACAAAGATTTGAATACATATAATGTAACACCCTCAACATATATTTGATGATTTAATACACATTGAAGATGTTACTAAAGTTTTTAACTGATTTCCCGACTTGAAATTTTTTTAATCTTACACTGCTTAACTATAAAATACTAGTATAATTATTTGAATATAAAATTTTCCAAAAATTTTCTCTTTTTCTCCCTTAGTAGTCGAAAAGTCCATTTTGGTCCCTAGTGACCATTTTGCAACTTTTTGCAATTTATTCAAGCTCGAATAACAATTACTCCATAATTCTAACATTTTCACTAACTTTTACTCAATGCTCTTCAATCCACTAACCTTTGTTAAAGTGACATTTTAGTCACTAATTTCACACAAAGGTTTACAGACTTGTACTAATTAATCAACCCAACATTTTACAATGTTTCTCAAAATTTTCCTTTTATTTTAGCCTTTGACCGAATTGGTCACTAAACCTACCCAATGTTGTTTTTCATTCAAACAACATTCTAATATGCTCAAAATAAATTTTCCAACATATATTCTTTATTTCCAAAAATTAACACTTAAACCCCCAATTTATTCCTACATGCCAAATTGGGTGTCTAAACTTTTCAAGGACTTTATTTTGGTCTTAATGACATAATCAAGCTTCTAAATTCATAATCTCTTCAAATCCATCACTAGGATAATTTTCACAATATTTCTCCAAATTTCCTCATGTATACCAAAATGGTCACTTAAAGAACTAGTTGAGGATTTTTCATTCTAACATCAAAATAAAGCTTCTAATATCATCAATCTTTCATTTTCATCATCAATTTCAAAACCCTAAATAAAATACTAAATTATAGGGTTAGGGTTTATGTCTTCAAACATGAAATTAATCTAAATCTAAGCTTGATTTCAACTCCACAACACTTGAAACCCTATTTTCTCTCTCATCAATAACATGAAAAATTCTTCAAATTACCTGCAAAATTACTATCAATAGAAAGAGCATTAAGCATAGATCATTTTTTCCAAAGCAACATTCCTTGATTCTAACTTTGGAGTCTCCAAATTGCCTAGGAAAATTTTGTGTAGTTTTTTCCTTTCTTTCTCTTGGTTTCGAAATGTACGAGAGAAGATGAACTAATTTTTGTTCATCTTTTTCTTATTTATGCCAAGTGTTTCTAATTAAATGAATATTAAATTCATTTAATTGCTTAATTCCAATAACCCTCCAACTAAATTTTATTTTCTAATTTTCCATCTCGTAAAAGTAGAACCAAATATAGTTAGAATCTAACTAGAAATATTAAAATATTCATAAAAATAATATTTTATAAATTTTCCATGGCTTATGGAAATGTCTTTGAAATTCCAATTCGATTACCTGATAATCACTTACTACGATTTTCCATTTTTCGAACTATCAGATCAAATATGAAATTCTCATATTTCTAACTTCCATAAATAAAAATTGTTGATATACAAAATATTCCATAATTTTGTAAAAATCAAAATTTTGAAATTTTGACTCGATCCAATATACTGATAATTTACTTGAAATCTTTATCGGATGAAATTCTCTTAATAGTCTTTTATTTGATATCCATACAAATAATATTAACTCGAACTGATTCATTTTTATCAGTCTCAAGTACTGACATGAGACCTTCCCAATAGGTCACCCATCCTATGGCCTGAGCACGCTTAACTTTGCAGTTCGATCGAAATTCGATATCTTATACTGCATTTTTATTCGAATCAAGCATTTGCTTATCCCCTAATTGTTGATCAAAACTAGATTTCCACATAAATCCACCACCGGAAATCTAATTATACAGATTAACTTCCTGTAACCTGTACTACTTATCTGTGCAATAAAAATATTCCATCAGGTGTCTATAATTTTCTCATCGAATTTCAACCAAACTTCACAAGTACCCTATTTTGCTTACTCTCTATCACACAATACTCCAAATTCTCAGAAATTCCTTTTTTAGAATTCATAATTAAAGAAATCCTAACTTTTATATTTTTTCATTTTAGTCACTAAGTTAGCTTTAAGCCCTTATCTTAGTACTAAATGACTCTTAAACAACTTAGCAAATTTTGGGGGTATTACATATAAAGCTTATAAACATATGAAATCAAACAGGAAATTGTAATGCACAATGCAATCTTAACAACTATGTGCCACCATCTAGGAGTTCTTAGGGAGAGTACGAACATACACCTTGACACTCGTGATCTCGTCCGATCTCAGAAAGTACCCATAAGCAAGCTCATCCTAAAAAGCATTGAAAGGATAGAGTAATCATAGGCTTAGCGAGGTAGCTTAAAGTGACAATTAGAATGAAACAATAATCTATCCTTTCCTCAAATTCTATACAACCTTTTTTTAATATACTAGGCTTGGACAAGAGGTTAGTCATAATAGGACAAGACACATAAACAAGCACTCATTCTTATACATTGTAATCGAATCAGGCATGTACATATACACACATGATGTTCAAACAAGCACATACAAGTATACTTGATTACTCACACAAAGCATATATATATATATATATAGCTGCTCAAGCAACGCATTTTCCTATATACAAAAGGGTGTTCGAATGATGCATGAACCTAATATACATGAGCATTCAAACAAGCATATGTATTCACCCAATTTGATACTCAACTATAAATAGAAAGACAATGAGCATAACATATCATACTCATGAGTTACTTAACACTTAAGATATTACACGTAACATATCAAAGTCATAGTTTCTTATCACACAAGTTATCCAACATAACATGTCATAGACAGGTGATACTTGTCACTCAAGCTATCTAACATAGCATATTATGAACATGGTTGCTTTTCATATAAGTTATCAGATTAGCATATCAACACGCAAGTTACTTGGCACATAAGATAACAAACATATCAGGTCATATTCATGATATACTCATATATGTTCAAAACACTCCAATACATACTTGAATTTTTCCAAAAAGTCCACTAATCATGTATATACAATTAGACATTCAAAACAATCTACAACATACTTGAATTTATCCAAAACAGTCTACAACATGCTTGAATTTATCGACATTCAAAACAGTCCACAACATGCTTTAATTTATCCAAGATAGTCCACTAATCATGTATATACAATTACACATTCAAAACAGTCCACAACATGCTTGATTTTATCCAAAACAGTCCACTAATCATGTATCTACAATTAGACATTCAAAACAGTCCACAACATGCTTGAATTTATCCAAGACAGTCCACTAATCATGTATGTACAATTAGACATTCAAAACTGTCCACAACCTGCTTGGATTTATCCAAAACAGTCCACTAATCATGTATCTACAATTAGACATTCAAAATAGTCCCCAACATGCTTGAATTTATCCATGACAGTCCACTAATCATGCATGTACAATTAGACATTAAAAACAGTCCATTAATCATTTCGAACATAGTATCTCATATACATACGTTACTTATCTTATAAATTATCAAGCATAGCATATTATAAACATGATTTACTTATCAAATAAGCCCTCAAACATAACATATTGTAAACATGTGTTACTTGTCTCATAAATTATCAAAATAACACATTAGTTTAATTTGCAATTTCATGTTTTGTCTTTAACATAGCCTTGAAAATCAAGTAGCCTAGGTACACGAATCCCCAACCAACTGTCGCCAATCAAATTGGTACTCAAAGTACTGGTCAATCCCTCCTACTATCGCCAAGTGACCAACATACATCCCTCCTATTGTTGCCTCATAAGGACCGTAGTCCAGGACCAAGTCTATCCCAAACACGAGCTCTATGGACTCTATGGCATGCCAACTATACCTATGACTGACTTGAAACCAAGGCTTTTACTTATATCTTTCATAATAGAATCGGAATTGAGCTTAGCTCCTTAACTTGATATTCGAAAAGCATATCTTAGTTACCAAGGTAAACAAAGTTTCAGTTCATAAGATCAATAAGCAAGGCTTATAACATGTCATGTCAGAGCCAAAATGAGCATAACTCCATAATCAGAATATCACATAAACAAGGCTTATTGTCTTTCATATTAGGCATGTATTCAATTCATATGAATTTCTCTACACATCATCGTTCATCTTACTCAAATAGCATGAACTACTATCAGGCATATTCAAGTATGGATAGTTTTTAATTTGAGAATATCATTGATTCAAACATAACACATCACATACATTTATAGACCTTACCATTCAAGTACTTACCTCAATCCAAGCTCATTTAAGCATAGCTTAGCACAAGTATAAGATACTATAATTAAAATAACAAAAGATGCTCGAGAAGGTTTCTAGCCATCCCGAGACTTTAAACTACACTCACTGATATTCTGAGCTAGTTTTGATCCCAAATCACAATTCCTTTTCGCTTTTCTACAACTTGGTCTACTTTATGCTTTACTTCATCAATCCCCTCTTGGTCTAAGTAAAACAAGGAATATAACTATATATTAGAATCAATTATAGTATTCAATCATTCACAAACAATCCACCAAAGTCCTTAGGTATGCAAAACAACTCTAACATCATAGAAGTACAAATACATACACCAAAACAGTCCAATATACTTTTCCATGTATCAAAGACAGTCCAATATTCTTGTGTAAACATATAATTTGTACAAAACAATCCCTTATTTTTCTGTGTGTCCAAAATAGTTTATTATGCATTTTTACTCATGAAAAACAGTCCCTAAACTTGCGAAACTACCCCTATATGCATTCTTAAAGCATTTCTCTTGTTTAATTATTCAAAACAGGGCAGCATACATACATATACTTATAAAACAGTCCGGTTTACATTCATATTCATTTGTTCACTCAAAATAGGGCAGCATACATACATTTCCATATACATCAAAACAGTCATCTAGGATTCATATAATTGAAATTCTATCTTGTTTTCATATATACTCAAATTCATGCTCAAGTCAGTCCATTTTGTTCACAAAACAGCCCCTAACGACTTACAAAACAATCTCGAAACATTCAAATTTCAATTGAACAGTTTTAAGTAATACTCAAATGATCAATTCAATCGTTAATTCACACATACACATACGTGTGTACAAAACAGTCTCATATTGAATTTTTAACAAGCAATGTCATCCAAATCAATCTCAAACATCAAATTTATAATCATCAAGGACCTATTCGAACAGCCCCTAACGTACTATCCATGTCCCTTTTCATGCATTACAAGTATTTTACTATTTAAATGCACCAAAGCTCATATAGACATAACACAAATCCTTAATACTTCTAACCATTCTCATGATCTAAAATACATATATACAAATTTGGTATATATATTCACATGAATAGGGGAAAGGAAAAAGCAATTACCTTTCTCCCAAGCAAATTCGAACAAGATTCAAGTAAGAATGTAGGATAAACAAAACCTCAAGCAAGATTTCTCTCAACTCCATTTCTCTCTAATGGTTTATGTTCAAAGGATGAAGAAGATGACAACATGATTTTTTTGATTATCTCACTTCCCATACCAAAATCCCTCAACACATGCATTCTCTTGCATGTGACACATATACAAGTCCTTAAGATTTTTCCTTTTTAGCATGCAAGCTCAAAAAATAAGGCATTACTCGGCTTAATCCTTGTATTAGAGCATCCTTTCATTCAATTAACATTCTTCTAAGCCTAGTTTTGGAATATCACATGATCTCAAAACAAAGAAAAAATAAAAACAATTCAATTGTCATTTAAATTATTAACATTCTTCTAAGCCCAACTTTGGGATGTTATAATTCTCTTCCCCTAAAAGAAAATTCATCCTTGAATTTTCCTAAGGTAACCAGATGCGGATAAGGCTCTTATATGGTTGTCTTAGATTTCGAGAATTTCTTAATGAGGTTATATCATATAAAGGAATGAGTTGATTCAGAATCTAACAAGACATACACAAGATTTGAATATGATTCAATCGTACTCACGAGAGTATAAGCTTCGATATTAAGCTAACTTATCTTATCGAAGTCCTTGGTTGTACAACCACAAAAAGAACATGAGGAGTTTGGGAATCTTGTGTTAAAGAATCACACTTTATTGAATGTTTCGTTATACGGAGGAAACATTCTTACTCTTCTTCCTCCATTGGAGGAACCAGACAGGCTCTCAATGTCCCGACCTTAACATGTCTCATACATTTCTAAAGGCTAATAACGCATAAAAGAGAGCTTTTATCAGACATAGATCACAAGACTTATCAAATTTAACTCCTAGGTGGCACAATAACTTATGATGATGCAACAAGTTTCGGTTTAGCCCGAGAATCGACTAAACCTAAGCTCTGATACTAATAAATGTAATACCCCTCACACGGTCTAGGAGAAAATTGGTTTAAGAAGTGTTACCGAATGAAAATCCAAACAAACATATGATGTCTTAACACTTCTCAATTAAGTATGCAACCAAAAATCATGGTGATTTGAAACTATTTTTATATACATGATAGGTTAATCCTCAACTTTAAAACATGTACAAACAAATATACAAACATCAAGCAATACACATAACCATTAGTTCGTAGCATGCCCTATAATTTATGTACTTCAAATCACAAAGTTTATTACATATTTCTACTTTCACATAAGATTTCTTCATTCATACACCTTATTAATCTTAGATCGATTACAGACTTGCATACCTCAAAACATTTATAAGACATATCGATCAGTGTTTAAGATCATTCAGGATAACAGAAAAACCATTGTTTAATGAACTTTAAGCTTACATGTTGTATTATTTAAAATTCAAACTTATTATCCAAGATTACCATCTAAGCATCACATATCACAACCAACATGCAACCATGGTAACAAGTATTCGTACATCATGTCTAACATAGCTTAACCAACAAGCAATCACGAGGCATTAGAGAACATTTACAAAAGGTGATAGTTACGTTCAAATATTAAGATCAAAGTTATTTCAAAGCTTGAACCAATCATATCTAGTTACAAATAACTTTCGCATAGCAATACCTTACACGTATTCATGGACATACTCACCAATTGTTTATTTTAACCATCAATCTAATCATACGAACTACGTTACCTTTTTAGCGTTAACACATGTTAATATATATATATCAGCCCACATACACGCATGACATCAAGGTGGTCTAACAACTTAAGGCATATATAGTTATTTAAACAACCATACAATCATACTAACTATTATAACACATATAGCAAGCAACTATGAAATAATTAAAGGCCCATTACAAAACTTTGAATACTTATAAAGCTTATAAACATATGAAATCAAACAGGAAATTGTAATGCACAATGCATTCTTAACAACTATGTGCCACCATCTAGGTGTTTTTAGGGAGAGTACGAGCATACACCTTGACACTCGTGATCTCGTCCGAGCTCAGAAAGTACTTATAAGCAAGTTCATCCTGAAATGCATTGAAAGGATAGAGTAAGCATAGGCTTAGCGAGGTAGCTTAAAGTGACAATTAGAATGAAACAATAATCTATACTTTCCTCAAATTATATACAACAATTTTTTTTAACATACTAGGCTTGGACAAGAGGTTAGTCATATTAGGACAAGACACACAAACAAGTAAAACAAGGTATACTTAAAATAACAAAAGATGCTCGGGAAGGCTTCTAGCCTATCCCGAGACTTTAAACCACACTCACTGATATTCTGAGCTAGTTTTGATCCTGAATCATAATTCCTTTTCGCTTTCTACAACTTGGTATACTTTATGCCTTACTTCACCAATCCCCTATTGGTCTAAGTAAAACAAGGAATATAACTATATATTAGAATCAATTATAATATTCAATCATTCACAAACAATCCACCAAAGTCCTTAGGTATGCAAAACAACTTTAACATCATAGAAGTACAAATACATGCTCCCAAACAATCCTATATACTTTTCCATGTATCAAAGACAGTCCAATATTCATGTGTACACATATAATTTGTACAAAATAGTCCCTTATTTTTGTGTGTGTCCAAAACAATTTATTATGCATTTTTACTCATGAAAAAAACAGTCCCTAAACTTGCAAAATAGCCCATATATGCATTCTTAAAGCATTTCTCTTGTTTAATTATTCAAAACAGGGCATCATACATACATATACTTACAAAACAGTCCGATTTACATTCATATTCATTTGTTTACTCAAAACAGGGCAGCATACATACATACGTTTTCATATACATAAAATTGTCCTCTAGGATTCATATAATTAAAATTCTGCCCTGTTTTCATATATACTCAAATTCATGCTCAAATCAGTCCATTTTGTTCACAAAACAGCCCCTAATGACTTACAAAACAATTCCAAAACATTCAAATTTCAATTGAACAGTTTTAAGCAATACTCACATAATCAATTTAGTTCTTAATTTACACATACACATATGTGTGTACAAAACAATGTCATATTGAATTTTTAACAAGCAATGTCATCCAAATCAAGCTCAAACATCAAATTTATAATCATCAAGGACCTATTCAAACAACCCCCAACGTACTATCCATGTACCCTTTCATGCATTACAAGTATTTTACTATTTAAATGCACCAAAGCTCATATAGACATAACACAAATCCTTAATAATTCTAACCATTCTCATGATCTAAAATAAATATCTACAAATTTGGTATATATATATTCATATGAATAGGGGAAAGGACAAAGCAATTACCTTTCTCCCAAGCAAATTCGAACAAGATTCAAGTAAGAATGCAGGATAGACAAAAGCTCAAGCAAGCTTTCTCTCAACTCCCTTTTTCTCTAATGGTTTCGGTTCAAAGGATGAAGAAGATGACAACAAGATTTTTTTGATTATCTCACTTCCCACTACCAAAATCCCTCAACACATGCATTCTCTTGTATGTGACACATGTACAAGTCCTTAAGATTTTTCCTTTTTAGCATGCAAGCTCAAACATTAAGGCATTACTCAGTTTAATCCTTGTATTTGAGCATCCTTTCATTCATTTCTTTCTTTTTGGTCATATGCTTTTAACTTAGCTACCTTATTGCACATTAGGATATATTTCTTAGGAATCAAAAGTGGTAACATTCTTCTAAGCCTAGTTTTGGAATATCACATGATCTCAAAACAAAGCAAAAATAAAAACAATTCATTTGTCATTTAAATTAGTAACATTCTTCTAAGCCCAACTTTGGGATGTTACATTTATACCAATGCAAAACAGTCCCACGTTCTTTCATTCTTACCCAAAACAGTCTGACTTTACTCATGTTCACAAATACACAAACCAAAACAGTCCATATCATTTACTATATGCTCAAAAGAGCCCTAATTCACATATATTCTTATATATACATGTTCAAACAGTCCATCATGTATCATATATACACAAAACAGGTCATTGCACTTATATACATTTTTATACATTAAAACAACCCTTAAAATTATAAAACAGTCCATGGCAGTTCTAATTCTCACATAACAGTTCCAAAGATTAATCAATTCATTTTACACTATAAACCAACAATTTAATCCTTCATTGTTTTATGAAAACAATCCTTAGCAATTCAATTTATCCATAACATTATTCGAATGCTCCTCATACTTCATCCACAAATTTTTTACACATTTTTCAATCACCTAGCATTCATGGAACCAAGAACATATAACATGAACTTAATTCCTAACATTTCTAACATTAACATGATATATATATATATATATGTATATCTATACATCATTCGAATGAAGTAAGAAATTCATGGCATAATTCTAATCCTCCAAATAATTCTAAGAACAACATAATCCATGAAGTTTGAGTTCAAAACCTAAGATAAACTCTAGATTAAAGGCTAGGAAAAGATGCTTTATTCTTCTTCTTTAATCCACTTGAGCAAGCATTCATAAATTTTTTATCAATCCAAGCTTAAATCCTCAAACCTTTCATAGCAATCTTCACTCTCTCTCCCTCTCCATTGTTTTCGGTTTGTTGGAAGGAAAAAGGAAGATGATGAACAAATTTTTGTTCATCTTTCCCTCAATTCCGTGACACCTCCCCCTTCCCCACACTTGCTTTGCCCAAGGCTTGATAAGTGTGCAAGTTCCCAAAATTTAATGAATTTTAGCATGCAAACCTCATGTTCTACATGGATTCGGTTTAGTCCTTCTAAAATGTCTCTCTAATTTATTATAATTACAATTTGGTCCTAAGACTCATAATTGGTCATTCTAAGAAGCATCTCACTCAATTTGAACCACATTCAAATAAATGTCAAAGATTCTAGGTCATATTTTGGTGTATTACAATTCTCCTCCCCTAAAAGAAAATTCATCCTCGAATTTACTTGAGGAAAATAGATAAGGATATTGTTTCTTTATAGCTGACTCTGGTTCCCAAGTAACTTCTTCAACCTTGTGGTTTCTCCACAAAACCTTGAAAAGAGGAACTGACTTGTTATGAAATCTTTTTAACTTCACGATTTTAGAATTGGGATTGGCTCTTCCTCATAGGACAAGTCTGAATTGTGCTCAACATTTTCATATTTGAGCACATGAGAAGGATCAAAATGATATTTGTGGAGCATGGATACACGGGACACGTTGTGGATCTTATCTAATTTACTGGGAAGAGCAAGACGATAAGCCATATAACTGATCCTTTCAATAACCTTAAAAGGTCCAAAATAGCGAGGACTAAGTTTCCCTTTCTTTTCGAATCCGAATACTTTCTTCCATTGAGAGACTTTTAGAAACACCTGACATCTACAGCAAACTAAATATCTTTTCTTTTAATATTAGTATAAGCTTTTGTATTTCGAAGGCTTCTTTTAATCTTCTATGAATAATCTTCACTTGATTTTCGGTTTCTTTAAGATGCTCGATTTTAAAGTTTTACTTTCTCTTAGGATTTCTAAACTATTTCTCATAATAAATCAAATACCGAGTAAGCCCATTAATCCAAATCTATTTGGATTAAGCATATAAGACTTCTATGTACTTATGCTTCACAAGTGATCATTCTAAAATCATAACTCACACGCTTAAGCACCAATCCATAGTCAAGTTTATAACACATTGGAAATTTTCACACCTTAGAGGGAGTTCTCAAATACATATATAACAAGGTTCCTATCAACAACTTCATAGTAATCTTATCACCTTAAACTCTTACAGGGTATAAATAATCCATTCACTTTCTTTGTTTAATGTTTACTTCCTTTTGGGGCAAGAGGTATTTAAAAATTTTATGATTTGTGGACAAATAACATTTTATCCAAAGAGATAGTGCCTCAGAAACTTAAGGGCAAAAACAACAACAACAAGTTCAAAATTTATGAATAGGATATCAATTCATGAGGCTTCAACTGTCAGGAAATACGAGCTATCACTCTTCCTCTTACATGAGTACACATCCTAATCCAAGATGGATTGCACCACTGGATACTGTGAAATCTTTTTCCTGATCCAGGTTGTGTCAAATCCAGAGCATAAGTAAGCACTTGTTTCAACTAATTAGAACTTTGTTTTTAGTTATCTGACAAAACGAGAGTTACATCCCATCGAAAAAGCTGGGTGATAAGAGCATGAGAGGGGTCAAAATAATCATCTTGGAAAAGAAGTTGAAACTGCTTTGCAAGTCAGAAACATCAGTCAACTTGCGAAGCATTTTTGGATGGGATCCAGGCATTTATGGGTCAACATGTCTTCTTAAAATTTGTCCGGCTGCAAATTATCTTTCCAGCGCATCTTGAAACGCCTCAATCGAACATCTGGATCTCAAGATACGTCTATTTTAGCGAAGACAGTGCATGCAGAAATTCCTATACGGGATTAATACGGGATTTTTGGATAATTACGAATTTTCAAGATTTTATTTGATTATTTGTAATTTAAATCAACATACAATTCTGCAATATCTATTAGGATCAGATTTATTTAATTAAGATTTTATTTTTAGCATTTATTTATTATTAGAAGTTACTTATATAATTAGGAGATTAGATTTTAACATTTATTTATTGTATTTAATTCCTAAGTTTAGTAGGATTAAAACTTCTCCATGGCCTATATAAAGGAGGCGTCACCCACATTGTAATTTAGATTTCATTGATTAGTAAAAAGTTCTCTTTGGAGATTTTAGTATTCTTTGAGTTTGCAAGTGTTCGGTAAACTTATCTAGAAGCCATCTTCAACATAAGATCATCGAGTTCTTGTGAGGGAGATCATCTTCACACTCTTGCTTGCCTAGGTAATTGTATCTAGGAGGGTGGGTTAGAGCCGCTTGAGGTTGCTTGCTTAGATAATTGCGTCTAAGAGGGTGCCGAAGACAAAACAACAACTATCAATTCATCACGCCATCTCCACATATTCAAGTTTCCTCCATTGACGCCACCACCATAAGTAAATCTGAATTTTTAGATTTGTTCTTTATTTTGGTTTGTTTTGTTTTTCTATTTATTCAAATTTGCGCTACTCTATCGTTTGGTATCGAATTCAGGTCGTTCTTGAGGATGTCATTGAGCAACGTATTGGATTTTATCCTTTTGGGGACTCGATGTCATTATTGTTGTCGACTAGATCATTCAGGGTATGATTGTCCAGATAAGTTTTATTTTCAAGAAAAAATTTTAAGAGATATGTTGTCTGAATTCATGTCTTCTAATGATATTGAAATTCGTGATCCGGAGCATGATCAAGAAATTTGTTCTTCTAAAGAACATGAGGAAGACGATACCATCGAGAGTTTAACCTTGCCTATTGATGAGGAAGAAATTATAAGTAGTGTGTTTGTTTCCAGTGACGAACCTACTATTACGATTCAAGATGATCATCAAACGACAAACATCGACGAAGATACCTTACAATCAAAAGGTATCATTGAATGTTTTCAGAATTCTATTTATGCTTATTCCTCTTTTAGCATTAATAACAATTTTGAAGATGAGAATGAATTACTTTGCGACCAAAAGAATAATCGTGATGATCCTAATGAGAAGGAACTTGTAAATTACATTACAAAAAGAGACTCTGCAAAAGGATCCTTCAAGACGTCTTCTCTTCTATGGTACTTTGATGAACTTCCTCCATTTACCGATCTAGATTCGAGGGAGAATCTTTTTGATGAGTGGGGGAATGATACGAGCATGAGAGGGGTCAAAATAATCATCTTGGAAAAGAAGTTGAAACTGCTTTGCAAGTCAGAAACACCAGTCAACTTGAGAAGCATTTTTGGATGGGATCCAGGCATTTATGGGTCAACATGTCTTCTTAAAACTTTTCCGGCTGCAAATTATCTTTCCAACGCATCTTGAAACGCCTCAATCAGACATCTGGATCTCAAGATACGTCTATTTTAGCGAAGACAGCGCATGTAGAAATTCCTATACTGGATTAATACGGAATTTTGGGATAATTACGAATTTTCAAGATTTTATTTGATTATTTGTAATTTATATCAACATAGGGTTATGCAATATCTATTAGGATCAGATTTATTTAATTAAGATTTTATTTTTAGCATTTATTTATTATTAGAAGTTACTTATCTAATTAGGAGATTAGATTTTAACATTTATTTATTGTATTTAATTCCTAAGTTTAGTAGGATTAAAACTTCTCCATGGCCTATATAAAGGAGGCTTCACCCACATTGTAATTCAGATTTCATTGATTAGTAAAAAGTTCTCTTTGGAGATTTTAGTATTCTTTGAGTTTGCAAGTGTTCGGTAAACTTGTCTAGAAGCCATCTTCAACATAAGATCATCGAGTTCTTGTGAGGGAGATCATCTTCACACTCTTGCTTGCCTAGGTAATTGTATCTAGGAGGGTGGGTTAGAGCCGCTTGAGGTTGCTTGCTTAGATAATTGCGTCTAAGAGGGTGCCGAGGACAAAACAACAACTATCAATTCATCACGCCATCTCCACATATTCAAGCTTCCTCCATTGACGCCACCACCATAAACAAATCTGAATTTTTAGATTTGTTCTTTATTTTGGTTTGTTTTGTTTTTCTCTTTATTCGAATTTGCGCTACTCTATCACTGGGTTACAGAAACAGATAAAATAGAGAACCCTTTAACAAATCTCCAATAATATTCAGCTAGTCCAGAAAACTTCTAATTTCAATAACATTTCTCTGAAACCTCCAATCAACCCTTGATTGGATTTTCTTAAATTAAACCCAACTCTCCTACAGATATTACACGACCAAAGATGGACATTTCGAATGACTAAAATTCATATTTACTGAACTTTGCATAGAGTCAATGGTCTCGGAAGATTTGTAAAACAATTTTGAAGGTGTTTCGAATGTTCACTCTTATCTTTGGAAAGGTAGTACGAAAAGATTAGAAGGAAAAAGGAATTCCTTATGTAAACAAAGGACAATTCCAACATATTTTGTTTGCCACAACTCTATCTTTCAAGAATTGGTGACAACTGGATAATCTTTGGTAGGTTCAGGGATTAAATCAAAATTCTCAGTGAAAATAGAATATATGAAAGAATTGGTTGATCTAGAATCAAACAAGGCATATATAGGGTTTGAACACAATTCAATTGTACTCGCGGAGGTATAAGCTTCGATATTGAACTAACTTGTCTATCAGAGCCTTCTGGTTGCACAGCCAAAGAAAGAATATGAAGAGTTATTTGTTGCTATTTAGCAGCATTCTAAGGATTTTGTCATTCCTGATTCATCCTTGTACTACCTCCTTCATTGGAGGAGCCAACCGGGATCTCATTATCCCGACTCAAATATGTTTTAGACATTCCTATTGATTATTAACACATAGAGAGCTTTCATCGGACGCTGATCACAAACACTTATCAAATTTAACTCCTAGTTGACACAATAACTTATGATGATGCAACGAGTCTCGATTTAGTCCGAGAATCGACTAAACCTAAGCTCTGATACCAATAAATGTAACACCCTTAATTGGCTTAGGAGATAAACCGAGCTAAGAAGCATTACAAGCAAACAAAACATAGTATCTAGCATTCAAAGAATGAGTACATAATTGCTAAGGTAGATTATGATATAATTTAATACGAATTCCATTACCAATACATACAACCAATAAACCAAGATGAACTTATAAACAAATCAAGAAAGATTAAGACCATTTCTTACAATTTGTATACTGAAGTTTGAAATATTTTCAAGTTAACTATAACTTAGCTTATAGGCATTTTATTATCTCATTGACATGTTAATATAAGCTAGTTTGGGGTACAACCCATTCGAAAGTTAGCAATAAAGAATGGGATCTAAATATCAAGCATTCCAAATAGATTTTGCTAGCATTCTAGTTCTCATTCGAACATGATCTAAAATGGTGTAATTCATTTCTTATCATATTACGAGTTTCTTTTAGGCAACAATACAAAATAAAAAAAAACAATTAGACCAAGCTATTCAACCTAGTGATCTTCAATTTAACATGATAAGAATCTTCTATGAACATAACATACAAGTGACTACATCAAAAACAAGCAAGCATTTAAACATAGACAAGAGTTTCATTCAAACTACCTAAATACCACACTCGTGCACTCATGATCTTAAATCATCAGTTATCAAGCATTTAAACCAATATTAGCTACTTAAGCATAATCAAGTACTTAGATAGGTCATTTAAAAATATTACAGCTTAGTACCAATTTTTCACAAGGTCAATTTATAAAGATTTAAACCTAACCAATATTCGAACCATTTAGTTTTATTCCAGTCTCATTCGCATAACAATAGAATGTAAGCATTCACAATTATATCACCCATTTGATTTATAAGAGCAATAGACCAAGTATTCGAGCTACATCATCTTATCCAAGTCTAACACATGATACAAGATACGTATAAGCATGCATACACACACATCACAAGATGATTTAACTACTTTAAACTTATATATATATCTAATCTACTATACCAACCTCATAGCTATTATAAAAGTTCAAGAAGCAAGCAACCACAAGACATATAAAAGGCCCATTACAAAGCTTCGAATACTTTTAGAGCTCATATATACATATGTGATCAAAAGATGCTCTAAATGCACAATGCATACATATCGACTATGTGCCACCATCTAGGAGTACTTAAGAGATTACAAAAAAATACTTCTTGACACTTGTGATCTCGTCCAAGCTCAAAAGATAACCTAAGCAGATTGAAATCCTAGAATGGGATGAAAGAATAGAGTAAGCATACACTTAGTGAGATAGTCTAAAGCAGTCAAGAGCCAAAATTGTAACAATTTTAACGGATGTCTATTCTTTCACCCACGTTAATCTAGAACATGAGATTCTAAGCTTGATCAAAGAATTATCCACTTTTGCCTAATGCATTTTATAAAACATATTTCTTCACATAATACATATACAAGATCATCGAAGTGATTGTTAGTTATTATGTAAGTTATTTCGTAACTCATTACGAGGCTTTGCTACACTACTCTAGTGGTCAAAAGGAAAAGGTTTGTACAAGACTCAACAATAGTTCAGGGTTCAAAATAAGGTCAGTGGTAGTTACAAAGATAAACAAGACGCAGTATCTGAAAAACGGTGATAACCAGAGAAAGGATAGAGGACGAATAAATTAAAGGGGCATTCAAGGACTGTTTATAAACCTAAGGAATAATGGAAAGCTTTGAACTCAAAGACAATATCTAAGTTTCACAAACGATGAAATTTATCGAATGATACCATAATAAAGGAAAATGCTGACAAAATGAAGAGCTGAGGAAAATGACAAAATTAGAAAAAGCAATACAACACTTTGAAAAACCAGTCGTAAGTTTCGAAGAGGTATCACAATGAAGGATAAAACATTGAAAATCAAGCTGGGTAGAAATCAAGATAATTCAGAAATAGAGATGTGAAATGATTAACTTTAGGAACCAAGTGCGAGGATTGCATGACATGTGCAAAATTTGTTCGATAAAATTGTGAACTTGCAACAATCTTCTGATATTGACACCGAGCTAGGGCAGACGTTGATTCAGAGGCTAAACAAAGTGATCAACCAAAAGAGCTGGAGCTAGGGAACATATTGCCTTTTCTTTGTATTTGACCCTTTATTTAGATCGGTGTTGTTCTAATGACTAGTTCTTGAAATCGATACCTCGTGCATTCATGCATTACAATATTTAAACATTATATAAAATATATAGAATATTGCACTTTTGTTAAAAATATTGCATTTTTTTAGGAAAAAGTAACATTGCATTTTGAAAAGCACATGTAACAAATATGTTAAGGATGAACAGTTTTAGAGGTTGTTGAGGGCCACTTGGGTCGAATGAAGAAAAAGGTTGATCAGTTTGAGAACAAAAGGGAAACATGAGCTACCATACTGCTTGGAGTCAGATAAGTTGAGAAAGGAAATATTCCAGACAAATAGAAACATGGATGATCAAGGTGGAAGCTTATCTCACATAAAGGCTCAGTCTGAAAGGACTCTGTATTCAAATAAAAGAAGAGTAAAAAAGAGTAAGAATGTCAAAAAAAGAAGGAAAGTCAAAAAAAGAGAGGGAGATGGAAACAAAAAGTCAAATAAGAAAGATGAGTAAGTTTGGGTCAATTTAGCTGGGGCATAAATAAAGAATCTAGAAGATCTGAGTTTGGATCATGAAGAGAACAGTGAAAGCGTTGACTTAGAGGCACTGGTGGATTTTGAAAATGCTAAATGAATGAAGCTTAGTGGACAGGCATAGAAAGATTGAATGAAGTCAAATTCTATAGTTTAGCCGAAAGTTTTATTGATCAAAGGTTCAACAGCAGTCAGATGGCATAATGATCCCAACAAAGATGAAGGCAGAAATGTCTTTCTTTAAAGGGATGAATGCCAAGATCAGTTGGAAACTGAAATTTTCTTACAAAGGAATTGATTGCAAGAGGATCAGAATACAGATACGAGACAAAGAAGCTAAAGAGTTCAGTCAGAAAAGGAAGACAATGGTTCCTATCCAATTTCATGTTCAGATTTGTGGCGCCGCTTTATCCAAAGTCACTTTTTGATAATGGCCCCACTGAAGTTTTTGATCTCATAAGGATTGGTATTTTTGAAGAGCCCAGATTCAATTGAAGATTTTTGTTTGCTAGAGGAGTTGAGATAAAAGAGAAAGGGTAGAATCTACAATATAATTTTATGGGTAACCCACTTCAATTCAAGATCAACTAGAGTCAGAATAATTTTAGTATCTATCTCTTTGGCTTTGCCTTTCCTAAAGAATATCATAAGATCAGATGCTCAAGATGTTCTTGTCAGTGGAAAATCAGGATCTAAACTGGATCTCATTCATGCTGTGAGATACATTTCAAACTGCTTGAAGCTTTTCAAGCTGCAAATTCAAAACTTTCTGAAGTGGGAGATTTTGGAAGTTGACACTGAAGATCAGCTGTTAAGATATGTAATTCAAGAATTAGTCCCCTAATTGGAGACGATGCAATTGGATTGCCTAGAAAACAAATGCTGAAAATGTCAAGTGAAAAGAGAGAAAAAAATGAATGAATGTAATGATCAGGTTCCCAGAAGAAAAGGTCAACTGACTCATCAGGTCTATCATGGAAGATTCCTCAGACAATGCAAATTTTGATATATTTGAAATGCCCATTTCAGACTTATCAAAGGTCAATATCTTACCCCTAGGCCGGTGAAGAAAATGTCAAGCCCATCTGCCCATAATTATGATCCCGATAATATTTGCAAATTTCACATGGGGAACCAAGATGTGCTACTAAGATGTGTAGGCCCTTAATGGAGGAAATCAAGAAGTAGGTTAGTCAAAGATCCATAATGAATACTTCTAAGATTGTCTGGAGTTTTGAAGTATGTCTCGTTCATATCTATGTATCAAGGGGGTACAACTTGGAAGAATTATCTTTGAAGTAGTATATGAAATCAACTCTGTTACTTCAAGCCCAAAAATTCTTTTATATTGCTTCAGATATGATTTCAAAATGTAAGGCCATGATTTCAAATGTTCGACCACTCATGGGGAGGATATGATTGAGTATGGGGAAATCATCTTCAGTTGGTATTGCTTTAATCAGGAAAAATCGCCAGTTTAGGGACTTAGCAAGTTTGGCCACGGAGTTCTGGTGGTTCTATAAAATTAAAGATGAACTCGATGAAAGTTCAAGAACTTAAAATGCCCAAGGACTTGGAGCATTTGCTCGCCCTAAATAATAAAGGTGGGGCAAACCTAATATGACAAGAGACCAGTGGAGCGTCATTGAGGAATTTGATCATCAAAGAGTTAAAAGAATATGTTCAGAAAGAATGAGAGCATTCGAGCATGAGCAAGAATGGGTGTGTCTTTGTAATGGTGAAGGAAAATAAAGAATTGATGATAGAAGCAGAGTGGCCAAAATTAATTCAGGTCTTCCTTGATTAATGGTCAATAGTGAACCACGGGAGGTTTGTCTGCAATTTTAGGACCATCGCAGAGTAATATCCTGAATCATCCCAATCACTTTTGCCTGCGAGCATTGAGGGTCCTTTGTAAGGGAGGCTATTTCAATTTATTTGTTTATGATGCTTGTTTCCTACATATGTTTCTCAAATGGAAAACATCTTGCGTTCTTTGATTCTTTTAGTATTTCATTCATTCTTTGTTATGGTTTAGTTTATTTCTCCCATACATATATGTATATATCTTCACTAACATTTTTTCGCTCAGGTCCCTGGATATTAATTGTAAGAGCGACCTTGAATCAAATTCAGAGATCAACTTCAGAAATGTGACTCTCTTCGACTTTATTTATACCAATGGGAAGACATTAATGAGTGTTCAGGAATCACGGGAAAATCCTAAATACAAATTTTGAGTGAATTACCTCTCAAGCATTGTTGGCTAAGGTCTTTGAATGAAGTGATAACCCAAACATCTTCCACCTTAAGACAGTTTTTCTTCAAAGATATCCAAGTATGGGAGGACATTTGGCATTCCTTTGATTCAACCTAAACCAAGGATCACCCCTACACTGGGGGCAAAGAGGATGAAAGTTTGTTTGCAAGTGGAAACTGTTCGGGTTTTTTATCATGCTATGATAGTAATGCCTTGTGAATCAGGGGCAAAAGAAATAAAAGTGAATATATCAAGCACAAAGGTCAGAAAGGCAAGGTGAGTGAAGAAGAATATTCCAAATCAAGTCAAAAAAAGGTGAAAAAGAAGGAAAAGAAACAGTGGGAATTTGTGTTCAAAAAAGTCAACTAAATCAAGTTGAAGCAAAGAAAGCACTAAAGATGAAAAGTGCAAAAGAAAAGAAATACATATATGTGAGATCTTCCGTTCAAACAAGCCTCTATCTAAAGGAGTGGAAGATTGATTTCAAGGAGAGGAAATGAACTTTAGGGTGAAGACCCAGAAATGGACAGTCTAGAGTGATCCACAAAAAAAACATTTCATCCGATCATATTCAGATTAGTACGAAAATGCTATTTCACTTGAAAAAATGATCCTTGGTTTCATCACCCTTAAGTATTTATTTGAGCCTATATATCTTTTCTTTGGTAGCCATGAACCATAGCCAACATTACAAGCCTCAAAAGACCATTTCGACCATATACAGGCATTGGAGCAAGATAAGTTTGTCTTCAGAATACATCCCGCTTATCAGGGTTAACCTTTCTTCAAGGACTTCTAGACTTCTAATACTTGATCGAGATCAGAAAAGATAGAAGGATTGAGGGATGGTGAGTTAGTGAGGTAAAGAGTGCCACCTTAAATGGGATAGAATTAGGTATATGGGAAATGTTTAACTCAGAAGTTTAATAATTTAGAAGGGGTCACATTGGAGTTGATCTTTGCAGTTTGATTCGAAGGCTCTGTTGCACTTGATATTTAGGGGGCCTAATCTTGGTTTTTGTTTTCTCATATTTGCCATGACTTATCAAGTTATTCCAATTTATCAAATCTAGCAAAATAATATCATGACCCTTTCATTTATCTTTTTAACAAGCATCTTACAGATAAATTGATTTGATACAAGAAAAGCAAATGATTTGGTGGGTTTACTATAATGTACTAATCTTTTAAGTGCAGGCAGAATAGAAGGTAGCTTCGATACTTTTTTAATGATGGAAAGTATGATGAGGAAAAGACACAACTCAGAGTGTTAGTAACATTCAAACAAATCTGCAAGAAAATGATACAAGTAATTCTAGGGCAAAAAGAAAGAGCATGAGCCATCTTTTGGGAGCAAAGATGCAACCAGATCAATCAGTTGAAGGTTTTTGCTATTCAAAAGTAAAAAAGCGAGGCGAATGTGAGCAAAGATAGTAGTTAAAGTCAAGCCAGAGTGGAGCAATGTTGCAAAAATAACCTTACAAAACATTATATGCCGGTAAATAAAGTCTGCAAGCCTGAACAACAGGAAATCATGATCTCTTTGAGCTAGGAGAAAGAATTTTGTCAAAGAAGCTGAATGAAAATATAGCAAGAGCGGCTTTCTAAGAAAAGAGTGATCCCAGTACTTAAATTTTGAGAAATGTATGAGGAGATACGGCAAAAAGGGTCCATGTGCTTAATTCATGAAGGGAAGGAAAGTATCATCAGAATGAACAAAATGAAACATTGTTGCAAAAAAAAAAGAAGAGAAGAAAAAGAGAAAAAGAAGAAAAGAAGAAAAGAAAAAGAGAAAAACCAAGGTGAAAACTTGAAAGGGCGCCTTGAGAAGAAAAAGAAAAAAAAAGAAAAGAAACAACTAAAGTGAAAACCTGAAAAGGTGCTTGAGAGCAAAAGATGCAGAGATCCTGAAGATGGAACCTGAGTGTGAGATGAGTTATGCTACTGGTAAAAGAAGTTTCAATGAAACACGAAGTAAAGAAATTTGGTGTTTTCTTGAAGTTGAAAGTTTGCCCAAGTGGTCCTCAATTGAGAACATTCATACATCATATAGCTAGGCATCTATAAGTAGGAGCAGGCTAATTCATACATTCAAAGCATTCAATCATATTTTTGCAGGAATTTGCAGATTCAATCAAGGAAAAACAAGAATCAATCCATAAATTAAAAGCCCAATTGAAAACCCATTACATCTAGTTTTCCCACCCATTTTAATATCTAACAAACATAAAAGTTAGATAACCCAAATTTTCCTACCCAATTTGCGCCACGTGGCAAGCACCCATTGGCCAAAACAATTTTCCATGGATTATGGTTTTCTTTCCCCATTAGTTGGATCTAGTTGGCATATATGATGTCATCATCTACATCACCTATAAATACCCAAGAGAGAGAAAAAGTTGGATTAATAATGACAACCATTAATTAAAACTATTAAATAATAATAATAATTAATAAAGAGGAGAGAGAAGTTACCTGCTTCGGAAGTCAAACTGCCTCTGTGGAGGTGAGCGGCCTGTAGCCAAACGGTCATTGTCGGGGAATGCAATCGTCGCTGAAACTTGAGGAGTCACTGGAGAAAGTCTGGCCATTAGAATCTCACCGTCGAGAAGGTAACTTTTTCTCATTTCGAATCCTGCAAAAATCAAGAAAATATATTAGTTTGTTTTTGAAGAAAACTGAAATAAATATATAAGCTCGAATCGAAATAATGAGACGGTGGCCAGAATCTTATCTAACTTAGTTGTTGAAGAAGGCATAGGCTTTGGTTGGAGTTGAAAACATGATGGTTTTGGGTAGATTTAGATTGAGAAAGAAGGGTGGTTTGGTCGAACCGGGATAGATCTAGGGTTTTAAGTGGAAAAATGGCGTTTAAGGTTCGAAAGGAGTTATGGCGCGGTGGCCAAAAATCACCTCACGACGGCTGGCTGGAGAAGGGTAGCAACCGGGATTTGAATCTTGGTGGTCGGCGAACGGCCGAAGGTGGTCGGAGAACGGCGGTTCAAGATCAGGCGGTGGTGTGGACGACGAAGTTATACCAAAAATATTGGTGTTAACCTTGTTCATCACGAACAAGGATGAACACCATCCAAAATATGTGTTCTTTGATCCGTTTGGGCTTGTTTTTCTAGGAATTTGGGTGTTTGTGCTCAGACGATTTTAGGGAAGAGAGAGACAAGAGAGAGAATGGGTAATAGGGAAATAAGGGTTAAGGCTTAAAACAAGGGCTTTACAGCCTCCTCAAAATGCTGCCATTTTGGCAGCGGGTATAGAGGGTCTGCGTGGGTAAACCGTGTCGGGGCTGAGGATTCGCGCCCTACTTGTATTTTTAGGGATTTGGCTCTTCACTTTACGTTTTTCTCAATTTAGTCCCCATATCCCCATAATTGTACCCCTTAGGTTTGAATTGTTTCATTTGGGCCTTTGGGTCTTTGTAATTGGGCATTAGAGTTCTGTATCTTTTCAATTTAGTCACTAGAATTAATAAAATTAGCTTTATGTTCCAATTTGTTTTAATTTAGTCATTTATTTAATTGTTTTAATGCAATTAATTTATATGTATGATTGCATATTTTTAAAATTAAGCATATAGTATATTTGTTAGATAATTTAATTATTTAGTTAATTAATTATTAGAGCCTTTAGCTTAGGCTCTCTAATTAAGATACAATAATTAAATTGGATAGATAATTGTAGTAAATAAATGTGTATTAAATATAAACTTTAAGATTCAAATTTGGATGATGTTCCATTGTTTACAATAGGGTGTTATCTCAACATTGGTATTAAGGAATTATATTTAATATATATTTCCACTTATAATTGAATATTGACTTAGATAATTGTTAGAGCCTTAATTAGTTTAATACTTTAATTAATTAGAACAATTAATTGATTAGAATTATTAATTTATGGGCTTTAAATATATGGAAGGTGTTCAAGCAATTGACATTTTCTCATAAAAGCCATTAAATTACTTAATATTCATAGTATAAATAATTAATTAGAGCCACTTTAGATTAGCACTTAAAATCAACAAGACAATAATAAGTCGTTCATTTAAAACCTTTATGTTGGAAGTTCATTTTTAAATATGAATAGGGGTGTCACTTAACGGGGTGCCTTTAATCTTATATTCGAATAAAATGAATTTCCTTATAAAAGGGTATATACATTTGGAATTTAATTGAATTAATAATTATGGAATAAATTAAATTCAATTAATTATTCAAAAATGCCAAAATGCCACGTAAATATAAGGTACCAATAACAGGTGTTTGTGGGGGTGCTAATCCTTCCCCACACGTAATCGACTCTCGAACCCAATTTTTTTAAGTGATCGGTTGCGACTCCAAAATGTTTTTTAAGGATAAATAAAGGAAAATGCTTTACCCCTAAATTTTCGAGATTAAATTAAAAATGGCAAATGAACCTAATTTTCTAAAAGATTGATCGCCAGGCTAGTTTTTTTACACCCGGATTCAAAAATGGTCACGACAATGAACTTAATTCCTAAAATTTCTAACATTAACATGATACATATATATATGTATATCTATACATCATTCGAATGAAGTAAGAAATTCATGGCATAATTCTAATCCTCCAAATAATTCTAAGAACAACATAATCCATGAAATTTGAGATCAAAACCTAAGATAAACTTTAGATTAAAGGCTAGAAAATGATGCTTTCTTCTTCTTTAATCCACTTGAGAAGCATTCATAAAGTTTTCATCAATCCAAGCTTAAATCCTCAAACCTTTCATAGCAATCTTCACTCTCTCCCTCTCTATTGTTTTCTGTTTGTTGGAAGGAAAAAGGAAGATGATGAACAAATTTTTGTTTATCTTTCCCTCAATGCCGTGACACCTCTCCCTTCCCCACACTTGCTTTGCCCAAGGCTTGACAAGTGTGCAAGTTCCCAAAATTTAATGAATTTTAGCATGCAAACCTCATGTTTGATCATGGATTCAGTTTAGTCCTTCTAAAATGTCTCTCTAATTTATTATAATTCCAATTTGGTCATAAAACTCCTAATTGTTCATTGTAAGAAGAATCTCACTCAATTTGAACCACATTCAAATAAATGTCAAAGATTCTAGGTCATATTTTGGGGTATTACAACACAGCTGTGCCAAGACACGGATGATGATGCCAGAGGACTGGATGATGAAATTAAGATGAATGAAGACACTGAAGGACAAACTTTGGAGAATGAAGTTGCTAATTACTTTGGACAGCCAGAGCCATTGGAGCTGGTGGGCAGAGAAATCAAGACACCTAAACTATCCATCGAGGAGCCACCAGAATTGGAACTGAAATCGTTGCCAGACCACCACAAGTATGCCTACTTAGGTAAACACCCTACTCTGCCAGTGATCAATGTTGCCGATCAATGTAATGATCAGGAGGAAAGATTGATGGAAATTTTAAGCAAATATAAGCAATCTTTTGGATGGCCGATATCCGAGGAATAAGCACCACTAGTTTCTTGCACAAAATAATCTTGGAGGAATATCATGGCAAAACAATTTAGGGCCAGAGAAGACTAAACCCGAGCATGAAATAGGTAGTTAAGAAATAAATTATCAAGTGGCTAGATGCCGGGATAATCTATCCCATTTTTAACAGCTCGTGGGTTAGCCCGGAGCAATGTGTGCCAAAGAAAGGTGGCATAACCGTAGTTCAAAACAACAAGAATGAGTTGATTCCGTCCAAAACTATTATCGGGTGAAGAATGTGCATGGACTATAGGAAGCTCATTAATTCCACCAAGAAGACCACTTCCCACTACCCTTGATCGATCAAATATTGGATAGACTGGTAGGTAAGGCATTCTATTACTTCATAGACGGCTATTTAGATTAGAATCAGATTGTCATCGCTCTAGAAGATCAGGAGAAAAGCACATTCACTTGTCCATATGGGACATTCCCTTTTAGGAGAATGTTCTTTGGGCTGTGTAATGCTCTGGCAATATTCCAACGATGTATGATGTCTATTTTCTCTGACATGATTGAGAACAACCTAGATGTTTTCATGGATGACTTCTCAGTGTTTGGAAAAAAATTCAAGGAATTCCTTTAGAGTCTAGAGCTTGTTTTGAGGAGATGTATTAAGACTAACCTGGTCTTGAACTGGAAAAAATGCCATTTCATGGCCAAGGAAGGTATAGTTCTCGGTCACAAAGTAACCAAGAGAGGCCTAGAAGTAGACAAGGCGAAGGTGGAGGTAATCAAACAGTTTCCACCTCCTACAAGTGTAAAAGGTATCAGAAGTTTTTTAGGACATGCAGGTTTTTATCGTCGTTTTATTAAAGATTTCTCAAAAATTTCTAAACCTTTATGCTTGCTTCTAGAGCAAAATGCCACTTTTGTGTTTGATGATTCTTGTTTAAAAGCGTTTTAGGAACTTAAGGAAAGATTGATTAATGGCCCTATAGTCATCGCACCAGACTGGAATGAGCCTTTCGAGCTCATGTGTAATGTTAACGATTATGTTGTTAAAGCTGTGTTGGAACAACAACATGGCAAGATTTTCCATACCATTTACTATGCCAGCTGGACATTGAATGAAGCCCAACTCAACTACACCACTACCCAGAAGGAATTTCTTGTGGTTGCATTTGCATTTGATAAGTTTAGATCTTACTTAGTAGGTAACAAAGTTGTGGTGTATACAGATCACTCGGCATTAAAATGCCTCTTGGCAAAAAAGGATGCCAAGCCTAGATTAATCCGATAGACACTTTTACTACAAGAATTTGATCTCAAGATTCGAGACAAGAAGGGGAGTAAGAACTTGGTAGCTGACCATTTATCACGATTATAGCATCACCTTGAGGAAGGAAGAACCACTACCATTAGAGATGAATTCCTCGATAAATACTTACTTCCAGTCGATTCTATGTCATGGTACACTGACATAGTCAATTACCTGGTAAGCAATATTTTGCCATCGAATTTGGTGAGTATTGCCAAGAGACATTTTTTACGAGATGTTCAGCAATATTATTAGGATGAGCCAATTTTGTTCAAATAATGTGCCGACAAAGTGATTCTCCTATATGTGCTAGAAGAAGAGCAGCACAACATTTTGCAGTTATACAATGTAGTACCATATGGAGGACACTTTACTGGCATGAAGACCGTTGCCAAGGTGTTGCAATCAAGATTATTTGGCCTATGCTGTTTAAAGACGCTCATTACTTTGCCAAGTCAAGCAACCGATGCCAGCGGAGGGTAACATCTCTAACAGACATCAATTGCCACTTCAGAATATTATGCCGGTGGAGTTGTTTGACGTATGGGGAATAGATTTCATGGGTCCCTTTCCCCCCATCATTTGGAAACCTATATATTCTCATGGCTGTCGATTATGTTTCCAAATGGGTTGAGGTTGTTGCGCTACCAACGAATGATGGCAAGACTATTGCCAAGTTCCTACATAAGAACATATTCACTAGATTCGGTGCCCCTAGAGCTATCATTCATAATGAGGGTACACATTTAAGTGTAATTTAATCTCTAGAGCTCTCTGCAGATACAAAATCTAGCAACTTATTGCCATAGCTTACCATCCCCAAACAAATGGCCAAGCGGAGATCTTAAACAAAGAAATCAAGAACATTCTGAAAAAAAAACTGTGAAACCAACGAGGAAGGTCATTGAGACTAGATGATTCCTTATGGGCTTACATAATAGCCTTTAAGACTTTGTTGGGAACTTTTTTCTTATAAGCTCGTGTAACGCCCCAGTTTTGGGCCAAGAGATTTAGAGGCTAGTTAGACGGTCTGGTGGACCGGAGAATAAATATTTTTTGAATAAGTTAAAAATATGGAAAATGGTTAAAAATCATTTTTTAGTATATGAAAAATATTTGTGAAATCAATTTTGGAAAATTGGACTTAGAAGGGTGACATTTTGGTTGGTGACCAAAATGTAATTATTGAAAACTATTTTAAATGGTGACTATTTTGAAAAGGGTCAAATTCTTAGAATCTTTAGGGAGCTATTTTACCAAGTTTTGGCTGGTGGTTTTTCCCTCAATTAAGGTTTTTAACATGTGATTTATAAACTAGTTAAAAAGAGGTTTTTATAATAAAAGGTAGTTATTGATTTTTATAAGATTTGACGTAAACTTTTCTCTCCACTTTTTTTCTACCAAACACTCTTGTTTTCATTAAAATCCAGAGGCGAGAGATTTATTTTCATGGATTCTTGATTTATAATTAATTCTTTATCTTTGATTTAATAAATCTCATTGAAATCTTGTGTTTTTCAAGCTTTAATCAATCAATTGAGGGAGAAATCACATAATAGAGGTAAGGTTCGTTCCTCTCCTCTATTAATGGTTATTTATTGATATTCTCAAGTATTTAATCATTGATTTATGATTTATAATATGATTTTATGTTTTTATGATGATTATTTGATTTAATTGGTTTTAATAGATGAAATTGAGGTACATTCATACTGAATCTTATTTCCAGTGTTGAGGATTGATTTTAAACATGTATTGGATGTTTTATAATGTTGATAAGTTGTTTTTAACATGGGAATCCCGAATCTCCTTGAATCCCTAGTTATTTAGGTTGTTAGATTTGTGTTTTTTGAGGTGTTTTGGTGGCTGTTTGTTGCTGGAGATATAAGGATGTTGTAATTCTATTTTTAGGTGATAATTGATGCTAATGGAAGTGTTAGATTGTTAGATTGTGGCTGGGTTGTGTTTGGAGAGGGTTAAATGATGATTTCGGTTGTTGTGGTTGGGTAATTGTGAAAAGTTTGATGAAGTTTTGTGAGGAATGTTGCTGCAATGTTTTGAATGCATTGAGATGCATTAATCATCTGTTTTTATGTGATTAAAATAGAGGAAGTTCATCCGATAGCTATCGGTGAAGTTTTGGAAGCTTCGGATGCTTGAATTCGCGTCAGCGGATTGAGGTTTCGCTTATTGGTGAGTGAGAACGTGGATTTTAGCTTTGAAATGATTTAAAGGTGGTTTATGGGAGTTTAAACTTAGCTTGAAACGCTAGTTTAATCTCGGAAGTAAGTATAAAGTGGTTTCTCTCTCGGTCATGCTTTTATACACTTGTTTTGAATTACATGGTACCTATTGTTTAAGCATGTTTTAAAGTATGTGAGATACTGTTTTTAATAATGGAATGTTGAAGGATGCATGTTGCGTGTAATAAGTGCTACGCAAATGTGCAAGTATACACGTTGCAAGTAATATAGTGATTTGAGTATCGAGTATCGTCTCCACAGGGATTGGATTGGGCCACTTTGCTTAAGTTACTGCGTTAGAAAAGAAAAACACAAGTAGGTGATTGTAAGAATTATAACTAATGAGTAAACTAAGAGCAATAAACTAAAGAATAGATGAAATTAAAATAGAGTGAATAGGCCAGGTTATCATGAGCTGAGGTGTGATAGCCGATTGGGTCGTCTTGGTAAAAGAGTGTAAGCGCAACTCAGTTGCCGTGGCAACTTGCACAACGGGGTTGCCTTGGCAACTAATCGACAGTTGCCTGGGCGACTAGCTGGCCAACTACTTGGGCGTCTGGACAACAACTTCAAGGTTCGGCAGAGCGTTCTTCAATGGTTTCTTCTTATCCCTAAGTCGAAACTCTAGCTACTTGTGCATGCCTTGATAATACATCCCTGCGTGAATCAAGGGTGAACAACAACCAATCTTGCGCTCCTCTTAGCCGTTGAAATCCTCAACTTATTCCTAAGCATGATTAATCTTCACCATCAATAGATTGAATAAAGATCATACTCATTCATTTCTTGAATCTAACTCTCCCGATATTAGATAAATAGATGAAGTTACGAGATCCTCTCCTAATTCACTCGCAAACAAAAATAAGAACCAGGAATGAATAAACCTTGAATAGAAAAGTTCAAACTCTTATTACCTAAACAAAATCCAATTGTTTCTCACAACAACAAAACACAATAACCCCAACCAATCAAGTTAGTTCATGGTTGGGTTCAAAAGATATACAAAGAATAATCCCCAAACCATGAATCTAATGAAAGAAAAGAAGAAGAAGAAATCGAACTCTCTCCCCCTTGCTCTCTTGTCAAAATCTCTTCCTTCTTTCCCTTTGGAGTTGTCAAAATTTTCCCTCTTCTTGCTCACTTGGAGTTGACGGCTTGGTGATCTATTTATAGGGCTAGGTCAGAGTCCTTCTTTGAGGAGGAAGTTAAGTTGGAATTAAATTATCTTTAAAGAATATAAGTCTTTATTATAATTATATTCCTTCTAAAACTTCTCCTATCTTCTTGGAATTTAATTCTTCTTTAACCTCTTCATGGAAATCAAACTCCTTTGGGATTTAGCTTTGCTCCACGTCGTCTTGGGCTTGTCTAGTCATCAATTTCGACTACCATATCACCTTATTCTTTGTCGACAATTGCCCTGGCAATTGGCTCGACGTCTCCTTCATGCATTGCCCTGGCAACTAGCTCGGCATCTCCTTCATGCACTGCACTGGCAACTGGTTCTAGCCTTGTTTAGGCAAGTGATTATGCACACACACAAAAACACACCAAAGCAGCATCTTTTTCCACAAAAATCACCAAGTTATGTAATCAAGCTCAACGGTGGAAAGAAACATGCATGAATGACTAATTATGCAACTAATATGAGCTTAAGTCTAACAATAATATGAGTAAAAAGGGTAATAAAAATAGTACTTTTGAACACTTATCACACCCCCAAACTCGAACTATTGCTTGTCCTCAAGCAATGCAAACTAACAATTACCTACCAAGACTTTAATCATCAAAGACATGCTTCAAACTTGAATTCAAACCTCGAAACCGTGGCACAAAGTATGATCACCTTTTAATTTTTTGGATAGCACAAAAATTACCCGGAACCAAACTATAATGCTCGTGACAATGTGTGTGCGTAGTTGTGTACAAGTTGATTTTCAAGACTCTATGTGAACAATAGGTTTTTATCAATTTAATTATCAGGGCATTTATTTTTATTTTCACTAGAGCCAATTTCGGGCACCTCTAGCGATTCTTTAATGTGCATTAACTAATAGAGCCAGTTTTGGGCACCTCTAGCAAGAAAGTGCAATTACTACTAGAGCCAGTTTTGGGCACCTCTAGCAAGAAATTAACTTTTAATTTTCAATTTTCAATTTTCAATTTACCCAAATTTTAAGCAACCTAAGTTCACTAAGTTTCTTTCAATCAACAAGCCACAACCGCGTAACCAAAATTCACCATCATAGTAAAATTCTAAGTTCTTTTCATGCAATCCTAAAATTAAAGGTTCTTTCAATTAAGTGCAGTGGCAAAAATTCATCATTGGATATTCAACAAGTCTTAAGCAATTAAATCCAATTAAAGGCATGGCAAGTAACATATGCAACCTATATGTGATTGCTAAAGATGGATGCAACTAAACATGAAACTAACTAGAAACCAACACCCCCAAACTCGAGAGAAGCATTGTCCCCAATGCATGTAAAAGTGAAACAAAATTTAAAAGAAACTAAATGAAATGAGTTAGGCAGAGAGGTCGTCACCTCGAGTGATGAGTTTCCTTTGTGTCGTTTGCTTGATTCTTTTTTCGGTCAGTGGTTGAATGCTTGTGGCTGGTACCGCGTGAATAGCATTGCTTTGATTTGATCCATGTTTGGGCATCGGAAGTTGCCGAAGCCATTGTTGTTGCCTGGGCAATCTCTGTTGTGGTAAGTAGTCGGCAGTGAATTTTCTTAGCATGGTGATTGTGAGTCTTGTTGTGGAAAAGAAAAGAAAAGAAAGAAAACCTGAAAACTAAAGATAATGAAGAAAAATAAAATATCTCCTAAAAATTCCAAAAATAAATAAAGAGAAAAAAAACGAAAATAATAGAAAAAAATAGTTCGAAAGAAAAAAATAAAAAGAAAAAGAAAATATCGAAAGGAGAGCATGCTTATGCATCTCCTAAGGTGTCAACTTCTTTGTTACGTTCTACATGGGCACCGTTGTAGTGCTTCAATCTTTGTCCGTTAACTTTGAATTTATGTTCGTCGGTAATGGACTTGATTATCACGACACCATAGGAGAATGGATTGACAACTTCGAATGGTCTCGACCATCTTGATTTTAGTTTTCCCGGGAAAAGTTTCAGCCGAGAATTGAATAAGAGAGCTAGTTGCCCTGGCATGAATTGCTGCGGCAATAGTTTCTTGTCATGCCATTGCTTTGTTTTCTCCTTGTAGATTTGTGCATTGTTATAGGCGAGTGCACGTAATTCTTCTATCTCGTTGAGGTCCAACAAACGCTTTTGCCCGGCAATTTCTCAATCCATATTCACGGTCTTGATTGCCCAATATGCCTTGTGTTCAATTTCCACCGGTAGATGGCATGTTTTGCCATAGACAATTCGGAAGGGGGACATACCTAAGGGTGTTTTGAATGTAGTGCAATATTCCCAAAGTGCGTCATCTAGTCTTGCTGACCAATCCTTCCTAGAGGGATTTACAACTTTCTCGAGTATACCCTTCAATTCCCAGTTGGAAATTTCTGCTTGCCCATTGGTTTGTGGGTTATATTTCCCGTCCTATGGCAACGATCACATTGCTTGTAAAACTCTTGGGCATCTTTGTACAGTGTTGGCCAATACAAACCGAATTGCAAAACTTTGGCCGTTGTACATTCCGCTGCTCTTCTTCAGGGACACATCGGCGTATGACCTGATCTGTACATTGTTTAAACAAAAGTAATGCTTAGCATCATGGCGGAACCGCTTCTTCCCTTGGTGAGTAAGACCATAAGGTAAAATACCACAAACAAGGAAATTAACTAAATTCGCGTACCAGGGTATTGCCGAGGCATGTGCTGCCGTGGCGACTGCTCCCAAGATTGCCGAGTCGTGTGTGTCTAGAGTTGTCGAGGCATACGCGTCCATGGTTCCCGAGGTGTGCGTATCAGTGGTTGCCGAGGCGTGCGCGTCTGGAGTTGCCGAGGTGTCGAGGGTTGCCGAGGCATGCGCGTCAAGAGCTGCTGTGGCGTCGAGGGTTGCCGAGGCATGCGCATCCATGGTTGCCGAGGCGTCAATGGTTGCTGCGGCATCGAGGGTTGCCGAGGTGTGCGCGTCAAGGGCTGCCGAGGCATGCGCACCCATGGTTGCTGAGGCAACTAAAAGTTGCCCATCCGGGAATGCATAGCATATCTCTAAATTTGCGTCCTTCTCCTTATTGCATTCTAGACGTGATAGTGATCGGCCACTTGATTTTTTGTTCTTTTCCTATCCTGTGCGTTGGCCTAGGACTGCTCCTACCGCAAAATCGCTTGCATCACACATGAGCTCAAAAGGTAGCGTCCAATCTGGTGGAACGACAATGGGTGACGAGGTAAGCTTTTCCTTTAGGGTTTCGAATGCTTGGGCTCAAGAATCATCAAAATTGAAGACTTTATCCTGTTCAAGCAAATTGCACAATGGTTTAGTAATTTTAGAAAAAATTATGAATGAACCTCTTGTAAAAACCTGTATGTCCAAGAAAGCTTCGAATTCCTTTAACCGAACTTGGTGGCGGTAATCTCTCGATCACGTCCACCTTGGCTTTGTCTACTTCAATCCCCTTGGATGAAATCTTGTGGCCGAGCACTATTCTTTCATCTACCATAAGATGACACTTCTCCCAATTAAGGACTAAATCGGTTTCTTCAAATCTGGCCAACACCTTCTCTAAATTGTTGAGGCAACTATCGAAGTCATTACCAAAAATAGAAAAATCATCCATGAAGATCTCAAGGAAGTCTTCGACCATGTCTGAAAAGAGTGCCATCATGCATCTTCTAATGTTACTGCATATCTGAGAAAACTTGAGGAGAGTCGTTTTCGATACTTCTTATAGTATATCTGCACCCTTCATCGGGTGACAATATTACCCAAAAAGAGTTTGGCCAATGTGCTTGCCACTACTCCCTTTTGCGTTACCATGGTGGAGGTGTCTTTCTTTCGTGTTCCCTTGTAGTCCATGCACATCTTCCACCTTTCTAATGTTCCTGAAGGCATGGATATATTATTAGGAAAAATTATATCAACATCCAACCATTTAATTACCTCATTCTCGTTGGGCTCCATCATGGTTGGATGTAGCCTTCTTTGTCGTGGAAATTGCTGCTCTAGCCAATTGTCGTGGCAATCAGTTGCCAACATTTGCTGTAAGTCAAGGGAAGAACCAATTTTCTGAAAATCTTTACGAATCCAAACACATTTTTCTTTTTCCCTCTCAAACATCTCTATTAGTAGAGATTTCGATGGCTTCAAATCTACCAACATCGGTTCCTCAAGACATGTCTGCAATGGACGAGGTGAGTTTTTAAAGAATTTAAAAGGTTCAACCATTACCTGCTCATATTCCTTTGGCAAAGTATTATCATCTCGTTGATCTTGCATGTGGTCGTGCAATTGCCGTGGCAACTATAGATAAGAGCAATCTAAAGATTCATGCTTCAACATCAACGTTGTAACCTTCTGGGCATTAGGTTCCTCAGAAATTGTTGTAGTATTGTTGTTCTCAGCTTCACTGAGTGTTGTCGCGACATTGCTCTGTTCAGGCTCCTGAATCATTGCCGAGGCAATTTGTTGCTCAGGCTCATCATGTGTTGGGCAGACTTTCTCATCAACATACTCTCGACTTTGAGGTTTTAGTGGTTCCTCACACATCGAAGATCATTCCTTGATTGTTCCTTGTCCTCTTGCCCTGGGACTTCAGTATCCCTAGGAATGAATTATTGGTGCATGTTATCCATTACATACGTGGATCTCCTCGATTGATCTTCTGAATCCCCCAAGGTTGCATCCCACTTAGCTATCCTCGTATCCATGGACTTTGATAGCTCTCGAATCTCTTCAATTAATCCGTCAAGTCTAGCCAAGGAATCTAGCAACATTTCCTCCAAGGAATTAGAATGCTCTTGAAAAGGACTACATTGCCATAGCATATCTGTTGCTGCGGCAAAATTGTTATGGTAAAAAAAATTTGAGCTTTTTGACCATACCATGAAAAATTTTGCTGCTGGTTCCCTCTATGGTCCTCCATGTAGTTATATGCACCGAAAATGTGAGGGCAATTTTCAAACACATGATGTTCTCCACACATAGCACAAGATTTTTCCACGGTATAGGCTCTTTGGGCTTTTCTCGGTTGGTATAGGTAATCATCAAAGGGTGCAAGAAACTCTTGATTGGATTGATTCCTATCTTCCAACATCATCTCTCGAATAGATCGGCTTTTATTTCCTGACATGTTAATGTCCCTTAACTTGTAGCGCACCTATTTTTTTTTTGATAAAACAAATAAAAAGAAAAGTTAGTAAATTAAGAGAAAAAAAGTAATAACAAAAACAACTAACACCAATTGCCAATCCCCAGCAGCGGCGCCAAAAACTTGTTGCATGTAGTAAGTGCTACGCAAATGTGCAAGTATACACGTCGCAAGTAATAAAGTGATTTGAGTATCGAGTATTGTCTCCACAGGATTGGTTTGGGCCACTTTGCTTAAGTTACTGCGTTGGAAAAGAAAAACACAAGTAGGTGATTGTAGGAATTATAACTAATGAGTAAACTAAAGAATAGATGAAATTAAAATAGAGTGAATAGGCCAGGTTATCGTGAGTTGAGGTGTGATAGCCGATTGGATCGTCTTGGTAAAAGAGTGCAAGGGCAACTTAGTTGTCGTGGCAACTTGCACAGCGGGGTTGCCTTGGCAACTAATCGACGGTTGCCTGGGTGACTAGCTGGCCAACTACTTGGGCGTCTAGGCAGCAACTTCAAGGTTCGGCAAAGCGTTCTTCAGTGGTTTCTTCTTATCCCTAAGTCAAAACTCTAACTACTTGTGCATGCCTTGATAATACATCCCTGCGTGAATCAAGGGTGAACAACAACCAATCTTGCGCTCCTCTTAGCCGTTGAAATCCTTAACTTATTCCTAAGCCAGATTAATCTTCACCATCGATAGATTGAATAAAGATCATACTCATTCGTTTCTTGAATCTAACTCTCCCGATATTAGATAAATAGATGAAGTAACAAGATCCTCTCCCAATTCACTCACAAACAAAAATAAGAACCAAGAATGAATAAACCTTGAATAGAAAAGTACAAACTCATATTACCTAAACAAAATCCAATTGTTTCTCACAACAACAAAACACAATAACCCCAACCAATCAAGTTAGTTCATGGTTGGGTTCAAAAGATATACAAAGAATAATCCCCAAATCATGAATCTAATAGAAGCAAAGAAGAAAAAGAAGAAGAAGAAATCGAACTATCTCCCCCTTGCTCTCTTGTCGAAATCTCTTCCTTCTTTCCCTTTGGAGTTGTCAAAATTTTCCCTCTTCTTGCTCACTTGGAGTTTATGGCTTGGTGATCTATTTATAGGGCTAGGTCAAAGTCCTTCTTTGATGAGGAAGTTAAGTTGGAATTAAATTATCTTTAAAGAATATAATTCTTTATTATAATTATATTCCTTCTAGAACTTCTCTTATCTTCGTGGAATTTAATTATTCTTTAACCTCTTCATGGAAATCAAACTCCTTTGGGATTTAGCTTTGCTCCACGTCATCTTGGGCTTGTCTAGTCATCAATTTTGACTACCATATCACCTTATTCTTTGTCGACAATTGCCCTGGAAACTGGCTCGACGTCTCCTTCATGCATTGCCCTGGCAACTAGCTCGGCATCTCCTTCATGCAGTGCCCTGGCAATTGGTTCTAGCCTTGTTTAGTCAAGTGATTCTACACACACACAAAAACACACCAAAGCAGCATCTTTTTCCACAAAAATCACCAAGTTATGTAATCAAGCTCAACGGTGGAAAGATACATGAATTAATGCATGAATGACTAATTATACAACTAAATGAGCTTAAGTCTAACAATAATATGAGTAAAAAGGGTAATAAAAATAGTACTTTTGAACACTTATCAATGCACATGGTAAGTGATCCTTGTAAGTATGTGGAAATACTTGTGAAAATCATGGTTTGTTACTTTGGAAAATGGTTTGGTGTAATGATAGTAAAAATAGTATGGTATGTGGTTAATTACGAATTATATTGGCAAGTGATGTGGTTTAAAAATGTTATCGGATATAGTTGTCTGGCCATAGGATTGATAGTGCACTTTAAAGAGTCGTCTTGGATGTTGAGGGGTTTAATACGGTTTACCGAATACTCCATCCAAATACCCTAACGGTTGAGGGGTTATATGGTACCGTAAACTCCCGTTAGTGGGTTAAGCATCTAATCGAGGTTGGAGTTGGTGTCCTCGTGGGTTCTAAGTGTACTCGACTATAATGTATCGCGATTGTGAGGACACTTATTGAATCCGTGTATCCAATGAACTATTTTGTTAATGGAACTTGGTTAATGATCACTTGTAAGCCAATATAATTGTTGATGTGTCATGTGATGGTTTATGTTGTATAATTTGATTTATACATGTTTACTCTTTAAGCTTTGCATATGGTTTGTTATGCATGGGAAGGCTTAAATTGAGGTTTAGCAATGGTATTTGTTGTTGGTTAATGGCACATGTGCATATGGTTAATATTCTGGTTTTTGAAAGTGTTAAGTGCATGGTTTTCAAGGTATGATGTTCAAATGATAAATTTTCAAATGATGGGTCTAAGTGATGTTTAAAGGATTATTGAAATGGGATTTCAATGTGAATGGAAAATGATTTTAAATTCATTGATGGTGTGTTGTTTTTTAGCACTCCTCACTAAGCCTAGTTTGCGTACGCTCTCTTTGTCCATCAATGTAGAGAGCTAAAGATTTGGAGGCAGCGAGGAAGCAAGAGATCACCAAAGACTTGATACTAAAAGTATGTTTTGATTTAGACTATAAGTAATAAGGGCAATGGGGTTTCCGTTGTTGTTTTGGGAGATTTTTTGTTAAACTCACCGTTTGAGCAATGTTGTTTTGTTGCTCTTGGTTTGTAATTGGCCATTATGGATTGTTTGTGGTGATGGTTAAATTTTAATGCTTTTCTTGGCTTAATTTCTAGGAAGCATGCCTCTAGATTATCATTTGAAGTATGATGCCATGATTTGTTGATGAAATTGAGTTGTCTTGCTATGGTTTGAACCTTAAATGTGTTGAATATATGTTAGAAGCATGTAAGGGTGTTTTGAAATGTTCGAAAGCATGTTAAACCAGTAAATCAGGATATTCCAGGTCCAGGCATACCGGTACGTGTGTCTCTGTTTCGGTACGGGTAAGCCATTCCAGGCTTAGCGTGCCAAAACGCGGGCAAGTGTTTCGGTATGGATTTAGGCCATTTGTGGGTAGTTTTTCGATACACAAGCTTAGAGTATTAGAACGGGTAGGCCTTTTTAAGCATGAATTTCGATATGCGACGGACCGTTTTGGTACGGGGTATGTGAAACGGGCATGGCATATCGTTACACGAAGGCATTTCGATATTTGTTTTGGTTACTGGAAACTGGGAATTTTGAAATAGCAATACTGTACCAAAACGCAAGTAAGTGTACCAATACGGCTATCGTTAATTCGGTTATTTGAAGGTTCTAAAGTTCTATTTTCTTTTGTTTTAGTCCCTAAATGTTGTGGATGCAATTGAATGAATATGGCTGATCGTTTTAAACTAAGAATTGACACGTGTACATGTAATTGGAGTAATTAAAGGTTGGTAACATAAAAATGGGTTAAGTCCTTGTAATTATCTAGAATTGCAATTTGGTCCCTAAATTACAATTAGGTTCAATTGGATATCAAATCGATACCGATTGAGATGAGCTTTCACCTATGGACAATATAAACACATAGGATAATAATTTGCATCTAGATAAGATAAAAAGAAAAAAATGATCGCGTTTTGGGTTGTTTATTCACAGTTTACTTCGATAAACCTAAATTATCTCTCTCTGTTCGGTCTTGCGACTAGGCCGAGTCGAGGGGGTTACATTTGGTGGTATCAGAGCTAAGTTTGCAATAGTTGGGAGTTGGTAAGTTTTTGTTACGATGTCATGGGTTGTAATCTGTTGTTTGCTATGCACGGTGATTGTGATATGCACGTTGATTGCTTTATGCTATGTTAGGGAGGGGGAATTTGGGAAACTCATTACCTTATTATTATATTTTGAAATGTTTTGGATTTGAAATAGAAGTCTTGGATCCTTGCTTAAGCTGGCCTGATTGTTTTGTTTTTGATAAAATATCATGCCTTAGATATATTTTTAGCACGGTGGGACCGAGAAGAGAGTTGTGATCTAGTAAGATTGTTGTTGCCATTGGGTAGGGAAATGAGGAGGATGTTGTACCTCCTGAGGGTTGCCACCGCCTTACCTACCACCTGAGCTAGCTGGGCCAGGGATGGGTGACATGGCGCCATTGATTCAAGCCATGACAGGTGCGTTTCAGGCAGCAGTTATAGGTGTTCATGTACCGACACTAGCGGTTTGACAGACGAGTTTACTGTTAGAGCATCTTCATAGTCTAGGGAGAGTTAAGTTTCATGGTCTAGCACCAGAGGCTTCTAAGGAATGGTTGGCCAATACAAAGAGGAATGCCCGTAAGTTGGTTGTGTTGTGTCTCTATTATAGGGTGATGCCTATAGCTGGTGGACCACCGTGATAGCTGGGATGAAACTTGAGGATATAACCTAGGAGTTCTTTTATGAAGCTTTTTAGAAAAGGTACCTAGGGGTCTGGTATCTAGATTAGAAGAAGAGAGAGTTTATGACTCTAGTGCATGGTGGTATGTCTGTTTCTGAGTATGATGAACGGTTTGTGAGGTTGAGCCAGTATGCACCTAAGTTGGTTCCTAACGAGCGACATCAATGTGATCGTTTCTGCTATGGTTTGGTTTAGGAGGTTAAGACATACATGCTTGCTGCTGATTATATGGATTTTGACGTGTTGGTTACGCGAGCCAAAGATATCAAGTAGAATCTCGGTTTGGCTTCTAGGTCTCGAGGCTTTAGCTCTGATAAGAGAGCGGTAGATTCTAGTTTTGGAGGTGGTTAGGCCAAGAGACACCGTGATAGGAGGTATCACCCTAATCAGAGACAAGGTAGAGGTGTCGTTGGGCATAAAGCGCATGGGCAGGGTACCCAGGTTAGAGCTTCGCATGATTTTTGTTAGGTCTGCAAATCACGTGAATATCTAAGGCGAGATTGCCCACGTTTGGCCAGAGAGGGTCAGACACTTGCGGCTGTTGTAGCTAATGCTTGTTGGAGTTGTGGGTCTGGCGACCATCTGAGGTGTGATTGTCTTTTGTTAGCTAGAGGTGGGTAGGGTGCTGCACCTGTTTTTGCTATGTAGAGAGGTTGTGGTCGTGGCCGTGGTCAGTTTCAGTGCAGGGATGGTGGGCAGAGGTGTAATACCACTTTCCCGTATTCATAGCTGAATACGAGTCAGAGATATCACAAAACATTTGTAAAACCCTCTACATTTGTAACTCGGTAAAAAAATTGATTCCTTAAAAAATATATTACAATGTATTTAGTTTTTATTTACAAATCTAGTTATTCACGTATAGTTTAAACATAATATTTTAATCTTCAAATTGAGTTTAATTTCAGGCAGCAACTTATTAATTTAATTTGACTTTATATAATTAATGAAACTACCTAAAAACTGCCTGACTTAAAATTCATCCAGATACCACATAAAATACAAATTCTATCAGAGCAGGCATACCATTTTAATATACATGCCAACTAGTAAATATCAAACAGTGTCAAAATATATCTTACTGATACTGATGTACCTGTTATTGATTGATGATGTCCGTTTATGCTCCTTACTCCAACCATTTCTTCTTTCCTACGTGTAAAATAGTTACACGCTAAGTATTTACTTAGTAAGGCAATAATTCAAATTCAAGTACAATTGTCATAATATTAAAATTAATGATTAACAATGCATATGATCACCTTACCATTATATGCTCGATAACATAAATAAATATGTATATCAAAGTGATAAGATTAGATCTTACCAATACCGTTGTCATTCCATTCGTAAGCTTTCAATGCTTACCAATACCTTTTTCCCATTTCTATCTGCAAAAGCTTATCTTCTTGTTTCTTTTTTATTTTTTTAATTTATTTAGCCCAAGGTATCGAATTAAGAGATTCTATGTACACGAGTCATCCCCCCATACCCAACCTTTCTTGAGTATGTGTATTATTTGCACTCTACCGGGAGTGCTTAGCACCGAAGTGCTTCTGTATACTTACCTGAGTATACAATATATCACTCATTGAGTTTTTATGAAATTACGCCGAAGTGTTTAGCACCCGTAGTAAGTCCGTATACTCAAACCATGCATGAGTATACTCCTCAATGAGTATTTATAATATTTGCACTTTATCTGAAGTGCTTAGAATATTTATACAGCTGTTTATGACCCTATGGATATCCAACTATACCATCGAACCTCTATATCATACATTGGGCTTTATTTCATCATTTAAGTTATCAATGGCAACATATATCAATATATATATCAACATTTAACAGTTCATAGCCGAAATAACATTCATATTATACCATCATCAATAACTAGTGATCAATGCATTTATTTTCAACCTTTGACATATTTAAAATATGTCAAATATATGATCAATGACATAAATATCATGACAATATATAAACCAGGTAGACTCATCGCAAGTCCTACCGGTGACGTATGAAACATCCATGTATAATGTTCTGTATGCATTGCACTCACTTGGGCCATTTATTAGTATGCCTCACTAAGTCCTCTTTGATCCTTTCCTTCATTGTACCTCGAACCTCAACTTAATAAATTTTATGGTATTACAAGAGAACTTTGGCTCATACAGTTTCTATCCAGTCTGAGGGAGGTAGACCAGCTAGAGTGTATGCGCACCGTAAGGGTCGCAATGACTTTGATATGGTTGTAGGTACATTCACTTTACAGTCTTTGCCGTTGTATTTATTGGTTGATTCTGGTCCTACCCATTCATATTCCTGAGTGAGCATGCACAGTTGCTTGATATACCAGTTGAAATTCTTAATGTGGGTGTTAGAGTGACCAGTTCTCTTGGAGAGACAGTCGTGGTTAGGAAGTTGTATTGTCGATGTCCGCTGATGGTTCAGGGGCATGTGTTTGACATGGATTTGATGGAGTTGCCATTTCACGGTTTTGATGTTATTTTGGGGATGGATTGGTTGACCGAGCATAGGGTTGTGGTAGATTTTGAGGCCAAACGCATATCCCTGAGGTTGTTTGACGATCTCGAGGTAGTGGTTGTAGATGAGAATGCTAAGTTCTTTTCTAATGTTGTTTTGGCTTTAGAAGCGAGACGAATAATGGATTTCGGATGTGAGGCTTTCTTGGCTTATGTTATGAATCATGGTTCGAAATAGTTGAGGGTGTAAGATATTCGTACAGTATGCGAGGTTTTGGGTGTTTCTTTTGGAAGAGTTGCCAGGATTGCCGCCGAATCGAGAGGTGAAGTTCGGCATTGAGGTTTATGCAGATACAAAACCCGTGTCAATTGCTCCGTATCGCATGGCCCTAGAGGAGTTGAAGGAGTCGAAGACGTAACTCCAAGAGTTTCTTGATTGAGGGTTTGTTAGACCAAGTATCTCACCGTAGGGTGCACCGGTGTTGTTCGTAAAAAAGAAGGATAGTGTGTCGCAGATGTGTATAGATTATCGGTAGCTGAATAAGTTGACGATAAAGAATAAATATCCCTTACTGCAGATTAATGATCTATTTGATCAGTTTATGGGTGCTTCTGTGTTCTCTAAGATAGATTTAAGGTCTGGGTACTATCAGCTGAAGGTGAAAGATATGGATATACCCCATACAACTTTTCATACGAGGTACGGGCATTATGAGTTTTTGGTGATGCCGTTTGGTTGACCAATGCACCGGCTGCTTTCATGGACATGATGAATCGGGTGTTCCATGAGTTTTTGGATCAGTTTGTGGTTGTGTTTATCGATGATATTATTCTGCACTCTTGTACTGAGGAGGATCATGATAGGCATTTACAAATTAGGCTTCAGACGTTGTTGGCTAATCAGCTTTATGCCAAGTTAAGTAAGTGTGAGTTCTAGCTTAGAGAGGTTGTTTTCCTCGGGCATGTGGTCTCGGCTGAGGGAATTCGTGTTGATCCGCAGAAAATTGAGGTCGTGATGAGTTGAAAAGTGCCTAAGTTTGTGACAGAAGTTCAAAGTTTCCTAGGGTTAGCTAGTTATTATCGTAGGTTTGTTGATTGGTTCTCCAGTATAGCTGCTCCTCTGACCAATTTGTTGCAAAAGAATGTTCATTTTGAGTGGACAGGGGAAAGGCATTAGGCTTTTAAAAGGTTGAAGGAAGCTTTGACACGATCTCCGGTCTTGATTCAGCCAGAATCAGGGAAAGAGTTTGTTGTCTACAGTGATGCATCCTATGTTGGGCTCAGTTGCATGCTGATATAGGAGGGTAAGGTAGTTGCCTATTCATCTAGACAGTTGAAGGTGCATGAGCGTAATTACCCTACTCATGATCTTGAACTCGCCGCAATTGTTTTTGCCTTGAAAATTTGGAGGCATTATCTTTATGGTGAGAAGTGTTTGGTTTTTACGGATCATAAGAGTTTGAAGTATCTGATGTCATAGAAAAAGTTAAATCTTAGGCAACGTAGATGGTTAGAGTTACTTAAAGAGTATGATCTTACTATCGAGTACCATCCGGGTAAAGCTAAAGTTGTGGCTGATGCGTTGAGTAGAAAAGCTATTGTGGAGTTGAGGGCTATGTTTGCTAGGTTGAGCGTGACACGTGATGGTGGGTTGTTGGCTGAATTGCAAGTAAAACCGTCCTTGTCTTAGTTGATTAAAGAGAAGCAACCGCACGATGAGAGTTCGGTACCGCATGTGAAGGATATCATGGATGGAAATCCTACGGATTTTCTTTTTAATGATGATAGAGTGTTGTGTTATAAAGGTCGGATGGTGGTGCCTGATGATGAAGAGTTAAGGCGTATCACTTTGACCGAAGCGCATGCTAGTCCTTTCGCTATGCATCCCGATAGTACTAAGATGTATCGTGGGTTGAAGGAAGAGTACTATTGGGTTAGTCTGAAGAAAGATGTTGCTGATTTTGTTGCTCGATGTATGGTATGTCAGCGAAAGAAGGCTGAGCACCAGTTTTCTTCTGGGTTGTTGCAACCGTTGAGGATACCGGAATGAAAAGGGGAGAGAATCACCATGAATTTTGTGTTTGGGTTGCCTTTGACACCAACCAAAAAGGATTCCATTTGGGTGATTGTTGATCGGTTTACGAAGTGTTCCCGTTTTGTGCCAGTGCATATGATGTATACCTTGGATTGGCCGATTTGTACGTCTCTGAGATTGTGCGTTTGCACGGGGTGCCCAAATCTATAGTTTCGAATAGAGATCCGCGCTTTACAGGAAGGTTTTGGGAGTGTTTGCATCGTGCTCTGGGAACACAACTGGGTTTCAGTATTTCGTATCATCCTCAGACGGATGGTCAGTCAGACCGCGTGATTCAGGTCTTGGAAGATATGTTCAGATGTTGTATCATCGAGTTCCAAGGAACATGGGAAAAACAATTGCCTTTGGTGGAGTTTGCTTATAATAACAGTTATCAAGCTAGTATACAGATGGCACCGTACTAGGCTCTGTGTGGTAGAAAGTGTCATACACCGTTGTGTTGGGCTGCGGTTGGGGAAAAATACGTTTCGATGCCTGACATATTGAAAAACACCAATGAAAAAGTGAAGTTGATATATGAGCGCTTGAAAGCGGCTTTGGATCATCAAAAATCCTACGCTGATTTGAAGCACAAGGATATAGAATATGTTGTTGGTGATCGAGTATTTTTGAATGTGTCACCTTGGAAGAAGGTGATGCGTTTTAGGCGGAAATGGAAGCTTAGCCCGAGGTTTATTGGACCATACGAGATTGTAGAGTGTGTGGGTCCAATTGCTTACGGTTTGAGGTTATCTCTTAAGTTGGAGAGGATTCATGACGTGTTTCATGTATCGATGTTGCAGAGGTATCGGTCAGATCCATTGCATGTGATTCCGGTGGAGGATATTGAGCTGAGATCGGATCTATCTTATGATGAGAAACCGGTGGAGATCTTGGATACCAACAATAAGGTTTTGCGTGGTAAGACGGTTGAGCTGTTAAGCTGTTGTGGAGACACAATGATGTTTAGAAGGCCACGTGGGAAAGCAAGTCGGATATGTTGAAGCAATTTCTGCATCTGTTTCATTCAGGTAAATTTCATGGATTAAATTTCTTAAGTGGGGGAGATTTGTAACGCCCCGATTTTGGGCCTAGCAGTTTAGAGGCTAGTTAAACAGTCTGGCGGACCAGGTTAGAGATTCGAGTTAGAGTCGGGAATAAATGTTTTTTGAATAAGTTAAAAATGTGGGAAATGGTTAAAAATCATTATTTAATATATGACAAATATTTGTGAATTTTTTTTTGGAAAATTGGACTTAGAAGGGTGACATTTTGGTTGGTGACCAAAATGTAATTTCTGAAAACTATTTTAAGTGGTGATTATTTTGAAAAGGGTCAAATTCTTAGAATCTTTAGGGAGCTATTTTACCAAGTTTTGGCTGGTGGTTTTTCCCTCAATTAAGGTTTTTAACATGTGATTTATAAACTAGTTAAAAAGAGGTTTTTATAATAAAAGGTAGTTATTGATTTTTATAAGATTTGACGTAAACTTTTCTCTCCACTTCTTTTCTGCCAAACACTCTTGTTTTCACTAAAATCCAGAGGTGAAAGATTAATTTTCATGGATTCTTGATTTATAATTGAGTTTTTTATCTTTGATTTACAAAACCTCATTGAAATCTTGTGTTTTTCAAGCTTTAATCAATCAATTAAGGGAGAAATCACACAATAAAGGTAAGGTTCGTTCTTCTCCTCTATTGATGGTTCTTTATTGATATTCCCAAATATTTGATCCTTGATTTATATGATTTATAATCTAATTTTATGTTGTTATGATGATTATTTGATTTAATTGGGTTTAATTGATGAAATTGAGGAAGATTCGTATTGAATCTGATTTCCAGTGTTGAGGATTGATTTTAAACATGTATTGGATGTTTTATAATGTTGATAAGTTGTTTTTAACATGGGAATCCCGAATCTCCTTGAATCCCTAGTTATTTAGATTGTTAGATTTGTGTTTTTGATGTGTTTTGGTGGTTGTTTGTTGCTGGAGATATAAGGATGGTGTAATCCTATTTTTAGGTGATAATTGATGTTAATTGAAGTGTTAGATTGTGGCTGGGTTGTGTTTGGAGAGGGTTAGATGATGATTTCGGTTGTTGTGGTTGGGTAATTGTGAAAAGATTGTTGAAGTTTTGTGAGGAATGTTGTTGTAGTGTTTTGAATGCATTGAGATGCATTAATCCTCTATTGTTATGTGATTAAAACATGGGACGTTCATCCGAAAGCTATCGGTGAAGTTTTGGAAGCTTCGAATACTTGAATTCTCGTCGACGGATTGAGGTTTCGCGTATTGGTGAGTGAGAACGTGGATTTCAGCTTTGAAATGATTTAAATGTGGTTTATGGGAGTTTAAACTTAGCTTGAAACACTGGTTTAATCTCAGAAGAAAGTATAAAGTGGTTTTCTCTCTCGGTCATGCTTTTATGAAATGGTTTTATGCACTTGTTTTGAATTACATTGTACCTACTGTTTAAGCATGTTTTAAAGTATGTGAGATACTGTTTTTAATCATGAAATGTTGAAGGATGCACATGGTAAGTGATCCTTGTAAGTATGTGGAAATACTTGTGAAAAGCATGGTTTGTTTGCTTTGGAAAATGGTTTGGTGTAATGCTAGTAAAAATAGTAAGGTATGTGGTTAATTGTGAATTATATTGGCAAGTGATGTGGTTTAAAAATGTTATCGATATAGTTGGCCGGCCATAGGATTGATAGTGCACTATAAAGAGTCGCCTTGGATGTTGAGGGGTTTAATACGGTGTACCGAATACTCCATCCAGGTACTCTAACGGTTGATAGGTTATATGGTACCGTAAAATCCCATTAGTGGGTTAAGCATCTAACCAAGGTTGGGATTGGTGTCCTCGTGGGTTGTAAGTGTACCCGATTGTAATGTACTACAATTGTGATTGTACCACTATTCTGGTTGAGATGGCTTGAAGTGTTGTGAGGACACTTGTTGAATCCGTGTATCCGATGAATTATTTGTTAATGGAACTTGGTTAATGATCACTTGTAAGCCAATATAATTGTTGATGTGTCATGTGATGGTTTATGTTGTATAATTTGATTTATACATGTTTACTCTTTAAGCTTTGTATATGGTTTGTTATGCATGGGAAGGCTTAAATTGAGGTTTAGCAATGGGATTTGCTATTGGCTGCTAATGACACATGTGCATATGGTTAATATGCTGGTTTTTAAAAGTGTTTAGTGCATGGTTTTCAAGGTATGATGTTCAAATGATAAATTTTCAAATGATGGTTCTAAGTGATGTTTAAAGGATTATTGAAATGGGATTTCAATGTGAATGGAAAATGGTTTTAAATGCATTGATGGTTTTAAATGAACCGATGGTTTGTTCGGAAGGCATGCCACTTGCTAGTGAAATTAGATTATAGAGCTTATTAGGCAATCAAAAAGCTCAACATAGAGTGGAGAATTGCCGGTGCAAAACGCTTATTTGACGTAAACGAACTGGAGGAATTCAGAATGCAAGCTTATGAGAATGCCTGACTCTACAAAGAAAGAACAAAACGATGGCATGACAACAGGATATTGCCAAGGCATTTTGAGGTAGGCCAACTTGTCTTGTTATTTAACTCAAGGCTAAAGTTGTTTTCAGGTAAGCTCAAGTCTAGATGGTCAGGACCCTTTGAAGTTGTGAAACCATATGCTTATGGAGTAGTAGATATCAAGGATTTGAAAACGGGAACAATTTTCAAAGTAAATGGCCAAAGATTGAAATACTATTTAGAAGTCACTCAAAATGATGCCAATGAGGTTTCCCTCTTGGTAGAGGCTTCATGAACGTCATCACCATGGTTTGGTTTTTGTATATATTAGGTTAGATGTTTTTATTTTAGTTATTTTTCATTTATTTTTCTTCATTTTGCTTCGTTGAAAGGTTTTTGTTGAGTGGATACAAGAATTTGTTGCTAGGCAGAATGCCAAGGAAGAGGACTGGCATGGGGCGATAAAAAAATTTGGATATGAGATTTATCTTAGCCGCCCAAGGCTTGATGAAACTCGGCACAAGAGAATGCAATTTATTTGGCTAAGTATTGAATTTGACCCCCAAGGTGAAAAGTTAAAATTCAAATTTTAATCTAATCACCTTATCTTCCCTGTGCCATCTTATCACTTTACCCCTTATCACATCATTGTGTATCTTCCCCAAACAGGCTAAATCCTTATCATTATCCCTACTTAGCCGGCCAAATTAAAAACACCATTTAAAATACTCAACCATTTTACCCCTTCATCTACTTAAACCATAACCGATTCTTAGCTAAATTTTTGTTCACCCTTCCTTCTATTTTCTTTATCAAGAGATAAAAGCAAGATTTACTTCCCTTTCTTTGAAAGAACCATTAGAATTTTCAAAAGTTTTTTTATAGCGTCGTCTTCAACACCCTTCAAGATCTCTTTCAATGAAGAGATATGCAAAAAGTATGAGGAGAATTTCGCATCAAGAACGTTCTTCTATGAGAAGGGTTCCATGTTCAAAAATGAACCCAACTTGCGCTATTCCCTAGAGTTTATCAAGGTGATAAAGAGCATAAGTAGGAGAAATTCTGCCAACCATTAGGGGAAGTCCATGCCAACATCGTTCGAGAATTCTATGCTCATCTTACGACCAAAGAGTCACCCGTCTTGATGGTGCGAGGTAAGTGTGTTCGTTTTGATGAATGATATATAAATGATATATTTTTTGGATTAAACAGAGGACGTACTCACCGAGTTTACGAAATCTTTGGACAATGCTAAAAGGAAGATAATATTGAAGGAACTGTGTGAAGCCAACACCTAATGGAACGTTTCATCAAAAGGACATCGAACTGTGAAATGGTTGGCATTAAAGTCTTAGCCACGGGTTTGGAACTTCTTGAAGGCAAACCTAATGCTGACTACCCATAATAAGATAGTTTCGAAGGAAAAATTGGCACTACTGCACTCTATCATGACTGGCCGTAAGATTAATGTTGGATGGCTTATCATCAAAGAGACTTTTAAGTGTATTGGTAAGAGCAATAAAAGTTTACTTTTTCCCTCTCTAATCTCTACCATTTGCATACAGCACGACGTGCCACAGCTCGATTCAGATAGCATTCAAAAGAGTAAGGGGACCACCATAACTCCTTTCATATTGAGATAGTTGACTGCCACAGAGGCAAAAGAGAAAGGCAAGCAAAAGACTACCGAGTCTGTGCCAAAGGCAAAGATGCCAAAGACAGAACCTGTGACTCCGGTGCCAGCTGGATCAATGGCAATGCTTTCCTAGATCTACCAACGCTTGGAGATCATCCTCTAAAAGATAGAGAAAGCTAAGGAGCAGAACTCTATGTTATGGTAGTATGTTCATACCAGGGACTGTGCCATGAAGCAAACACTTGAACGCATATCCGCACATACATTGCTAGTGTTCCCTGAGTTCCCTACTGACCTCCTTGCCAAGGATGACATGCCATCCAGTCCTTAGTCTGTCCACACTCTGACACAATCTGATTCCACTGTCCCAGACTCTCTAGTACAAGTTGAATCTGCCAGAAATGATACACCACCTGAATCTGAAGATGAAGGAATTCAAAGCCAAGCCAAGACTGTTGCCACGCCTGCAGCACCTGCCTCATCTACTGCCACTGATGTCTCGGCTACCTCTGAGCCAGTGAATATCGTTGAGGAAGTTCTCCACGACTTTGGAGCTTCTACAGCTGCATCAAAGCCCAACCTTAAGAGAAAGAAGCATATGGCTCCTAGTCAAGGGAACTTCATCAAAAGGAAAACATGCGTTTCACAGCCAGAACCCTCCGAAGGGGAGTCCTCGTCCTCTTAAACTCTTTGCATTTCATTTCATTCACATGTTCATGCATTTTAAATTTTATTTGCATATATGTGTTGTTTTCGTGCATTGAGGACAATGCACACCTTAGGTTTGGGGGTGTGGGTTGCATTACATTTATTGACATGACATTCATGTTTATATTTCAGTTTGCATTATGTTTGCCATGTAGGATTTAACACATGCATACCAAACCGCTAAAAAATTGCCTCAGTAAATTTTATACTTGTTACCAACACTGCTAGTTTAGGAGAAGTTGTGCTAGATTATCCGTCTGATGAAGAAACTAGAATTTAGAACTTCTATGCCAGCAGGTTAGCATTGCCAAGTAGCTTGGCAATTCAACTCTAGTTTAGGAAACTTTAGTTTCATTCTACACGCGGTATATATCTAGTCTACAAATCGCTTGAAACTAAACTCAAGAAAAAAAGAAAAAAAAGAGAGACAAAACACCAGGGTTGAAAGAAAGAATAAGGCAACAATATTTTGCCAAAAGCTGAATTTTTTTTAGAACACTCCTCTGCCTTAGGGAATATAATTAACTTGGTTCTTCGTGGTTTGCTCTCTCTTAGTTCTTAATCCAACATAACTCTAGGGTACGCGTGTAATGGGTTAGCTTAGTGATGTACTCTAGATTAATGTGGGCATTCATGGTTTGCTCCCTCTTATATCTCACGGCAAACAATACATGATGTGACCCCAATTAAATGCCAGCATAAAAATACCCTTGGCAAATAAAGGAAAAACAAGAAAAATATAAATAAAAATTCTGAGTTTGGGTATAAAAGTTGGCTAAGGGAGTTAAGTAAACTTGATGCATATTGCCAGCACTTTTTATACATTGGATGACCTTAGACTAGGACTATATTATTGCACTTGAATTTGCTTGTTTGCTTGGCATTGATGCACTGAATAATCGAGGATGGACCTAGGATAACATTTTGCTAGCTGGCAGGTGTTGTGAACCATGAAAATTTTTTCCCGAGGTATTTCTCCATTTGCATAAGGAGTTAGGAACTATTTTGGTTCCAGTGTGAAGTGTTATTTTCCTAGTTTTGATACAGGACACAGGCAGGCAGGTATGGCAGAGAGGTACTGGCAGAGATTGCAGGAAAAGAAGCAATAGAATTGCAAAGTAACAGTTGGCATAGATGGACCAAACAATGCCAAGCTCGGATGGCAAAAGATTAATGTCCAATGACTGATCAAAGTAGCCATTGAACCCTGTACACGTCATCCTATGATTCAAATTGGGATAAGAGGATACCGCATCTTATCCCTTCGCGCATTCAAAATTCAAACTTCAAAGCTTATCCTAGGGTTTCCACGCAAGCCTATTTAAAGGAGTTCAAGCCACCACATAAGGGGATCAAAAGAGAGGCTGAACTGTGGCGAACCGAGAGGCGACGTGGTCCAACTAGCTAAGACCGAGAGCTCTGGAGCAATAGAAGGGTTGCATCTACAGATCTTCTTCTTGCCTATTCTCTTAGTTTAAATTTTATTTGAATGGTGATGTTAAGATACGATAGTATTTTGTGGATGGACCCCCAACCATGAACTAAGCTTTTACAATTGGTTGGGGGGATATTTACGATAAACGCTAATTTTATGTTTATTTTTTAATAATTTAAAATGCCTTGGCATTAATTTCTATCTGTTAGTACTTAATTTTCTCAAATCCTTTGCCATACGACAGTTGGCATAGTGTGCTTATTGCACCTTAATATCTTAACAGACTTAAGGGGCAACTATCAGTTGCTAGATACTAAGGTGAGAAGCTTTACAGAAGATGTTCAGGTAGATGAACTTACTTCGGAAGTGAGTCTACCCCTTAGGAGTAAAGATTGAAACTTAATCGAGTTAATTACTGAGAAGCTTCACTATAGACATATAGGGGTTCTATCGTGGTTAACTTAGGGTTTTCCAATTGATAGAGGCAATACTACCTTGAATCTGCTCGGTAATAAAACCAAGGTAGGATATTATTAAAAGCTGACATAAGTATCGTGAAATCCAGGCATCTCTTGCCAACGCTCATCATTCAATTGAACACTTTCGTTGCCAGACTGTTTTCATTTTTCACAACTTTGTTTTTGCTATATTTTAATAAAAAAGTCCCAATCATTTTAAACATTTTTTTACAAAACCAGTAAACATATGCAAGTAAGTTCTTGGTCAATCCTTGTGGATTCGATACTCAGCTTACTTTTGTATTACTTGCTGACCGTGTATACTTACAGCATAAGACTCACCTTGGTATTATTTTCTTACACTTACTCAAAATATTCAATCATTTGCCAAGTGTTAGCAAAAGTCGACATCTTAGAAATCTACTTGCAAAGATTCCAATATGGGGGAAACCCACACCTCTACTGTCTTTATTATGTGACTCACGAGCCGTCGTGTGGTTTAAAATCAAGCTTACAATGGTAAGAAGAGACACATACAAATAAGACACGAGTCAGTAAGACATCTGATAAAGAATGGAGTACTCGCGATGGAGTACGTGAAATCTAAAAAGAACCTAGTTGATCCCTTAAACAAAGGGTTAAGAAGGAAAATGGTTCTGATACATTAAGGGGGATGAGACTTAAGCCCATAGGTTGAAGAATTCATGGTTGATACCCAACCTAGTTATCTAGGTTCAATGTGGTCAAACGAAGCCTTGAAAAGACTCATATTGTACACTCTTTCACTCATCCTTATGGCGCATTGTGTACAATGATGGTGAGATCTTAAGCTCTTAATGATTTCATAGCCCATGATATGGGTGATCCTAATGAGACGGAGTTGATGAAATCACCAATGAGAAAGGTTGAGTATATTACTCTTAATGAATTCATAACCCAAGATCTAGGTGGTCCTAGTAAGATGGACTTGATGAATTCACCGCTTAAAAAAAGAGAGGTTGAGCTTGACGATTTATCTTAATGATCTCATAGCCCTAACATGGGTGGTCTATACTGAGATTGACTTAATGAAATCACATACGTAAGTGTAAAAGACTAGTCACCTTCTATGAAAAATGTAGAGTTGTCTTTCTATAACACTTATGACCAGGGATTTAAATAGCATTTGCAGACGCATTTTCGATCGTGTCGCATTTATCACAGTTGCGGACATAACGGATACTATTGTGGTCATTGAGGGTTTCGCAGTCGTGATTTTTTTTAAAATTAGCATAACTTATTGTAAAATATAATAATTATAAATATAAAAAGTTGTTTTAATGATTTTTAGAATACTTTTTAATACTTGTGAACTCTTATTAATACGAGAGAACTTCTCAACAACTAGGGCAAGAAATAAGGGACCTCAACTCATGCACTGCACTTAAAAACTAGAGTTACTTCTTTAGCAAAATTAAATGTATTTTTAAATTTGAATCATTATTTAATTACAGTAATTTAACATGGTAATAAAAATGTATTTCAAAAAAAGTGAAGGTCGAATGGAATTTAAATAATTTTAAAGAACACAAAGGGCTAAATCAAATAGAATTAAAATAATAGTGAAAAAATTAAATTGTAAAAACTTAGATTACTTAAATTAAAGAACTAAATCGAATAAAAAATAAAGTTTACGCTCTAATTTAAGAGAAAATCAAAGACTAAATTAACAAATCTCAAAGAAATTGAAATTAATCCATATCAGGTCTTTTGCATCTATTGGGCGGTATAAAGAATGGCCTTTGTGACATGGGCCTAAGTCAGTTTTAATATGTTTCTTAAGGCCTATATTTTATATCCTATCTAGAATATTCTTTTTATGTAACATTTAGTCTTCTAGTTGATTACAGCTGTTTGCACTTTCTTGATCTGTGCAATGCATTAATTTTTAGGGATAACTATATATTTATTGCCCACCTATTCTCGCATATTGTTTTAGTATCTCACCTATTTCTTTAAATAAAAAAGTACCTACCGTTACTTTTTATTTTTATTTTGGTACTCTATCACTAAAAAATTAATAGTATTCTGATTAGGAGAGAGAAAAGTACATATGGCATGCTGATAAGGAGAGAGAAAAGCACACATGGCAAACTACCATGTTATTTTCTCTCTCCTAGTCAGCATGCCACATATGCTTTTTTATGATTTTAGTCGACATGATATGCTGAATAGGAAAGAGAAAATGATATGGCAGCCTGCCACGTGTGATTTTCTCTCTTTTAGTCATTCTGCCGTTACTTTTTTAACGGCGGGGTACCAAAATAGAAACAAAACGTAACATTTGGTACCATTTTGCCAAAAAAAATAGGCGGGGTGCTAAAACAGTAACACATATATAGGTGGGGGTACTAAATATGTTGTTATCTGTAATTTTTATTATCCATCCCTTACTCTCCCGATATGCTCACTTATCACTATAATATCATCATTTTTTCTTTCATCTCTGTAAATTCAACATTCTCCAAACTCAGAAACCAGAGTTATTCTGCCGTGTCGACCAGACGACCACCGTGAAGAATATATCCTCAAAACCATCTAGTTTTTCTTTTTATGTTTCATTGTGCATGTTGAATGTTCTTTTAAAATATTATTTCTGTTTATAACTTTCAATATGAAATTAGAATTCTTACCCTTATCTTCTTTTTCTGTATTTTTTAGGGAACTTCTACACTTGCTATTGATTTTACAATAACGATGCTTTAACAGGAATAAGGACCCGTTATTGCCTCAATATGTTGTCTCCTATTAAATCGCAGTCGTTGTCCGCCGTTAGTGGTGTGAATCTAATTTTGACAGCTATATTCGGTAATAACAGTTTCGTCCGACGGCACTACCGTGAAATAATGGCGCTATAGAGGTTACAACCCGCTATTTAAAACCATGCTTATGAGCACCTTGAGGTATTTTTGGGTTATCATGATGAATATTAAATTAACATATATTGATTTTGATAAAAACAAAGGTTTTATATTCAAACTTTTTAAATAAAATTTTAAAGTATTGAAATATCTTACAAATTCTATGTTGAAAAGAGCTAAGTGTTCAAATGACATATTTTAAAGTTCAAATTTTTATCCAAGTCATTTGAAACTACTTCAAAATGAATTCACAAGTTTAAAAGTATTCAAAAAGCCATTTTGATCTTTGAGTACTGGTAGGGCCTTATAGTACGGTACGCCTTTGATTTTCAAATTAAGTAAGCTCTTTCTGTACCAATACGAATTCAACTTAGTACTAGTACGGTACTTTTGAGTACCTGTACACCCTTTGTAAAAGTTTTTCAGTGAGCTATTTCAGTATCGGTACAGTAAGTTCCATATCGATACGCCCAATCCGAGTACCGATACGCTATATATTAGACAATGGCTATTTTTATTTTTGAACAAGTATCGATACGGGTCTTCCAGTACCGATACCGACAGTTTCCAAACTACATTTAACGCGAGAAAACCCCTCCCAACGGCTATAATCAAGTCTCCAAAAACCCAAATGGTTAGAAATCAATAAAAGGGTATAAAAGCAAGTCTCAAAAGTTTCTTCAACAACAAGATAACTATCCAAAAGCATTCAAGCATATTCAAAGTCTTTTAGAACTTAAATTCATATCCTTCTTGTACAAGCACTTGAGTGATTTCATTGTATTCATTTATTTCAAGTGTTTGGGGTTTGAGAGAGAGCTTAAACTGTTGCAAACACATACCTAGTGAGGTTTCTTAAGTTTGCTTATTTGTTGTATCTTTGGGAAAATGTGTTACAAGATTTTGGGGTATAAATCTTGGAGAGAAATGTAAGGTTACACCTTGTCCTCAAAGGAAAGACAAATAGAGTGAATTTGTGAAATCCTTAGTGTGGCAGCTAAGGTAGTTGATGTAGACTCCATTGAAGGAGTTGAACCACTCTAAATCTCTCTTGCACTTTTATTTCTTGCACCTATCTTCCAATTTTTTTAAAATTTCCAATTCACTCTCGCTCTTGGCCAATTTCAATTTTTTTATCAACTCAATAATTGGTATCAGAGCAAGGCTTAATCGAAGGTCTTACAACCCAATGAGGTTTTCCTTGAAGAGTTGAATCTTCATCAAAGTTATCTATGGCCTCCATATCAAATTTCGAGTCTTGGAGTGACTCCTAAGCTACCTACAAGCCTCATTCTTCAACGAAGCAAACTATGCATATTGGAAGAATAAAATAAAGCTATTCAGCCAAGCTTTCGACCTTGGTGCTTGGAAGAGCATCATGGAAAGCCAAACTACTCCGACAACCGAAATGAGGACTTGGAGCAATAATCAAAATAAGGCGTTCCAAACCAATACCAAACCAATGCACACATTGCTTTGTGACTTGGTTTGGACGAATACGAATGAGTTTCATCGTGCTCCAATGTCAAAGAGATTTGAGATAAACTTGAAGTTACTCACAAGGGAAAAACTAAAGTCAAAGAGACCAAAATTAGCCTTCTCAATCTTAGCTACAAAAAGTTCAAGATGGATCCCCGATAAAGACATAAAGTCCATGTCTGATCAATTCTCCATTATTGCCAACGGATTGAAAAGTTATGGAGAAGTGATTCTAGAAGAGAAGCTTGTAAGAAAGCTTATCTACTCTCTTCCCGAATTATAAGAATCAAAGAAGACGACCATCATCGAAGCCAAAAATCTCAAGGTCCTCAAGCTAGATAAGCTTATCGGATCTTTGCTCACTCATGAGCTTACGAGGTAATGAAAGAAAGAAGAGGAGAAGAGGAATGAAGAAAATAAGGAGGTTGAGAAGAAGAAAGTTAGAATCGCTCTCAAATCCATTTTAGAGGAGAGTGATTCAAATGAAGAAGATAAAGACGATGAGATGGCTATGTTTGCCAAGAGATTCAAGAGGTTCATGAAGTCAAACCAAGGAAGAAGATTTCCAAATAAGAGAAGGCTTCAAAAGTGAACCTAAAGAGAAGGAAAAATATCAAATCATTTGCTATGAGTGTAAGAAGCCGGGGCATATCAAGTTCAATTGTTCCCAATTAAAGAAAAGCTTTGGGAAGAAGAAGAAGCACGAAGCTCACATGGCTACTTGGGGTGATGAGGACTTATTCGATGAAAAAGAGCAAGAAGTAGCAAATATTTGTCTCATGGAACTTGAGGAGGATCCCAAGGTAACCTCTAATTCATCTACTTCATTTGATGTATTTATTTGATGAATTACGTGAAGAATATGATGGACTCCAAGAGGTTTATAATGAGTTAGCTTTAGAATACAAAGAGTCAATTTTGAAAAACAAAAAGGTTATTTTAAATTTGAAAAATGCAAATGACTCTTTATCTAAAACTAACTTGGAGCTTGAAAGTAAAGTAAAAGAAATGCAAGCAAAAATAAATGAGCTTGAGAAGAAAAATTAAGACTTGCATGGATTACTTTCAAGAGTCCATGATGATCACCAAAAGGAAGTCGGTGATCTTAAAGCTTCTTTGAAAAAAGTTGGGAGAAAATCATTTTGAAAAGGGAAATCATTCAAAACCCAACTATGTTAAAAGGAACTCTAATGGTTACAAGCATAGAGGCCCCTATAGACCATCTAATGATAAGTTTGTTCGGAGTGTTTGGGTTCATAATGAACTATTAGTTTTTAATAATGCGATTCTTATTGCTACCTGGATCCCTAAGGGGACCAAGATTTTGAAAGCTAACTCTTATGAACCTAAAAGGATTTGGGTACCAAAAATCAAAACGTAACTCTATGTTTGTAAGAGGAGCATTGCTACAAGGCCAAAGATACAAGCTCAAATTCATGGCACCTTGATAGTAGATGCTCGAGGCACATGACCGGTGACAAGAGTTAGTTCATAGAGCTAAAGCCAAAGAGTGGAGTAGTAGTGACTTTTGGTGACAACACCAAAGGCCACATTGAAGGAATTAGTTCTATTGGTAATCACTCTTCTATACTCATTGAAAATGTTTTATATGTTAACGGTTTAAAACATAATTTGTTAAGCATAAGTCAATTGTGTGATAAAGGATACAACTCCATATTTGAATCAAATGGTTGCAAAATTGTTGACATTGCATCTAACATAATTATGCTTGTAGGTCATAGAATATGAAACATTTACATGATGCATCTAGATGATATTATTTTTTCTAATATGTGCTCAGTTGCTAAAGATGAACATGATGCTTGGTTATGCATAGAAAACTAGGACATGCTAGCATGAGTGTTTTAGAAAAGTCGATTTCTAATAATCTAGTGAGAGGTTTGCCTAAAATAAATTTTTCTCTAGACAAAATTTGTGATGCATGTGCTAAAGGCAAACCTAAAAGAGTTTCTTTTAAATCCATTAATGATGTATCAACTAGTAGAATATTACAATTGATCCGTATAGATCTTTTTGGCACTATTAGGACTATGAGCTTGGGTGGAAAACAGTATGCATTTGTTTTGTTGATGATTACTCTAGATTCACTTGGGTTCTATTCTTAAGTACTAAAGATGAAGCTTTAGAAAAAATCATCACGTTTTCAAAATCAAATTGAAATGATGTTGGTTACTCTATTTCATATGTTAGGAGTGGCCATGAAACCAAATTTCAAAATCTAGGTTTTGTAGAGTTTTGTAACGCTAGCGAAATTAGCCATAATTTTTCAGCAACTCGCACCCCTCAACAAAACGGGATTGTTGAGAGAAAAAATAACTTTAGAAGGAATGGCTAGGACCATGCTTTGTCAAAATAATTTGCCAAAATATTTTTGGGCGGAAGCCATAAACACCGCTTGTTATATCATAAATTGAGTAATGATTAGGCCTATTTTAAAGAAAACCCCTTATGAAATTTTCAAAAGTAAAAAGCCCAATATTAGCTATTTTCATCCTTTTGGATGCAAGTGCTTTGTTTTAAACAATAGAAAAGATAACCTTGGCAAATTTGATGCTAAAAGTGATGAAGGAATTTTTCTTGGATATTCTTTAAACTCTAAAGCTTATCGTGTATTTAACAAAAGAAATTTAGTGGTTGAAGAGTTTATTCATGTTGTTTCCAATGATAATCCCCTTCCGAGGAAGGATTCTTGCTATGATGATGTAGGGATTTTAGATGCCAATGATGGTGAAGGACAATCATCAAAGACAGAGCCACAAGATCCACCTCTAGAAGCCTTGAAGGAGCTATCTATTGAGGAAAGAGAGATCACATACCCAAAGGAGTTCAACTATGTCAAAGGTGGGGAAATTTTGGGTGATCCATCTAAAGAGGTAACCACTAGATCCTCTCTTAGAAATACATGTAATTTTGTTACATTTATCTCATGCATATAGCCTAAAATATCAAAGAAGCATTAAATGATGATTATTGGATAATGGCTATGCAAGAAGAGTTAAATCAATTTGAGATGAGTAATGTTTGGACATTAGTTGATAGGCCTAGTAATAAATCTACTACGGGTACTAAATGGGTTTTTAGAAACAAACTAGATGAGAGTGGCAACAATGTGAGAAACAAGGCTAGACTTGTTGCTCAAGGTTACGCTCAAGAATAGGGAATTGATTTTGATGAATCCTATGCACCTGCAGCTAAAATGGAACCTATTAGGATGTTACTTGCATTTGCATGTTTTCATGAATTCAAGCTTTTTCAAATGGATGTCAAAAGTGCTTTTCTAAATGGTTTTATAAATGAGGAAGTGTATGTTGAACAACCTCCCGGTTTTGAAGACCCAAAATATCCAAACTATGTTTTTAAACATTCAAAAGCTTTATATGGTTTCAAACAAGTTCCTAGAGCTTGGTATGAAAGATTGTCTAATTTTCTTATTGAAAAGGGTTTTAATAAAAGGAAGGTTGATACGACACTTTTTATAAAAAGAAAAGGAAAAAATATTTTAGTAGTACAAATCTATGTTGATGATATCATTTTCGGTTCTACTAATGAAATGATTTGTCAAAAGTTTGCTAAGCTTATGCAACGTGAGCTTGAAATGAGCATGATGGGGGAGCTCTCATTTTTCTTTGGACTCCAAATCAAACAAAGGAAGGATGGAATCTTCAGCAATCAAGCTAAATACATCAAAGACATGCTCAAGAAGTTTGGCTTGGAGAATGCAAAGCCTCAAGCCACTCCTATGAGCTCTTCTACAAAGCTTGACAAAGATGAAGGAGGTAAATGTGTCGATCTTAAACTTTATAGATTAATGATTGGTTTTTTGCTTTATCTTACCGCAAGTAGATTGGATATCATGTTTAGTCCTTTACTTGTGTGCTAGATTTCAAGCTAGTCCTAAAGAATCAAATTTACATGTCATTAAGAGAATCTTTAGATACCTTAGAGACACACCTAGTTTAGGTCTTTGGTATCCTAGAGACTCATCCTTTAGATTGCATTCTTATTCGAATGTGGATTATGAAGGTTGTAAGATAGATAGAAAGAGTACCTCTGGTACTTGTCAATTCCTAAGAAACATGCTTATCTCATGGTTCTCTAAGAAACAAAATAGTGTTGTGCTATCTACCACCGAGGTGAAATATATTTCGGCCGGTAGTTGTTGTGCCCAAGTCCTATGAATGAAACAACTCTTAGATTATGGAATTGATGTAGGTATCATTCCCATTAAGTGTGACGATGCGAGTGTTATTTGTCTCACTAAAAGTCACATCCAACATTCTAGAACCAAACACATAGAAATAAGACATCATTTCATTATAGATTATGTCTTAAAAGAAGATGCAGTTCTAGAATATGTAGATACCTTAGATCAAGTAGCGGATATTTTTACAAAGCCTTTAGATAAGGAGCATTTTTGGACTCTTAAGAGAGAGCTAGGTCTTACAGGCCTTTCTTAAACCTTGGAGCCTTTTATGTGTTTAAACTTGCTTGAATTTTTGCTTGAAAATAATGTTCTTGTAATTTCTTTATGCTTTTATTCAAATGGTTAGAGGAGTATGTTTGTTCTTGTTTTCAGCGATTTATATGCTCTTGCATCATTACCATGCGTTTAGAAGCATCCCAGTGAAAGTTTTGAGGTACTCGGCTGCAAAATGGACATTTTGGTGCAGGCGGTACCAATACTACCTATCCAGTACCGGTACGACATTCAAACAGAGCATCGGTATAGAGAAATCTATATCAGTACGCCAGTACCGGTACTCATTAAAACGCGTACCAGAACGCGTGGGCTGAAGGCTATAAATATACCCTTATCAGATTCTTTCCCTAATTCTTTAAACCCTAAAACCTAATAGCGCCGCTCTTGGCCTATTTTCTCTCAAAATCACTCATTTTCCACTGAAAATCGTCAATCTTCCGAGTTTTTTTAAAATATTCAAAGGGATTCATCACTTGCTCATCAAATCTGCATTCCCATCGGTATTTCGGGGTATATTTTCTCTTAATTTTTTGCTTTATTCGAATATAATCTCTTGTTTAAGCTTTATATATTGTCTTACTGACTTTGAACTTAGGATTTTGCATCTAGATTAATAGTTTTTTTTTTGCTTTTATTGAATCTAATCGAATATATATATATTTAAAAATTGCCTACTGTTGCTATATATATATTACTGATTTTATTTAAATCTCTATATATTTTATACGAGTTTTTAACATATTTATTTATATTCTAAATTATTTTACTGTTTTGCATACACAATACTATATTTTTTATGTACTGATTTTTTAACTTCTTATGTATATATACCTATTTTAGTTGTATATGTATACTGTTATGAATATACATAACTATGTATAGATTAGTTTTGCTAATATACTATTTTTACACTAGCTTTCATTATATATGTATATCTGTATTCTGATTTTTTTATATCGGATATCTTTTTGGAATGAAATTGATGGATTTTGCATACATAATTTCTTGTTTTTGTTGGAGATTTATCATTTTTTATGTGTCTATAGCTTTAGGTTTCTTAACCATATTTTTTTAAAAAAAATGGCACCAAAACTTGTGGCTAAACGTCGTCGCACGAGCTTACCTTCTGCGAGTCAGCCCCCTCCTGAACCTCAACCTATTTTACCCACATCTTTTGAATCTTGTTTTAATGAACCCGAAAAACAGAACCAATAAGAACACTTTGAATTTTTCAAAAACTTTCCCATTAGGGATGAGCGAGTCGTAGATTTTGAGTTCATGTTCTCTCCTGAGTTTAAATTTCCTTATCTTCATCTCATAAGGCAATGGAAATTTGTTCCTATGCTTAAGCTCAAACCCGAGTATTTTCCTACCTTGGTTCGAATATTTTTTTCAAATGCCCGTTGCCTTCATAAAGAGGGTAAACATACCATTGCTATTGATTCATACTTAATGGGAAAAACATTTTTTCTAGACACCAAGATCATTGCTACTCATTTAGGTCTGATGATGAGGATCTTGTCATTCCCGATTCTCCAACCCCCGACTCTGTCACTATTTTAAATGTACATGATCATTTTCTATATTTCATTATCACTTGGTGGTTTCGACCATCCGGTGGTAAGTACTCTACCATTTGAGGCGTTGATGCATGGCAGATTTAGTGCTTCTGCACTGGCTGCCGCATCAACCTGGCTCATAATATCTTTGCTGACCTCGTTCACACCATCCGCCACCGTCACACCTCTTTGGTCAACTCCTTCATCTATGGTTGTGTCATTAGTCACATTTTTCTTAAAGAACAATAGATTGCTCAATTGACATTTCCTTCCCCCTCGATCATAAGATTGATGCTAAATCTCTTCGTAATGCTCATTTCGATATCATCAATGGTGAATGGGCTCCTCGCGTCCCACAAGTGGCTCCTGTGGCTTGAGCGACTCGTCAGCCAGTTGCTATAGCACCTCAGGAGATGTCTCTTTGGCATTGCTTTCTGAGATGATCACTTAGATGGAGGCTTGCATTATGCGCTGCTTTGATTTGGTTGATGAGGGACTTGAGATCTTAGAGTATTCAATTGAGCTTCTTCATAAGGATGTCGAGGTTGATGATGGTGACGATGATGCATTGAAGGCCTAGTTTCATTATCATATCATGCATTTTATCTAGACTCATATATTTGGTTATTTTTTCTACATACTTTGCATTCTTTATGGTTTATGTTTCCTTTATTTGGTTGTGGCCATGCCACTTTGGAGTGCTTATGCTTTGGATATTATTGATGACTTGATTATGTTTTATGGATTGATTATATTTATATCTTTATAGATATTATTGTGTTTTGGAGATTCTATATTCCTTTTATGGTATATGTTTTATTCATCTCATTGCTTTTGATCTAACAAAAAAGGGGAAATTTTTTTTATTAAAATTTGTAAGGAATTTATTCAAAAAGAAAGGGGAGTGTTTTTATTAAAGATATATTTTGGTTTTGCTACATAAAAAAGAAAGATATTGTTAAATTAACATAAATTGATTTTGATATAAAAAAAGTTTTATCTTCGAACATTTTAAATAATTTTTAAAGTATTGAAATATCTTAAAAATTCTAAGTTGAAAAGCGCTAAGTGTTCAAATGGCATATTTTAAAAATCAAATTTTTATCCAATTCATTCAAAACTATTTCAAAATGAATTTACAAGTTTAAAAGTACTCAAAAGCTATTTTGGTCTTTGAGTACCAGTATGACCTTATAGGCGTACCGATACGCCTTTGATTTTTAAATTATAGTAAGCTCTTTTTGTACTTGTATGGCTTTCGTACCGATACGGATACAACTTAGTACCGGTATTGTACCTTTGAGTACTGGTACGCCCTTTGTAAAAGTTTTCTAGTGAGCTATCTTAGTACCGGTACGGTAAGTTCCGTACCGATATGCCCAGTCCGAGTATCGGTACGCTATGTATTAGAAAACAACTATTTCTGTGAACTGGTACCGATACGGGTCTTTGAGTACCGATATCGACAGTTACCAAATTGCATTTAATGCGGGAAAAATCCCTCCCAACGGCTATAATCAAGTCACAACAACCCAAATGGTTAGAAATAAATGAGAGGGTACAAAAGCAAGTCTCCAAAGCTTCTTCAACAACAAGACAACTATCCAAAAGCATTCAAGCATATTCAAAGTATTTTAGAGCTTAAATTCGTATCCTTTTTATACAAACACTTGGGTGATTTCGTTGTATTCATTTATTTCAAGTGTTTGGGGTTTGAGAGAGAGCTTAAATTGCTGCAAACACTTACCTATTGAGGTTTCTAAAGTTTACTTATCTGTTGTATCTTTGGGAAAAGGTCTCACAAGATTTTGGGGTATAAATCTTGGTGAGAACTAAGAAGTGTAAGGCTACTCCTTGTCCTCAAAGGAAAGACAAATTGAGTGAATTTGTGAAATCCATAGTGTGGCAGCTAAGGTAGTGGATGCAGACTCAATTGAGGGAGTTGAACCACTCAAATCTCTCTTGCACTTTTACTTCTTGCACCTATCTTCCATTTTTTTATTTCCAATTCACCCCATTTTGGCCAATTTCGTTTGTTCGATCAACTCAACAATGAACTATCATGGAACTCAAATGAATTTGAGATTAATCGTGTGTCATGAGTTCATTCGTATCTTGACAAGTTCAAATCTAACAGATACATGCTAAAGAAAAGAATTAGTCATTGTCACTATGTACTAGTTCAAATCTAACAGATACTAGTGCTTAAGCGTCTAGTTTTGTCGTTTCCCTTTTCTCTAGTTGGGTCACCACTTCTTCGCATTAGTGGGGGATTGTTGGTATTATATTGTAATACAAAGAAGTTATCCCACATTGGTGGGATACTAGCTTGTGAAATTGTTTATATACAAACTCTCAACCTTACTCGCATTGAGTAGTAAGCTCTTGGCTAGGCCCAACCCACAGACAAGCTTGCCTCATGCCTTCCTGCCCAACTCAATTCAGTTTGTGTTCGTGTTAACACGTGTCTATGACATGCCCATGCACGTATCTTTTTGGACACCATCCACACATATTTTTGAACTTACACTATCACTAATTTTTTCAAGATATTAAACAGATTTTATTTTTTAAAATTTGAATTTCAAATACCAATCTGTGTGGATCAACCTTGGGGGTTGTGTTCAATTTTGGGATTACACATATTATGAGGTATATGCTTCTAAATCAGTGGCTACACATCACAGTAACAACATCTTCAACTTTCAGCTCTTTTTATTGTGATTGTCAGTGCTAACGATTTTGTTTTGCAGTACTCATTTTACTTACATGCCCCATATTGAGCCTCTACAGAACTAGATCCAGTTTAGTCGGCCAACGAGTCAGATACTGGTGGTTTAAAAATTTTCCCATTTAGTAAACAAGTAAAGGAAAAGGTTTTATTTATACTTAATTGAAAAAATGTCTAATTTTTTCTTTATGTGTTATATTTTATTCGTTGATTATAGGTAAAAAATTATGTCATCTAATGAATGCATGATAAATGGCCTATTTTTAATTTTATTTAGTATTTGAGTTTATATTCTATACACTGGCAGTGGAAACAAAAAGTTTCTATAAGTGCTTTAGTCTTAGGGTTTATAGATTTATTTTAGGGTGTATAGTTTAGGGCTTTAGGTTTTGGGTTTATAATTTAGAATTTGTAGTTTGAATTCAAGGTTTAAGGTTACAATTTAATGTTCAAAGGTTAAGGTTTAGGTTTAGTGTAATATAGTTAGGGATTTATATTTTAACCTATGAACCCTAAATACTAACCACAATTCATAAATTCCAAACACCTAAATATAAACCTCTACACTTTGAACCCTAAACTAAATCCCAAAACTCTAAAACTAAGGTGGTTAAGGAAACTTTTTGTTTCCACCTGCAGTGCATGGTATAATTACCCTTATTTTTTAAAAACAATAATATTTTTTTTCAAAAATACCCTAAATTTTCATTTTCACAAACCCTAAATCATCAAATTCATCATCTATCATTTTCGAATCAACCACCACCACCCATCCCCTCCGTCAGACCCCACTTCCGATTATCCCATTCTTTTGTCACAACAAATTGACGAATGAGATGTCAATTAAACGATAAATGTGCAATGGGTTCCACTAGCTACAAACACAATGAATGGTGATAGAGATTTAGGATTTAAGATTATTTTGAAAACAAAATGAGATTTTTTGGAGGTTTTCGTAAATTAGATTTTTAGTTTTTAAAAAATAAAAAATACCTTTCGATCATCCTCACGGATCACGGTAGAGGTTAATGAAATATGTGTATTATTTGTTGGAACATCCGTGGTTTGGAGAGTGCTTCAAAGAAGAAAGGGGTTTGGGATGTTCTACGTAAACAAAGAGGTGATATGATCTTTATTCAAGAAACTAAATTAGATGATGTGCAGCTAAGGGTAATTCGTCGCATTTGGCCATCAGATTCTTTTGGGTTTGTTTTTTCTCCTTCTGCTTGTCTTTCTTGGTTAATTTGGAATGGCTTTCTTGGAATAGTGTTATTATCAAGTCTGTCTCGTGCATTGCTATTGGTTAGGTATTACATCATGATAGATGATCGTGGAAGTTTTGGGAGGTGCTTGTCTCGATTGATTCTGTTGTACTCTTTTGCTTAATGTGTATTTTAGCCACGTGTTCCGAAAGGCGAATGGTTTAGATGATATGTTTGCGAAGAATGGTGTTGATCGCTCTTCGATATTTCATTGTTTATTTAAGTGGAGTTTTTTTTCTTGGTATTGGCTCTGTTTTACCTCTTTTATTTGAATCGTTTTTATTTTTTCATGGTTGTTTGTACTCTTTTCCTCCACTTAAGTTTAAGGAGGTTTTTAATAAGGCTCACAACTGTAGGTCTAAGTCCTTGTATGATATTCATCTATAATAAAAATCATACATTCATCAAGCAAAAAAAAAAAGAAATTAAAACCCAACCACGTTTCAAGTAATGACTCGATGTTGAATTTTTTAATGCATCAACCTTAAAATATCAACTGGATGGAAAGTTGGATATCTAAAATATAACAAAAAGAAACGGTAGACACGTATTTTGAGTAAAAGAAACTTTAGGCACCTAAAGTAAAAGAATTCTTAGTTTAGACACTATTTTTTCAATTAAGCCTTTTAATTATTACATAAATTTTAAAATAGTTTGTTATAACATAAAGAAGAATTAGTACAAATCTAAAATTGAAATTAAAAAGATGAGTAAAAGCTCGTCTAAAAATTATTATCTCTTCAAAATAAGCAAAATACATTTTCTTATGTATGTTCAAATTAAGTCATGCGAGTTGCTACTCAATAAAATTAGTTTATTGCTAAATTATATATTAAAACACTCCAACTAAACAAAAGATCATTGTTTTACCAATTCTTTTAAAGTTTATTATATAAAATAATGGTCTCATTTGGCAATTAGGAATTGTTGATAGCTGATAGCGAATTATATTAGCTGATAGTTGATAGTAGATTACATTAAATTGATTTGACTAGCTAATTGCATTAACTGATCTTACAAAAGTTTTTGGTAAAATTAAATGGCAGTGAATAGTTGTTTGCTTATTTGAACAATCAAAATGACATATAAAGACATGGTTATATTTAATACTTGTTTGAATAGTTTATGAACACTGATTTTTTAATACAACATTACTATGCATATTTGAATGATGTATATATATATTAATTTTCTATTTATATAATTATATTTTTAATAAAATTTTAATAAATATTAAATTTAAATGATTTTTGAAGCATATCTATTAATCTCATCTGTTTGATAGGAAAATAATTATATATATATATGAGAATACGTTTACTTTAAAAACATATGTGAGTTACTCAAATTTAGGTTATTTGGAGAACTCTCTTTGTAATTGTCAATTATAAAAGAGTCTTTACAACTTCATACACAATCATCTAAACCCATAAAACTGTTCCTAATAGTTTTTCAGTTTGAGAAAATTCACTCCAATTCACTATTACAATAATTTGTTTACCAAATAATTAAATTAGCATATTTATCTGGTCAATATTATTACATGAAGAATCAATCGTAAATGATAAAAGAATTCAATTCTAACATTTAATTAGAAGATATTATAGAGGCGGTTGTTCGAAGGGTTTGGCATTCAGATAAGTTTGAATTTGTCTTTGCACCAGCAATTAGACAATCGGTTGGTGTATTGATGGTATGGGAGACATTTCGCTTTCACTTGGAAGCTTCATTTATGAATCATAATTTGGTGGCAGTATGGGGTACTTGGGTACATAAGCTTGGCGTTGTGGCATGGTATGTGTGTATGCTCCATGTATGATAGATGGGCAAGCTATGCTATGGGAGAAAATACACGAGACATTAGGTCGTAATTCATTACCTTGGTGCGTAAGTGATACGAGCATTAGAGGGGTCAAAATAATCATCTTGGAAAAGAAGTTGAAACTGCTTTGCAAGTTAGAAACATCAGTCAACTTGCGAAGCATTTTTTGATGGGATCCAGGCATTTATGGGTCAACATGTCTTCTTAAAACTTGTCCGGCTGCAAATTAGCTTTCTAACGCATCTTGAATTGCCTCAATCGGACATCTGGATCTCAAGATACGTCTATTTTAGCGAAGACAGCGCATGTAGAAATTCCTATAAGGGATTAATACGAGATTTTTGGATAATTACAAATTTTCAAGATTTTATTTGATTATTTGTAATTTAAATCAACATAGGATTCTGCAATATCTATTAGGATCAGATTTATTTAATTAGGATTTTATTTTTAGCATTTATTTATTATTAGAAGTTACTTATCTAATTAGGAGATTAGATTTTAGCATTTATTTATTGTATTTAATTCCTATGTTTAGTAGGATTAAAACTTCTCCATGGCCTATATAAAGGAGGCTTCACCCACATTGTAATTCAGATTTCATTGATTAATAAAAAGTTCTCTTTGGAGATTTTAGTATTCTTTGAGTTTGCAAGTGTTCGGTAAACTTGTCTAGAAGCCATCTTCAACATAAGATCATCGAGTTCTTGTGAGGGAGATCATCTTCACACTCTTGCTTGCCTAGGTAATTGCATCTAGGAGGGTGGGTTAGAGCCGCTTGAGGTTGCTTGCTTAGATAATTGCGTCTAAGAGGGTGCCGAGAACAAAACATCAACTATCAACTCATCACGCCATCTCCACATATTCAAGCTTCTTCCATTGGCGCCACCACCATAAGCAAATCTGAATTTTTAGATATGTTCTTTATTTTGGTTTGTTTTGTTTTTCTCTTTATTCAAATTTGCGCTACTCTATCATTTGGTATTAGAGCAACGTATTGGATTTTACCCTTTTGGGGACTCGATGTCATTATTGTTGTCGACTAGATCATTCAGGGTATGATGGTCCAGATAAGTTTTATTTTCAAGAAAAAATTTTGAGAGATATGTTGTCTGAATTCATGTCTTCTAATGATATTGAAATCCGTGATCCGGAGCATGATAAAGAAATTTGTTCTTCTAAAGAACATGATGAAGACGATACCATCGAGAGTTTAACCTTGCCTATTGATGAGGAAGAAATTATAAGTAGTGTGTTTGTTTCCAGTGACGAACCTACTATTCCAATTCAAGATGATCATCAAACGACAAACACCGACGAATGTACCTTACAATCAAAAGGTATCATTGAATGTTTTCAGAATTCTATTTATGCTTATTCCTCTTTTAGCATTAATAACAATTTTGAAGATGAGAATGAATTACTTTGCGACCAAAAGAACAATCGTAATGATCCCAATGAGAAGGAACTTGTAAATTACATTGCAAAAAGAGACTCTACAAAAGGATCCTTCAAGACGTCTTCTCTTCTATGGTACTTTGATTAACTTCCTCCATTTACCGATCTAGAATCGAGGGCGAATCTTTTTGAGGAGTGGGGGAATGATACGAGCATGAGAGGGGTCAAAATAATCATCTTGGAAAAGAAGTTGAAACTGCTTTGCAAGTTAGAAACATCAGTCAACTTGCGAAGCATTTTTGGATGGGATCCAGGCATTTATGGGTCAACATGTCTTCTTAAAACTTGTCCGGCTGCAAATTAGCTTTCTAACGCATCTTGAAATGCCTCAATCGAACATCTGGATCTCAAGATACGTCTATTTTAGCGAAGACAGCGCATGCAGAAATTCCTATACGGGATTAATACGAGATTTTTGGATAATTACGAATTTTCAAGATTTTATTTGATTATTTGTAATTTAAATCAACATAGGATTTTGCAATATCTATTAGGATCAGATTTATTTAATTAGGATTTTATTTTTAGCATTTATTTATTATTAGAAGTTACTTATCTAATTAGGAGATTAGATTTTAGCATTTATTTATTGTATTTAATTCCTAAGTTTAGTAGGATTAAAACTTCTCCATGGCCTATATAAAGGAGGCTTCACCCACATTGTAATTCAGATTTCATTGATTAATACAAAGTTCTCTTTGGAGATTTTAGTATTCTTTGAGTTTGCAAGTGTTCGGTAAACTTGTCTATAAGCCATCTTCAACATAAGATCAACGAGTTCTTGTGAGGGAGATCATCTTCACACTCTTGCTTGCCTAGGTAATTGCATCTAGGAGGGTGAGTTAGAGCCGCTTGAGGTTGCTTGCTTAGATAATTGCGTCTAAGAGGGTGCCGAGGACAAAACAACAACTATCAATTCACCACGCCATCTCCACATATTCAAGCTTCCTCTATTGACGCCACCACCATAAACAAATCTGAATTTTTAGATTTGTTCTTTATTTTAGTTTGTTTTGTTTTTCTCTTTATTCGAATTTGCGCTACTCTATCAGTAAGGGAATATTTTAAGGTTGTTAAGGCAGTCGAGGAGGCATAGTTGTACTGGTAGTGTACATGGCATTTTTGTATTTGCTCATTTCATTGAACAAGAGGGTTTGATTGCTGTTCCAATGTCTGGTAAAAAAAAATCCGGCTTGATCTTGGGAATAAGCGTAGTTGACTTGAGAGGTTCCTGGTTACTAGTGAATGGGTGGAGGAATTTTGTAATTTGATACAGTGTAACCTAGCTCGTGGCTTGTCTGATCACTTACCTTTGACATTATCGAGCTGTGACATGGCTGGGGTGCCTAGGCCCTTTCGCTTCCTGAATTGCTGGCTAGAAATGAAGTCGTACATACAAACAATGGAAACAAAATGGAAGAAGATTAACTTTGTGGATGAAGAAGGGAGATCGTTTAGTTGTTGCATAAGCTGTGTATTTTAAAGCGATTCGTACATGTACCAATTGTCCTGGTCTTCAGATTAATTTCTCGAAGTCTTACATGTATCAGATTGGGATTAGTGATGGAATTTTGTCGGATATGGAAGATGTATTGGGTTTGTGCGAAGGGAGTTTTATCATTTACATACTTGGGCCTACCAATTGGTACTAACCCAAGGCATCTTGCAATGTGGGAGCCGTTTGTACAAAAATTCTGGAATCGGTTAGCGGGATGGAAACAAAATTCGCTATCTTCGCAGCAAGATTGACTTTGGTTAACTTTGTTTTGTCTTCACAACCTTTATTTTACATGGGCATATTCGTGGTACCCAAGGGGGTGATACTAAAGATAGATAAGATTCTCCAAGCATTTCTTTGGGGAGGGACTGAGATGAACAAGAAAATGTGTCGAGTAATTTGGGCAACTATGTATAGGCTTAAAAAGTAGGGTAAACTACTTGGGTGACCACTCAACTATTGGGTCTGGCCTATTATGACCACCAAACTACAAAAATTTAAAATTCGACCACCCAACTATTTAGTTGGAACTATGATGTGGCTGTTAAAGAAAATTTGTATAACTACACATTTGGTCCTTGTTAGTTACCTATTATATCAATTTGATCTTAATTATTTTCATCACCTATTAACAAAATCATTTTTTCTCAACCATAACAAGCCATCGTCTTTGTTGTCACCACCGTCGTCGACCAATTTCCATTGTTTCTATACCCCGAGCAACCAACTCATCATCTCCATTTTCGTAAACCCAAGCTGGGAGCCAAATGGTGTTCACTATCCAGATGCATCTTGAATAGTTGTATAAATTAATTGGGCAAAATTTTGAGTTCAGTCTTAGACGAAATTATTTTCAAATAAAAACAGAAAGGCTAGTGTGTTTTATTCGGTTTGAAAAAATCAAACTCAAGGGTCGAACCAGTTGGGTTGAATTGAACTGTACAACTATATGGAAAATGGAGAGATTAAATGAGGCAAATCATGATGAAAAGATTTAAGTTTTTGTGAAAAAAATCTTGTTTTTATTGGTCTGTTCAGTTTTAGGTTGTGGTTGGTTCTTTATTTAACTTGCATGGTTAAATTATTGGACCAGCTGAGCCGGTTTGGTTTTTGTTGGGTATACTGTTGGATGGATTGCTCTCCTAAAACCTGTGTGCTCCTATTAGTAGCAATTTCTATAAATTTGTTGCTTTTCTTAAATTTAAAAATGCCAGACAATTGATGAATAAAAATACAAGGTGCACATATCTTATGTACACTTAATATTCAATATTACAGGAAACACCGGATTACCATAAGTTGATTCGGCAACATCTCGACTTGGAGACTATTCGCATGAGGCTTGAAGAGGGCTGGTATTCAGGATGCCCCTCTCTGTTTGCATCTGGATAGTGAACACCATTTGGCTCCAAGCTTGGTTTTAGGAAAATAGAGATGATGATTTGGTTGCTCGGGGTATGGAAACTGGTGAAAGCAAAGAAGACAGCTTGTTAGGGTTGAGAGAAAATAATTTTGTTAATATGTGATGAAAATAAATTAGGATCAAATTGATATAATAGGTAACTAACAAGGAACAATTGTATAGTTATACAAATTTTCCTTAACAGCCACATCACCCTCCGTTAGATTTTAACGAATAGTGGTCAAAATAGGTCCAATTAAATAGCTGGGTGGTCAAATTTTTAATTTTTGTAGTTCAGTGGCCAAAATAGGTCAGACCCAATAGTTAGGTGGTTACCCAGGTAGTTTACCCTAAAAAGTATTGGGGTATGGGCATGATCGATCTTGAGTTATGCAATATGGCATTAATGTCCAAGTGTGCATGGCATTATGCATTATAGAAAAAATTGTGATGGCGAGCATTGATAATAACGAAGTATGGCGTATAGGTTCTCACTAGGCAATTCCATTCTAATGGCAAAAGGCGGATGTCAGTTCTATAGAGACAGATAGTTGAGGTTCATGAGAATGAGAGTGTGGAGAAATTTATGGGAGTTGGTCATTTTATTTGGATAGCAGGGAAACGATTGAATGTATTATTCTAGCAAGATTTATGGTGCAAAGAAGAACCAATCTGCTTGATTTTCCACGTTTGTTCTGATTAGCTAGCGATAAGATGGCTATGTTTCATTCTTATATATACACAAAGTGGTTCATGGGAGTATGGGGAGTGGCCTACGGTTCTATGCCTTGAGCTACGCATTTTTGAGTTGAGACAGTTGGAAGATTTGTGTGATTTTCTGAGGTAGTGGCCATTGGATGGTTCGGTGGAAGACAATTTGGCGTGGCATCCGAATGCAAAGGGCACCTTCTCGACCATGGACCTTTTACACTTTATGCTATCTCTTGGAATGGAGGAGCAGAGCATTGGTACTTTTATGGATTGGAAAATTGAGGTACCTCCAAAAATTTAATGATTTCTTTGGTTCATTATGCATTATAGACTTCCGACTTTATGTTTGCCTCAGGATAAGGGTGTATCATTGGCTGATGTCTTTGAGCTGTGTTTGGTGAGGGGAGGGTTAGGATGAGATGGATCATATATTGTATTCATGTCGGTTCATGGGCGAGATTTGGAACCTTTTTTTTTCAATGGTGGGGTGTGTTGTTTATAAGGCCTAGAACAGTGCACAAGTTTATTACACAAGGATATGTTGGTTGCTTTTGCGGAGTACTTAGACATTGGTGCATTACTGGGTATGCATCTGCATTTTGGTCAATGTGGTTAGCTCATAATGGGCTCATGTTTAATAAGAAACGTGTATAGGTGGGAGATATTTTCTTCTTGATTAAGTTATGTGTTTTGTATTGGATTAAGGAGGTGAAGGGTGACTATTTAATCTCGGAAGCGCAGTGGTGGAAGTGTCCGAGATATTGTATTCCGCATGTGGAAGGTCGAATGGTTCATCGAGGGATTACTTGTTTTCCACCAATGGTCGGATCGATTAAATTCAATGTAGATGGATTGGCACGGTATAAGCTAGGACCTGTAGATTATGGTGGTGTCTTACATGATGTAGAGGGTCATGTACTGTCATTGTTCTTGGGACCGTTAGGGGTGATGGATTCAAACGAGGTGAATATTTGAGCTATTACATATGCTCTTGACACATTGGTTCATTTGACGTGGATTATGGCCCTTGTAATGCCCCGAAAATGGGCTTAGGAGTTTTGGAGGTTTAGTTGGGTTTAGGTTTGGATTGGGGAACCGGATTTGCCAATTAAAATATGTTTCGGGAAAATAAGTATTTTGAATTGGGAATTTCAAAAAGGGATAAAATGTGTTTCAAAATTTTAAAAATGTTTAATATTCATGTTAAGTACTTTGGGGGTCGAAATCGAAAATCAATTTGATCAATTAAGATGACATTTCGGATTTAGTGACCAAAATATAATAAATGCAAAACTATTTTAAAGACTAAATTATAAAAGGGGCCAATTCTAAGAATCCTTAGAGAGGTAATTTTCCTAAAAACATTAATTGGGTTTTCTACCATAATTAACAAAACAAATTGACGGTAAACTCATTTTGCTTTATTTTTCTATTTTCTCAATATTTTTCTCTAAAACTTTCTCTCATTTTCTCACCATAAGATTTCTAAATTTTTGATTGTTTTTCAATGGGGATTGCATCATTTTATATCTCTCTTTTTGGATTTGTCAAAGATTCCTAAAAGATTTCTCTAAATTCTATTTTATTCAACAAAGAAAGTTTTCGTCAAATTATGTTGGAAAAACTTCAAAGGTAATTTTCTTTTCAACTCTTAAAACTAAGATTCATTATTAATATTCCCTAGATTTGGCTCTTAATTGATGTTTAATATCTTGGATTTGCTATTTAATTGGTGGAAATGATCTTAATTGACGTTTTTGATATTTTGCCTAAAATCTTGATTTCTGGGTTAATTGATGAAGACTTCTAATGACTTAAATCACTTTTTGGTTGTTTGAAAACAATATGAGTTGGGGTTTTTTGTAATCAATCCCGAAACTATTTAATTACCTATTTTCTATGGTTGTTTGAGGTGGTTTTAGGGGATGTTATGGGTGAATCTTAGTTGCTGGAGGTATAAGGGTATTTAAGCATGCTTTTGGATGTTGTTTGATGTTTTTAAGATGCTAGAAATGTTGGGCTGTGGCTGGAGATCATTTAGTTGTCGATGAGAGTATTTTTTAGTGATTTTGGTGCAATTTTGTGGAGATTGCAGGGGATGATTGTAGGCTGGTGTTAGAATGCATTTTAATGCATTTTTCCTCTTGTTTTGTGTTGCCAAAATAGGGGTGAATCAAGCCTAACTCATTTTGTGGAAATCGGTTCGTTTCTGAAGCTTGAAGCGCAACGACAAGCAAGGCGTTGTGTATCGATGAGTGTAAATGTGTTTCAGACACTCTTAAAGGTTTGAATAAGGAGTTGGGAGTTTAGATTAAGACTATCAAGCTTAACTAAGCTCGAAAGTAAGTTTTCCCTAATTTCACCTTTGAGTATCGGATTGATATGAAACTTGTTTTGCATGTTTTGGTTTTAAAAACATTCATTGGTTTACTTCCTATTTTATGCATCATTTTAAAAGATATGCAATGTTTTATCAAGTTATTGATGCCTCAGAGCATTGAGAAATGGTTCCTAAATGGAATGTGGTTGTTGCCTTGAGCAATGTGATATTTGTATATGGAAAATGGTTTCTCAAATGCATAAGGGAAAAACACTAAGTAAATGTGTTTAAAAGTGTATATTGGCTATGTTACATACAAAAGAAATTATCAGATATAGTTGGCATGCCATGGGGTTTAAAGTGCACTACAATATATGTTGATTGCCCTAGCGGCCCAAGAGTATGCAATAGGCTACTCGGGCTGGTGGATTGTCACTTGTGGTATGCGGTGAGGCTACCCAAGTTGATGGAGTACCTTGTGTCGGATAGAGGTGAGCCTATATGAGTCGAGGTATGGTGTAACACCCCGAATTCAGGCCTAGAAATCAGCTAGATAGATTAGACTTTTCGAGTGAACCAGATTAGACAGTTCAAACTAGTTTCGGGAATTAATTCATAATAAATGTTTTTGTGTGAGATAAAATATGGAAAAATGTTGGAAAATGTTAATTAATATATTGAGGGTCTTGGTAAACTCAATTTAATGAAATAAATTCGGATTAAATAACATTTTGGTTTGGTGACTAAAATATAAAGTTTTCAAAACTGTTTTGGTGACTAAATTATAAAAGGGTCAAAACTTAGAATCTTTAAGGAGATAATCTACCCATGTTTTTAATCAGACTTTTCCTTAATTTAGAGTATTTTAAATGGTTATTAAATAAAAATAAAATAGATTTAATTAAAATGATTTTAATAGATGATTCACTTTTCACACGTAACCACTTTTGCTCTCAACTTTTCTCTCAGCCAAACTACTTACCTTACTCTAAAATGATCAGGAATCAACTCATTTTGATTTCATTTTGATTCTTCAATTGATTCCTTTGATTTCTACATCAAACCTTGTTTTCTTAGAGATTTCACTCAAGTCATGCCAATTATGGGAGAAGCTAACCATTAGAGGTGATTTTCATTTCTCTCCTCTAATCAAAGGTTCTCTACCGAAATTCCCTAGTTCTTGATCCTTTACAATCGATTTTTAATATATGTTAATGATTGAATCAAGATTAAAAAGGTTAAAGTGAGTTTTAATAAGAAGATAGTAGATCTTCGTTATAAATATGATTTTGTGGTGGTTTTGATTGATTTGGATCACATCTAAGAAATGTTTTAAAGTTTTGAGAAGAGATTTACAAAAGAAATACCAAAACAAATTGAATTGCTAATTTTGTAGGTTGTGAATAGTTAGATTTTGAGGTGACTAGGGTGTTAAAAGGTTGCTAGAGGTATAAGATGAAGTTGCAAGTGTTTTTAGATATTAATTGATGTTGATTAGATGATCAAATTGTTGGCTTATGGCTAGGCTTTATTTAGGTTGTGTTTGGTGATGTTTTTGGTTGTTTTAAGAAGACGTTTTATGGTTTTTGGTGAGGTGATATTGGGAATTGATGTTCTTGGGATTATGGATGCATAAAGATGCATTAATCCTCTATTGTTGTGTGGATAAAATAAGGGATATTGATCCTACAGTAAGTGGTGAAGTTTCGGTAGCTTTGGACGCTTGATTTCACATCGGCAAGTAGAGCTTTGTGTTGTCGGTGAGTGGAAATGAGGTTTACTACTTTATAAAGGTTTTAAAGTGATTTTGGGAGTTTAGATTAAGCTTGAAATGCTTTTCTAAGCTAGGAAGTAAGTATTGGACGTTCTCGCTCTCGTTTTTGGTTTTGCAAAATACATTCTTATGCACGTGTTTATGATTTTGATTACCTACTGTTATATGCATGTTTTAGCAATGAAAGATGTTACAAATGATATTATGTTGATGATACATGGGTATGAAAAATGGTTTGCTTAAGGATTTTGAGAATGCTAAAATACATGGACTATTGTATTTAGATTGATGCATACGTAAAATAGTGAGGTAACATGTTTTTAATGGAATATATTGTCAAGTGGCAATGGTTAAATGTTATCAGATATAGTTGGCATGCCATAGGTTTTAAAGTGCAATATAATAAGTCACCTTATGTGTGTCGAGGGGTAAAGAGTGTGCCATATCTCTACCTTGAGAACCACAACGGTTAAGGGGTCAAGAGTGTGCCAAATTCTCCCTCTGGTTGATTTATACATCATAACCATTGAGGGGTAGTAGTAACATTTGCTCTAGTTCGAGGATGTATATGAAGTGGTCGAAGGAGCCACTTGGGAAATTCGTGTATCCGATGTGCTTTACAAATGGAAAGATTTGGTTTTGGGTCACTTTAATGCCAATATATGAATTAATGTATCATGATAAATGGATTATGTTTTGTATAATGTGAATTATACATCTTGTGCTCTTTAAGATTTGCTATTAGATGAATTAGCATGTGAAGGCTTAAATTGAGGTTTGTATAATGTTTATGCTAGAGATCCATGGTACATGTGTGGCATAAGTTTTAATGTGCATATTTTGGAAATACAAAAGAAGCATGAGACGTTTTGGCATGAGATTCAACACATGCTTAAAAGCAAATGGTTTTAAATACATTGATGAGTGTTTTTGAGTATCCCTTATTAAGCTTTACGTGCTTACGCTCTCCTTTCTCATCAATGCATAAAAGTAAGCATTCAGACAGCGTGCAAGCAAGAACGAATCCAAGGGTTGAACTATTTCAAGTATGGTTTCATAAATACTTAGTAGTAATAAAAGGCAATGTGACCGAGTTGTAATTGGGAGGGTTGTTTGGTTACTCCCTGTTTTGGACATATTTTACTTGGTGTTTTGGACTTGTGGATTGGTTTATGCTTTGAATTGGGGACTTGGGCAGATTTAAGCATGTGGGGTAGATGTCATGCCTATAGGTTTACCTTGGTGATTGCTTTTGCTTTTATGATGCCTATACTTCAAGTTTTTTGTGGTATCATGAAGTTCATTAGATGGTATGATGTTTATATATTGATTGAAGCATGTTTGATTGAGCCTAAGTGTCATATGATTGACCAAGAGGTTATTACAGGCCCAGTTGTACCGATACGGGTCCTCAAGGATTGGTATGTGGGGTCTGATATAGCTTAAATATGTGCAAAATTACACAGGGGTATCGGTACGCATAGCCCAGTATTGGTATGTGATGAGATCATGGCGTCACCACAACCATTGGCCTGAAGGAATTTCCTCTAGGCCCCATTACTCATGCAAGGGCAAGGAAATTTAGAGATGCGGTCAGCAACAAGTGCAATCATGCAAGGAAGATTATTGAAGCTGCCAAAGTTGAATCAATGCCCTGCAACGTGGAAGATTCATGTAATGTGAAAGGGAGTCCATGCAATGTATTGCATGTTTATTTTTGATGCATATGTTCTATTTTATTATTATAGTTTTAGTGTGCACATGTTTTTTATTATGTTGTTTATTGTTTATCTTACCAGCACTAGAGTTTGTTGAATCATATAACATATATTTATTATATTTAGCATGCATCATATTACCTTGTTTATTTTTTATCATATTTTGCAAAGACAATGAATAGACACATCATTAGGGTGATTAAGAGTATTGTGACTATTGGAGAGGTGCTTGCTTAGCTTTGGAGGTGCTTGCTTACGTTCACATGGAAATTAACATGCTTGCTTACGTTCACATGGAAATTGACATGCTTGCTTGAGGTGCTTGCTTACGTTCACAATGGACGGCAATTCTAGAGAGGTGCTTGCTTGAGATGCTTGCTTACGTTCACAATGGACGGCAATTCTAGAGAGGTGCTTGCTTGAGATGCTTGCTTACGTTCACAATGGACGGCAATTCTAGAGAGGTGCTTGCTTGAGATGCTTGCTTACGTTCACAATGCACGGCAATTCTAGAGAGGTGCTTGCTTGAGATGCTTGCTTGAAATGCTTGCTTACCTTCACATGGAAATTGACATGCTTGCTTACATTCACGTAGAAATTGACATGCTTGCTTATGATTACATTGGCGACAAAGGCACACATTTTAAGATTTATTTTTTATTTATTATCCCTTCACACCTCTCAAGGAATGTTGGCTGATCACATTATTTTGTAAAGCCTATAAATAGAGGCTGGTTTTTCAATTGTAACACACACTTTGATTTCAAGAAAAATTCAGAGTTTTATCTCTTTCGTTCTTTTGAAAACTTTATCAATCCTTCAAGTTCTGCTTGTTGAATCAAAACCGTTGATATCTTTGGTTCCTAGTTCTACATAACTAGTGGGTCAAGATCCTTATTTTGTTTAGAGACCGTTATAGGGTTCGGGTCATTCATTTTAGTGTTGGTTCAATTCTCAAGTCCTAAACTACTTTCCATCTTCCATCATCCAGTTCTACCACCACTATTAAACACATTAACCTTCCAAAATTCCATAATCTTTATTCTCATCACATTCTATATCATTACACGCCATCACCTTTTAAACCATCAAAAACCGTTACAAGTCTTACAACACAAAGTTACTTCATTTACGATCGGGCAAATCAAGCATCTCGATGAACACTATGACGAGATCGCATCAGTACGCCCCTATGATAATCCCACTAGGTGTCGGTACACGGGCAACCGTATCGGTACGTGATTTAGCTACTGAAATCCCCTGATTTGAAATTACACGTACCGATACCCTTTGCAAAATGATACCGTATTGATACGGGCTGCGGGTGTACCGATACCAAGACGGTTATTTCTGGTAGTTGCTTTGCTGAAGTTTGGATGAGTTTGGATGATTGTTTTAAGTTGAAATTTAACAAGGGTGCATGTAACCTGATTAATTAAGGTTTGGTAACCTTGGATTTAAGTAAGTCCCCTCAATTTTCTGGAATTGCAATTCAGTCCCTAAAGGGCAATTTCGCTCAATTGGATGTCAAATTGATGCCCGACTTAATCGAGAATTTTTATTCACTGCCAGCGTGTTCACCTTAGGGATTAACTATACATTTAGACAAGATAAAAGAAAAAATAGACCTTGTTTTAAGTAAATCATTTAGGTTTGTCTCGGCAAACCCAATGTAGCCTGTTCGGCTTAGTTTGGTATCTAGGCCGGGTCAAGGGGGTTATTTATGATTTTGTAGATGTGAGTCTATCAAGAAATCCGTGCATCCAATGTGGTTTTATAAAGGAACAATGTTTTACCTAAAGGTCGCTATATTTGACAATATATGAGAAACAAGTGGGAAATCTATATTTTGCTTGTGGTTGTTATGCATACCATGATTTGAAAAGAAAGTTGTAAAGTGCATTGGTTTTTACACACATGTCTTGTTGCTATTAAGCCGTGGTTTTGATAATTGTGTTAATGTATTGATGAATGTTAGTAGAGTGGCACCACTAAGCATATGTTTGCTTACGCTCTCGTTATACTTTAAAGAAAAATGAGGATTATGGAAGCATTGGAGAGAGTGGATCCTAAGACATCATTTGATACTAAGCATGGTTTTAGGTTTTAGCTTTAAGCTTTTGGTAATAAGGAAATGTTTTGTCCAAGTTTGGGGATTTGTAATTTGGTTGTTTTGGTTTCTAAGGATTATATCTCGTTGTTTGTTGCTTTATTGTTTAGATTGTTGGAAGCATGTTGATGGATTTCTATCTTGGTTGTTATGCTTTTATCCCTTGCTATTCCATGAGAAGCATGATATGTGGTTTTATATTTGCCTATGTAGGATGCTCAAATAGGTTTGAATTGCCTGATAAAAATGTTAGATGATATGTTGGGATTAAATTGACCAATGATTTTCATTCTGAGTATGTTGGTCTAATTGTTTAGGGAGCATGCCTATAGTTTATGCTTGTGTATCCGAGAATGCATAGTGGATGGTTTGGTTTGTTGCGAAAGGTTGCCGTGTGCTAAATGTGTTTAGTATTCATGCTAGGATGTTTGGGACAAGTTTGAGTGGTTTTGGGTATTGGTATCCCTCTGTATTGGTATGCGGGGCCTGAATCAGGTATGAGAAGTCAAAATTTGGCTTGGGTATTGGTATGGGGTGATTCGTATTGATAGGTTTTTAGCTAATGGAATTTGGGATTTTGGCCAATTTACCTTGGGTACCGATACATGAGAGAGCGTATTGGTACGAGCCTTATAAAATATAAACTATGTATTGGTACACGTGTTTTGGTACTGGTACGACCCTTGAGTATAAAGCTTGGTATCGGTACAAAATCAAGTGTAATGATACCCAGTTCGTTATGTCAGTTGATGTGATGTTGTGGTTGTAACGCCCCGGTTTTGGGTCTAGATGGCTCGGGGTTCATTTTAAGGGTTCAGTGAACCGGTATTAGACATTCGAGAGAATTTTGGGATTAAATTGGATTAAATATTTTTGAAGGTGATAAAAATATGGAAAAATGTTCTAAAATCATTAATTAATATATTAATGATTGTGGTAAAATCAATTTTGGAAAATAAGTTTTGAAAATCAGACATTTTGGACTAGTGACCAAAACGCAAATTTTGAAAACTATTTTAGTGACTATTTTGTAAAGGGTCAAAACTTTGAATCATTAAGGGGCTAATAATCCAAAAGTCTAATTTCAGGCTTTATCCTTTAATTGGCTATTTTTAAAAGTGTTTTAGATAATAAAAGAGGTTGGAAAGAATTAATTGATAATTAATTCTTTTAAAACAAAAGTCACCTAACTTTCTCCAAAACCTTTTCTCTCAAAATCTCTCCAGCCAAACACTATTTCCTTCTTCTAAATCTTCAGGTAAATCATCTTTTTCTTAAATCTTTTGATTTCTAATGGATTCTCTATGATTTCTCATTAAAATCTTATTGTTTTAACTTTGTTTTCACATGTAAAATCAGCCAATTAAGGGAGAAAGCATCCATTAGAGGTAAGGTTCATTCTTCTCCTCTAATGAAAGGTTCTTTACTGAAATTCCCAAGTTGTTGATCCTTTATAATGGTTTTCTAATGGGTTTTGATAGTTTAATTAAGGAAAATTGGTTTAATTGTGTTTTAACTGATGAAATTGATAGATTTTCGAATTGGATCTATTTTATTGGTTTCTTGATCAATTTAGATCATGATTTTGATGTTTAACAATGTTAATAGCTTGGTTTTAACATTGTAATCCCGAAATTAGTTGGATCTCTAATATTTATGGTTGGTAGTGAAGGGTTTTTGTATTGTTAATGGTGTTTGATCATTGCTGGAAGTAAAAGGATGTTGTAAAAGGGTTTTTAGATGTTATTTGATGAAGTTTAATGTATCGAATCGTTGTATTGCGGCTGGATTAAGTTTGGAAAGTGTTTGAGGATGTTTTCGATAAGTTTCGAATGGTTTTTGAGTGGGCAACTTGTGAGTTGCGGGATTTTGCTTTGAGGCTGTGGTTTGGGTGCATTTTAATGCATGTCTCCTCTGGTTTTGTGTGGCCAAAACAAGGTATAATCAAGATGAGGCATCTTGAGGTGGATTGTTGCTTGCCGGGAGCTCATTTTGCATTGGTGAGCAAGGCGAGGTGTAATCGGTGAGTGTAAATTGGTTTTAAATGATTCCTAAAGATTTGCAAATGATGTTGGGAGTTTAGGTTAAGCATGAAATGCTTACCTAAGCTCGAAAGTAAGTTTCCCCTATTTTGCTCTTGAATATCAGTTTGGATATGAGCATGTGGTCTCATCTTTTGGTTTTAAACATGGTTTGATTTACTACTGTAAATGCATGGCTTTGTAAACATATGCAATTGTTGTAAAGGACATGAAATGCTAGTGAGCATTGGTTTTCATTCTAGTTGGGAATGGGGTATTACTTTGGTAATGTGATTTGCATATGTGGTGATTTTGTTTAATGCATTGTAAAACAATAAGTAAATGGTTTTGGAAATGATATATTGGCTATGTGACAAGTTAAGAAACATTCAGATATAGTGGCATGCCATAGAATTAAGTGCGCTATAATATATATTGAAAATCGATCGTGGCCATGGGTCCTTGAGGTATGGCGGTTTAACTAGGCCACTCGGACTATTGGGACATCACTTGGGGTATGCGGTTTAACTAGGCAGCCCAAGATGATGGTGACATTGCAGTTTAACTAGGCAATGTCGGTAAATCTCATAGTTTAACTAGGTGAGGTTGTCAAATCTTGTGGTTTAACTAGACAAGGTTTGGGGTATCATGCGGTTTAACTAGGCATGGTACGAGAATCTATGTATCCGATATGTATATGGATAGGGGTGACTATCCAAGGTAAGGGTTTTGTACTCGGGGTCACTATAAATGCTAATATATGAAAGTTCATGTGTTGAACCTATTTTATAATGCTTTGGTTTTAAGCATGGTAATATGATTTAATGCTTTGGTTTTAAGCATGGTAATATGATTTAATGCTGTGGGATTTAAGCATGGTAATATGATCTAATGCTTTGGGATTTAAGCATGTAATTTGTAAATGGTTTTGCATATGGTCGATATACATGTTTGGTTTTGGAATAAATGAAAATGCTTTGGTCGTTAAGCATGGGATTTATATATGATGTTACATAAGGATCGTTATGCATTTTCGGTTGGAAACAATAAAAATGCTTTAGTTGTTAAGCATGTTTTGAAAACAGGTGGCTTTGGTTTTCAAATGGTTTTAATTGCATCATTGTTTTTATGAGCATCCTCAGTAAGCATATGGGCTTACGCTTTTTTTCTAAATGATGCAGAGCACTAGAGTTTGGGGCAGCATTGGCAAGGCAAAAGGTGATCCAAGACCTATACTATATTTGAGTATGAAACTCATTGTTACTTTCGGTTAATAATGCAATGTGTTCGCCATATTTTGGGTGATTTGTAATGATGTATTACCATGGTTTTTGTTGTGGTTTACATGTTGTGATTTAGTGACCATTTGATGTATGAAAAGCAAGTTGGTTGTGCCATGCTAGTATGTTACGTTGGCAGGAGAGACCTTGGATTGCATTTAGCTTGTGTTGGATTGTTTCAATGTTTTTATGATGCTAGCATGTTTTGATCGATGCTAGGGAGGTATTGGTTTGTTGAACATGTGGTTAATTTCCTTATGTTTGGATTTTGGTATGTGAGTTGCTTGTGGTTTAGGGAGCATGCCTATAGGATTACCTTTGTGGCCGTAATGCCTATGCTCTTATATCATAGTGGTCTTTGGTTGTTATGATGTTTGTACGTTGATTTCAAATGATGCTTTGAGTGTTAAATGATGTTTGGGGTTAATTCGGATATGTTTCGGAGGTTTCCAAGGTGTTTCAAATGTGCAGATTTTGTAAACCTACAGGGAGGTTTCGAAACAATCTAGCAGGTTTCGAAACCATGGGCCATTTTCTCCAGGCAGGTTTCGAAACCAGCAGTCCCAACTTCGCTACTGGAGTACAGGTTTCGGAACCACTTGTATAAGTTTCGATATTAATCGTGGGGACTCATCTATTATGCTGAAAAATAGTTTCTAAAGTTATATTTTGGTCCCTAGTTGATATGTATGCAATTGGATGAGTTAGGATGATTATTTTAAGCTGAAATTTGACATGTATTCTTGTAACCTGACTAATTAAGGATTGGTAAATCTAATTTTAAGTAAGCCCTTGTAGTTTTTCAAATTTACATTTTGATCCCTAAAATGCATACTTGTGTAATTGGTTGCCTTTCGAATGTTCGTTTCTTTTGTATATTCATCCGCTGCAAGCATGATCACTTAGGATTAATAATATGCATCTAGATAAGATAAAAGGAAAAAAATGGACCGGTTTTTGTAATCTTTCTCTGGTTTGCTTTGGCAAACCTACTGTAGCTCGCTCGGTTCGGCGTCTAGGCCGGGTCGAGGGGGTTATAGTGGTTTTAGATTCTTTCATTTTGGTCAATGTTTGAGCATATGCTGATTAAATAAGTTCAAATGATCCGTTTAAGCTAGAATTTTACACGCAAGCATGACATATGATTACATGAGGATTGGTAACTTAAATTTTTGGAATAAGTCCATGTAATTATCCAGAATCGCAATTTGGTCCCTAAAATGCATGTACGCGCAATTGGACATCGATTCGATGTCTGATTCTTTTAAGAATTTAGCCACTGCCAATATGAACACCCTATGTTCTAATAATGCATCTAGATAAGAAAAAAAGAAAAAATGGACGTAATTTTAGTTAATCACTTTAGGTTTGCTATGACAAACCTAATGTAGCTCGCTCGGTTTGACTTGGCGTATAATACGGGTCAAGGGGGTTAACTTTTTTGGTATCAGAGCCAGTTACAAAAGTTTGGGATGGTTTGCTAAATGTTACGGTTGTTGTTGAATTATTTCTATGATGTTATTTGTTGTTAACTATGGCTTTTGACGGTTGTGTTGTTATTTTACTATGATGTAGGTTAAATGGGGACACATTGCCTATTACCATTGTTTTCAAACAATTTTTATAGGTTGTCTTGGATTCTTTGCTGAATACCAGCCTAACTAAAATTGCTTTTGCATGTCTTTAATTGTTAGCGAATATGGGCCCAAGACGTGAGACACGATATAATACGAGTAATACACAAAATGCTCCAAAACCAGAGGATAGTATAAATCCTCGTACCTAATTACCTCCTTCATTGCCTAATCCACTAGTTAGGGCGGGCATAGGAAATATACCTCAGGCTCCATCAAGACTTGTCTTTGGGGTTATGACGTTGTTGATTTAGGCAATGTTTGGTTCTTTTTCAAACAACTTTTTCTATAGTTCATGTAAAGGCACCAGCTCATGTAGCAGTTACTAATCCTGGATTGGCATTAGAGTGCCTGCAAAGCTTGTGAGGTGTTGAGTTCAGAGGGTTGAACCTTGAAGCTGTCGAAGAGTGGCATGAGAGTAATGAGCGTATTCTTGGTCCAGTAGAGTGCACGAATTCTCGGAAGCTTGGTTGTATCATGTCCTTATTGCATGGCAATGCATAGCATTGATGGACGACTACCATAGCTGGAGTACCTAATGATGACATCAATTGGGAGTTTTTCTGAAGGCTTTCAAGAGGAAGTACCTTGGTCCACAGTATCATGTTGCAAAAAAGAAAGAGTTCATGGCTTTAATGCAGGATCGGATGTCGGTAGCCGATTACGAGGTAAAATTTGTCTGTTTGAGCCAGTATTCCCTTGAACTGGTTTTGAATGACCGCAGTGTTACGACATGTTTTGTTATGGTCTTATTAAGGACATCAAGACGTGTTTCTTGGCAACTGACTACACTAATTTTAATCTGTTGGTCAACAAGGCCAAGGATATTGAGCAGTCATAGGGTCTGGTGTCTCAGTCAGTGAATGTTAACTCAGGGAAGAAAGCTGCAGAGTTTAACTATTCAGGGTGTGAGAATAAAAAGTCACGTGATAGATATCTCAGGTCAAACTACATGTGAGGTAGTGGTGGTGGTAGACATGGTCAGAATGCTCAAAGTGTCGTTGCCACTATAATCGATTGTGAGCGTTGTAGAAGATGCCACTCGGGGAAGTGTTGGGGAACATTTAGAGTTGTAGCTTGCTGGACTTGTGGTTTGAGAGAGCATCAAAAGCGTGATTGTTTGGAAGTGACTAAGGATGCACCAGTTTAGGCAGTTGTTGTACCTACTAGAGGTCGAGGCCATGGTAGGGGTAATTTATAGAGGCATGAAGAGGGTCAGAAGATGATTGTTTATACCGTGGCTATTCAGTCGAAGAAATGAGGGCAAGAAAGGGTGTGTACTTATCGTGAGGGCCGTAATGACACCAATGTGATTGTAGGTACTTTTACCTTTCAATCCTTGTCATTATTTTTTTGGTTGATTGGAATTCCACACATTCATACATTCTAAGTGGGCATGCATAATTATTGGATATTGTTACCTCTAAAAAAATATTGTTTTTAATGCCAATCTTACAATGCTTTTGATTTTTTAGGTACATTTAGTTTCATTAGGATGTTAAAACCATGCATTTGCATAAGGAGTTTAGAATTCTGTCTATGCCAGTGTGAAGGGTTGTTTTGTTGACAATTTTACAGGTTTGGCATAGTATTTGGCCTAGAAAAGCAACACAGGAAGGAATGCTAGAGAGAATGCCGAGTGCTGTTAGCACAGATGGACCAGACAATGCCAACCACTGGTTGGCAGATAAGTGAACTTGATGCCATGCCAAGAGGCTGTTGGACCCCAAAAAATAGGATAAGATCAAGCTTCGAAAAATAGCAATTAGATCAATCTTTGAAAAAATAGCGGATAAGATGGTGCCAAGATTGGTTGGTAGAATCATACCGAGCTTGGATGCCAAGACAACGTCCGCAGTATGACGTTAGCTTTAGCCTGATCGGCTCTCATTCAAATTGGGATAAGATGATTAACTTTTATCCCTTCAGCATTTAAAATTCAAATGAGGAGCTTATACTATCCCTTCCTTGCACGCCTATTTAAGCACCAACCAAGGAGGACTTTAAGGATTCATTGATAGACGATCGGAATGAGGAGTTGGAGTGCAAGGTGATTGATAATCAGCTGCACCGTGGAAGGGTGGTTCGACCAGCTTGGCTGAGAACCTGGATCTTGAAGGGCTGCATCAAGAGACCCATTCTCCCCGACTCTCTCTTTCAAGTTATTTTATCTTGTTTTTAATGATGATGTATTTTGAAAACGTTTATGGTTTTTTGGTTAAATCCCTCACCATGAACTAATTTAATAGTTGGTGAGGGATTTTTGCGTTGAATGTTGTTTTATGTTTCAGTTTTTAATAATAAATCTGCTTTCGACATTGTTTTATCTATTTGACATACTTTAATGTTTTCTAAATACTATGCCAAGCGAGAGCTAGCACTATTGGCTTATTGCTCCTCAATATCTTAACAAACTTGGGGTGGCAACGATTAAGTTGTTGAATACTGAGGAGAGAAGCTTCGAGAGAAGTCGTTCAAGTAGATGAACTTACTTCAGGAGTGAAATCTACTCCTTAGGAGTATAGATTGGATCTTAATCAAATTGGTTTATTTAAAAGCATGCACTATAGAGATATAGGGGTTTTTACATGATCAATTTATGGAAATGACCATCGAGAGAGGCTTTGCTAATTTTGAATCTGCTCGGCAAACAATGCCAAGACAGGTTGTTGTTGAAGGCTGGCACGACTGAATAGCGTGAAAACCATGCATTCCCTGCCAACGCTCATCATTCATTAAAGCACCTTCCTTGCCAACGTCTTACTTTACTTTATTTTCATTTATTTAATTTCATTTCAATTATCTCCAAAACCACTTCGAAATAAAGCAACTTTTTGTCAACGCAAGTAACAATCAAAGACAATTGAATTCCAAGTCAATCTCTGTGGGATCGATACTCAGCTTAACTGTTGTATTACTTGCAGACCGTGTATACTTGCACGTAAAAGACTCATCTTGGGACTATTTTATACTTTTCCAATACATATCTTCTGCCTCTTTTACCAGCATTCACTTAGAGAGCCTACAAGTTTTTGGCGCCGTTGCTAGGGATTGCAACAGAGTTGGTTGTTTTTAAATTTTTACTTCTCTTTCTTTTATTTTGTTATTTTACTTTTTGCTTTTATCGGTGTATGACCAAAAGCCATCATGTGGTGAACGAGTGGCCATATGATTCAAAAATTGAGAAAACCTTACGAAGGTTAAAAGGATGATTTTGAGAGATGAATAACCAAGGTAATAGAGGAAATGGTGTGGTGAACAATGAAGGAAATACACTTAACAATGTGATGCTACCACCACCGGTTAATGAAGAAAGACCTATTAGAGAACATTCGGCACCAACCATTGACAATCTGATGCCAGGACTGGTTGGCGCAGAGGTAAATACTGTCAATTTTGAACTTAAGCTGGTAATGATTTAAACTCTTTTGAATGTAGGTCAGTTTGATGGAGCACTTACTGGAGATCTGAGGCAACATCTATAGTAGTTCATGGAGATTTTCCAGTTATTTCAACAAAATGGAGTACCTGAAGATACCGTGAAGCTGAAGTTATTCACTTTTTCCTTGAGAGATAGAGCTGAGGCTTGGGTCAATTCCTTGCCACCTGGCTCAGTCACTTCATGGGCAGACCTATGCCAGAAGTTCTTGACAAGATTCCAGCCGCCAACACTCACTCCCAAGCTAAGGGGTGAGATTATTACATTCAGGCAGGCTGAGGACGAGACCTTATATGATGCCTGGGAAAGATTTAAAGATCTGTTGAGAAGGTGTCCTATGTATGGATTCCCGAATTGGACCCAAATACAAACTTTCTACAATGGACTGAATGGACAGACGAGGACTATTGTTGATGCTTTAGCAGCCGGTTCATTGTTGCACAAAACATATACCAAGGCTGTTGACATTCTTGAAAGAATTTTCGTTAATGATTTTGAATATCCTGTTGCTAGACTTGGGATCAGAACCAAAACCAGTGGGAAATTTTAGGTTGATGAATTAACGTCCATCCATGCCGAGATTTCCAATTTTACTAGCATGGTGAGAACGTTGCAAAAGGACAATGAGTACCAAGAAGTTAAAGCATTAGATCCATTATGTACAATTTGTGGAGAAAGCCATAATGTGGTTGAATGCCCTGCCAACCCTGAATCAGTAAATTTCATTGGTAATATAAATAGTTACCATAATCCTAACTCCAATACTTATAATGTAGGATGGAGACATCACCCTAACTTAGCATGGGGAAATCAAGAAGGTAACCAGTACAATGCCCAACACTAGAATACCCAGAGGTAGAATAATAATGCCATGCAAGCTTTCAACAACAATGGCATGCCATCATTCTATCAGAATGCCATGCCACAGAAAGCTCAAAACAATTTCCAGCAAGGGCAGAGATTCAACCAAGGAGGCACTTTTCACGGAGTACATGGAGAGGAATGATGCCACAGTCTAGAGTTTGGCAGCATCAATGAGGAACTTGGAAGTTCAGATTTGGAAGATTGCCAATGCATTCAGAAATTGACCCCAATGAGCATTACCAAGTTACACCAAGATGCATTGCAAAAGTGAGCAATGTAAAGATACCGGCATAAAAGAGATGTGAGCAATGCCAAGCATCCGATTAAGCGCCAACTCTTGGTGCAGTGAAAAGCAGGAAGTAGAGAGAAAGAGGAAAAAGGATGATGATGAAGCAATGCCAAAATAGATGCCAGAACTGATGTCAAACAAACTGATGCTAGTACTGCCTTGGCAAAGCTAGTAGCACCGCATAGGCTTATTCGCCACCACCATTTCCAGTGAGACTTCAAAAGCATAAGCAAGACCAGCAATTTAAGCACTTCTTAGAAGTTCTTAAACAACTACAAATTAACATTCCACTGGTAGAAGCTCTTGAGCAAATGCCCAACTATGTGAAATTTCTGAAAGACATTCTGTCCAAAAAGAGAAAGTTGGGAAACTTTGAAACTTTTGCTCTCACCGAGGCATGCAATGCTATGATCCTAAACCGATTACCACTAAAGCTGAAAGATCCAAGAAGTTTTACCATCCCCTGTACCATTGGAAACAAATTCATGGGCAAGGCACTATGTGACCTAGGAGCCAACATCAATTTGATGTCAATGTCAGTTTTTCGGAAGCTTGGCATAGAAGCCAGACCTACCATGGTGACACTCCACCTGGCAGACCGGTCCTATGCACATCCCAAGGGTAAGATTGAGGATGTGTTGGTAAAGGTAGACAAGTTTATTTTTCCAACTAATTTCATCATTTTGGATTATGAGGCTGATATTAATGTCCTGATTATTTTGGGTAGGCCATTTCTTGCCACGGGTAGGGCTTTGATATATGTTCATAAAGGGGAACTAACAATGCACATGAATGATCTGCAGGTTACATTTAATGTGTTTCAAGCTTTGAAATGTGGAGATGCACCTGATGAATGCCAAGCAGAAGAGAGGATGGACTCGATCTACACTTTGGATATGGCGCAGTTATGCCAAGATACAGAATTCAATGCCAGCAGTTTAGACGGCATAGCTAAATTATTTGAAGAACCTGAAGAATCAGTCTTGGAGGCTGAGGAGGCTAAGTATTTTGAGCCACTATAGTTGGCCGACAGAGAGATTAAGTCTCCTAAACCATAAATTGAGGAGTCGCCATAGTTGGAGCTAAAACCATTGCCAAGTCACTTGAAGTATGCTTATTTAGGTAAACACACAGCTCTGCCAGTGATTATTGCCACTGATCTCACTAATGATTAGGAGGAGAGATTGCTGGCAATATTAAGCAATTATAAGCAAGCATTAGGTTGGACCTTGGCAGACATATGAGGTATTAGCCCAACCATTTGAAGGCACAATATTATCTTGGAGGAGTACCATGGCAAGACCATTGAAGTCCAGAGAAGGCTAAACCAAAGCATGAAAGAGGTAGTGAAAAAAGAGATCATAAAATGGCTTGATGCCGGAATTATTTATCCCATTTTCGATAGCTCTTGTGTTAGCCTAGTACAATATGTGCCAAAGAAGGGTGGCATGACCATGGTACAAAATAGTAAAGCTAAATTGATTCCCTCTAGAACTATCACGGGATGGAGAGTGTGCATGGACTATAGGAGGCTGAACAATGCCACGAGGAAGGATCACTTCCCATTGCCATTCATCGACCAGATGTTAGACAGGTTGGCAAGTAAAGCTTTCTATTATTATTTCAATGTTATTCAGGATATGATCAGATTGCCATCACTCTTGATGATCAAGAAAATACCACATTCACGTGCCCATATGGGATGTTTGCGTTGAGAAGGATGACATTTGTTCTATGCAATGCTCTGGCAATATTCCATCATTGGACGATGTCTATTTTTTCCGATATGATAGAGCACAACATGGAAGTATTCATGGATGATTTCTCAGTGTTTAGCAAAACATTTAGGGATTGTCTTCAAAGTTTGGAGCAAGTCTTGAAGAGGTGCGTAGAAACAAACCTAGTGTTGAACTAGGAAAAATGCTACTTCATGGTGAAGGAGGGCATTGTTCTCGGGCACAAGGTAACTGTGAGAGGATTAGAAGTTGATCAAGAAAAAATTGAGGTAATCAAGCATCAAAGGTATAAGGAGTTTTTTAGGACATGCTAGTTTTTACTAGTGTTTTATTAAAAGACTTTTCAAAAATTGCTAAGCCTTTATGCTTGTTATTAGAACATAATGCTACTTTTGCATTTGACAATTCTTGTTTGAGAGCATTTCAGGAACTTAAAGAAAAGTTAATCAATGCCCTATAGTTGTGGCTCTGGATTGGAATGAGCCCTTCGAGCTCATGTGCGACGCCATCGACTATGTCGTTGGAGCAGTCTTGGGACAAAGGCATGGCAAGGTTTTCCATGCCAATTACTATGCTAACCGAACCTTGAATGAAGCACAACTAAACTACTATACAATCGAGAAAGAATTTCTTGCGGTTGTATTTACTTTTGATAAATTTCGATCATATTTAATTGGTAACAAAGTTATGGTTTATATAGATCATTCGACATTGAAGTATCTCTTGGCAAAGAAGGATGCCAAGCCTAGACTAATCCGATAGATGCTCATACTTCAAGAATTTGATCTTGAGATCCGAGACAAAAAGAAAGTGAAAACTTAGTAGCTGACCATCTCTCGCGTTTAAAGCATCTTCTTGAAGATGGTAAGAACAATTTTATAAGAGATGAATTTCCTAACGAGTATTTGCTTGCAGTTAATGCCATGCCATGGTACGCTGACATTGTCAACTACTTGTTAAGCAACATTTTACCATAAAATTTGGCATACAATGCCAAGAAAAGGTTCTTGTGAGAAGTTAGGCAATACTATTGCGATGAGCCAATATTTTTCAAACAGTTTGCCGACCAAGTAATTCTCTGGTGTGTGCACGAGGATTAACAGCATAACATATGGCACTTGTGCCATGCCGCATCATATGGAGGTGACTTTGCTGGGATGAAGACTGTCACCAAGGTGCTGCAATCAGGATTCTTTTAGCCCATACTATATAAGGATGCCACGAGTATGCCAAGGCATGCGATCGATGCTAACAGATAGGAAATATCTCTGGCACACACCAACAACCACTTCAAAACATTATGCATGTGGACTTATTTGATGTATGGGGGATAGACTTTATGGGATCCTTTCCCCCATCATTTGGTAATGTATATATTCTTGTGGCTATTGACTATGTGTCTAAATGGGTAGAAGATGTTGCCCTACCAACAAACAATGCCAAAGTTGTTGTCAAGTTTTTGCAAAAACACATTTTTACTAGATTTGGTGCCCCTAGGGTGATTATTCATGATGAAGGAAACCCATTTTAAATGTAATATAATCTCTAAAGCTTTGTGCAGGTATGGTATACAGTAAAGAATTGCCACGACATATCATCCACAAATGAACGGGCAAGCTGAGATTTCAAACAAGGAGATTAAAAACATTATAGAGAATACTGTTAATCCATCAAGGAAAGATTGGTCTTTAAGACTAGACGAGTCATTGTGGGCTTACAGAACTACATTTAAAAATCATTTGGGTACTTCACCGTTTAGACTTGTTTTCAAAAAACCATGCCATATGCCAGTATAGCTTGAGCATAAAGCCTATTGGGGCATTAGAACACTTGGCATGACATGGAGAGCTGTTGGAGAAAAGAGGTTACCAGACCTAAATGAATTAGAGGAATTCAGGACCCAAGTCTACGAGAATGTCAGGATATACAATAAGATGACAAAACGCTGGTATGGCAGTAGGATAATTTTGAGACAGTTTGAGGTATGCCAACGTGTTCTGTTCTTCAACTCACGACTTAAGTTGTTTCCAGGACATTTTGATGTTGTGAAGCCCTATGCCCATGGAGCTATGGACATTATGAACTTGAGGTCGGGGGAAATTTTTAAAGTGAATGGCCAACGTTTAAATAACTACATGGAAGGTGATCAGAACAATGCCAAGGAGGTGATCCTCTTGGCAGAGGTAACATGAAAGCACCATCAGGTTTGAATTTTTGTAAATATTATGATAGTTTTTTTTTTTTTTTTTTAGGTTTCTAGGTTTTAATAGTTTTTCTTTTTAGTTTTTCATTTTTATTCCTTATCTATGTTGAAAGGTTTTCTTTGAGTTAATGCAAAATCAGTATGCCATGAACCATGCTAGGAACGATGTTAGGAGTAGTTCTAGGAACAATGCCAAAGAGAGACTTGGCATGAGCTGAAGCCACAATAGGAGAATTTTGTGTGCCAAGCACAATGCCGGAGCAGCTTGGCATGCAACGAACTGAAAAATGAAAAGAAGAGATAAACCTTAGTTTGATCAGCCCATTAGATAAAGAGAGTATTTTTCTTTTAATTTAAACCCTAGCCGCCCAAAAATTAGATTAAAATTTAAATTTAATCCAATCACCTTATCACTCCAATCTTTACCAAATCTTATCACTTACAACCTTATCACTTTACCTTATCACTTTACCCTCTTTTCAAATCAAATCTTTTTACCTTCCATCATTATCCTTATTTACTCGGCTACCAACCCCATTAAACTTCCCAAACTTTTCACTATCTTTCTATAACCAAATTTAAAGAACCCAACTATCTCTAAATTTTCCACTTTTCTTTTCAAACAAGAACCAAGTTTACATCGTCTTTTCTTCTTATTCCTTGATTCAAAATCAGTCCAAATTCTTGCACATTTCCAATGGGTTCTTCTTCTACCCCTTTCAACCAATTTTTCAATGAGGAAATCCAAAAAAAGTTTGAACCTAACTTTGCTTCAAGATATTTTTGCTATGAGAAACACTTTGATTTCAAGACGGATACAAGCATTGGCTTCCCTCCATAATTCATGGCGATAGTTGACAAGCACAAGTGGAATCATTTTTTGCTAGCAAGAAGGGGAGATTTATGCCACCATTGTTCAAGAATTCTCTCTTGTAACCAAGGATTCGCCCATCTTGATGATTTGAGGTTAGTGTGTGCATTTTGATGAGGGGATATTAACAATATGTTTGAATTATATGGTGTAGAGGATGAATTTTTTGATTATGCCGAGTCGATGACTGTTGCCAAGAGAAAGAAGTTGCTGGCAGATTTGTGTGAGCCTGGCATGGCATGGACAATGTCATCAAAGGGACACCGCACGGTAAAGTGGTTGGCATTGAAACCCCAATAGAGAGGATGGAATCACTTTGTCAAGGCAAATCTAATGCCAACATCCCACAATGAGACTGTAACGGAAGAGATGTTGATTTTATTACATTCCATCGTTATGGAGTGCAAGATTAATGTTGGCAGGCACATTATTGACGAAACTTACAAATATACAGTGAAAGGTAATGGAAGTCTATTATTTCCTTTGTTGATTTCTAATATTTGCATGATCCATGGTTTACCAAATCTTGATACAAATAAAGGTCAAAGGATCAATGGAACAACCATCACAGTTGCTATTTAGAGAAACCTCATAGTTGCCAAGCCAAAGGACAAGGGTAAGGGGAAGGCCAAAGTGCCCATGCTAAGGCTAGAAATCGTGGCAGACAGTTCACTGGCAATGTTGTCACAAATTTACCATCGTCATGAGATTATTCTCTGAAAGCTAGAGAAAACCGATGGGCTCAATGTCAAAATGCGACATTACATACAAGACATGGATGTTATAATTAGGGAGGCTCTTAAAAATTGTCCATTGAGTTTGTGCCAGAATTCCTAGATTTCCTTACCAAGGCCTCTACCAGTGACAATGTCATGGCAGCTAGTCCAGTTCATACCCCATCTAATGCCACAGTCCCATTGTCTCTAGTACAAGCTGATTTTGCCACTTTTGATTCATCATCTAAATCAATGGAAACCAAAGCCAAGTCACCAATGACACTTGTTATACAACACCATCTGATGCCACCGATACACCTGCCGCATTGGAACCTGCCAAGAAAAAGGAGGAATTTGGAGCCTCCACTATTGCTTCACAGCCAATCATGAAAGGAAAGAAACGAATGGCCCCTGCTCATGGCTGATTTCTAAAATGAAAGACCCATGCCACACGAGAAGAAGTCACCGAAGGGGAGTCATCTTCTACCTAAACTCCTTTACATTTCATTTTATTGCATTTACATGATCATGCATTTTTATTTTTTTCTATTTTTCTTGTATATATGTGTTGTTTCATGCATTGATGACAATGCACATCTTGGGTTTGGGAGTGTGCATTTCCTCGCATTTATGCCATGCGATACATTTCATGTTTAATTTATGTTGCCATGCCATCTTGCCATGCCATTTAGGTCATTTAGATTATATGCATACTGAACCACTAAAAAAAGAAAATTTTTCCTCGGTTTAATTTTGAAAAGTGTTAACATTTGTTAGGCAAGTTTAATTTGATCTAGGTGTCTGCCCAATAAGGAAATTTTAATCTTTAGTTGTCATGCCATGCCAGCAGAGTAGTATGCTAGGTTAGCTTGCCAATTGATCTCTAGTTTAGGGAACTGAAACATCACTTTACACGTAGTATGTATCTAGATCCTTAGCAAACTTAGACTCTTTGAAGCTATACTCAGATTTAAAAAAATATATCAAATGATGCCAAGGTAAAAGAAAATAATAAGGTAGCAATGTTCTGCCAGGGCAACGAAAAAATGAACTCTCCTCTACTTAGGGATAATAAGTTACTTGAGGCTTCGTGGTTTGCTCGCTCTTAGTTCTCAAGTCAAAAGCCTTAGGGTATGAGTTGATGAGAAAACCTAGTGATGTCTAGATTTAGGTGGGGATTCGTGGTATGGTCCCTCTTATCTCTCACGCTAAATAGCGTCACGAAGCAAGCTTAAATTAATGCCAATATAAACCCTTGGAAAAGAAAGTACAAAAAGAAAAAAGAGAAAAAATGATAAAAATAGAAATATGAGTTTAAGTAGTACAATTGGCTATGGGAGTGAAAGGATACTCGATGCATATTGCCACACATCATGCACACTCCATGAACTTAGACTAGAGTTATATTGTTGCACTTGAATTACTACCTGCTTGGCATTATTGCACTAAGATACTAAGGACAGAAATAGAGCCAAATTTTGCTTGCCAGTATTTGTTGGCATTCTAACCAAAATTTTGTCGAGGTAACATTTTCACAGTTTTTGTTTTTATTTTGATTGCATTACTTGAGGACAGGCAACGCACTAGGTTTGAGGGTGTGTTACATCTCCAAAAGTATTGTTTTAATGCCAATCTTACAATGATTTTGCATGTTTTTAGGTACATTTAGTTGAATTAGGACGTTAAAACCATGCATTTGCATAAGGAGTTTAGAATTTTGTCAATGCCAGTGTGAAGGGTTGTTTTGTTGGCAATTTTGCACGTTTGGCATAGTATTTGGCCCAAAAAAACAACACAGGAATGAATGCCAGAGAGAATGCCGAGTGCTATTGGAACAAATAGACCAAACAATGCCAAGCACCGGTTGGCAGAGAAGTGAACTTGATGTCATGCCAAGGAGTTGTTGGACCCCAAAAAAATAAGATAAGATTAGGCTATGAAAAGATAGCAATTGGATCAATCTTAAAAAAATAGCGGATAAGATGGTGCCAAGATTGGTTGGTAGATTCATGCCAAGTTTGGATGCCAAAGTAACATCGGCAATATGATGTCAGCTTTAGCTTGATCAGCTCTCATTCAAATTGGGATAAGATAATTATCTCTTATCCATTCATTTAAAAATTCAAATGAGGAGCTTATCCCATCCCTTCATTGCACGCCTATTTAAACACCAATCAATGAGGACTTTGAGAATTCATCAATAGACGATTGGAGTGAGGAGTTGGAGTGTAAGGCGATTGATAACCGGCTGCACCTTGGAAGGGTGGTTCAACCAGCCTGGCCGAGAACCTGGATCTTGAAGGGCTGCATCGAGAGACCCCTTCTCGCCTATTCTCTTTTTCAAGTTATTTTATCTTGTCTTTAATGATGATGTATTTTGAAAACATTTATGGCTTTTTGGCTAAACCCTCACCATGAACTAATCTAATATTTGGTGGGGGATGTTTTGCATTGAACTCTGTTTTATGTTTTAGTTTTTAATAATAAATCTGCCTTTAGTAATTTTTATCTATTCGACATACTTTAATGTTTACTAAATACTATGCCAAGTGAGAGCTGGCACTATTGGCTTATTACTCCTCAATATCTTAACAGACTTGGGGTGGAAACGATTAAGTTGTTGAATACTGAGGAGAGAAGATTCGAGAGAAGTTGTTCAAGTAGATGAACTTACTTCGGGAGTGAAATCTACCCCTTAGGAGTATAGATTGAATCTTAATCAAATTGGTTTATTTAAAAGAAAGCATTATAGAGATAAAGGGGTTTTTACATGATCAATTTAGGGCAATGACCATCAAGAGAGGCTTTGCTAATTTTGAATCTGCTCGGTAAACAATGCCAAGACAAGTTGTTGTTGAATGCTGGCACGACATGGATAGCGTGAGAACCAGGCATTCCTTGCCAACGCTCATTATTCATTAAAGCACCTTCCTTGCCAACGTCTTACTTTACTTTATTTTCATTTATTTAATTTCTTTTCAATTATTTCCAAAACCACTTCGAAACATAACAACTTTTTCTCAAGGCAAGTAACAATCAAAGACAATTGAATTCTAAGTCAATCTCTATGGGATCGATACCTAGCTTAACTGCTGTATTACTTGCAGACCGTGTATACTTGCACGCAAAAGACTCATCTTGGCACCGTTTTATACTTTTCCAATACATATCTTTTGTCTCTTTTGCCAGCATTCACTTAGAGAGTCTACAGATATACCTATTGAGATTTTAAATGTGGTTGTCTTAGTAACTAGTTCTCTTGAGGGGACCGTTAATGTTAGAAGAATGTATAAGAGATGTTCACTGGTTGTTCAAGGCCATGTTTTTGCGATTCATTTATTGGAGTTGTCGTTTTGTGGTTTTGATGTCATCTTGTGTATAGATTGGTTAAGCGAACATAGAGCTATTGTTGATTTCGAAACCATAAGAATTTTTTTAAGGCTTGCCGACAACTATGTTGTTTTTGTCGTAGTTGAGAATACTAAATTCTTATCTAATGTCATCTTGACATTACATGCTGAGAAGTTGATGAAAGTGGGATGCCAGGCATACTTGGCTTTTGTGATGAATTCGGGTACCAAGGGAATTCGAGTATAAGATATTCCAACAGTGCATAATTTTTTGGAAGTTTTTCCAGAAGAATTACCTGGGTTGCCACCTGATAGAGAATTTGAGTTCTGTATCGAGATGTACTCTGGTATTACTCTAGTGTCCATTGCTCCATATCGCATGGCAATGAAGGAATTAAAAGAATTGAAAACTCAACTTTAGGAGTTGTTGGATCGTGGTTTCATCCGTCCAAGTATTTTGCCTTAGGGTGCACCAGTGTTGATCATAAAGAAGAAAGATGGAACCATACAGATGTGTATTGATTATCAGTAATGTAACAAGTTGACGATTAAGAACAAGTACCCATTATCGTAAATTGATGATTTGTTTGACCAATTCGGTGGTGCAGTTGTGTTTTCAAAGATTGATTTGAGATCCGGCAAGGTATGGGCATTATGAATTATGGGTGATGCCTCTTGGTTTGACTAATGCCCCAGATGCTTTCATGGATATGATAAATAGGGTGTTTCATGAATATTTAGATCAGTTTGTGGTTGTGTTTATTGATGATATCCTTGTGTACTCTTAGACTGAAGAAAAGCATGATCAACGTCTTTAGATAGTGTTGGAAGCTTTGAAAGATAACCAGTTGTTTGCTAAGTTGAGTAAGTGCAAGTTTTGGATTAAGGAGGTAATGTTTCTTGGTCATGTGGTATCGGCGGAAGGTATTCGTATTGATCCGTAGAAGATTGAGGCTATCCTTCATTGGAAGCAGCCTAAGATAGTGTCAAAAGTTTGCAGTTTCCTTGTTCTAGCTGGGTATTATCATCGCTTTATGGATGGTTTTTCCAGTATTGCTGCCCTGCTGACTAGACTTTTGTAGAAGAATGTTTTGTTTGTTTGGATTGAGGATCATCAGCATAGTTTTGAAAAATTAAAGGAAGTCTTGACGCACGCTCCTGTACTAATTCAACCAGAGGCGGGTAAGGAGTTTGTGGTGTATAGTTACGTATAATATGTTGGTTTGGGTTGTGTACTAATTCGGGATGAGGAATTTGTGGTTTATGCATCGAGACAATTAAAGGTACATGAGCGCAACTACCCTACGCATGATTTAGAGCTTGCCGCAGTAGTTTTCACTCTAAAGATTTGGAGACACTAACTTTATGGTAAGAAGTGTATTGTTTACATAGATCACAAGAGTTTGAAGTATTTGATGTCTCAAAAATAGTTAAATCTTAGTCAAAAAAGATGGATTGAGTTGCTTAAGGATTATCACTTGACGGTCGAATATCATACTAGAAAAGCTAATGTTGTAGCAGATGCGTTGAGTCGTAAGGCGGTTGTTGAGCTTAGGGCGATGTTTGCTATGTTAATTGTGACACAGGAAGGTAGTTTGTTGGTGGAATTGCAAGTTAAACCTATGTTGTTTGAAATGATAAGGCGAGGCAATTGTATGATGATATGTTGGTTCAGCAAATTAAGGCCATACCTGATGGTAAACCAACAAATTTTCATTTTAATGGTGATGGTGTTTTATGTTTTAAGGGTCGAATAGTGGTACCAAGAGATTCGGAGTTGAGGCGCACTATTCTGTTTGAGGCTTATTCTAGTACTTCTGCTATGAACTCAGGTGGTACTAAGATGTATCGTGACTTGAAAGAAGTGTATTTATGGGTTGGTTTGAAGAAATACATAGCAGAGTATGTTGCTCATTGTTTGGTGTGTCACCGAGTTAAAGCTAAACATTAGTTTCCTGCCGGGTTGCTGCAAACTATGCAAATTCGAGATTAGAAATAGAAAAGGATCAGTATGGATTTTGTGATGGGGTTGCCTTTGACGCCATCGAAAAAGAATTTTATATGGGTAATTGTTGATTGTTTTATAAGTGTGCGTATTTTCTTGTTGTGCATACGACGTATACACTGGATAAACTAGTGGAGATGTATATCATTGAGATTGTGAAGTTGCATGGGGTTCCAAAGTATATTATATCAGATAGAGATTCTCGCTTTAATTCAAGTTTTTGGGAGCGTATACATACAACTTTGAGAACCAGGCTTAATTTTAGAACCTTGTATCACTCTTAGACAGATAGACAGTCTGAGCGTGTTATTCAAATTTTGAAGGACATGTTGCGTTGTTGTATCATTGAGTTTCAGGGAATGTGGGGAAAACAACTTCTGTTGGTGGAGTTTTCTTATAATAATAGTTATCAATCGAGTATACAGATGACTCCCTAGTAAGCTCTTTATGGACGTAGATGTCGGACATCACTTTATTGGGCAGAGATGGGCAAAAACCATGTTACATGGCTTGATTTGCTTAGAGGTATGAATGCTAAGGCAATGCTTATTAGTGATCATTTAAAGGCAGCTTCGGATTGGCAAAAATCTTATGCAGATTTGAAGCGAAGGGATATTGAGTTCGCTGTGAGGGATAAAGTGTTCCTAAAAGTTTCTCCTTGGAAAAAGTTTATGAGGTTCAAGCGTAAGGGTAATTTAAGCCCTAGATTTATTGGGCCATATGAGTTTCTTGAGCGTGTTGCTTATAGGTTGAGGTTACCAGCCGAGTTGGAGAGGATACATGATGTTTTCCATATGTCGATGCTTCAAAGGTATAGGTTAGATCCGTCGCATGCTGTGCAAGTTGAGGAAGTAGATTTGTGTCCGGATTTGTCTTATGAAGAAGAGCTTGTAAGAGTATTGGATTCTAGTATGAAGTTTCTTCATGGTAAGACCATTGAGTTGGTCAAAGTGTTGTGGCAATAATGAGGAGTCGAGGAAGCCACATGGGAGACAAAGGAGGACATGAAGAAGCAGTTTTCTCATCTTTTCCCTTTAGGTAAATTTCAGGGATAAAATTTCTTAAGAGATGGAAAGTTGTAAAGCCCCGAAAATGGCTTAGGAGTTTTGGCAATTTAGTTGGGTTTAGGTTCAGATCGAGGAACTAGGTTTGACAATTAAAATACGTTTCGAGAAAATAAGTATTTTGAATTGAGAATTTCAAAAGTGATAAAATGTGGTTCAAACTTTTAAATTTGTTTAATATTTATGTTAAGTATTTTGGGGTTGAAATCGGAAATCAATTTGATAAATTAATATGACATTTCGGATTTAGTGACCAAAATGTAATAAATGTAAAACTATTTTAATGACTAAATTGTAAAAGGGGCCAATACTAAGAATCCTTAGAGAGCTAATTTTCCTAAAAAATTAATTTGGTTTTCCACCATAATTAACAAAACAAATTGACGGTTAATTGTTTTGTAAAACTCATTTTGCTTTATTTTCTATTTTCTCAATATTTGTCTCTAAAACTTTCTCTCATTTTATCACCATTTTCTCTCCACAAGATTTCTGAACTTTTTATTGTTTTTCAATGGGGATTGCATCATTTGATTTCACTCTTTTGGATTTGCAAAACCTTGCCAATGATTCCTAAGAGATTTCTCTAAATTCTATTTTATTCAGCACAGAAAGTTTACGTCAAATTGTGGTGGAAAGACTTCAAAGGTAATTTTCTTTTCCTATCTTAAAACTAAGGTTCTTTATTGATATTCCCTAGTATTTGGCTCTTAATTGATGTTTAATAACTTGGTTTTGCTATTTAATTCTTGGAAATGATCTTAATCGGTGTTTTTGACATTTTGCCCAAAATCTTGATTTATGGGTTAATTGATGAAGCTTTCTAATGACTTAAATCACATTTTAGTTGTTTGAAAACAATATGATATGGGGGGTTTTTGTAATAAATCCTAGAAATATATAATTACCTATTTTCTATGGTAGTTTGAGATGGTTTTAGGGTTGTTATGGGTAAATCTTAGTAGTTGGAGGTAAAGGGGTATTTTACGTATGCTTTTGGATGTTCTTTGATGTTGTTAAGATGCTAGAAATGTTGGGTTGTGGCTGGAGATTGTTTGGTTGTCAATGAGAGTAGTTTTTGAAGTTTTCAGATGGGTTTTGGGTGCAATTCCGTGAAGATTGTAGGCTGGTGTTAGAATATATTTTAATGTTTTTTGCCTCTAGTTTTGTGTTGCCAAATAGGGAGAATAAAGACTAACTCATTTTATGGAAATTGATTTGTTTCAGAAGCTTAGAGTGCAACGGCAAGCAAGGCATTGTGTATCGGTGAGTGTAAATGTGCTTCTGACACTCTTAAAGGTTTGAATAAGGAGTTGGGAGTTTAGATTAAGCCTATTAACTAAGCACGGAAGGTAGTTTTCCCTAATTTCACCTTTGAGTATCGGATTGATATGAGATTTGTTTTGCATGTTTTGGTTTTAAAAGTACGGATTGGTTTACTTACTGTTTTATGCATCATTTTAAAAGACATGCAATGTTTTATCAAGTTATGGATGCCTAAAAGCATTGAGAAATGGTTCCTAAATGGACTGTGGTTGTTACCTTGAGCAATGTGATATTTGCATATAGAAAATGGTTTGTTAAACACATAAGTAAATGTGTTTAAAAGTGTATATTGGCTATGTGACATACAAAATAAAGTATCAGATATAGTTGGCATGCCATAGGGTTTAAAGTGCACTATAATATAAGTCGATCGCCCCGCGGCCCCAAAGTATACGGTAGGCTACTCATGCTGGTGGATTGTCACTTGTGGTATGCGGTGAGTCTAATGCCCCGAATTTGGGCCTAGGAGTTAGCTAGCGTGGTTAGACGATTCGGGTGAGCAGGGTTAGTGTTTGAGTTAGTTTTGGGGAATTTAATCAGATAAAATGGTTTTCGGCTAAAATAAAATATGCAAAATTATCTAAAATGTTTAATTATTGTATTGAACATATGTGAGTTGTCAATTTGATGAAATTAATTTGGATTAAAAGACATTTTCGGTTGGTGACTAAAATGTAAAGTTTTCAAAATTGTTTTGGTGACTAAATCGTAAAAGGGTCAAAACTTAGAATCTTTAAGGAGCTATTAAACCAAATCCTTTTATCAGACTTTTTTTTCTTAATTTTGGCTATTTTTAAAATGGTTTTTAATGGATTAATAAATGGTATAAAAGGAGTTTATTTGGTTTTAATTAAAACTAGTCAAAATATTTTTCTCACTTAACTAACTTTCTCCAAACTCTTTCTCTCAAATTCTCATCAACCAAACTACTATTTTTCTCCAAATATTCAATGGATTCATCTTTGTAATTCTACATCTGATTTCAACAATGATTCTTCATCAAACTTCTATTTCTATATTGGATTTCTTTTCAAATCAAGCCAATTAAGGAAGGAGTCTACTATTAGAGGCGATTTTCGTTTCTCTCCTCTAATCAAAGGTTCTTTACTGAAATTCCCAAGTTCTTGATCCTTTTCAATCGATTTTAGTTATGTGTTGATGATTGAATCAAGAAATTAAGGTTTTATATTAATTTTGTTAAGGAATTTGACTGGGCTTGTTATGGATCTGATTTGTTGTGATCTTGATTGAGTTAGATCATATTTAAATTATATATTAATATTATGAGATGTGATTTGCAAAAGAAATCCCAAAACTAATAGAATTGCTAATTTCCTAGGTTGATTGAAGTTAGCTTTTGGGTTGTTTATGGTGTTAAATGATTGTTGGAGGTATAAGGATGTTTAGAAAGTGTTTTTGTATGGGTTTTGATAAGAATAAGATGTTGAATTCGTAGGTTTGTTGATTAGTGTTGGTTGGAAGATGTTTGAGATGGATTTTGGTAGTTTCGGCTTGGTTTCGGAAGGTTTATGTTAAGGATACAGGGGATTGTGTTTGGCAGTGAGTTTGAATGCATATTGATGCATTTTTCCTCTGGTTTTATGTGTTTAAAATAGAGGAAAATGGAGGCAAGGTTGCCTAGTGGTGTGCGTCGCGTTACTAGGACTTAATTTGCTTTGAAGAGTAATGCAAAGTGTATCGATAAGTGAGTATTCGTGTTAAGCTCTTAAACAGTTTGATCGATGGGTCATGGTAGTTTAGTTTAAGCCTAAAAAGATGAAATAAGCTCAAGCATAAATGGTTTTTACTTTGCTTGATTAATGGTTTTATTACAAGCTTGCTATTCATGTTGGGTTAAACATGGTTTGGTTTTCATGATTTGTTTTAAAGCAAGAAATTATTTACTTACTATAAATGCATAATTTTGAGAGTAATATGCAATGTTTATTGAGGTAAATGAATGCCTATGAGAATTGAGTTTTATTCCTAAATGGTTTTGTGAATTGCATTGAAAACAGTACATAAATGTGTTTAAAAGTGATATATTGGCTATGTGATGTGATGAGAATTATCAGATATAATCAGCATGCCATAGGATTAAAGTGCACTATCATATAACAAGTCGATCGCACCGTAGTCCTTGAGGAAAAGCGGTTTAACTAGGCTACTTGGACTATTGGGTTGTCACTTTAGGTATGCGATATAACTAGACAGCCCAAGTGATGGTACCTTGCAGTTTAACTAGGCAAGGTATGAGATTTGGTAGAGGTGAGACCACTGGAATCTGTGTATCCAATTAATTATAATGTTCCACTATTGTGGATGTGTGGATAGAGGTGAGACTATCAGGGTCACTACGAAAGCCAATATATGAGATTTTAATGATTCATTAAATGAATTTAAGTGCATATGGATGTTATTGATGATATATTTTGTGGAAACATATTGAAAAAGGTTTTATGTGAATCATAAAATGGATTTAATGCATATGGTTGTTATGCACGATATGTTTTGTTGAAACATATGAGAAAAGGTTTTATATGAATCATAAAATGGATTTAAATGCATATGATTGTTATGCATGATATGTGTTGTTGAAACATATGAGAAAAAGCTTATTTAGACTTTTGACATATGGTCACTCAAGTGTGAAAAGGTTTTAAAATGAGTTTTACATGGCATCTATGTTTTATTCTAGAGCATCCTCACAAAGCAAGTGTGCTTACGCTCTCTTTTACCCTTTGATGCATTGCAATAAAGTTGAAGGGGCTGTTGTTGTTTGATAAGAAGGAATCCAAGAGCGAGGCAATTGTTTGAGTAAGAAACTTAGTTTTAAAATCGGTTAATAAGGCAATGTGTTTACCATATTTTAGTGGATTTGTAATCTGGTTTTCAGCTTGTTTGTTGGTCTTATTTTCTATGGTTGATAGTTCCTATTGATGTTTGATTGAAGTATGTTGATAGGAGATTACTCTTGGTTTAAAGTTCATTAATTGCCACGTCTAAGGCCATTGTGATCCAAGCATATTTTGATTGATGTTAGTAATTCGATGGTTTTATGCCTAAGCTGGGATATGCCTTGATTCCTAGTTTAGATGTGGAGTTGGGTGAGTTTAGGAAGCATGCTTATAGATTTGGGATGTTGGTGCATAATGTTTTACTTAGTTGTGTTTGCCATGTTTTGTGACATATTTTACCTCTTTGAATTGACGGTACAATTAAATGATTGATTGGAACATGTTTGTATTGCTAATTGGATGAAAAACCAGCTAAATTGGACATTACAGGTCTAGGGGTATCAATACTCGAGACTAGGTATCGATACTTGTAGGCAAAATTTAGCCTAGGTATCGATACCCAGGAAGGCGTATTGATATGGGTGCACACAATTTGGCTGGGGCTTCGGTACTCGGGTTGAGGTATCGATACCGGTTGTGGCTACTAGAATTTGAAATTTGTATGCAGGTATCGATACTCGGGATAGGGGTAACAATACTCTTTGAAAATTAGGCTAGGTATCGATACCAAAGCTCAGGTATTGATACCGCTGGAAGTTAATTCAGTTATTTTGAAGTTTTATTTTTTTATTCTTACATTTTAGTCTTAGATAGTTATATATGCAATTCGATGAGTATGGATGATCGGATTGATTCAAAATTGGACATGTAAGCATGTAATCTAATTAATTGAAAATTGGTAACTTTAAAATTAAGGAAGTCCTTACAGTTTTCCAGATTTATAATTTGGTCCCTAAATGGTGACTACACGTAATTGGATGTCGATTCGATGCCTGATTTAGTCAATAATTTTCCCATTATTAGCATGCACACCTTAGGTTTAAAAGATGCATCTAGAAAAGATAAAAGAAAATATTAACCTTATTCGTGTTAATTTTCTCTGAGTTTGCTTCGACAAACCCTATGTAGCTCGCTTGGTTCGATCTAGCATCTAGGCCCATTCGAGGGGGTTACATTTGTGGTATCATAGCCAGGTTTGCGATTGTTGGGTGATATTGTTATTTTAAATTTGCTATTCTATTGATTGTGTATTATGGTTAACTGTATTGTTGAGCTTGTTGTTATGCTGGGGGTATCGTTGGGAACACATTGCCTATTACTGTGGTTTTAAAAATGATTTTTAAGGTCACCTTGGATTCTTCACCGAATGATAGTTTGACTTTATTTTGTTCTGAATGTGTTCTTTAGGCTTTAGTAAGTATGGGTCCGAGACGTGAGACACGATCATCTGCTAGTAATGCTGGAGACGGGCAGAACCAAGATGGGGGATTGGTTCCTTGTAAGTTTTTTTACCTCCTCCTCCCCATATTCCTATTGTTGGCGTTGGGGGTGTATCTCAGGCTCTGCAGGGACTAATTTTTGGTGATATGGCACAGTTAATTCAAGCAATAACGAGAGCTTTTCAGGTTGCGATACCTGGAGTGCATGTGCAAGCACTAGCGCCTGTTATGGTCGTTAATCACGGGTTACCGTTAGAGCGTCTTCATAGTCTGGGGTGTGGCATTTAGGGGATTGAATCTTGAGGCGGATGAGGAGTGGTTGGAGAGTACCATGCATATTTTGAGTCAAATGGAGTGCAATGATGAGCGTAAGATGGGCTGTACTGTGTCCTTGTTGCATGGTGATACTTACCATTGGTGGGTAACAACAGTTGCGGGTGTTTTGAATACTGACGTGAATTGGGACTTTTTTCAGAGAGCTTTCAAAAGGAAGTATCTTGGTCCGCAATATTAGGATGCCAGAAAGTGAGAGTTTATGTCCTTGGTGCAAGGTGATATGACGGTGTCTGAGTATGAAGTAAAGTTTATTCGTCTGAGTCAATATGCTCTTGAGTTGGTCCTGGATGACCGACAGAGATGTGATAGGTTCTCCTATGGACTTGTTAAGGATATTAAGATGTATTTGTTAGCCACTGACTAAGCAGATTTTGATGTGATAGTCAATAGAGCTAAGGATATTGAGCAGTTTTTAGGTGGTTCGGTGCAAGCCATGGGTGGAGACAAGGGAAAGAGAACAGCTGAGTCTGGGCATGTTGGAAGGTAGTTCAAGAGGTCGCGTGATAAGCAATATAAACTGGGCCACAAGCGTGCTAGTAATGTTGGTCTTGGTTAGGATGTACATGTTGCATCCGATTGTGAGCATTGCGGGAGATGCCATGCTGGTGCGTGTTGGGGAGCGCCTAGAAATTGTTGGGAATATGGATCGAATGGTCATCAGAAGCATGATTGTCTGCGTACGGTGCGAGATACGCCAGTACCTGCTACACCCGCTAGAGGCCGGGCCGTGGTAAGGAAATTTCTAGAGACGTGAGGATGGTCAGAGGACCCTTAGCTCATGCGGTTGCTGTACGATCGGAGACTGGTGGACTAGTACAGATCTATGCTCATCGTGAGGGCCATAATGACACCGATGTGATCACATGTACCTTTACCTTGCAATCTTTGTCATATTTTCTTTTATTGATTCAGGGTCCACGCATTCTTACATCTTGAGCAAGCATGCATGTTTATTAGATGTAACTGTGGAAATATTGAATGTGGGAATGTTAGTTACTAGTTCTTTTAGGAAGACGATTACAGTTAGGAGGTTGTATAGAAGATGCCTGTTGGTTGTTCAAGGCCATGAGTTTTCTGCAAATTTGATGGAGTTTTCATTTCACAATTTTAATGTTATCTTGGGAATGGATTGGTTGAGTGAGCATAAGGCTAGACTGTGAATCTAAAAGGATCTCTTTAAAGCTTGACGACAACTATAAGGTTGTGGTGGTTGGCGAGAATGTAAAGTTCTTATCCAATGTCGTATCAGCCACGCAAGCTGAAAAGATGATGCAAGAAGGATGTTAAGGGTATCTTGCCTTTGTGATGAATCCGAATACGAAAGGGGTTCAAGTGCAGGATATTTAGACTATATGTGAATTTCTGGAGGTATTTCCTGAGGAGTAGCCTGGGTTACCACCGAATAGAGACGTGGAATTTAGTATTGAGACGTATGTGGGTATGGCTCCTATTTCCATTACCCCATATCGTATGGCACCAAATGAGTTAAAAGAGTTAAAAACTCAACTTCAAAGGTTGTTAGATTGAGGTTCATCTGCCCTAGTGTTTCACCTTGGGGTGTGCTAGTTTTTTTGTTAAAAAGAATGATAGAACGATGCGCATGTGCATTAATTACCAACAATTAAGTAAATTGACGATTAAAAATAAGTATCCATTATCACGGATATATGATCTGTTGATAAATTCTATAGGATAGTGGTGTTTTTGAAAATCAACCTGAGGTCGGAGTATTATCAGCTAAAGGTTAAGGACGTAGATGTACCAAAAATTTCTTTTGTCACAAGGTATGAGCATTATAAGTTTTTGGTGATGTCGTTTGGCTTGACGAAGACCCCAACGACTTTTATAGACATGATAAATAGGGTGTTCCATGAGTATCTTGACCAATTAGTTTTTTTGTTTATTGATGACATCCTTGTGTACTCTCGTACCGAGGAGGTTCATATCGACACTTGCGAATTGTGTTGAAAGCTTTGAAGGAAAATCAGTTGTATGCTAAGTTAAGTAAGTGTGAGTTTTGGCTTAAGAAAGTAATGTTTCTTGGTCATATGGTTTTGGTGGAGGCTATTCGTGTTAATCCACAGAAGATTGAGGCTATCCTTAATTGGAAATAGCCTAAGTCGGTATCCGAGGTTCGTAGTTTCCTTGTATTAGCTGGTATTACCTTCATTTTGTTGATGTGTTTTCTAGTATTGCTGTTCCATTGACGAAGTTGCTGCAAAAAAATGTTCCTTATGTATGGACGGGGAGTCAGTAGTGTGGTTTTGAGAAGTTGAAGGAAGTGTTGACTCATGCTCCTATCCTGATTCAACCCGAGTCTGGTAACGAGTTTGTGGTCTACAATAATGCATCCTACGTTGGGTTGGAATGTGTGTTGATGCAAGATGGGAAGTGGTAGCTTATGCGTCGAGGAAGTTGAAAGTTCATGAGCATAACTACCCGACCCATGATTTGAAGCTTTACGGCGGTGGTGTTTGCTTTGAAAATTTGGAGACATTACCTCTATGGTGAGAAGTGTACTATTTACATTGATCACAAGGGTTTGAAGTATCTGATGTCTCAAAAGGAATTGAACCTTATGCAATGTAGGTGGCTTGAGTTGCTTAAGGATTACGATTTGACAATTGAGTATCATCCCAAAAAAGCCAATATAGTGGCGAATGTGTTAAGTCGTAAAGTTGCCATTGAGCTTAGAGCGATGTTTGTGAGGTTAAGCGTGACACAGAATGGTGGCTTGTTATATGAGTTGCAAGGTAAGCCTACATTGTCACAACTGATTAAAGAGAGGCAGCCGTATGATGTTGCCTTGGTTCTACATGTTAAAGACATTTCATATGGAAATCCCACCGATTTTTATTTCTATGATGATGGGGTGTTGTGCTTTAAGGGTCGAATAGTCGTGCTGGAAGATTCAGAGTTAAGGTGCACTATTTTGGCAGAAGCTCACTCTAGTCCTTTTTTGATGCATCCTATAGGTACAAAAATGTATTGAGATTTAAAGGAATTCTATTATTGGGTTGGATTGAAGAATGATGTGGCTGAGTTTGTTTCTCGTTGTATGGTGTGTCAACATGTAAAGGCTGAACATCAGTTTTCTTCTGGGTTGTTACAACTTGTTCAGATTTCAAAATAGAAGTGAGAAAGAATCACCATAGATTTTGTGAATTTTATTTACCTTTAACACCGTCCAGAAAGGTTTCGATATGGGCGATTGTTGACCGTTTTACAAAGTGTGCGCATTTTCTTACTGTGCATACAACGTATACGCTGGACAAGTTGGCAGAATTGTATATCGCTGAGATCATAAGGTTGCACGGGGTTTCTAAGTCGATTATATCAGATAAGGATCCACGTTTTACATCAAGGTTTTGGGGAAGCCTACAGACAACTTTGGGTATGAGGCTTAATTTCATTACGTCTTATCATCTTCAGATGAATGGCCATTCTAAGTGAGTTATCCAGAATTTGGAAGACATGTTGATATGTTGTGTTATTGAGTTTCAAGTAATGTGGGAGAAGCAACTACCCTTGGTGGAGTTTGCTTATAGTAATAGCTATCAGTCGAACATTCAAATGGCTTCTTATGAGGCTCTTTACGGACGTAGGTGTCGTACACCTCTTTGTTGGGTGGAATCGGGTGAGAAGCATGTTGTAGGGCCCGATTTTCTTAAGGATACAAATGAGAAGGTGAAACTCATTTGTGATAGGCTTAAGGCGTCTTTGAGTCGAAAAAAGTCTTATGCAGATTTGAAGTATAAAGAAATTGAGTACGAAGTGGGGATAAAGTGTTCTGAAGGTTTCGCCTTGAAAGAAGGTGATGAGATTTGGGCACAAGGGTAAGCTAAGCCCTAGATTCATTGGACCTTATGAGATAATTGTGCGTGTTGGTCTTGTTGCTTATAAGTTGAAACTACCGGCTGAGCATGAGAAGATACATAGTGTTTCCCACGTCTCATTGCTTCGGAAGTATAGATCAGATCTGCTGCATGTTGTGTTGATTGAGGAGATTGAGTTGCGACCATATTTGTCTTATGATGAAGAACCAGTAAGGGTACTAGATTCTAGTTCTAAGATTCTCCATGGTAATACCATTGAATTGGTTAAGGTGTTGTGGCGACACCGAGGAGTCGATGAGGCGATGTGCTCTTTCCTTCAGATAAATTTCGTTGACAAAATTTCTTAAGAGGGGGAGAGTTGTAACGCCCAGAATTTGGGCCTAGGAGTTAGCTAGGGTGGTTAGACAGTTCGGGTGAACCGAGTTAGTATTCGAGTTAGTTTTGGGGAATTTAATCGGATAAAATGGTTTTTGGCTAAAATAAAATATGCAAAAATAATCTAAAATGTTTAATTAATGTATTGAACATATGTGAGCTATCAATTTGATGAAATTAAATCGGATTAAAAGACATTTTAGGTTGGTAACTAAAATGTAAAGTTTTTAAAATTGTTTTGGTGACTAAATTGTAAAAGGGTCAAAACATAGAATCATTAAGGAGATATTAAACCCAATTGTTTTATCATAACTTTTCCTTAATTTTGGATATTTTTAAAATGGGTTTAAGGGATTAATAAATGGTATAAAAGGAGTTTATTTGGTTTTAATTAAAACTAGTCAAAATAATTTTCTCACGTAACAAACTTTTTCCAAACTTTTTCTCTCAAATTCTCAGCAACCAAACTACTATTTTCTCTCCAAATATTCATGGATTAATATTTGTAATTCTACATTTGATTTCAACAATGATTCTTCTTCAAACTTCTATTTCTACATTGGATTTCTCTTCAAATCAAGCCAATTAAGGAATGAGTCAACTATTAGAGGTGATTTCGTTTCTCCCCTCTAATCAAAGGTTCTTTACTAAAATTCCCAAGTTCTTGATCCTTTACAATCTATTTTTGTTATGTGTTGATGATTGAATCAAGAAATTAATGTTTTATATTGATTTTGTTAACGAATTTAACTGGGCTTGTTATGGATCTGATTTGTTGTGATCTTGATTGAGTTAGATCATATTTAAAGTGTATATTAATATTATGAGATATGATTTGCAAAAGAAAGCCTGAAACTAATAGAATTGCTAATTTCCTAGGTTGATTGATGTTAGTTTTTGGGTTGTTTATGGTGTTAAATGATTGCTGGAGGTATAAGGATGTTTAGAAATTGTTTTTGGCTGGGTTTTGATAAGAATAAGATGTTGAATTCTTAGGTTTGTTGATTAGTGTTGGGTGGATGATGTTTGAGATGAATTTTGGTAATTTCAGCTTGGTTTAGGAAGGTTTATGTTAAGGATGAAGGGGATTGTGTTTGGCAGTGAGTTTGAATGCATATTGATGCATTTTACTCTGGTTTTATGTGTTTAAAATAGGCGAAAATTGAGGCAAGGTTGCCTAGTGGTGTACATCGCGTTACGGAGGCTTAATTTGCTTTGACGAGCAATGCAAAGTGTATCGGTGAGTGAGTATTAGTGTTAAGCTCTTAAAGAGTTTGATCGATGGGTCATGGTAGTTTAGTTTAAGCCAAAAAAGCTAAACTAAGCTCAAGCGTAAGTGGCTCTTACTTCGCTTGATTAATGGTTTTATTACGAGCTTGAGGATTCATGTTGGGTTAAACATGGTTTGGTTTTCATGATTTGGTTTAAAGCATGAAATGATTTACTTACTGAAAATGCATGATTTTGAGAGTAATATGCAATGTTTATTGGGGTAAATGAATGCCTATGAGCATTGAGTTTTATTCCTAAAAGGATTGAGAAGTTACCTTTGGCAATGTGGTTTTACATATGAAATGGTTTTGTGAATTGCATTGAAAACAGTAAGTAAATGTGTTTAAAGTGATATATTGGCTATGAGATGTGATGGGAATTATTGGATATAATTGGCATGCCATAGGGTTAAAAAGCACTATAATATAAACAAGTTGATCGCACCATATTCCTTAAGGAAACACAATTTAACTAGGCTACTCGGACTATTGGGTTGTCACTTTGGGTATGCACTTTAACTAGACAGCCCGAGTGATGGTACCTTGTGGTTTAACTAGGCAAGGTGTGAGATTTGGTAGAGGTGAGACCACCAGAATCCATGTACCCGATGTGTAATTATAATGTTCCACTATTGTGGGTGTGTGGATAGAGGTGAGACTATCAGGGTCACTAAAAAAGCCAATATATGAGATTTTAATGATTCATGAAATGAATTTAAGTGCATATAGATGTTATGCTTGATATGTTTTGTGGAAACATATGAGAAAAAGGTTTTATGTGAATCATAAAATGGATTTAAATGTGTATGGTTGTTATGCATGATATGTTTTGTGGAAACATATGAGAAAAGGTTTTATGTGAATCATAAAATGGATTTAAATGAATATGGTTGTTATGCATGATATGTGTTGTTGAAACATATGAGAAAAACTTATCTAGACTTTTGACATATGGCCATTCAAGTGTGACAAGGTTTTAAAATGAGTTTTACATTGTATCAATGTTTTATTCTAGAGCATCCTCACTAAGCAAGTGAGCTTATGCTCTTTTACCCTTTGATATAGAGCAATAAAGTTGAAGGGGAGGTTGTTGTTTGGCGAGAAAGAATCTAAGAGCGAGGTAATTGTTTGAGTATGAAACTTAGTTTTAAAATCGGTTAATAAATCAATGTGTTTACCATATTTTGAGGGATTTGTAATCTAGTTTTCAGCATGTTTGCTGGTGTTATTTGCTAGGTTGATAGCTCCTATTGATGTTTGATTGAAGTATGTTGATAGGAGATTGGTCATGGTTTAAAGTTCATTGATTGCCATGCCATTAGTATGTTTCTTTAATGCCTATGTCTAGGGCCATTGTGATGCTAGCATGTTTTGATTGATGTTAGTAATTCAATGGGTTTATGCCTAAGCTGGGATATGCCTTGATTCCTAGTTTGGATGTGGTGTTGGGTGAGTTTAGGAAGTACGCCTTTAGATTTGGGATGTTGGTGCATAATGTTTTTCTTGGTTGTGTTTGTCATGGTTTGTGACATGTTTTACCTCTTTGAATTGATGGTACAAATAAATGACTGATTGGAACATGTTTGGGTTGCTAATTGGATGAAAAACTAGCTAAATTGGACATTATAGGTTCAGTTGTATCGATACTCGAGGCCAGGTATTGATACTAGTAGGCAAAATTTAGCCTGGGTATTGATACTCGAGAAGGCATATCGATAAGAGAGCATACAATTTGGCTGGGGTTTCGATACTCGGGTTGCGGTATCGATACCGATTGTGGCTACTAGAATCTATGATTTTGGAATTTGTGTACAGGTATCGATACTCAGGTTAAGGGTACTGATACCCTTTGAAAATCAGGCCAGGTATCAATACCCAAGCTCATGTATCGATACTGCTGGAAGTTAATTCAGTTATTTTGATGTTATGTTTTTTTTATTCTTACATTTTAGTTTATGGATTGTTATGTATTCAATCGAATGAGTATGGATGATCCGATTGAGTCAAAATTGGACATGTAACCATTTAATATGATTAATTGAATATTGTTAACTTTAAAATTAAGTCCTCACATTTTTCTATATTTACAATTTGGTCCGTAAATGGCGACCATGCGTAATTGGATGTCGATTCGATGCTTGATTTAGTTAAGAATTTACCCGCTATTAGTAGGCACACCTTAGGTTTAAAAGATGCATCTAGACAAGTTAAAAACTGGACCTAATTTGTGTTACTTTTCTTCGGGTTTGTTTCGACAAACCCAATATAGCTCGGTTCGGTCTAGCATCTAGGCCAAGTCGAGGGGGTTACAATGAGGCTACCTAAATTGATAAATTACCTTGTGTAGGATAGAGGTGAGCATGACACGACCCGATCTTTGAACTCGAGTGTTCGGTTAACCCGAGGCAAGGGCCTCATGTTTAGACCAGGTTATTGGGCCTTATGAACCTTTTTGGGATTGGGTTTTTAGTTTGGTGTGGGCTTGAGAAGATGGCTTGAGGGTATTTTGATAAAAAATGGGATGAAAAAGAGGTAGGAAGCTTTAATTTTCTGTATTTAGCAGAATTTGGTGATATCACCATTTTTATATCTTCTTCCTCTTTCCTAAACCCATTCTTCCCCTTCAAACACCATCACCAAAGGTAGGATTTTGAAGTTTAGCCTCTTGAATCACGTTTTGGCTTGTAGAGGGAAGTTTTATCAGCAATTAGGGATCTATAAATCAAGGTAAGAATGGTTTAAAAAGGTGGGGTTGAGATTTTGGTGGGGGCTCTTAAGGAAGAACGGGAGTGTGTTTTGGGGAGCTCCATTTATGGTAAACGTGAGTTTTTAGCTTCCTAAAACTTCTCCAATAGCGTAGTAATCCCTTGGCAATCTTTCTTGTAGTGCAAGAGGTGGGAGAGCCTTCCAAAGGCTTAGGGAAGGAGAAGACTTAGAGGAGTGTTAAGAGCTTCTTTCTAACCAAAAATTTGAGGTTAATACACTTCTAACTTTTGTGTATTAATGTGCATCATCATTGTGGTATGTGCGCTTGAAATAGGATGCTTTGGTTAAGTTAGAACTTGGTTGATCATCAATGGTAGATTCTTTAATCGGTGTTGTTAGAAGGTAAAAATGGTTAGAAACACACTTAATGACTCCTCATAACTTATAAGATCAATTTGGGGCTTAACCATATAGGTTAAGTGGGATTTCTAGGTGAAATCTAAACCAGACTTTGAAAATCTAGGTTCGCGTACCGGTACAGGGTGGTCCATATCGTTACGCCATTGTACAAAATGGGCTTTATATGAGGGGTATACTAGTACAACAGGACACGTATCGGTACCCAATGCTTGAGGAAAATTCTAGTGGTTATTTCGCGTATCGGTACCACTATTCTATTGCCTGAAAAAGGCTTTCGCGTACCGGTATGCTAGGGTGAGAGTATCGTACATGTGGAGAACTATACAAGGTGATTCACATACCGATGTTGGGTACGGATACAGTGGTGAGCGTATCAGTACGGCTTGAGGACCCAATTCTTTCAAACATAAATTGAGTATCGGTACTCGTAAAGGAGTATCGTTTCCTAGAGGGGTGTACCGATACCCATATAGGAGTATCAGTACTCGCTGGGCATTCTGCCCAAGAAGATTGAGTTTGTGTTCGGCTGTTCTATAATTCGAGACAAAGGGCCCAAGTGGGCTTATGATGTAAAATGAATGGAAAAACTGAAAAAGGGCATTTCTAACTTCCCATGTGTATTAATTGGCCCATAATGTGTTTGGTGGGATCCAGATACCCAGTGTGTGAGTGTTGCAACACATGAAGGCCACTTGATGTGAGATTTTGAGTGATGAAATGAAGGCCATCCGATGTGAGATTCTGGGTGATAATATTTGCTCGATGTGTGATTCTAAGCCTCACTCAATGTGAGATTCTGAGCGAAGACTCGATGTGAGATTCTAAGTATATCAGGTCGATACGAGATTCCAAGCAGCTCAATGTGAGATTTCGAGCATGAGTGGGTCTTCCAGTGTCGGGTGACATTGGGCCTCACTTTTGGGTTGTTTATTGACATCTTTATGTTAATGAGATATTGTAATGTGCATACATGTGTTTAGGCGGTTATGGTAGCCCCATTGCTTTATCTTACCTTGATATCATGTCATCTAGCATGCTCTTAATTATGATTCACCTGAAGCATGCTCTGAAGATAAACTGTGTGTTTGTCATTCCTGAAGAAGAATGCAAGGGAATGGTGGGAGACAGTAGAACTTGAATGGTACCCCAACCAACCTACTTGGGACGATTTTCTTGATGAGTTTGAGAAGAATTACGTGGGCGAGGCTCACGTTGATAGGTTGCGGGACCAGTTTACTCACCTTGTGCAAGGGAACCGTTCAGTCTTTGAGTATGAATAAGAATTTTTGCAGCTGAGTAGGTACACATCGGAGTTGGTGGCCACCGAGAAAATGAGGTGCAAAAGTTTTATTAAGGGTCTGAGAATGAATTTCCAAACCTATCTGACAGCTACCCCACCGACAGTGTTTTCTGAGCTGACTGCTAGTGCTAAGTCCCTTGAGCAAGTGCAAGGTTTATCTTATGGTCCAGTTGGAGGACATGGGAGTTCCAGTGGGAGGACTCATAATTTTTTCGACAGCTCATAGTCTCATTCAAGAAGGGATAGGAATCGATAGAATCAGGGAAGAGGGACGTCGAATCAAAGCTCGAGGTCAGGCCGTAGATCTGAGTCTGCCAATCGTAGGAGGCCTACATCGTCTTCGTCCATGATGAGTCCAGATAGTTTTCAGGGGGTGCGGGAGCACCAGTTTGTAATCAGTATGGTGTAGGCATCATGGAGAGTGTTGGGGAGCAAACTGAGCTTACTTTTAGTGTGGATCCCTGGATCACCTTGTGAAGGATTGCCCTGCAGTTGCCATCACCGTTTCAGTTCAGGCACCAAGGATCTTTTACCCTACTCTAAGGGGTTGAGGTTTCTTGAGAGGAGGGGCAATTCAAGCAATAGGCCATTAGAGTAGGGGCACGTACCAGTCTACTACGAGGGCACCGATGAGGTAGTACGCGGTCAGAGCCGAGGAGGATTGCGAGCCCACAGATGTAATCTCAGGAACATTCTCCTTATTTTTTGTCCCTGTAGTTGTATTAGTAGATTTGGGGTCTACCCACTCCTACATCCGTAGTGGAATATCACAATAATGGGGTTTACAAGCTGAAGATCTAGATGTAGGGGTTCGTGTGACTAGTCTATTAGGGTTAGATGTAATGGTGGATAAGGTGTATCGGAGTTGTCCGATTGAAGTTTAGGTTTAATCTTTCTGGAAGATTTGATGGTTTTGCCATTCCAAAAGTTAGACCGATCTTAGGCATGGATTGGCTTTTTAAACACGATGCTAGTTTAGGTTGTAGGACCAAGAGTTTGAAGCTCCGTGTTATCGATGGGTCTAAGTTGGTTGTTAGGGAAAAAAGACACCCTTTCATCCCCAATGTAGTTTCAGCTTTGGTTGCACAAAGGCTAATCCAACAAGGTTGTGAGGCATTTTTGGCTCATGTGGTTAATAAGAGAGTCGAGGGTTCAGTCATTGAGAGCCTTAGGATAGTTTGAGAGTTTATGGATGTTTTTCTGGAAGAGTTACCCGGGTTACCCTCAGATCGAGAGATAGAATTTTGAATTGAGATAATGCCCGGCACGGCACCGGTGTCCATTACACCATACCGAATGGCACCAACAAAAATAAGAGAGATTAAGACGCAAATCTAAGAATTGTTGGAGAGAGAGTTTATTCGACCAAGCATCTCACCTTGGGGTGCTCCGGCTTTTTTTGTAAAGAAGAAAGATGGGTCCATGTGAATGTGCATTGATTACCGTCAGCTTAATAAGGTAACGGTGAAGAATCGTTACTCCCTTCTAAGAATTGATGATTTTTTCGACCAGTTGTGAGGTGCTCAGGTATTTTCTAAGATAGACTTGAGGTCAGGGTATTATCAGTTGAAGTGTAACCCTCTCGACCCGGCCTAGACGCCCGACCGAACTGAGTGATCTATATTAGGTTTGTCGAAGCAAACTGGAAAAAGATTACAGAAACCGGTCCATTTTTTCCTTATATCTTGTCTAGATGCATATTATTAATCCTATGTGATCATACTTGCAACGGATGAATTTACAAAGGAAACGGACCATGAGAAGACAACCAATTGCATTCGATGCATTTTAAGGACTAAAACATAAAACAGATAAATTACAAGGCCGTTAATGAAATTATGGTTACCAATCCTCAATTAGTCAGAATACATGCTTACATGTCAATTCTCGACTCAAACTGACCATCCAAACTCAAGCAATTGCATTCACAACAATCAGGGACCAAAATGAAAGAATCAGAAACTATCAAACAGTCCAATAACTGAATTAACCGCAGACCGTATCGGTACGCGTACAGGTGTTTCCGTACGCCTTAAAAAATTTTCAACCTCAGATTCCAATAGCTCAAAATCGTACCGAAACACTCTCTCGTGTATCGAAACGCTAAGCCTGAAATGGCTTACCCGTATCGAAACACCTTCCCGCGTATCGAAACACTATGCCTAAAAGGGCTTGCCCGTATCGAAACACCTTCCCACATTTTGAAACACTAAGCCTAGAATGGCCTAGCCGTACCGGTACAAGGGGACGCGTTTTGATACACCTGGACCCGAAATGTCATTTTTAGCTGGTTTTACACTCAAGTCTAGATACATTTGGGTCCTAGCTACTCACATTGAAACATACAACCAACCATCCATTCATATTCCAACATTAGCACCGAGATTAAACAACCACAACGAACCATATACTTCCAAAAGATCAAGCTATAGGCATGCTCCCTATACCACTTTACCAAACTTACCAAGACACTCATTAGGTCATTTATTAGCATATGACAACCACTCACATATCCATTGCCTCAAAATCAACATGCTAGAACCAACAAAACATGGCAATCAACCAAGGATAACTGGATGCATACCTAGGCAACCATTTAGCATCAACCATAAGCAAGAATCAACTACATACTTATCAACATCAACCAACTTCAAAGCACAACATTAAACATGCTCCAAAACCCAGGGGAAAACAGAATTACAATCCCAAAAACATGGCGAACACATTGCCTTATTAACCGGAAACTTAAACCGAGTTCATACTCAAAATAGTCTTTGCTCTTGGATCACTTTAACATTGCCTTTGCTGCCCCAAACTTCAATGCTCTACATCACTAGGAAAAAGAGAGCGTAAGCACAAAAGCTTAGTGAGGATGCTCATAAAACAATGATGCAATTTAAACCATTTGAAAACCAAAACCACTTGCTTTCAAAACATGCTTACAACCAAAGCATTTTCATTGTTTCCAATCTGAAACATGCATAACAATCTTTATGCAACATCAAGTATGAATCACATGCTTATCACAAAGGCATTAAATCATCTCATGCTTAAATCCCAAAGCATTAAATCATATTACCATGCTTAAATCCCAAAGCATTAAAAAGTAGGTTCAACACATGAACTTTCATATATTGGCAATTATAGTGACCCCGGGTAGACAATCTTCTACACTTGGATAGACAACCCTCTATCCACACATCAGATACACGGATAACTCATACCATGCCTAGTTAAACCGCATGATATCTCAAACCTTGCCTAGTTAAACCGCAAGATTTGACAGCCTCGCCTAGTTAAACCGCGGGCTTTACCAACCTTGCCTAGTTAAACCGCAATATCACCATCATCTTGGGCTGCCTAGTTAAACCGCATACCCCAAGAGATGTCCCAATAGTCCGAGTGGCCTAGTTAAACCGCCATACCTCAAGGACCCATGGCCACGATCGATTTTGTATATATATATTATAGTGCAGTTCTCCTATGGCATGCCAACTATATCTGAATGTTTTACACCCTGTCACATAGCCAATATATCATTTCCAAAACCATTTATCCACTGATTTACAATGCATTATACAAACTCACCACATATGCAAACCTCATTGCCATAGCAATACCCCATTCCCGGCCGAATGAAAACCAATGCTCACTAGCATTTTGTATACTTTTAAACCATTGCATATGTATTCAAAACCATTTATGGTTAAACGCGAGTTTTTATCTTCCTAAAACTTCTCCAATAATGTAGTAATACCTTGGCAATCTTTCTTGTAATGCAAGATGCAGGAGAGCCTTCCAAAGGCTTTGGGAAGGAGAAGGCTTAGAGGAGTGTCAAGAGTTTTTTTCCAACAAAAAAATTGAGGTTAGTATACTTCTAACTTCTGTGTATTCATGTGCATTATCATTATGGTATGTGTGCTTGAAATATGATGTTTTGGTTAAGTTAGAGCTTGGTTGATCATCAATGGTAGATTCTTTAATCAGTGTTGTTTGAGGGTAAAAATGGTTAGAAACACACTTAATGACTCCTCATAATTTTTAGGATCAATTTGGGTATCGGTACAGAGTGGTCTGTATCGTTACGCCTTTGTACAAAAAGGGGCTTTATATAAGGGACGTACGGATACAACAGGTCATGTATCGGTACCCAATTCTTGAGGAAAATTCCAGTGGCAATTTTGCGTATCGATACGTAAGGGAGCGTATCGATACTACTGTTCTATTGCATGAGAAAGGCTTTCGAATACCGGTATGTAAGGGTGAGAGTACCAGTGCGGATGGAGATCGGTATACGAGGTGATTCATGTACTGATGTTGGGTATCGATACGGTGGTGAGCGTATTGGTACGGCTTGAGGACCCAATTCTTTCGAACTTAAATTGAATATCAGTACTCGTGGAGGAGTACCGGTACTTTGAGGGGTGTACCAATATCCATATAGGAGTATCGGTACTTGCTAGGCAATATGCCCAAGCAAATTGAATTTGTGTTTGGGTGTTTTATAATTCGAGACAAAGGGCCCAAGGGGTCTCTTATGATGTAAAATGAATGGTAAAATTGAAAAGAGGTGTTTCTAACTTCCCCTGTGTATTAATTGGCCCATAATGTGTTTGAATAAAAGGGAATTTCTCGTGTTAGCAGATCTTAGGGATCCTTGGTGGATCATATGTGGTTGTGCCATGTGAGAGCACTTGGTTGGTTATGAGTCTTTGTCTGGTGGGATCCAGATACCCAGTGTGTGAGTGTTGCAACACATGAAGGCCACTCGATGTAAGATTCTGAGTGATGAAATAAAGGCCATCCGATGTGAGATTTCGGGTGATGATATTTGCTCGATGCAAGATTCCAAGCCCCACTCAATGTGAGATTCTAAGCGAAGACTCGATGTGAGATTCTGAGTATATCAGCCCGATGCGAGATTCCAAGAAGCTCAATTTGAGATTCCGAGCATGAGTGGGTCTTCCATTGTTGGGTGACATTGGGCCTCACTCTTGGGTTGTTTATTGATATCTTTATATTATTGAGATATTGTAATGTGCATACATGTGTTTAGGCAGTTATGGTAGCGCCATTGCTTTATCTTACCTTGATATCATGTCATCTAGCATGCTCTTAATTATGATTCACCTTAAGCATGGTCGAGTGGTTGTGTATCCACTAAGATTTGTTAGCTCAACATTTGAAATTGTATTTTTTGTTCGTAGGTAAGTAGGTCGTTTGCGTGTAGCAGAGCACTATCGAAGCAAGGAATTTAGCATTGGCCATTGTGGTAGAGTACATGTACTTAGATGTAAAGGGCTATGTATTCGTAGGACCCTTGTATTTGTAACTCTATTCTGAATTAAATTTGTATCGGTCAAATGTTTTAAATGTTGATTATTGGAGCTCCTTATGGATGTTTAAATGTTTTGAATATTGTTGAACTTATTTTGAGAAATGTCATGGTTTGGACTTGGTAAACTGTGTTTATTGGATTTACAAATGAAAATTTTATGGGAGTGGTTTGGGCTTGTAGCCCAAATGTAGCATCCAGGTTTGGGGTGTTATAGAGCCTATCCTGGTTGAGTTATGGTTTGGTAGATATGAGTCTATCGGTAAATCCGCGTATCCGATGTGGTTTTATAAAGGAACAATGTTTTACTTAAAGTTCACTATATTTGTCAATATATGTGAAATATGTGGGAAATCTATATTTTGCCAATGGTTGTTATGCATGCCATGATTTGAAAAGAAAGTGGTAAAGTGCATTGGCTTTTACACTCATGTCTTGTTGCTATTATGCCATGGTTTTGATAATTGTGTTAATGCATTGATGAATGTTAGTAGAGTGGCACCACTAAGCATATGTTTTTTTACGCTCTCATTCTTCTTTGCAAAAAATTGAGGATTGTGGAAGCATTGGAGAGAGGGGATCCTAAGACATCATTTGATACCGAGTATGGTTTTAGCTTTAAGCTTTTGGTAATAAGGCAATGTGTTGTCAAGTTTGTGGATTTATAATTTAGTTGTTTTGGTTTCCAAGGATTATATCCTGTTGTTTGTTGGTTTATTGTTTGGGTTGCTGGAAGCATGTTGATGGATTTCTATCTTGGTTTCTATGCTTTTATCCCTTGATATGCCATGAGAAGCATGATATGTGGTTTTATATATGCCTATGTAGAATGCTTAAATAGGTTTGAATTGCCTGATAAAAATGTTAGATGATATGTTGGGATTAAATTGACTAATGATTTTCATTCCGAGTATGTTGGTCTAATTGTTTAGGGAGCATGCCTATAGTTTATGCTTGTGTATTTGAGAATACGTAGTGGATGGTTTGGTTTGTTGCAAAAGGTTGCCATATGTGCTAAATGTGTTTAGTATGCATGATAGGATGTCTAGGACAAGTTTGACTAGTTTTGGGAGTATATAACCAGATAAAATGGGCATTACAAGTCTCCTAGTATCGGTACGACATCCCTCTGTATCGGTACACAGGGCTTGAATCAGGTTTGAGAAGTCAAAATTTGGCCTGGGTATCGGTATGGGGTGAGCCGTATCGATACAGTTTTTAGCTATTGGAATTTGGGATTTTAAACAATTTAGCCTAGGTACCGATACACGGGAGAGCGTATCGGTACGTGCCTTGAGAAATATAATCTACATATTGGTACACGTGTTTTGGTATCGGTACGGCCCTCGAGCATAAAGCTTGGTATCGGTATGAAATCTCGTGTACCGATACCCAATTCGTTATGTCAGTTGATGTGATGATGTGGTTTTAGATTCTTTCATTTTTGGTCCCTATTTGAGCATATGCTTATTAAATGAGTTCGGATGATCTGTTTAAGCTGGAATTTTACACGCAAGCATGAAATATGATTAATTGAGGATTGGTAACTTAAATTGTGGAATAAGTTCCTGTAATGATCCAGAATTGCCATTTGATCCCTAAAATACATGTACGCGCAATTGGACATCGATTCGATGTCCGATTCTTTTTATAATTTAGTCGCTGCCAATATGATCAACCTAGGATCTAATAATGCATCTAAAAAAGATAAAAAGAAAAAATGAACCTAATTTGAGTTAATCGCTTCAGGTTTGCTACGACAAACCTAATGAGCTCGCTCGGTTCAGCTTGGCTTCTAATCCGGGTCAAGGGGGTTACAACCCCGTCAATAACTATAGAATCGAATTCTAAGGCAGCAGTGTTATGGGTGTTACATTTGTATCAGAGACCATAGAAGCTTTGGCGTTGTTTTAAGCAAATCAATGAAGCATGTTGGGTGTTACCTTTGTGTCTGTTTCCATAATATTACATGGAAGAGGACAAAAGGTTAATGAAAAAGTTACGCTAATCCGGTTTAGTATAGAAATCTATGAAAAAAACTGAATTAAATAAAATGTAAAATAGTGTTTGTCATTCTGAGGCCATGAATAGAGAAGAGAAGCGATAGAGGTGAGAGGGGTGAGTTCATGGAAAGAGTGTTTGTAAAAAAAAAGACAAAATTGTCACGGTGTTTGTCTAGAATCTCTCTTGAAGGTTACACAGGCAAGGGTTGTGGGTTTCTTTCGTTCGTCACGATGAGGTAGTCGATGCTTTTATTTCGACGAAAAAGGCAGAGAGAGATCTACATTCGATTTTGTTCGTTTCTTAAATATGGACAATGCTCTAGGGCAATGGCGGGGCTATGTTGGGCCCAAAGAATATTTAATCAAGTAGGGCTGAACCAAAGAATGATGAGTTCGTGTTCTCAAAATTTTCAGTCTAATAACAATTTACGTCTTTATTGTGATCATCTCGTACATTTTCGGGGGGCCGAGCGAAAACTAAAAAATGGACCCCCTAAAGGGTGAAAATATATCTTATTATTTTGAACAATTAATTTAATATTTCATTAATAAACCATAGAAACATGATTAAACTTTGTCAAATACATTATTGTCTTTGTTTTGTTAAAAAAAATTGAAGGAATTAAATTGTGGGTATGATATGGAGTTTGATTTTGAACAATAAATACAAAAAAATTGAAAAGATTATATCATTTATTTTTTTTATCATTAGATTGTAGAAGAATAAGGAGAGAACTAAATTTGACAAAAAAATAAATTTTGAGATTTGAAAAAGAGAATTAAATTGTAATGTTAGATTAATTAATTCATTTGATAAATTAAAAGATAAATTTTTAAAAATAAGAATAATTAATTTTTAGGGGCCCTGAGCAGTCGCTCATAGTGCTCCCGTAATAATCAGCTATAGTCCTTATAAATTTAAATATTAGAAAAAATAGACATTGTGTTTTGAATTTTGAGTTTAAGTTTCTAATAAATTATTTATTTTTTAAATTTAATAATTCGGCCCCTCCCAACATTCATTCCTGGCTCCACCCCTGCTCTAGGGATGATTGATTGACTGAATGATTTTGTTCTTTTGGGAGCTGTATTTCGGTGTGTTTGGCCAGATGTAATGTGATATCACAGTTATGGAAGAAAGCTCCGGTCAAGCCTATACATCAGGATCATGTCGATCCAAGTAAGAAGTTTAGCCCTGTGGCTCAAGAAAAGTTTTTAGTGGAAGGCATTATCGATAGAGAAGTTATCGAAAAGTTGAAATTCAGCATCGTTGGCACGAGTAATGTTAAGTGTAGGAAAACTTATAGTGTTATTGGAAGAAAAAGGGCTGAATAAGTTTGATGCTCGGCAAATTGCAGGAAATCAATTTCTTATTGAATTTGATCGTAAGGAGTTGATTTCACACGGTCTGAATTAAGAGTGGGAGTGGTTGTTTGAGATTTTTTTCTGATTTATCTCGTTGGCAGGAATATTATTCACCAGGTAACCGAGTCACTTGGGTGACAATCCATGGAGTTCCTTTATTTGTATGGAACAACTTTACGTTTAAGGATCTTTTTAATAGGTGGGGGTTATCCTATTTTTGGAAGATGGACAACTTATGAGGAGAGACTTCACTGTCAAAACGGGAAAAATGCTTACTAACCACCTAAATTTCATCGAGGAAAATGTTTCTCTTTCGTGTGATGGTCTATATTATCCGATCTTTTTAAGGGAATTTAACTTTGCCATTTGGTGAACCCAACAAGTGTTCCAGTGGAAAAGCGGATGGTGTTCATTCAAGAGAAACTGGTTTAAATCACTCTGTCTACGAGGTGTATGTGCATTGTCAAAGGGTTAAGAATATATATAAACAGATACTACCTTATACTCGTCTTTAGACTATTCAAAAAAAAGACTATGCCTTTTGGTGAAATTCTGCAGAGGAGAATTATTTATTAAAGCATGATTCTCTTGATGAAAATGAAGGCGAGCTAGTTGATTCAGGTGGTAGTTTCTCAGACGATAGTTTAGGCTCTCTTCAGGCTAACCTCAAAACTGGTAAGGTCGATAATATGAAAGGGCCCGCACTTGTCCGCTAATTGTAGCTTGGACCCATTCAGTTATTTGCAGCAAGGTTCTGCTGAAGCTCACGGTTCTAGGGGGTAATGTCGACCCAGAACCATGCTATTGATAGGAATAGAGTGATTCTTGACCCTTCCTTAGTTTTGGTTGTTTTGACTTCAAGGACTGAGAATTAGAAAGATGCCGATGGTTTACAAGTTGTTGTTACCGGTGAGGAGCTTCCTTGGGCAAAGGCCACGGCCTTTGTTATAAAATTTAATTATTTGTTAATTTTGGTTTAATAACAATTGGTCTCTATAAAAAATAATTATTTAAATTTAAAATATAAGAGTTTATTAAATATATAATTAAGGGTTAAACTAGGGGTTTAAATGCATCAAGTTTGAACGTATAAGATTTTGTTCGTGTTCGTTAATTTATATTTTTAAGGTGTTCGTGTTCGGTTCATTTGAATTTTTAATATCTTGTTTGTGTTCATTTATTTATTTTTGATGGTGTTCGTGTACGTTTGTTTAACGTTCACGAAAATTTTCGTTTAACGTTCGTGAACATATACGTATAATTTTCGCGAACATATTCATTTATATAACGCTAACATGTTCATTTATATGTTTGCCAAAATGGTGGAATTACACCACTAGTCTTTAAGCTCATTAGGCTTCACAGTTTGAACTTAAAAGTTCACCACGTGTTCTAGTTAGTCCATATATTCACCAATATTTAAAATATAAAAAAAATTAAAAGGAAAAGGGAAACCAAGTAAATGAGCTTATAAACAATCCAATAAATGAGCTTGTTCCTGAATATAAACGAATGTAATACACCTCTGTTCGTATTTGTTCGCTTATTAAACGAACATAAAAATTTGTTCATACTCGTTTATTTAGCTTAATAAATGAACGTTATATGAACGGTTCACTAACAATTTGCCGAACGCTCTGTTCATTTACATCTCTAGGTTGAAACAAAGAAGAATGATAATGTATCCTCAATATTTTTGGTCCAATAACAATTTAGGTCATATAATCTTAAAGATTAGACAAATTAGGCCTTGTCCCATAAATTGAGTTTAAATACGTAATAAACTCTTGCATATTTAAAATTCAATATTTTGGCAGCTGCTAATATTCGATCCTGGCTCTACCCCTGCCGATCAGGCTTTGATGGATGTCAGGATGACGAGGTTTCTTAACGAGAGCAACGAAGAAGATTGTGAGATGGTTCCCTACCCCAATAATAATATCTCATTGCATGTGAGTGTAGAGCTGGCAAATGGTAATCTCGATGTTGTCGATCTTGATCGTGCGGGTGTGCCAGAGCATTCGTTTTTCCTCCCTAAATATCAGGATCTTCATTTCAAGAGGAAGTTTGCATCATTAGCCGATCTGCAAGATAAAGCCTTCTCGGCCAAGGAGAAAAAAATGAGAGCTGTGCCACAAAAAAATGTAAGAAGGTCGATCAAGAGTATGCTTTGATTTGTTTAATTGAGCATGCTTCTACAGATTCCGACATAGCTAGGAAGCAAATACTCACAAAGTCGGTAAGGAAAGCTTTTGAGTTGAGTAAAAACCTGGGTGTGAGGGTGGATCCATGAATTTAAACTTGGTGGTTCACCGATCAATGACAAGCGTCGTATTTGTCAAATAAATATTCCTTAATCTCAAATAAAATAAATAAATAACGAGTAATAGAGAAGAAGGGTCGATTCGCAGGGACTAAGGAGCTTCTGATATCTAGAGGTTTCGATTCTGACTGTTACAAGAAAATAAAGTAAATGGAGGGGTTTGATCGAGAGAGCTAGAAACTAATGTAGAGTAAAAGCGAGAATGATGGAGGTAAATTTCAAGAATTAAATCAATTTAATAAAATAGCCTCAGGCTTAGCTTAGCCTCAAATTCGAAATTGATCATAGGAAAAGATTTTACACCGGATACATGCCGGTTACAGTCTACAAGGCCCAACCCTTGTAACTTACTTTTCACTTTTGTAACCAATAATCCAAAGGCAATATTTGGAATTCGGTTCTTACTTGGATTAGCCACAACTATCGTCGCTAGCGCCAATGTAGTTAAGTGTTAGAAAAGTCTGACTCAAATTATGTTGTCTCGATGAGAATCGAATCCGATCTCAATTTCCCTTAGCGGATCCATCGCTAAGTGTGTTCATAGTAAGTCAAATATGCTACAAGCCGATCCTTTCTCCCAACTTTAAATCAGAACAACATTCAAACCAACGCACGCTTTTTGAGATGAAAGTGCAAAGATTTTTAAAAGAGAAGCCGATTGTCGATCTAAGTTTTTAGAAAATTGAGAATGTTATCCGAAGATATTGAGTGTTTTTCAATTCTCACAAAATGAATTGAGGCATCGCTTTAAACCTTTGGCTAATTGGAAAATTAGCTAAGCATGATTATGGTAGAAATCATACTTAGCATTTTAAAAGAAAATAAATAAAAACTAAAAAAACGTAAAGGAAAAGGGAATTTTATAGAACTTCAAAAGCAAGAACAAATCTAAGAATGAGAGATGATTTTCTAGCTTACCCCGACGGGGTATTTCTAGTATTCGAAAACCCTAAAAATAACCTAGAAATGATTATTGAGAATTCTTGAAAATATTCAAATTAAATCCTAAAAACAAAAGATAATTTCTAATTTGAATTTTAAATGCAGTTGGTCCGCTCATCCGTCCACGCTGACTAGACCTTCTGGAAGCCGTTGTCTGGAGCTTCTAGAAGCTGCTGACTAGATGCCATGTCAGATACTTCATGCCCAGATTCATGCCCACTAGCCCAGCCTTGATTCCAGAAAATAAAACTGCAAAATGTTGTCTTTTTAAGTGCAATTTCTATAATTGTAGTCCTGCATAGAAAATGCATAAAAACACCCAAATCAGCAACATGAACTAATCATTAAAGGCATAATTAAAGATAAAACAGTAACCAAATAAACTACTTATCAAATTCCCCCTTACTTATTCAATGCTTGTCCTCAAGCATGCCTTAATCAAATATGTCAGAATCTCAAGTTACAATCCTTCATTTTGCCTCATATCCAAGAAAACCAAGTAAGTCAAGATCACATCAATTATCGGAATCAAGAATAACGATCAAGTGAAAGGCATAAATAGGAATAAGTTAAGCAAAACTATGATATCCCATTAATCCATCAATTTTACGATTGTATAGTTTCTTCATTTTTCTGACAAAATATCATTTTTACTTATCAATTTATCTGGCAGTAATTTTAGCTCCAAATTTGGTGCCTGCAAAATGGAATGAAACATTTTAGATTTTGAAGGATTTAGGCGCAAGTCATAATAAATAGAAGAAATATTTCTCAACTCCCTAATTTCCTTGTCGTGATCCTCCAATTCCCTGCATAGATCATCAACAAAGTTAGATTCTATAAATTCTTCAATGACAGGCTCAATGATATCAATAAAAGTAATACAAGCAACATTATCTGGAAATCGTATTGCTTTGTAAACGTCAAACTTAACAACCTCGCTGTTGAACTCCATTGTAAGAATTTCACTTCTTACATCAATTTTTGTATTCGCCATACTAAGGAAGGGACGACTGAGAAGGATTTCTGAAGAAGTGTTTGATCGATCGTTTTCCATGTCGATGACATAAAAGTCTGCCAAAAAATAAGTTCATTTACCTTTACTAAGACGTTCTCGTGGAGTCTTTCTGGGTATATTATGGATCGGTCAGCCAGTTGTATCGTCACTTTTGTATCCTTCAAAGGCTCAGGAGAAAGTAAGTTGTACAAGGCAAGAGGCATAACATTTATAGAAGCGCCTGAATCACACATGGCACGTTTAATCCCAATCTTACCAATTTTGCAAGGAATAGCGAACATACCTTAGACCTTTAACTTTGGCGGAAGCTTTCGTTGGAAAACGACTGAAACATGTTCCCCCAAATTTACTTTCTCAATTCCGGTAAGTCTTCTATTATTTGTGCATAAATCTTTTAGGAATTTGGCATATCTCGGCACTTTACGGATTACTTCAATAAGTGGGATATTAATTTCCACTTTCCGAAATATATCTAAGATTTCCCTCTTTTTAGCTTGCTTATCTCTTTTTACCAATCTCGATGGAAAAAGGGAGTGGGACGACGTAGGGAGAGGGAGTGGGAGATGAATCAGACGTACCTTGTATGGTGGGCGATGGATCCTTATCTTTCTTTTGGACGCCTTCCTCCGTAGTTTTTGGCGCGACATCAATACCACTTCGGAGAGTGATGGCGCTAACATTCTCTCTTGGGTTTGGCTCCGTTTGAGAAGGTAATTTTTCTTGGGACTCGAGTCATCCTACTGTCTAGGCCAGTTGGCTCATTTGTTTATCTAACTCTTGTAGATAAGCTTCAGTGGGATTCTAAAATTTCTCTTGAGATAGTGCCAACCGTTTGACGATAGACTCCATGCTGATATGACTGTTGTGGAGGCGGCCTCAGCTGATATGCTTGATTTGGTCTCTGATTTTGCGCATAATTGAAGCCCGGATGATCCTTCCATCCTAGATTGTATGTGTTTGCGTTATGATTGTAAGGTTTCTGAGGTCGTCCTGGAAAGTTACCTACTGCATTTACTTGTGCAGAAACATCTTCTTGCAGCATCGGACAACAATCCGTGGGATGGTCTGGCATCGTACATATTCTGCAAAGTCTAGCTTTACCGTTTTTGTCTGCAACAAGGGATTGAACTATGTCAGCCAACTTATCAATTTTATGTTCCAAAAAAACTGTACTTACCTCGTGAACTCGTCGAGAGGGTTCACTAGAAGGGCGAAATTGTTAAGAATTGGCGGCCATAGTAGAAATTAAATTTCTAGCCGCAGTTGGAGTCATATTTACAAGTGCCCCTCCATGCGTTGCATAGATCATCTTCATCTCCATAGGGAGTAGGCCTTCGTAGAAGTATTGGAGAAGTATTTGTTCCGACATTCTGTGTTGTGGACAATTTGCACATAATTTCTTGAATCTCTCCCAATAGTCATTTAATGATTCGGTATCTTTTTGTTGAATTCCTAAGATGCTTCGCCTTAGTTCACTTGCTTTAGCTGTAGAGAAAAACCTGTCAAGAAAAAGTCAAGCCATATCAGTCCATGTAGTAACCGAATTAGACGGTAAATCAAATAACCAATCCTTAGCCAAATCGGCTAAGGAAAAGGGAAAGCACGAAGTTTAATTTGGTCTTTGGATACTCCATGTGGTTTCGTGCTTAAACAAACCATATGAAATTCCTTAAGGTGTTTGTGTGGGTTCTCATTGGGCAGACCATGGAAAGTCGGCAGAAGATGGATTAGACCCGTCTTAAGTGCGAATGGTGTTTCTCCATTCAAGAATGTGATGCACAACGGTTGTTGTTCCTGAGGTGCAGTAGCAAGTTCTCGAATAGTTTGGTCATTGTCTGCCATCAGAATCGATGCTACGTTGTCGTATTCACAAGGATTCACTTATTTTTGCTCAAAATATATTTCACAAGGTAAGTACATTTTCTTTAAAAAATAAAATTGATAAGTTAGCTGATATAGTTCAATCCCTTGTTGCAGGCAAAATTTGTACAATTAGACTATGCGGGATATGCACAATACCGGACCACCCTACGGATTGTTGTCCAATGTTACAACAAGATGTTGCCGCACAAGTAAATGCAGTGGGAAATTTTTCGAGACCTCCCCAGAGACCTTGCAATCCTAACGCCACTCCTATAATCTGGGTTTGAGGGACCATCCAAACTTCAACTATGGACCAAATCCTAGACCGAATCAAGCCTATCAACCACCTGCACCACAACAATATCAACCGCAAAAATCGTCGTTGGAGTCGATTGTTGAAAGGTTGGCGCTATCCTAAGAAAAGTTTCAACAAAGAACCAAAGCACACTTTCAAGAAATTGACAAACAGATGAGTCAATTAACGTTAGCGGTGAGTCATTTAGAATCCTAGGGGAAATTGGCATCTCAAACTAAGACGAACCCACGAGAAAATGTTAGTGCAATCACCCTTCGGAGCGACATTGTTATCGCACCACCAGTCCCAGAGGATGTTACCACAGAATCCTAAAAAGAAGATGAATCAAGATCCAGAGGGAGAAGGAAGAAGTTGACGCAAGATCCTAGAAGAAAAAGAAGGATGAATCGCAAACTCCTTTCACGCCATCTCCCTATGCCACACCACCTCTTTTTCTGTTAAGATTGGTAAAACGTGATAAACAAGCTGAGGAAAATGAGATACTTGATGTTTTTTGAAAGGTGGAGATAAGCATACCTCTTCTTGAGGTAATCCAAAAAGTTCTGAGATATGCCAAGTTCCTAAAAGATTTATGCACAAATAAAAGAAGACTTACCGAGAATGAAAAGGTAAATTTGGGTGAACATGTCTCAGCTATTTTCCAACGAAAGCTTCCGCCAAAGTTAAAGTACCAAGGTATGTTCACGATACCTTTAAAATCGGTAAGATTGGGATTAAACGTGACATGTGTGATTTAGGCGCTTCTATAAATGTTATGCCTCTTACCTTGTACAACTTACTTTCTGCTGAGCCTTTGAAGGATACGAAAGTAACGATACAGCTGGCTGACCGGTCCATGATATACCAGAAGGACTCCTCGAGAATGTCTTAGTAAAGGTAAATGAACTTATTTTTTTCAACGGATTTTTATGTCATCGACATAGAAAACGACCGATCAAACACTTCTTCAGAGATCTTTCTCGGTCGTCCCTTCCTCAGTACAACAAATACAAAAATCGATGTAAGAAGCAGAATTCTTACAATAGAGTTCGACGGTGAGGTTGTTAAGTTTGACGTTTACAAGGCAATGCGATATCCAGATAATGTTGCTAGAATTAATTTTATTGATCTTATTGAGCCTGCCGTTGAAGAATCTATAGAATCTAACTTTGTTGCTAGTCTATGCAGGGGATTGGAGGATCATGATAAGGAAATTAGGGAGTTGAAAAATATTTCTTCTATTTATTATGGCTTGCGCCTAACTCCTTCAAAATCTAAAATGTTTCATTCCATTTTACAGGCACCAAATTTGGAGCTAAAATTACCGCCAGATAAATTGAGAAGTAAAAAAGATATTTTGTCACAAAAATGGAGAAACTATGCAATTGTAAAATTTCTCATAGGGAAATTCTCAGTTGGACAAAGTGCAAGAAGTATTTTTCGCAGTGCCTGTGTCTGAATCAGGTGGTCGAGCTAAACGACGTTAAATAAAGCGCTAAATGGGAGGCAGCCCATTTTATTTTATTTTTAATTTCTATACATTTTCAATTTTATTTTATTAATTTTTGTCTTAGATTTATTTTATTTGAATTTTCAGGTACCCAACTATTTTGAATCGAACATTAATAGTGTCTGTTGCGGTATTTTTGGTCGAATCGTACAGTCACTAGGAACATCACACGCATGGAACAACAAAGGAGAGACGGTTTTATTCAAAGGACGTCACATTCAGACATCCGATGATGACGACTCTTCTATTCGAGAGACTCAATCGCAGCCATAACTAAACACGGGGAGTATCACTATTCCCTCTCTTGTATTTTCATTTCCATATTGGGCAATATGCTTTATGTGAGGGGTAGAGATCACCTGCATCAAATTACCTTCTTTTGTTTATATACCTAAAATTAAGTTGCCTTGGTTGAATTGTTGAAATCTCTTATTATCAATCTTGATTTTTGCTTTGTTTCTTTGAATACCTTATGAATTTCTGATCACACATTAATCGGATTTAGGGTGTATGATAGTAAATGGCAAGATTGGTGTTTTTCCGTTAAATTTTTCTTGATATTCCATGAGTTCATTGGTTGATATGTTTCTTGATTCAATGTACAATACACCACCTTGTGAGATTTGAGCCTAAACGAGCATACTTTTTATTCTTGCTCATGTTTTTAATTGAGTGTGCTGATTAATTTTGCTATTCTAGAACTTGTAATTAAATGCATGTCAAGACTACATGTTGAACTGGATGTTTTAATATGATTAGGGCACTTAGGATTAACCCACTTCTCTACCCAAATTGCCTACCCGTTTATATCCACTAGTGAAACATTTTTGCGCTTTTACCTTTTTCTTTGCTTTACCACAATTGTTAAACTCGAACCTTTTTTTATTTTTACCATCTTTTGTTACCCTTGTCATGACAGAGATTGATTTGCTCCACGAAGAAGAAAAAAAGCAAAGGAGAAATGTTAAAAAAGACAAAAAAAGATGAAAAGAAAGAAAAATAAGTTTCGAACAGTATTCAAATAGAAGAAAAAAACAAGTTCCAATGTGCTTGAAAAAAAAGAAAAAAAGATAAGAAAAGAGAAAACATTTTTGGTTGTTTGGTTCACGTCTTTGCACTTGCTTACTTTGTTTATTTCGTGGCTTGAACTTCTTTTAGCATCTCTTGTCTTGACATTTAACCCACATTTTGGCTTTATCCCTACACCAACCTAAGCCTCGTTACAACCTTATTAAAGACCCTTTGATTAATACATCATGTTCATTCTAAGTAATGGCGACTTGATTTTCGTACAAGCATATGGTAATGTCTTTCTTAATCTTGGTTTTGAGCGTTTCCTTTGCCCAAAATACATTGAGCGATAATGAGTGAACTCTTGTGAGGTATTGAATCTTGATACGTTGAAACTAATGGATAATTGGAATGTATCGGCTTTGCTTAAACTTGTTACTAGTTGAGCCTATTTTCTTGATTGTCACCTTATTTCTGATAATTGATGTGATCTTTGATTCATTTGGTATTCCTTGACATATTGTGGGATTACGGATTGTAACTTGAGATTTTGACATATTTGATTAAGGCATGCTTGAGGACAAGCATTGAATAAGTGAGGGGGAATTTGATAAGTAGTTTATTTGGCTACCGTTTTATCTTTAATTATGCCTTTAATGATTAGTTTATATTGCTGATTTGGGTGTTTTTGTACGTTTTCTGTGCAGGACTACAATTTTGGAAATTACACTTAAAAGACAACATTTTGCAGTTTTATTTTATGGAATCAAGGCTGGGCTAGTGGGCATGAATCTGGGCATGAAGTGTCTGGCGTGGCATCTAGTCAGCCACTTCTAGAAGGTCTAGTTGGTGAGGGTGAATGAGCAGATCAACTGTTGTAATACCCCAAAATTTACAGTACTGTTTAAGGGTCGTTTAGTGCTAAGGTAGTTGCTTAAAAGCTTACTTAGTGACTCAAATGACAAAAATGGAAAAGTTAGGATTTTCTCAATTATGGATTATAGAAAAGAAATTTCTGAGGTTTTAAGGTGTCATGTGATAGAGAATGAGTAAAATAGGATACTTGCAAAATTTGGTTAAAATCCAAGGAAATTGAAAAGGGAATTTAAGGTTAAAGTTTAGTGACCAAAATGATAAGTTTTTAAAACTTGGATGTACAAGTCGAAATATGAAAAGTTGAAGGACCAAAGTTGTAATTTCTTAAAAGTTAGGTGATTTATTACATAAATAGATAGAACACCTGTTGGTGTGGGTCGAATGTGGAATTACTAGTTTGATTTGATATTTCGATTATTGGGAAATCGCAGTCAAAGTTTAAGTGGAATTCTGATACCCGGATCGAACTGAAAAATTATGAAATTTTACCATATGATAAAGAAAGGTTATAAAAATCATTTCCAAGTGTTGGAAGCATTTTAGTTGGATTCAGGATGAATCCTATGATTTATTTTGATTAAGAAATTTATTTAGCAACCGATAAAATTCTCGGCATTTATTGGTAAATCGGATCAAACTAAAATTTCGGAGATGATTCCATAGAATTTGGAAGAGTTATAACATATTATTTTATGGATATTTGGAGAAAAATCTGATATAGATTACGGGAATAAAAATGCAGTATAAGATATCGAATTTCGATTGAATTGCAAAGTTAAGCATGCTCAAGCTAGGGAAATATTAGGATGGGTGACCTCCAGGAAGGTCCCATAAAAGTGTTTCTAATCGATATTTTGGACTCAGTAAGAGTAGAGAAAATTTGTATGGATTATCGATAAAGGGATTCTAGGAGAAATTTTATTCTATGAAGATTTTCGATAATTATCGGAATAATAGACTGAGTTGGGAAAATTCAGTCTAAGTCCTTTGAAAAAGGAAGTTTTATGGAATAATAGAGTTTATTTCCCGAATATGGAAATATAGAATTTTCGAAATAAATCCAATAGCTCGAAAAAGGTAAAATCACAGAAGAAGTATTTTATGAATATCGGGAAATCGAATTGAATTGGAATTTCAAAGGCTGGTCCAAAAGCCATGGAAAAGTCATAAAATACTATTTTATGAATATTTTATTATAGTTGGTTGGATTCCAACTAGATTTAGTTGAATTTTTACAAGAATGGAAAACTATTAAATAAAAACTAGCTGGAGGGCAAATTGGTCATTTTGCCCCAATGGCATTTTTGAAATATTTAAAAAGTTATAAGGGTAATTTTGGAAAGAGAAAATGGGAAAATTAATCTTGGCCCTTGATTGATGATAAGATTAATCTCAACCATTAGATTTTAATGGCAAAATTGTAATTTCACTATTAAATGAATTTAATATTCATTTAATAGTCATATGTGTATAATTCATCTTTTCCAGCCAAAAACGTGAGATGCTAGGGAAAGAAAGAGAAAATTTTTCCAAGCTTGATTCAAGCCCCGAAACTCGATTTTCAGGTAATCTCTTCAATTACAAAGTTGTTCTACCCTTCAAGCTCTATCTTTTGATATCAATAATTCATGGAATCCATGCTTGATTGATGAGAATTTACTTGAGAAAGAAATTAGGGTTTATAGATCAAATTGGGGCTTTTGAGATTTTATGATTCCATGATGGAATTCAAGTTGAAATCAAGCTAGTATGATGTTAAAATAATGATATTGAGTTGGGAATAAGTTCTACATGTTTTGATTATTATGAATATGATTAGGGTTTATGGATTCAAGTTTAATTTAGGGTTTGTGATATTGAATTAATGATTTAGTAAGCTTGATTTGTTGTTTGGAAGTAAGACCCTAAGTTAATTTGATAGGGACCGATTCGGCAATCTTAAAAGTTAGAGGACCAAATCTGAATTTGTATGGAATTGGTGTGTATTTATATTATTATGGATGTTGGAGATGTGAAATTGATGTTAGAATGCTAAACCGATGTTAAGTTGAATTAGTGACCATTTTGACAAATTGTCAAAGTTAAGTGACCAATTCAAAAATGAGGTTTTGGATAAGGACTAAATCTGAATTTTAGTTGTAATGATGAATTAAGGTGGTAATGTTGAATTGAGGACTAATTTGCAAAGTTAAGAAATTTGGATCCTTACCTTTGCATTATTAGTGACCATTCGATAAAGAAGGAAAATTAGAGGGAACTATTGTGAATAATTATTTGATGAACAAGGTAATAAGTTGGTGGTTTAAAGCAAATAATGGGACGAAATTGACAAGTAGAGAAGTAAGGAGAAGTTAGTATAAAAGTTGAAGTTAATTATGGAAGCTGTGTAGAAAACTGGATTATGGCAGTAAGTTTGAAAATTCACCATAAATTCTACAAAAATGTTTAGATGGTGAATTTTATATCGATGTAAATATTTGTTCGTCTAGTTTCATTTCCAACAAACGGAAACTGATTTCGAGTTTCGAGTCAAAAGATATGAATTTTTAAGTGACGAAATGTCAGAAAACAGAGCACCAGTCTGTTCCGAATTCCAGCATTGTAATTGACTTTGAAAATTGGCCATAAATCGTACAAGTTGAATTTGGGATATTAATTTAAATGGTTGAAAAGCTTATTGAATCCAGCTTCTTTTAGAACAAATGGAATAGAATTCCGAGTTGTATATGTTTTTATAGAAATATTTCTTTGAAGGTAGTGCAATCTGCCAGAAAATGAGAATTGATACATTTTGTATCTAAGGTTATTAGTAAGCTTGAAAAGGGTTAATGGAAGTTCTAAATGGTTATTAAGGACCAAAATGAGTTTTGAACAGTATAAGGAATGAAAGAGGAAATTTGTATATTCGAATGATTAGATTTGATAGCATGCTTGAGAAATTGTTAGATTTGAATCTAACAAATGTTGTTTACATTCATGTGATTAATCAAGTCAAGTTCGAATCAAAGAAGGTTCGAGGTTTTATAAAGGAAATGATCGAGTAGAATTTAGTGAGGCATGCTAATAAATAGCCCAGGTGAGTGCATTCTTATTTATTATATATGTGAAATGAATGAGTTCATTTTTATTTATTTTATATATATGACATGAGAGAGACTTGCGAGAAGTTGACATTAATATTAATGAAAATTTATGTTGATCAAAATTATGTAAATGCCATGAAATATTAAATGGCATATGGGATACACGGATATGGCATAATGATTTATCTAAGACAAATCAGATTTTAGATATTTGAGTATGAACTGCCCATTATCGAATAATGCATGATATTACTCAAGGATTGGATATTGAATAATGAATTATTACACTGCTATGCCCAAGCACTAGTGTGAGAGACTTTGGTATAATTGGATATCCATAGAGTCACTTAGCAGATGCGTCCTAATGTAGGCACTTCGGTGCTGAGATAATGTAGGCACTTCGGTGCTGAGAAAAACACTAAGGTATTGTGCGAGGAGTAAAGAGCGTCCTCGAGTACGTACTCACCATCAGACGCTACGGTGTTGTAGATACTATGGTGTCAGACTCGTATACCATAGATTCACATGAAAATCCTTGGTTGGATATCCATAGAGTCCTAGCAGCTGAGTGAAAGCACTATGGTGCAATAAAATCTCTAAGGATTCAGGAAAGGCTCTACGGAGTCAGTTCAAACACTACGTTGTTACATAGCACAAAAAGTGTGATTATATGAGGAGCAAAGAGCGTCCTCGAGTACATACTCATCTCAGTCGCTTCGGCAATGCAGACGCTAAGGCGTCGTAAACACTACGGTGTCATGATGACTCGCGTACCATGACATCACATGATTTTGTACTTTGGGCTATGATAAAGGAAATGATATACATAATATTGTATGATGATAGTATAACTATGATAAAGGAAATGATATGCACATTATGGCATGATGAAAGTATGACTATGATAAAGGAAATGATATGCAAATGATTGCATGATAAGAGTATGGCTATGTTAAAGGATATGATATGCAAATGATTGCATAATGAAAGCATGACTACTTGATCATGAACCATTGATATCATGATTTTATGACAAAGTTGATAGATGATATGAATCATATTGAAAGCATGTTTATGTTAAAGAAATTACTATGCATGTGAATACCTGATGAATATAGAACAATGATGACATGATTCTTAAGATAATCATGATACATGATTATTCTCGCATAACAGATGACATGATTTTATACATTGGCTATAATACTTGAAATACATTTATGCAAATAGTTAAGCTAAAAAGCTTAATGTACACAAGACTGAAAAACAGATTGAATCCTATGATTTGAATATTATATTGGTTACATGAACTATATAAGTAAAATAGTTCTATACAGGATAAACTGTTGTCAACTGCAATTGGAAATCATTGGTCATTTCGCAGAACTGGGTTATTTATAATCATTGTTTTACATTGTTATGATTATGTCTCATTAAGTTATAATTAATGTGTGTTTTGTATCACACGTACGTACTTCGGATTAGATAGCAGAGGAGGAGTTGCACATCATTGAATCAAGTTAGCCTGTATTATCAGTAAGTATCACTACATCCTAATCTAGTGGGGCATGTATAGATATTAAATAAGTAGCCATTCCGTATGATCTAGCATCATGACTTAGCTTGAAGAATTAAAAATATTAGAAAAGATACTTTAAACGGTTTTAAACTTAGTTGGTCATTTATCGCTGAGTGATTTTGAAATCAAGAAAGGGTCTAGGCAGCATACATAGTTTTCACACTGAATTATATTCTCATTTTAATAACTGCTTAAAGTATTTTAAAAACGAATTCATGGTCAAAACTAGCTGCGGTTGCTAAACATGGTTTTGTTTGAAAACTGAGAAAGGGCCAACCACTGAACTACTTTGTAAAAAAATTACAAGTCTGAAAATCAGTATAAATCAGTTAGTAACATCTTTATTGTGTATTCGAATATTGAATATACGTTGAGGGTGTTACAGTTGCATTTAAAATTCAAATTAGAAATTATCTTTTGTTTTTAGGATTTAATTTGAATATTTTCAAGAATTATCTTTTATCAATTCTAGGTTATTTTTAGGGTTTTAGAATACTATAAATACCCCCTTGGGGTAAGCTAGAAAAGAATCGCTCATTTTTAGTTTGTTCTTGCTTTCTAAATTTTATAAAATTCTCTTCTTTGTTTACGTTCTTATTTTTAAGTTTTTATTTATTTCCTTTTAAAATGTCGAGTATGATTTTTACCATAATCATGCTCAGCTAATTTTCCAACAAGCCTAAGGCTTCAGCAACAGTTCAATTCCGATCGTGAGAATCGAAAAGCACTTTATAACTTTGAATATATTTCTCAATTTTTTGAAAAATGGATTTGCAATCGGCTTTTCCATTTAAAATCCTTGCACTTTCAAAGTCAAAAAGGGCCCGTTGATTTGAATGTTGTTTCGACTTATAGTTGGGAGGAAGGATCGGCTTGTAGCATATTCGACTTCCTATGAACACACTTAGCGGCGGTCCGCTAAGGGAAATTGAGATCGGATTTGATTTTCATTGAGACAACATAGTCTGAGTCGGGTTTTTCCAGATTTTAAACTATTTTATTCTAACAACGATAGTCGTGGTTAGTCTAGCCATAAAACTGAAATTCAAAAAATGATTTTGGATTACCAGTTTACCGGAGAGAAAAACAAGTTACAAGGGTTGGGTCTTGTAGACCGTAACCGACACTTATCCGGAGTAAAATCTTATTCGATGATCGATTGGAATTGAGTTAAAGAAAAGCTGGAGGCTGTTTACTTGAACTGAATATCCTCTTAAATTACTATCATCCTTGGATTTAAACTTTTATTTCTTCATTTTATTTAAATTAAACTCTCACTATAAACACCCCCTAATTTATTTACTTTTTTTTTGCCTAAATCAAGATCAAAAGCCTTCTACATCAGAATTTCCAAAGTCACTGCGGATCCCGGCAACGGCGCCAATTTGACAAGCGTCGTGAACTGTCAAATAAATATTCCTTAATCTCTAAAGAAATAATTAAATAGTGTAGTGAAGCGAAGAAGGGTCGATCCGCAGAGACTTTGGAAATTCTGATGTAGAAGGCTTTTGATCTTGATTTAGGCGAAAAAAAGTAAATAAATTAGGGGTGTTTATAGCGAGAGTTTAATTTAAATAAAATGAAGAAATAAAAGTTTAAATCCAAGGATGAGAGTAATTTAAGTAGATATTCAGTTCAAGTAAACAGCCTCCAGCTTCGCTTTGACTCAATTCTAATCGATCATCGAATAAGATTTTACTCCAGATAAGTGCCGGTTACAGTCTACAAGGCCCAACCATTGTAACTTGTTTTTCTCTCCGGTAAGCCGATAATCCAAAATCAATTTTTGAATTTCAATTTTCTGGCTAGACTAACCATGACTATCGTCGTTAGAATAAAACAGTTTAAAATCTGGAAAAACCCGATACGGACTATGTTTCTCAATGAGAATGGAATCCGATCTCAATTTCCCTTAGCGACCCGCCGCTAAGTGTGTTCATAGGAAGTCGAATATGCTACAAGAAGATCCTTCCTCCCAACTATAAATCGAAACAACAATCAAATCAACGGGCCCTTTTTGACCTTGAAAGTGCAAGGATTTTAAATGGAAAAGCCGATTGCAAATCCAAGTTTGCAGAAAATTGAGAAATATATTCGAAGTTATAAAGTGCTTTTCGATTCTCACGATCAGAATCGAACTGTTGCTGAAGCCTTCGGTTTGTTGAAAATTAGCCAAGCATGATTATGGTAAAAATCATACTCAACATTTTAAAAGGAAATAAAAAAACTTAAAAATAAGAACGTAAAGAAAGAAGAGAATTTTTATAAAATTTAGAAAGCAAGAACAAACTAAGAATGAGAGATGATTTTCTAGCTTACCCCGAGGGGGTATTTATAGTAATCTAAAACCCTAAAAATAACCTAGAAATGATAAAAGACAATTCCTAAAAATATTCAAATTAAATCCTAAAAACAAAAGATAATTTCTAATTTGAATTTTAAATGCAGCTGATTCACTCATCCGTCCTCTCTGACTGGACCTTCTGAAAGCCGCTGTTTGGACCTTCTTGAAGCCGTTGATTGGATGCCACGTCAGACACTTCATGCCCAGATTCATGCCTACTAGCCCAGCCTTGATTTCAGAAAATAAAACTACAAAATGTTGTCTTTTAAGTGCAGTTTCTAGAATTGTAGTCTTGCACAGAAAACGTACAAAAACACCCAAATCAGCAACATGAACTAACCTTTAAAGGCATAATTAAAGATAAAATAGTAGCCAAATAAACTACTTATGAAATTCCCCCTCACTTATTCGATGCTTGTCCTCAAGCATGCCTTAATCAAATATGTCAAAATATTAAGTTACAATCCATAATCCCACAATATGTCAAGGAATACCAAATGAATCAATGATCACATCAATTATCGGAAACAATGTGACAATCAAGAAAATAGGCTCAACTAGTAACAAGTTTAAGCAAAAGATGAGACATTCCAATTATTTATTAATTTCAACGTAACAAGATTCAGTATCTCACAAGAGTTCACACGTTATCGCTCAATGCATTTTGGGCAAAGGAAATGCTCAAAGCCAAGATTAAGAAAGACATTACCATAGGCTTGTATGAAAATCAAGTCGCCACTACTTAGAATGAACAGGATGTATTAATCAAAGGGTCTTTAATAAGGTTGTAAAGGGGCTTAGGTTGGGGTAGGGATAAGGCCAAAAATTGGGTTAAATGTCAAGACAAGAGATGCTAAAAGAAGTTCAAGCCACGAAATAAACAAAGTAAGCAAGTGCAAAGAAGTGAACCAAACAACCAAAAATGTTTTCGCATTTCTTCTTTTTTTTCTCTTTTTTTCCGAGCACAGTTCGAACTTTTTTTCTTCTATTTGAATACTGTTTGAACCTTCTCTTCTTTCTTTTCTTCTTTTTGTCTCTTTTTTCTTTTTTTCTCTTTTTTTAACATTTCTCCTTTGCTTTTTTCCTTCTTCGTGGAGCAAATCATTCTCTATCTTGACAAGGGTAACAAACGATGGTAAAAATAAAAAAGGTTCGAGTTTAACAATTGTGGTAAAGCAAAGAAAAAGGTAAAGGCACAAAAATATTTCACTAATGGATATAAACGGGTAGGCAATTTGGGTAGAGAAGTAGGTTAATCCTAAGTGCCCTAATCATATTAAAACATCCAGTTCAACGTGTAGTCTTGACATGCATTTAATTACAAGTTCTAGAATATCAAAATTAATCCAGCACACTCAATCAAAAAAAATCATGAGCAAGAATAAAAGGTATGCTCGTTTAGGCTCAAATCTCACAAGAATGTGTATTGTGCATTGAATCAAGAAACATGTCAACCAATGAACTCATGGAATATCAAGCAAAATTTAACGGGAAAAAAAAACCAATCTTGCCATTTTACTATCATGCACCCTAAATCCGATTAAAGTGTGATAAAAAATTCATAAGGTATTCAAAGAAACAAGGCAAAAATCAAGATTGATAACAAGAGATTTCAACAATTCAACCAAGGAAACTTAATTTCAGGCATATAAACAAAAGAAGGTAATTTGATGCAGGCATTCTCCCCCCCCCACTATGTAATCCAAAACATAAGAGAGGGAAAAGAGATACTCCCCATTCTAACGACGGCCACGGAGGAAAAGGTGGTAGGGCAGTCATTTCTGGCTCATGTGGCGGAGATGCATTTGCTTGCTGCCTTTGTCCTCTACCACAACGACGTGGAGGCTGCAGAGGTGCAAACAGCAAATCAGAATCGCTGGCAAGGGGCACGAATGTCAGCGCATATCTTCGTTGGCCAGTGAGGTTGACCGATGTTTGCAAAAGCTGACGAGCTTGGTCTCGAGTACGCACCATGGTGGCTGGGTAGGTTTGCAAGGTCGAAGGGGGCTGGGGTTGTTTATGTTGACCGAAAGTGGGGGTAGAGAGGTGCAGCTAAAGGAGAAGGAAAAAGAAAGGTTTAGGTTTAATTAGGTATGTGGGGGAATAATAAATAAAATAAAAAAAAGTTGTTTAAGAATGGGAAACATGGCTTATCATTCAAGATTGGGATCTACGGGTTTTTAAAATTTGAAAAAGAAGTGATAAAATAAAAAAATGGTTTAAAATAAGGGTAAAGATAGGGAGATAAGTGGTGGAAATGACGGGTGGGTTGGGTTTGGCTAATATGCACCTAAGGATGGTGGGAAGCTTTGCTGACATGCACCCTTTAGCAAAAATTGGCTTTCTACCATTTATCCATGCATGAAATACCTCATTGGACATGGAAATTGTGTCATATTCGATTCAAAATATTCGGGGTACCTGAAAAGTCAAATAAAATAAATTTGAGACAAAAATAAAATAAAATTGAAGATAAATAAAAATTAGGCAAACAAAAGAAAATTAAAAGAAAATAAAATAAATAAAACAAAATGGGCTACCTCCCACTAAAGTGCTTTGTTTAACGTCGTTCAGCTCGACGACCTGATTCTGACTACAGGCATTGCGACAAATACTTCCTCCAATTCGTGCGCTTTATCCAACTGAGAATTTCCCTATGAGAAATTTTACAATCATGTAGTTTCTTCATTGTTTCTGACAAAATATCTTTGTTACTTCTCAATTTATCTAGCGGTAATTTTATCTCCAAATTTAGTGCCTGCAAAATGGAAGGAAACATTTTAGATTTTGAAGGAGTTAGGCACAAGTCATAATAAATAGAAGAAATATTTTTCAACTCCCTAATTCCCTTTCCGCGATCCTCCAATTCCCTGCATAGACTATCAACAAAGTTAGATTCTATAGATTCTTCAACGACAGGCTCAATAACATCAATAAAATTAATGCTAGCAACATTATCTGGATATTGCATTGCCTTGTAAACGTCAAACTTAACAACCTCACCGTCAAACTCCATTGTAAGAATTACACTTCTTACATCAATTTTTGTATTTGCTGTACTGAGAAAGGGACGACCGAGAAGGATCTTTGAAGAAGTGTTTGATCAGTCGTTTTCCATGTCGATGACATAAAAATCTGCCAAAAAATAAGTTCATTTACCTTTACTAAGACGTTCTCGATGAGTCCTTCTGGGTATATCACAGACCGGTCAGCCAGCTGTATCGTTACTTTCTTATCCTTCAAAGGCTCAGCAGAAAGTAAGTTGTACAAGGTAAAAGGCATAACATTTATAGAAGCGCCTAAATCACACATGGCACGTTTAATCCCAATCTTACCGAGTTTAGAAGGTATAGCGAACATACCTTGGTCCTTTAACTTTGGTAGAAGCTTTTATTGGAAAATGCCTGAGACATGTTCACCCAAATTTACCATTTCATTCCAGTAAGTCTTCTTTTATTTGTGCATAAATCTTTTAGGAACTTGGCATATCTCGGTACTTTACGGATTACTTCAAGAAATGGAATATTAATTTCTACTTTTCATAAAACACCAAGTATCTTCTTTTCCTTGACTTGTTTATCACGTTTTACCAATCTTGACGGAAAGAGAGGTGGTGTGGCATAGGGAGATGGCGTGGGAGAAGTTTTCGATTCATCCTTCTTTTTCCTCTGGATCTTGCATCAACTTCTTCCTTCTCCCTCTGGGATCTTGATTCATCTTCTTTTTGGGATTCTGCGGCAACATCCTCTAGGACTGGTGGTGCGATAACAGTGCCACTCTGAAGGGTGATTGAACTAACATTTTCTCGTGGATTCGCCTCACTTTGAGATGGTAATTTCCCCTTAGATTCTAAACGACTCACCGCTAACATTAATAGACTCATCTGTTTGTCAATTTCTTGAAAGTGTGCTTTGGTTCTTTGTTGAAACTTTTCTTGGGATAGCGACAACCTTTCAACAATCGACTCCAACGACGGCTTTTGCGGTTGATATTATTGTGGTGTAGGTGGTTAATAAGCTTGATTCGTTCTGGGATTTGGTCCATAGTTAAAGTTTGGATGGTCCCTCCAACCTGGATTATAGGAGTTGGCATTAGGATTGTAAGGTCTCTGGGGAGGTCCCAGAAAATTTCCCATTGCATTTACTTGTGTGGTAGCATCTTGTTGTAACATTGGACAGTAATCCGTAGGGTGGCCCGGCATCGTGCATATTTCGCAAAGTCTAGATGTAATTGTTTACCTACAACAAGAGATTAAACTATATCAGCTAACTTATCAATTTTATTTTCTAAAGAAACTGTACTTACCTCGTGAACTCGTCGAGAGGGTTCACTAGAAGGGCAAAATTGTTGAGAGTTGGTAGCCATAGTAAAAATTAAATTTCTAGCCGCAATCAGAGTCATGTTTACAAGTGCACCTCCACTTGCTGTGTTGACCATCCTTATCTCTATAGAGAGTAAGCCTTCGTAGAAATATTGGAGAAGCGTTTGTTCCGACAGTTTGTGTTGTGAACAATTTGCATATAATTTCTTGAATCTCTCCCAATAGTCATATAATGATTCAGTTTCTTTTTATCGGATACTCAAGATGCTTCGCCTTAGTTCACTCGCCTTGGCTGCAGGGAAGAACCTGTCAAGAAAAAGTCAAGCCATATCAGTCCATGTAGTAACCGAATTAGATGGTAAATCAAATAAACAATCCTTAGCCAAATTGGCTAAGCAAAAATGGAAAGCACGAAGTTTAATTTGGTCTTCAGATACTCCTTGTGGTTTCATGCTTAAACAAACTATATCAGTAATTTTACCGAATTCCCCGACAACGGTGCCAATTTGGCATGTTAGTCATAAGTTCTTTTGGGGAGACGGTTGCGACAAGAAGGTTGTACCAGCGTTGTCCTTTGGTGGTGCACGTATATGAGTTTGTCGCAGATCTGATGGAATTGCCATTCCATGGTTTCAATATCATTTTGGGTATGGATTGGTTGAGTGAGCACCAAGCAGTTGTGGATTGTGAATCCAAAAGGATAACCTTGAGGTTGGTCGATGACTATGAAGTTGTGGTGGTTGGTGAGAATGTTAAGTTTCTGTCCAATATGGTTTCAGTTGTTAGAGCGGAGAAGATGATGTTTGATGGCTGCCAAGCTTATTTGGCTATTGTTATGAATCTAGAAGCTAACGGTGTTTGAGTACAGGACATTCAGACTGTGTGTGACTTTCCTAAAGTTTTTCCTGAGGAGTTGCCGAGTTTACCCCCAGATAAGGAGGTGGAGTTTCACATTGAGACTTATGAGGGTACAACACCGGTATCCATTGCTCCTTATAGGATGGCATCCAAAGAATTGAAGGAGTTGAAGTCGCATCTTCAGGAGTTGTTAGACCATGGGTTCATCCGACCAAGTGTTTCCCCGTAGGGAGCGCCTGTTCTCTTCGTGAAAAAAAAGATGGTACGATGCGTATGTGCATTGATTATCGTCAGTTGAATAAGTTAACGGTAAAGAACAGGTATCCGTTGCCGCGGATTGATAACTTGTTCGATCAATTTTGTGGAGCATCGGTGTTTTCCAAGATAAATTTAAGATCAGGGTATTACCAGTTGAAGGTTAAGGATGTGGATGTGCATAAGACCACATTCCATGCGAGGTATGGGCATTATAAGTTTCTGGTTATGCCTTTTGGTTTGACAAATGCCCTGGCTGCGTTTATGGATATGATGAATAGAGTGTTCCATGAGTATCTAGATCAGTTTGTAGTAGTATTCATAGATGATATTCTCGTGTACTCCCGTACCGAGAAAGAGCATGTTTGGCATTTACAGATTGTGTTGCAAGTGTTGAAGGATAATCAGTTATATGCTAAGTTGAGCAAGTGCGAGTTTTGGCTTAAGAAAGTGACATTCCTAGATCATATAGTTACCGCGGAGGGTATTCGCGTTGATCCACAGAAGATTGAGACTATTCTCAATTGGAAGCCACCTAAGTATGTATCAGAGGTGCGTAGTTTTCTTGGGTTGGCTGGTTATTATCGCCGTTTTGTTGAGGGGTTCTCGAGTATTGCAACACCGTTGACCAAGTTGTTACAGAAGAATATTTTGTATGTATGGACGGAGAAGCAGTAGCACAATTTTGAGAAGTTGAAGGAAGTTCTGACACATAATCCTGTGTTGATTCAGCCTGAATCTGGGAGGGAGTTTATGGTTTATAGTGATGCGTTGTATGTTGGCTTAGATTGTATGCTGATGCAGGATGGGAAGGTTGTGGCCTTTGCATCGTGGCAGTTGAAAGTTCATGAGCACAATTATCCAACTCATGATTTGGAGCTTGTGGCTGTGGTTTTCGCTCTAAAAATTTGGCGACATTACCTCTATGGTGAGAAGTGCGTGATCTTCACGGATCACAAGAGCTTGAAGTATTTGATGTCCCAGAAAGATTTGAATCTTAGGCAACGTAGATGGTTGGAGTTGCTTAAGGATTACGACTTGACCATTAAGTATCATCCTGGTAAAGCCAATGTAGTGGCGAATGTATTAAGCCATAAAGTTGCGATTGAGCTCTGAGCTATGTTTGCAAGGTTGAGTGTGATACGTGAGGGTAGTTTGCTGGAGGAATTGCAAGTCAAGCCTACGTTATCGCATTTGGTTAAAGCTAAGCAACCGTATGATGATTCGTTGGTTGACTATGTTAAGGACATAGCGGATGGTAATCCGATAGATTTCCATTTTGATGAGGATGGAGTTTTGTGTTTCAAGGGTCAAATAGTGGTGCTGAATGATTCAGAGTTGAAGCACACTACCTTGACGGAAGCACATTCTAGTCTTTTCCTATGCATCCTGGTAGTGTTAAGATGTATCATAATTTGAAGGAGGTATACCACTGGGTTGGGTTGAAAAAGGACGTGGCTGAGTTTGAGTCCAAGTGCATGGTATGTCAGCGGGTCAAGGCTGAACATCAATTTCCATCTAGGTTGTTGCAACCACTGAAAATTCCAGGGTGGAAATGGGAGAAAATCACCATGGATTTTGTAGCAGGGTTGTCGTTGACACCGGCTAAGAAGGATACCATTTGGGTGATTGTTGATCGGTTCACAAAGTGTTCACAGTTCTTGCCACTGCATACAACGTATACCATGGACAAGTTCGCAGATTTGTATATATCAGAGATTGTGCGCTTGCATGGTGTACCTAAATCCATCATTTCAGATAGGGATCTAATGTTTACGGCAAGATTTTAGAAGAGTTTGCACTGGGCCTTGGGTTCGAGGTTGAGTTTTAGTACCGCGTATCATCCCTAGTCGGATAGACAGTCTGAGCGGGTTATCCAGGTTTTGGAAGATATGTTGCAATGTTGTATTATTGAGTTCTAAGGAAACTGGGAGAAGCATTTGCCTTTAGTTGAGTTTGCTTACAACAACGGTTATCAGGCGAGTATACAGATGGCACCTTATGAGGCGTTATATGGCCGGAGGTGCCGTACGCCCTTGTGTTGGGCTGAGGTGGGGGAAAAGCATGTTACCCTACCAAATGTGTTAAAAGACACGGATGAGAAGGTTAAGCTTGTTTGCGACCGGTTGAAAGCAGTTGCAGATTGGCAAAAATCTTACGCGGATTTGAAGCGTAAGGAGGTTGAATATGCGGTGGGCTATCGTGTATACTTGAAGGTGTCACCATGGAAAAAGGGGATGAGATTATGACGTAAGGGTAAGCTTAGTCCGAGGTTTATTAGACCATACGAGGTTATTGAGCATGTGGTTCCTGTGGCATATCGGTTGAGGTTGCCTCCCGAGCTGGAGAAAATTCTCATGTGTTTTATGTTTCGATGTTGAGGAGGTATCGGTCAGATCCATCGCATATCATGCCGGTGAAGGATTTTCGGTAAGATAAAAAATGGAAAAATAGTTAAAAATCATCTTTTGATATATTTGTGTGGAATCAATTTTGGAAAAATGAAATAGGAAATATGACTAAAATCAAAAGGGTTTTTTGAAAACTATTTTAAGTGACTAAAATCAAAAGGGTCAAACCCTTAGAAGCTAAGGAGCTAATCTACCAAGTGTTTGCTGGTGGTTTCTCCCTTCAATTAAATCATTTTAATCATGTGTTTTAAAAGGTTATTAAAATGGATTAAATATCTAAAGTTAGTTATTAGCTTTTAAAAGAATTTCACTTAACTTTTTTCCTAAACTTTTTTCTCTCAACTTCTTTTCTTCCAAACACTCAAAGTTTTATCAAAATTCAGAGGTAAAGAACTCATTTCACTCAGATTATTGATTTTAATTTGTTCCTTTAACTTTGTTTTACAAAATCTCATTGAAATCTTGTATTTTCTTAGCTTTTAACAAGCCAATTGGGGAGAAATCACATAAATGGGTAAGGTCCATGATCTCCTCTGTTAAATGGTTTTTGTTGATATTCACAAGTATTTGATCCTTGATTTATAAGTTGTAATGTGTTTTAATGTATTATCAATGTTTGATTGAGTTATTTTGGAAATTTGGATAAATCATGGTGATTTTCGAAGTGGATTTGATTTCTAGTAATTGAGATGGATTTAATATATGTTTTGGATGTATTTTGATGTTGATAAGTTGTTTTTATCAATAGAATCCTGAAACTCTTGAATCTCTAATTAGTTAGGTTGCTAGTTTTGAGTTATTATGGTGATATTCGAGTTTAATCTTTGTTAGAGGTAAAAGGATGTTATGAAAGGGTTTTTGGATGTTGTTAGATGTTGATTGAAGGCTTGAATTGTTGTTTTATGGCTGGGTTATGTTTTGGAAACGTTTGATGGTGTGCTCGGAATGTTTCGAATGGTTTTTGAGTGGGCAACTTGGGAGTTGCGGGAGATTGTTGTTAGGCAATGGTTTGAATGCATTTTAATGCATTTATCCTCTGGTTGTATGTGTTTAAAATAAGGGATAATCAAGGGGATGAAGCTTGACGTTGTTTTGTTACTTGCAAGGAGCTTGATTCGCGTTGGCAAAGAAGGCGAAGCGTATCGGTGAGTGGAAACTGGTTTTAATTGCTTTACAAAGGTTTGTAAAGGTTGTTGATAGTTTAGGGTAAGCGTGAGACACTTACCTAAACTCGGAAGTAAGTTTCCCTTATTTTGCTCTTGAATATCGGTTTAGATATGAGCATGTTGTTTGCATGTTTTGGTGATAAACATGGTATGATTTAGTTACTGGTAATGCATGATTTTGAGTACATATGCAGGGGTTTAAAAGTATATCAAATGCTTGTGAGCATTGGTTATCATTCCGGGTGGGAATGGTGTTATTGCATTGGCAATGAGATGTGCATATGTTGTATTTTATGAAATGCATTGTAAAATAGTAAGTAAATGGTTTTGTAAATGATATATTGGCTACTTGACATGGGAGAGAAAACAATCGGATATAGTTGGCATGCCAGAGGATTAAAAGTGCACTATAAAATATGAACAAAATCAATCGTGGTCATGGGTCCTTGAGGTATGGCAGTTTAACAAGGCCACTTGGACTGTTGGGACATTATTTGGGGCATGTGGTTTAACTAGGCAACCCAAATTGATGGTGATCTTGTAGTTTAACTAGGCAAGGTCGATGCTCTTGCGGTTTAACTAGGCAAGGGTGGAATCTCGCGGTTTAACTAGGTGAGGTTGTCAAATCTTGCGGTTTAACTAGGCAAGGTTTGGGATATCATGTAGTTTAACTAGGCATGGTATGAGAGATCCTGTATTCGATATGTGTATGAGATAGAGGTAGTCTATCGGGTCACTATAAATGCCAATATATGTGAAAGTTCATGTGTTGAACCTTGTTTATAATGCTTTGGGAATATAAGAATGGTTTGGTAAAAATGCTTTGGAATTCAAGCATGGATTGTTTATGATATTATAAAGGTTATTGTGTTTTGATTCGGTTGGAATCATGGAAAAATGCTTAGGTTGTAAGCATGTTTTGAGAAAAGCAAGCATGTGGTTTTTAAATGGTTTTATGCATCATTTGTTTATGAGTATCCTCACTAAGCATGTGTGCTTACACTCTCTTTTCCTAATGATGCAGAGCATTAAAGTTCGAGGCAGCAAAGGCAAGGTTTGCAAGGATCCAAGAGATAAACTACTTTGAGTATGAACTCGGTTTATATTTCGGTTAATAAGGTAATGTGTTCGCCAAGGATTTGGGGGGTTGTAATCTTGTTTTCTTATAGATTTTGAGTATGTTTTCTATGCTGATTTTTTAGGAAGGTTGATGTTGCCAAGCTTGATGTTAATACATGTTGTTGTTGTTGATGAATGGTGTCTTAGGTATGCATCTAGAGTTCCCTTGTGGTTTGCCATGTTGTGCTGATTGTACCAAGCTTAATATGCTATGTTGAGTGTGTTGGTATGTTGCTTATGCTGAGAATGGCTTAATGTTGCATTTTGGGTCGTAAGGCAAAGTGTTTTTAGGAAGCATGCCTTTAGATTATCATTGCATGAGTGGAAGCCAATTGGTTGCCGAGTTTATGTTGTTTAGGTTGCTTTTGCATTTAGATATTGTTGTATGAAAGTTTATGGCATAGTGAAGTGGTAAAGTAGTGAGGTGAGCATGTTAAATTAGCCAATTGTGACCATTCAAGTCCAGGCGTATCGGTGTGCGTGTTCACATATCGGTACAGGAAGCCATTTCAGGCTTGTGGTATCGGTATTTGGACTAGGCATTGCGATACAAGAGTGTATCGTTAGAGTAGCGTACCGATACAGGGGTTTGCGTATCGATATAGGAAGGCTAGATTTAGCTTGGGGGATCGGTACACGGGTTCGAGGATTAGTACGGGCCTTTGGTTTTGGTAAGGCGTATCGGTACGCAAGGTCGTACTGGTACGAGAGTAGGCTACTAGAATTTTTTGGAATTTGAATTGGAGAGGGCGTACCGATACTCAGTTGGGCATACCGATACCCCATGGCAGTTAAGTTAGTTAATTGCTTTAGTAAAGTTCTGTTTTCTTTCGTTTTAATCCCTGAATGTTGTGGAAGCAATTGAATGGGTTTGGATGATTGTATTGGGCTAATTTTTGGCATGTAAGCATGGAATATGTTTAATTAAGGGTTGGTAACATAAAAATTGGTAAAGTCCCTATTTTTAGTCAAAATTGCATTTTGGTCCCTAATTAGTGTTATGGCCAATCGGATATTGTTACGATGCCCGATTGAGATGAGTGCTCACCAATAAACAGTATGAACATGTAGGAATTTAGGTTAAACTTTTCCGGTTTACTTCGGTAAACCTAATGTAGCTTTCTCGGATCGGTCTTGAGACTAGGCCGGGTCGAGGGGGTTACAATTTTTACTTCAGATAATTGTCGATTACAGTCTACAAGGCCCAACCCTTGTAACTTGTTTTTCTCTTCAGTAAACCGATAATCCAAAATCAATTTTTGAATTTCAATTTTCTGGCTAGACTAACCACGACTATCGCCGCTAGAATAAAATAGTTTTTATATCTGGAAAAACCCGACTCAGACCATGTTGTCTCAATGAGAATCAAATCCGATCTCAATTTCCCTTAGCGAATTCGTTGCTAAGTGTGTTCATAGGAAGTCGAATATGCTACAAGTTGATCCTTCCTCCCAACTATAAATCGAAACAACATTCAAGTCAACGGGCCCTTTTGACTTTGAAAGTGTAAGGATTTAAAATGGAAAAGCCGATTGCAAATCCAAGTTTGCAGAAAATTGAGAAATATATTTGAAGTTATAAAGTGTTTTTCGATTCTCACGATCGGAATTGAGTTGTTTCTAAAGCCTTTAACTTGTTGGAAAGTTAGCTGAGCATGATTATGGTAAAAATCATACTCGACATTTTAAAAGGAAATAAATAAAAACTTAAAAATAAGAATGTAAAGAAAGAAGAGAATTTTTATAAAATTTAGAAAGCAAGAACAAACTAAGAATGAGAGATGATTTTCTAGCTTACCCCGATGGGGTATTTATAGTATTCTGAAACCCTAAAAATAACCTAGAAATGATAAAAGATAATTCCTGAAAATATTCAGATTAAATCCTAAAAACAAAAGATAATTTCTAATTTGAATTTTAAATGCAGTTGATCCGCTCATCCGTCCTCGCTGACTAGACCTTCTGGAAGCCGCTGTTTGGACCTTCTAGAAGCCGTTGTTTGGACCTTCTAGAAGCCGCTGACTGGATGCCACGCCAGACACTTCATGCCCAGATTCATGCCCACTAGCCCAGCCTTGATTTCAGAAAATAAAACTGCAAAATGTTGTCTTTGAAGTGTAATTTCCAGAATTGTAGTCCTGCACAGAAAACGTACAAAAACATCCAAATCAGCAACATGAACTAACCATTAAAGGCATAATTAAAGATAAAATAGTAGCCAAATAAACTACTTATCAGTCAACAATAAATAGAATCACATGTAAATCGAGAGTAAATTGAATAAGTTAACAAAAACTATATTTAAAAAATTATAAAAAATTAAATTACAAATTACTAACATATAATAATCACTGCAAACAAGCTTAATTAGTGAAAATAATAATAATAGTAATGATAATAATAATAAATAGTAGTAATATTTATGATAATAAAAATAATGAAAGTGATAATAATAAAAATAATCATAATAAATATAAAAAATAGAGGAGTAAATATATTACTCAATAATAATAATAAAATAATATATTAACTACGAAAAAATCCTATTGCTGTTTTATAATAATAAATTAAAAATCTAATAACAATAAATATACAATGTAATAAAATAATAAATAAATAATAAAAATAAATGCATCGAAGGATCAAATTGAAAGAAAATAAATCTTGAAAGGGTCAAAATAATATATAATTATGTAAAATTATATTAAAATAAATTACAAACAAAAAAGAAAGGACCAATATGAAAAATACTCTAAAAGAGTAAATGATTTTTTTTTCTTTTTTAATAATAGGTCATGTTACTCACCATGTAACCATATTGATACTCCGCTGGTCACTGCATATCATTGGGAATGAGGAGGAAGTAGTGATGAATTCGTGAGGATCGAGTTACAAAATCAATGCTAGGCCCTGCTTGAGAAGTGGTTCGATTAGGGTCGTTTGGGCTCATGTTTGGGCTGGCTTTATTGCGGTTCATTGTACTGTTTCGAATTGAAATTTTTATATGCTTGTTGTTTGGGTGGAGGATCGAGTTACAAAATCAATGCTAGCACTGTTTGTTTCGCTTTATATCTATCGAGTTACAAAAATTATACAAATTTTATTATTTCCTCATTCTCATTGATTTTGTCCCATTTGACTTTTTAAAAGTCAAAATTTTTAAACTTTGATCAGGATTATTTTAAATATTTTAAATAATTAAATTTTATAAAAAATATATTTTAAAACTACTTGATTGAAGGTTTATAAAATATTTTTTTTATATTTTTATCAATAATAAATTTTAAATAATACTGGGTCAAAGTTAAAAAAATTAACCAAAAAAGTCAATAAAGGACAAATTTAATGGGAAAGATGAAATATTATACTGACTAAAATATATGATCAATTTTAATTTACAAGTCATATATTTAATACACTTAAAAAAATACAAATTTTAATATATTAAAACAAAAACCCAACATTAAATCTCTAAATTACAAACATAAATGATAAATTTAATTTTACAAACAATAAACAAACCATTTAAAAACTATAATAACAACTTAACATATAACGATTTCTTTTTTTAGTCAAATCAATCTAGCATGTGGTATTTGATGATGCACTTGTATTCTTGTTTTGATCATTCTTGTCATCAACCCATAATATGAAAAGTAAAAATCATAGATTCATATGCATCAATAGTACAAGAATTAAGCATAAACTAAAATGATAAATTGCTAGAGAGATCACCCAAACTTAATAAGATTTAAACAAAAGATATAAATATCTTGATGTACTAGAATATTAATAATAAGATAAGTAGGTATACAAGTAAATGAGAGTGTAAAATATTAAGATTCTTGCGGAAATTTTTAGGGATCCCACAGTTATTTATATTATTACGGTTCTGTTATCCCACGGTTCGCATATAGAAATTCTCGTCCCTATCCCCATATGAGTTTCGGTGATAAAACTTCCTTCGTCCCCGTCCCGCAGATGAAGATTACGGTTATTTTTTATCTCCTTAGTTCGGATCCCCATAGTTTTCGTATATTCTCTGCCCGATTCTTCCCCTAATTGCGATTCGGTTAGTATGTGCATAGTGCACTCCCTTGCGGTGACTAGTCAATAGGGTTCCTCTTTGGTGCGTTTTCTGTGTGTAATTCCCTATATGAACTTGTTCCTTCTTTTATTTTAATAAAACTTTAATTTTGTTCTGAACAAAAATAATAATATTTTTTGGGAGGCGAATACGATGACTATGCGTTAGTTAAGGGGTGTCGAGCGTACATCATGGTTTATGTTTTTCTTAGTCTTCATGTGTCCATTTCGTGGTAACTTGTTGGGTGGCGATCTTAGTTAGTGGTGCCACTGTCGCTGGTGTTTTGTTTCTGGGGCTTTTAGGAGAGAGCGTTAGATAGAGTCGAGTCGAGTCAAAAAATTTTGAGTTATTTGAGTTGACGCGTTATATTTTACAACTCAAATTTTATTTGAATTTTTTTCGATTCGAGTCGAGTTTAAGAAATTGAGTCGAGTCGAGTTTTCGAGTTCCTATAAAAATTTAATTGTAATTATTTATCATGTTATCGTACGGTTTGATTTAAACCACTTTCTCTAATCATATATATATATATATAGTAAAAAATTGAGGGACTCATCTCGAACATAAAAATAAATCCATTAATTACTAAAAATTTCGAGTTATTCTATTTTTTATTTTATAACTTAAACTTTATTTGAAATTTTTTCAAGTCGAGTCAAGACGAATCCAATATTTTTGCTTCGAATCGAGTTATTTTATTTTTTAGAGTCGAGTAGGGTTTTGCTCACTCAGGGCGTTTGTTTGTTGCACTTGGGGGTGATGTTACTGGTAGTGTTGAATATGGGCTGTTTTCTTTGGCTCGATTGTGTTTTGTTGCTTTGTCCTAGTCTTTGCTATTTTTATATTATTGTGATATATATATATATATTTTCCTTCATTTAAAATCATAAAAGGTTTTAACAAAACATACAATAATATATGTATAATTTTCTTTATCATGAAATCATACTTGAATATAAAAATATTTATCACAATATCATTATTGTAAATAATATATTAATTAATCTTAAGAAACATTAATAGCAAAATGTATATAGATGAAATTAGCGTCGGCAGGCAAAATCCAATAATTATGAGATGGTTTTCTCATCATAATACCTAATCAACTCTAAGTGGCTTTCCCTTTCCTATATTTGGGTTTATTTTAATAAAATCTGAACAGCAAATTTGTCTTTCCCCCGGTCACCCCAACTCTTCCACTTTTCTCTTGCTTTCCAAATCATACATTGGTCAAATTATGTCTTTTCTTAGCATGTCAAATTTGCATTGGACGATGTGGTTAATAATATAATCATTATAGATATAATAAAAAGCATGGTTAGAGAAAGATGCCTTGAGCAGAAAAGCATTTCCACTTTAGTTGGTGTTGAACCACTTGTCTACTTTCACTTTCACCTTTTTATTTCTCGAATGTCAAGGCTTTTAGCTAATGATATGCAAAATTCAACCAACATGTTCAATACCTCGTGAATATCATCAATAATTCAACACCAATTTCGTATAATATTGCCATAGTTTGACTTAAATTATCATGGTTCAATTAGTTAGCCATCTTTTTCAGCGATGATTTTCTTTCTGATTTGTATTTAGTAGCGATGATGGTAAAAATAGATTGTGATGGTTTAGTACTGTTCGTTCCTTATGATTTGGACGAAAAAGCACGATCAGTAACGATTCAGGTAAAGAAGATGGAGGTAGAGAGAAAAAGGGGTTTTAGTCTAGGGTTGTTTAATTCTCTGATAGTATATATATATATTATTCTAGTGATGGTGTCGTGCCTAAGAATTGGTAGGTAATAATATGCTTGCAATATAAGTATGTACGCCAGATAATATGGCTAGTCGGTAGGTTAGATGAATTTGATAGTTATTAAATCGATGGCAGCGTAGCTTCTCAAACAAGGTTGCGCCATGGGAGCTCTAGAGGCTTTAGGGCCCTGCTTTCGGAGGAATAACGACGGACGAGTCATTTCAAAGGATCGAATGTATGTGTAGAAAATTTGTCCTCTTGGTCGAGGGAATGTCATAAAATGACGTAACCCAAGACTTTTCGGTGCAGTTTGGTTTTTGACCTTGTAATAAATTTTCTTTTCTTTTTTTATTTACAGTCGCGTCTCTTTATGCCACGTTGGATTTTTCTTCAAAAATCATTTTTTCCTCTTTCTTAATTAAAAATTTAATGAATTAAATTTTTTTATTACTGGGATGGAGGTACCTCAATCGCTGGATGAGCTGAACATCTTGATATCCTTTTAATTAGTTTATTGGGTCGGAGGTATCTCAACGATAAGTAATGGGAGCATCTCGACGTCTTTTATATTGTAGAAGTGATTGAGAACTTAACCATTTAGCCTATTTGTTGGGAGCTTTGTTATTGTAATTTTGGTGAGGGCTATTTATTTATCTGTTGGACAGGACATAGGCATCTGGTGCCGCTTTGGGATAGAGAGTCTTGATATCCTTGTAGAAGCAAACTTTAGTGTTGATGACATCTCGATACAATTGTAGAAATAGTGTAGAAACTTCAAAGGCGAAACTGAGGCATCTCAATGCCACTTTGAGACGGAGGATCATGACATTCATCACTGTGAAGCGAAGACATCTCAACGATATTAAAATAGGGAAGGATCTCGATGCTCTATGCTGGATTCCATAAGTTGAACAGATGCATGTGCAACACTACATATATGTAAGTGGAAGATCTCGTTGCTCAACGATGCATTCCTTTATTCGGAGTAAAAGTGTCTCAAGCCATGAATCATAAGGAGAATCTCTACGTTCGACACGAAAGCGAAGACACCTGTAACGCTATGATCACAGGGTAGGATCTAAAAATTCGACGCAAAAATACTGGTACCACGTCGCTCTTGTAGAACAAATCGACACTGAGAGAAGTCATCATGATGCTCTTTTACATTTGGTCGACACAGAGCAGAGGGACTCGAGATGTCTCAATGCCACTTTAGGGATGAGGATCTCGGTCCTCTTGTAGAAAAATGCAGAAATATTAGTATGCGGGCAACACTCAATTAATGAACACATGAAAAATGCCAAAAATTCTAAATAACCCTTATGGTTATTTTCCAAGAATTATTCTTGTTGAAAATTTCAATTCAGAGAATTATTTTCCAAAATTTCTCTCTCTCTATTCTAGTATAGGGAGAGATAAGAAGAAATTCGAATTAACTTAGAAGTACCAATCCAATTAAAATATAAATATACTATCTTGTATTTTAAGTATACCGTATATTTATCCATTTAATCCTGCCGTATATAATTGCTTGTTGCAATTCAATCGAATTGCAATTTGCAATTCAGATTCACGTGGCACTGCAAATCCCAATCGCAATTGCAATTGATTTGCAAGTTTTTTTATTATTTAATTTATATTTGATTTGAACTTTACCTAATTATAATAATTAAATACTTAAGTTCAAAATCTAAATACTCAATTAAATTAATAAACAGTTAAAATAGACTCAAATTAATATTAATATTAATATTAAAATGCTCCTGCAGCTTATGCAGGAGTTCGTTGGATATGTCGTTATTGAAGTTGTAGGTTTAATATAAGGTCTTTTCAAGCTAAATGTTTTTACCATGGTGTGAAGAGTAACAAATGGATTTGCAGATGCAATGGTGAGGGGGGTTGAGCGTATTTCCTAATTTCGAGTGATGTTTTAACATGTTTTGCTCGAGTTGATGAGTCTGTTGAGGGCCATGATGTGCAGGTTATTCGCTTAAGGAATTGGAGCGATTTTTTCTTGTCATGGTATGAGGCTTTGGTTCTACATGGAGTTTCGGCTTGGGTCTTGGATTAATCGATATAGCTTGCATTTATGGTTCAATGGAGGGGGTTATTTTGTTTAATCTTTTCAGTTTGCATAGTAGTTGGGTGTAGTGCTTTGTATTCGAGTCATTTTTGAGTTGTGTTCATTTTTACGTTGTGTTTTTTCTTTTATTCCATGGTTATGGATACTCTTTTCCTCCATCTAGGATTATGAGGTTTTTAATGTGTTTCAGTATGTATGATGTTTTCCATTAATATCATAATGCTTTACTAATAAAAAATATTAATCCATAATTAATTAATTAATTATGATAAAATTAATTTCTCTCCAACAAAGCACCAAATGCATAGGAATAATTGGCGTTGGTCTCTCTGCCTCTAGTTTCTTCCCTTTGCTTCAACAATCGGATTCAAATTTAGTATCTCTCACATATCCCTCTGCGGTCATCTCCAAAGGTATAACCATTCAAATCTCTTTTTAGGTTTTGCTGTTCAGTTAATATTGTTGTTCATGATGGATTGAGGGTTTATGGGTAAACTGTTTGGAATTCATTAGCATTAGCCAAAGGTTAAAATTAAGATTGGAGATCAAGAGTAATGTCGAGCAATCATAGTCGTCATCAGGTTTGGACTCTGTACATTGGGAATCTATCGGATCAAATACATTGGAAGGGAGTATGGCAGGTGTTTGATCGCCATGGATGGGTTTTAGATGTTTTTGTTCCATTAAAAAGGGCGATTTATGGAGCAAGATTTGGCTTTGTGCGTATGGAGTCAGAGGTTGCGGCCAGGAGGGCGATTGAGAGATTAGATGGTAAGTGGATTTATGGGTCTAGATTGAGGGTATCTTTCGCTCGCAGAGCGTCGCGAGAGTACTTTTGGAGGCGAAAAACGAGGAATAGGAAGACGAGCAGTGATGAATTGAGCATTAGAGTGGATGCTCACAAGGGGGAGGGTTATAAGCGAATTGTTCAGGGAGTGGAGGATGATGGTAAAATTAAAATCCTCCAACATTGTGCAATTGCGTGGTGTAGAGTATCAATGGGGATTGCATCGCTCGCACGGGCTTTAAAAGAGGCAAATATTGTCAGATTCTTAATAATGCGTATTGCAGGGTCGAGAATGTTACTGATGTTCTCAAGTAGTGATACTTGACGTGAGATTCTTAGTAATGGGGTATTAAGCAAATGGTTTTCTAAGGTCAAAATTTGGAAGCCAGATTTGAATAGAGGGAATCAGAGGGTCTGGTTGTCGCTTTGTGGGGTCCCAATGCATGTATGGTCTCGGGATACCTTTGTTAATATAGCATCGATGTGGGGACGTTGATAAAGTGTGAGGATTCTCTCATGGAGCCTAATTCGTTTGAAAGAGGACATGTGCTGGTGGAAACAGATCAATTTGAACATATCGACGAGGTTTTAGAGTTACAAGTGCAAAGGGTGTTGTATCAGGTTCGTGTTGTTGAGTTTGAACCATTTACAGATATGCAATTATGTTCCTATTGTGAACGTGCGTGTGGGTCGACGAGTGAAAGCGAGGATGATGAGTTCAATAGAGATGGGTCTGGGGGTGATCAGACGGATATGCTGGTGAAGGAGGATGCACAAGATATGAAGCAGTGTGGTTCGACTGCCAAAGATGATGGGATTAATCGGGAAGGGCTGGATAAGGAGGTTGCACCAGTTTGGAGGACAAATGAATTATGCTTTGAGGAGCATCGATCAGAGGACAGAACTTTAGAAGTTCAGTCGAGTTCAAAGGATTGGATTTCGGATAAAAATGTGGGTATGATATCGGGAGTAGAGCTTGATGAGAAGTGTGAGGCAAGATCGAGGTTAAAAGAATTGGATTTGATAATCTGTCCCATAAATTTCGAGTCCATGAGAGTAGAACCGGGAGAGATTGGGCCTATAGAGGCTAGGCTTACAATTCCAGTAGAGCCATTACCTAATACTTCTCAGGTTAAGGAACATGTTGTTCAGCAAGGGGGAAGAAACGTGTTGGATGTGGTATTGCCAAGTGAGAATGCTCGTTCGTGTAAAAAAGAAAGAGGGAGTGGCAGATCATTGGCAGCGTAGGCGTGTGGGGCAAAGAGAGGTTCATTCACTGAATCTGAGTGTGTTGTGCGACAACAAGCTCTATTGAAGCAGGCGAGAGCAACAGTAGAGTCAGGGAAATTTCTAGGAGTTTCAACAATTGGTAAGGAAGAAGAAATTGTTAAAGACATATAGCATTTATTAGATAAGGGGGGATCAAGAGGAATAGCAATGAGCGATGAGTGATGATGTGTAATGAGGAGAATTTGATAAATGATATTGCACGATTTATTGAAAAGCAGGAGAGGCGCATGTGATAGTACATGATGAGATTTTATCAGGGGTTATCAACGGCTTAGGTAGCGTAACTAAGAAGAAGACGGTAATGTAGAAGACGTAATTGAAAGCATGGTGGAGATGGAGCTTCGAAAGTAAATTAGAGGGGCTTCGGGTGTTGATAGTGCGATCGTGGTGGCGTATGGTGGGAAGCTTGATTGTAGAGTCATATTCTAGTGTGACAATTGGTTGGGTGTTGCATAAAGAACGTTGGCCGTGGAGGTTTTGGAGTATTTTCGTGGTGATAGATTTGGCTTGGTGCAGAGTTATGTTGCATTTGATTTGCACATATGTTTCGGATAGCTAACGGTTTCATGGACATCTTGGCTAAATAGGGTGTTGATCCCCCTTCTATGTTCTCTGATAGTTTTGAGTGATTAGGGCGATGTGGCCTTATGCTTGGTGTTGGGGGTTGGTGATACTTGGCGATACTTGCTTGGTCTTACTGTTTGATTTTGTATGGGATCGGGGTGTACTGGTTGAGTGCCTTGGCTTTATGCTCACGACTAGTTGGGTGCTTGCATTTGGTTTCGGGTGTCATGCGATGTGGTTGCTTTTTGCAATAAGGTTTGGTTCTTGTGTTGGTGTTTGGTCCTTCTTTGTCATATGCTCATTGGGTATTCTTTTCCTCCATTTAGGTTTAGGGAGATTTTTAACGAGGCCTATGACAATGTTTTAGTATGTATGATTCACTCTAATAAAATCATACTTACTTTGCTGATAAAAAAATAATTTTTACATAGTCTAATTTTAATTTTGTAAAATCAAGATAATTTGACCGTCTTAGAATTTATGTAAAACTTTATGTAATCTTCAATTTTAGTTTCCAACTCAATTAATTCAAATTAATGAGTTATTAATTTAATATTCTATTTTGGACTCCATTAAATAATAATCCAAAATTATTAAATTAATTTCCAAAACATTTAAATTAAACCATGATTAATTAATTTAATATCCAAATTATTAAATTAATTTCCAAATAATTTTAATTCTTCCATCCATGAGAAAATGCAATTACTTAAATAAGTAATTTTCCGCAATCTATTTCTCGACCATCATTTTTTCTCTTAGAATATTTAATCAAGCAATCCGTATCGATTCAAATTGAGCTAGTGAAGGGACCATTGGGACTTATATGATGTGGGCTAAAATAATATGTAATTAATTCCAGACTTTTCGTCAATTAATTACATCTTCATTATTTAAGTCAAGGAGTCATTCCACTATAGAATCAAGACTGGACTCTCACACATATAATATTATTGAAAGCTTACCATGTAGCTTTTGTCGAGGACCTTGTCATAAATATATTACACTTATAGGATATCCGCGACCCCTTTGGATTGAATCCGTTCATCCGATTTGATCACTTTTATCTCAAGGTTCCATTGTATACCAAATAGTGAAAATAATTATTACACAAAGTAATAATAAGTCATTCATCCTTGACGAACGACCTGTGGCCACGTTCCATTTTCACAAACCATTACAATGTTGCTAAGATGATACCATTTACTCTTTAATTGAGCTATGATTCAATTTCTATAAATGCATCCACATCATGTATGAGTCACATACCCAACATATCATCCATCAGCTTACTACTTCGAGACACATCGTATATTGATATATCAAAGTATGCAAGTCACACACACATGGTCCTACATTTACTAAGGATTAAGGTAAATATATTTTGAACGTCACAAGTGAATTTAATCTTTAAACGAATTTAATATCTTAATTAATCTTGGGTCCAGTCAAATGTGTCGTCAGTCCAGACAAACACATCTATGTCTCTACTCGGCAGTCAACCACTCCGATAGCCAAGACAAGCCATCTCCTCATTTAGACTTTAGGCAACATAATAGTTCTTCCGAATTATTTGCTCAGTTAATTATATAAACTGCGGACATGCTTAGATTACCAACTAATATAAGTTTTCTTTTGTATTATAATCAACCTTATAATACAACTTATATTCAGTTAAACTATAGATAATCAATGAGATGATATTTGCTTATCACTTTATCGCTTTACATGCAATATCAAGTTTGAGGATAATGTACATAATAAAGTGGGCTATAAATAACATATAGAAATTTTATTTATTTCATTTCAGTTCAAATAATTCAGTAATTACATAAATTACTTCACTTAGGGCTCAAAACTCCGACAGTCTCCCACTTGCCCTAGTGGAGTAAATGAATCATATTGTGCATTTCCATGAACCCGTATGTTTTCCAAACTCTTAGCAACCAGAGACTTAGTGAATGATCCCGCACAGTGTCTTCAATGCAATTTTTTACTACATCTACTTTTCCATTCCATATGGCCTTTATGATCATTACGTATTATCATGTGGAATCAAATGATTATTTGATTATTCTTCCACAAATACCTTATTTGATATTATTCCTCAAACCCCTGCAAGTTTAGATGTCGAAACTTTTATATTCAAGGTTTGTCATTTCCTTCTTAGAATATACTTACATATAATCCCTCAAACATAGATCCAAATTAAATATTTTACATAATCCAATTCTAATCCGATAAAACCAGGACAACTTTACCATTTTAGAGTTTATGTAAACCTTGTTTAATTTCTATTTGAACTTGAGTATATGCACCACGACCTTCTAGCATCTGGTTCCAGGATTTCTCTAATATCAATTTTACCATCCCCACTTAAAACACATGTCTAAATATTTTGCAAAATCTAGCATGCATAAGTTTTCCTTCAACTTACGTATAAGTTAGGAATACCATTAAATATTTTCAACATAATCCAATTTTAATTTCGTAAAATCAAGACAAATTTACCGTCTTAGAATTTATGTAAAGCTTATTTAATATTCCACAATAAATATCTTGTATGTTTTCTTTCTTTTATTATTTTTCACAGTATTCCAAAGAAAGAAGGAAAACCCGATACAAAAAGTTGTTTTCCTTTCTTCGAGTTAGACATTTGCAATAATCATTCCAAAATTTTCAATGAAGATTGAGAATAAGCTATCACCTTGTTCTTTCAATCCTTTAGGATTTGAATACCTAGAACATAGTTAGCTTCACCCAAATCTTTCATACCGAATTGTTGAGTTACCACAGTTTTAACCGATGATAATGTCCCTACATCATTCCCAATGAGTATAATATCATCGTTATACTAGACTAGTAAGACCACCATGTCATCTTTATATGTTTATAAAGACAAGGTTTATCAACGTTCTTCTCAATACTGAATGTTTTGATCACTTGATCAAACCTTTGGTTCCATGAGCAGGATGCTTGTTTGAGTCCATATATGGATCTCTACAACTTAAAAACTTTTGTTCTTGGCCTTTTGTTATGTAGTCACTGGGTTGTATCTATTTATAGATCTACTTACACCCTATGGGTTTTATTCCTTTTGGTAAGTCTACAAGTTCCAGAATGAATTGGATTTCATTGAATCCATTTCAACATCCATAGCTTTTTTTTCCCAATATTTGGAATCAACTTCTTGCATAACATCTTTGTGGGTGGATCATCCTCTTTATGCTCAAAGATTTTGGTTTGGTGAACTGACCATCGTACATAAAGAAACCATTCTTTTAGAGAATCTCCCATTATGTTCGAAGCTCTCTATGCTATTGATTGTTTGTAGGTCTTTCACTTGGATTTGAATCCGAGACAGAAACTTATAGAGTTGTTTTATTTCCCACCAGCTCCTCGAGTAAGACTTTACTTCAAGGTTTAAAGCCATACAAGTAACTTTCCTTAACGAATGTTGCATGAGTTGACACCTTTATAGTTTGGTTTCTGGGATTATATAACAATCATTCTATTAGGCATCCTACAAACATGCACATATCTAACCATGAGTCTAACTCCTTTGCATCCTTATCCATTATGTGAGCCGGACATCCCCATATCCTAAGATAACTTAGGTTGGGCATCTTGCCAAGCTACATCCTAAATGGAGTTCTAGGTACAGTTTTAGTCAGTACATCATTTAGAAGATAGTAAACTATTTGCAATGTATAACCCTAAAGACTTATGATAATTGTAAATAATTTAGCATTGATCTAACCGTGTTTAACAAAGGTCGATTTTTATTCACAAGTTCATTATCCAGTAGTGAGTACATCCTTATTTTGACGAAAAAACTATAAGTGTTGTGTTTTCATGAATGGCAATCTCTTTATTAAATGTCACAAAAAACGTCATTTAGTAAACATGTCATGGAATTAAATTCCTCCTAATTGTAGGTACATAAAAATAATCCTTAAAACTTAAATTCTTCAAATTTAAAGATGTACTTCTCCCACTGCTTTCTTCAGCACATTGCTTATGCCTTTAGTTCATAACGAGATGTTTCTGTCAAATAGACTTCTCGGTTCCTTAAACCCCTGTAATGAAAACACAAACACGATTAGCGGTTCAAGAGTCAAGACCCTCCACTAAGCAAGTTTCAATGAATGAGAGTTCATTACCTTTCTTTGCTTTCGTGACTTGATAATCTCTACAGTCAGTTTTGAAATGACCTTTCTTGCCACAGAAGAAGCACTTGGATTTTTCCTTATCCTTTGGTTTATTCGTCTTCTTCCTGTTCACCTTGGGCTGAACAGAATTCGAAGTAACTTTCTTACCTTTGGCTTGCTTCTTCTTACCATTAGATGAAACAACCGCCAAATTAGCTTATCCTTTTTCCTGAATAGGTTTCCCATCATTCAACATTAGCTCATAGGATTGGAGTTCTTTCATGAGTTGAGTTAGATTCAATTGCTTATTTCCTAAGTTATCAGTTGCTCGAAACCCCGTAAATTTTTTAGACAAGGTTTAGATGACCATCTCAATCTGGGTGTTATAGTCAACCTTAGCCTATTTTCTCCAACTTCAGTGAAAAAACCCATAAGTCATCTTAGGCTATGATCTTTCACCGGAGTCCCAGATTTTTGCTTGCAGTTCATCAAACTGGTAATAGCTGACTGTCGAGCCAAGATAGCTTGGCCTCTGAACATGTCTTCTAGATTATCCATGATTTGTTTTGCTGTCACATAGCTTTCGTGTTGTTTCTACAGAGTACACGAAATACTCACCAAGATATAGCAACGAGCTATTTCATTGGATTCTTTCCAACGATTTTGTGCCTGAATATTCCCATCATTTGGACAAGGTTCATCCAACAGAAATTTGTGTTTCTCATGCTAAAGACGATGTGCAAGTTTTTTTCAGTCTTTACAGTTGTCACCGTTTAACTTGTTTTAGTGAGAATGTTTATCAGAGGTGATGGAAATACATGGAAGTACATCTAATTAATTTGTGAATCCTTTCCTAGGACTATGCATACATATTAATAATCGTTTCAGTTTGGCCATCAATATAACTTAGTGGAGCTCTGTGGGGAGTTACTAATTAAACCGATCTTGAATGTATAACCATTAACACAACAAGTCCAACATTCTATAGGCTACTTGGATCAGCCTTGTGGCAACCCAAATGAATTATATATGTTTTCGTTGTCCCTTAAATAGGGAAATCCCACCTAGTACACCGACGGTGGTAGACGCCTACCTTAGGGTGCGACCAGCTTTATCCGAATCGAGATGCTATCGTGCTTTCACTTAGGGATCTTTAATGGAGGTCATAGGTCTTGTTTAGGGACCTTCTCCCACTCAATATTTTAAAAATATTTTAAGGTTTTTACGCTAATATCCATGCATGATCAAATCTCGATAAATCTGAGTGGCACCTACCCTTAGTCTAATTGACATGCTTTTCATATATGACACGCCTTTATTTTCAATCATTCATCCATCGTAGAGAACATTAATAACAAAATAAAATACCCATTCCATCCTAAAAAATAGAAAAAATGCAAATATATTACAAAGTTCATCCAAAACATACTTTGGGTCTTGAACCTCCTTGGATATGGATCAAACTGCCAAGAACAATCACGAACTTCACCCGGACATTGTCTTAAACCTTTTGGACTTATTTTAAGTCATAGTCCATGAATTATTTTCAAGAAAATAAGAAATTCAAATTTTCTTGAAAAACCTTAATTCGCAAGACTTAGTTTAAATCCAAAATTTTCGATTCTCATTCGTTTGACCTTATTTTCAAAATTTGTATTTTCCATGATGCTCAAAACACTAATTTTGTGAGGAATCTAGAGTTTCACATTGAACGGAGTTTAAATAAGCATCTAAGCCAATAATTAAAAATTATCCTAAAACCCTTTAGGCTTTGCCAATTTGCATTCTGGTCTTCTTATTGATATCGTTTTTGAAATCCGACTTTATCATGATGTTCAGAATAGTAAAATTATTACAATTCCAGAAATATTCATGTATATGACTTAGGGTTATCTTAGGGTTCTTGTCAAATTTCTCAAAATCTATGTATATGACTTCGTTTTCAAATTTTGATTTCACCATGATGTTCAAAATACTGATTTATTAGAATTCCTAATATTCACATCAAACAGATATCGATTGCTAGATCAAAACATGATTTGAAAAAATCATCTGGTACCTTATGAGCCTGCCGAAAATAACCTGTTTGTGCATGGTCTTCTTGCTTCAATTATTTACAAAATTCCTTGTCTGTTTCCGACTCACATAGATTTCTAAATTGAAAATCCTATGTGGAGATGATAGTCTACAATCTAATTACACATCCAAAATAATCTAAATACAATTTATATAATTCTAGGAACCACAACCTTGGCAACATGTAAAAAATAAAATTCATCCATACATGCTTTCAAACATTCATATAAATATAACATAAATCCTAAGATGTCACTCTTTATCAATTTAAATTCATACATAGAATAGAGAGAAAATATTAGGAAGATTTATGTATTAGATTAATCATGACCTGAGCTCTGAGGCCAATTGTTGTTCCTGGTTTAGAAAAATTAGAAAAAGGCACATCGGAAGCTTTTAAAATTTTTCTTTAAAACATATCAAATGTGATATCTAATACAATAAATACAATCCATAATCAAGTACATGTTTATTTGAAAACCGATGCGCGACGATATCCTATGCTTGACGCAAATCTCCTGGTAAGTCTCCAGATTATTTTCAACGACCCGAACTTCTACTAGATTTATGCTTCCAACCAAAAGATCTTCTTCGCTATTCTTATGCCCACAGATGCTAGGTGTGCTGGCACTACTCAATTTATGAACGAATGGAAAATACCAAAAATTTTAAATAACCCTTATGGTTATTTTCCAAGAATTATTCTTGTTGAAAATTCCAAATAATTCTGAGAATTATTTTCCAAGAATTTTCCGTCTATTCTAGTATATGCGTTAAGGCTTTATGGGAATTCTCTAGATCCCAAATAATGAAGCCAAACAACTCTATTTATAGGGAAAGATAAGAATATATTCGAATTAACTAAAAATACCAATTCAATTAAAATATTAATATACTAGCTTGTATTTTAAGCATACCGTATATTTATCCATTTAATCTTGCCGTATATAATTGCTTGTTGCAACTCAGATTCACGTGGCACTGCAAATCCCAATTGCAATTGATTTCCAAGTTTTTTATTATTATTTAATTTATATTTGATTTGAACTTTATCTAATTGTAATAATTAAATATTTAAGTTCAAAATCCAAATACTCAAATAAATTAATAAACAGTTAAAATAGATTCAAATTAATATTAATATTAATATTAAAATACTCCTACAGAAGCTGCAGGAGTTCGTTGGATATGTCGTTATTGAAGTTGTAGGTTTATAAGGTCTTGTCAAACTAAATGTTTTTACCATGGTGTGAAGAGTAACAAATAGATTTGCGGATGCAATGGCGAGGGAGGCTGAGCGTATTTTCTAGTTTCGATTGATGTTTTAACATGTTCTGCTCGAGTTGATGAGTCTGTTGAAGGCCATGATGTGCAGGTTTTTCGCTTAAGGAATTGGGTCGATTTTGTCTTGTCATGGTATGGGGCTTTGGTTCTACATAGAATTTCGGCTTGAGCCTTCGATTAATCGATATAGTTTGGACGCGTGATGTGCTGCTAAGGATTGTTTTACTTTGCATTTATGGTTCAATGGAGGGGGTTATTTTGTTTAATGTTTTCAGTTTGCATAGTAGTTGGGTGTAGTGCTTTGTATTCGAGTCATTTTTGAGGAGTTGTGTTCATTTTCGACGTGTTTTTTTTCTTTTGCTTCATCTTCATGGGTACTATTTTCTTCCATCTAGGATTATGAGGTTTTTAACGAGGCTTGTAATCATTTGTTTCAGTATGTATGATGTCTTCCATTAATATTATACTACTTGACCGATCAAAAAAATATTAATGCATAATTAATTAATAATTAATTATGATAAAATTAATTTTCTTCCATTAAATAATTTTTACATAGTCTAATTCTAATTTCGTAAAATCAAGATAATTTTACCGTCTTTATAATTTATGTAAAACTTTATTTAATCTTCTATTTTAATTTTCAACTCCATTAATTCAGATTAATGATTTAATAATTTAATATTCTATTTTGGACTCCATTAAATAATGATCCAAAATTATTAAATTAATTTCTAAATCATTTAAATTTAATCATGCTTAAGTTATTTAATATTCCAAAGTTATTAAATTAATTTCTAAATCATTTTAATTGTTCCATCCATGAGAAAATGCAATTGCTTAAATAAGTAATTTTCCGCAATCTATTTCTCAACCATCATTTTTTCTCTTAGCTCAAAATTTAATCAAGCAATTTATATCGATTCAAATTAAGCTAGCGAAGGGTCCATTTCAACTTATATGATGTGGGCTAAAATAATATGTAATCAATTCCAGACTTTTTGTCAATTAATTACATCTCCATTATTTAAGTGAAGGAGTCATTCTACTATAGTATCAAGACTGAACTCTCACACATATAATGTTACTGAAAGCTTACCATGTAGCTTTTGTCGAAGACCTTGTCATAAATATACTACCTTCATAGGATATCCGCGATCCCTTTGGATTGAATCCGTGCATCCTGTTTGATCACTTTTATCTCAAGGATCCATTGTAAACCAAATAGTGAAAATAATTATTACACAAAGTAATAATAAGCCATTCATCCTTGACGAACGACCCGTGGCCACGTTTCATTTTCACAAACCATTACAATGTCGTTGATAGGATACAATTTACTCTTTAATCGAGCTATGATTTCATTTTTATAAATGCATCCACATCATGTATGAGTCACATACCCAACATATCATCCATCAGCTTACTACTTCGAGACACATCGTATATTGATATATCAAAGTATGCAAGTCACACACACATGATCCTACATTTACTCAGGATTAAGGTAAATATATTTTGAACTTCACAAGTGAATTTAATCTTTAAACGAATTTAAGATCTTAATTAATCTTGGGTCCAGTCCAATGTATCGTCAGTCCAGACAAACTTATCTATGTCTCTACTCGGGTGTCAACCGCTCCGATAGCCAAGACAAGCCATGTCCCTATTTGGACTTTAGACAACAATAGTTCTTCTGAATTATTTTCTCAGATAATTCTATGAACTACGAACATATTTAGATTACTGGTTAATATAAGTTATCTTCTGTTAAAATATATATAATCAGTGAGCCGATATTTGCTTATCACTTTATCACTTTACATGCACTATCAAGTTTGAGGACAACCTACATAATAAAGTGGTCTATAAATAGCATATAGAAATTTTATTTATTTCATTTCAGTCTAAATAATTCAGTAATTACATAAATTACCTCACTTAGGGCACAAAACTCCAACACTAAGTGGAGATATCTCAACACCTCTTTGGTGTAGAGGATCTCGACGCTCTTGTAGAAAATTTGGTGAAGAGCGGAGGCATCTTGACGCAACTATGGGGCGGAGGATCTTGACGCTCTTGTAGAAACTTTGGTGCAAAGCATTGGCATCTCGAATCTAGTTTGGGGCGCAGGATCTCGACGCTCCTATAGGAGCTTTGGTGTGGAGTAAAGGCATCTCGAAACCACTTTGGGGCAGAGAATCTCGATGCTCTTGTCAAAACAATTATTGAGTTTTCGTGGAAGATCTGTGTCATTTCATTACAAGATTTGGATACTATAGCAATGTGTTAAATATAAATTTCCTAAGTAGTGTACATGATTCGCGGTTGTCGTGGTGTGAGTTGTTGAGGGGTTGGGCTATATCTAAAGCTTGTTTCCGGTCATGTGTCCTCAGCTACTGGGCGGATGCATCTTCGATGCCATACATATGGCAGAGGATCTACATCTTCTTATATTCTTGTTATAATGCTTTTATACATTAAAAATGTCGAAAATGCAGAACTTTCTAAGATTTTATATATTGGAAGTGGTTTAGTCTCAAAACATCATTGGAAATGTCTCTATTGCCTGAGCTTCGCCTTTTAAAGCGAGGTCCTAGGTTGTTTCTCACGAACGAGTTTGAGAGGATTGGTTTTCTACACATTGCATATGTATAGCATAGACTGTTAGCGAGCTTTCGGAAGGTATGTATCGAACCCATTATCATGGTGAATGACATGGTAGTGAGTGCATGTAAATTCTTCCATGATCTGCGGCCATTACATCCATGATCTGCGGCCATTACATCATGGTGGAACACATGATAATGGGTTGGCACAAAATGATGCCTTCTGAGTTGCATATATTTCGTGTAGTTGCACTTGAATGAGTTTGGCTTTATCTATCGTCCTTTCCTCTAGGCAAGGTTATACGGTTTGTGGTTATCCCTAACTAGTTCCTTAGGGCCAGCACTGCAATGACTGAAGAACTAGACTATTGTCTAGGCTGAGAGTGGGTTGTTTCATAACGAATGATGTCAACGATCTCAACTTGCAAGGCATAGGAGGATCGGTTTCCACTTGGGTCAACGGGCCACCATGCTTGTTCCATATTATACCCTTTTTACCTATAGAAGTCTTCTACTTCAACTATCGTTGTTGTTGGTCAGGAAAACCCAAGATTTTGATTGGATCTGAAAATAAAGATGGGCATTTTTTTGGGTGTTTTGAGACATTTGCTTATAGAAGTTCATTGTGGCTAATTCCTTTAGTCGGTAGTTGTTCACGTTCACCGCACCAATTGTTAATGTTAAAAATGAGATTGTAGTGGTTTATGATGATTCCTCCTTTTAATTTGGACGGAGTCGGGATCATTGGTGGTTCAAAGTAGTGTGATAGGACAAGAGTGCATGTCTAAGAATAGTTCTATGAAAGACTTGGTACTTAAGAGTAATTTTACATCACCCCTCTTTCAAGTGAATATATTTGGTGCATTATTCATTAATTATACTCACTATTCGAATATCTTTTCATAGTTATAAATTGGCCACATTGTAACTCACTATAAAAAAAAATCAATAATCGAAAATTGATAATCTTGTTAAAACAAATGCCAATTTGACCGAACATATGACATAATTTTTGTGGTCAAGTTGAGTCATTAGACATGACTCGGACTGCAAGAGTTAAGCTGTGTTTTTGGACTAGCGCACACTAGAATTGAGCCTACATCTTGTGTAGTGCTTTAATTTGCTAAATTTGTAATAGAGTCCAAGAATTTTAAATGGATTGATTGATAACATTTAAATTTAACAAGTAAAAAATACCAACTAGAAGCTATTTTTAATTTATATCAAATTATTCAAATATATTCTACACTATTTTTTAAAAATATAAGTCAAAATTCATAGAAAAAGCAAACAAAACAAAGAAAACACAAAGAAACCGAAATACAAAGGAAGCACAAAGGGTCACAAACGAACCCCTAGGGGAAAGAACAATACATGAAACAAACAACATGAACAACAAACCAAAAGAGGAAACACACAAACAAAAATAACAAAAACGGGGTATTCCTCAAGCCATCACGACCAACAAAGAAGTAAAGACAAGAACAAGCCAACAAATCCAATATCTTCACTGCATATCGTTTCTGGGATCACAGAAGAGTAGGAACATTTTAAGAAATGCAGAGAGAAAGTCATCATTGTCACCACGTCAAGATACAAGAATCGCCGATGACTGGTGGAAAAAAGAGGAAGAAACTGAGCTGGAGAGCCAAGCCAACGATCTACAGTCAGCAGAAATTGAGATCCCTGACCAAAACCACCGAAAAAGAAGTCGGGAGCCTTCATCATTTCCATCAGTGTCGCTTTATTCCGAGGAAGATTCCTATCCAAACATCAGACAGCGTACAGAAGGAGAAACTTGGAGTCAAAGAGGAAAGCTTCCATCGAGCAAGCCAAAACAAAAAAAAAGACAAACGACAACAAAATGAGAGGGAAAAAGGTCAGCCGAACGAGGAGGGGAGAAAGAATGAAATGGAGGGGTCGAACGACTCCCAATGAAATTGGGGCCGTCGCAAAATACGAACCACCTTTCTTCATTTCCATTCTAAAACACACCAAAATTAATAATATTTCCTCTCTTACTTGTTCTCTCCTTCCTTCTTGAGTTTGTCGAGTATTCAATGAAGAATTATTTTGTTTTTGGATAATTAACTTTATTACCCAAGAGCAGCAAAGCTGCTACAAAAAAACAACAAAGCTGTACAGGTTGTAAGAAGAAAAAAATACAACAAAAACCTTGCCCTATACAAGTAAACCCCAGTTTTGACTTATCTGTATGTCAATGCTATCTCTCAAATGCAGAGCCTTCCCATATAATCTCGTATAAACAACCTCACATATACTAGAAAAAACAACAGAATAGTCAGATGGCGACGAGCCAAATACCCTGCCATTCTGCTCTCTCCACACAAAGTATATGAAAGCATTCCATGCAAGCCTCAAGATTAAGGCAATCAAGGATTTACCTTTGAAATACCTCACCGCCCAATTAAATTCAACATTCCATTAACAAACCTCTCTCGAGATGAAACAACAATTCAAGACTTGTTTCTATGCCTGTTTAGAGTAACCACAACCAAAAAATAGATGATTTCTGTTTTCCTCAGCCCCATTACATAGGACGCAACCGACATCAACTCTCATGCCCCAAGAAATGAGCATGTCCCTCGTATGCAATCTTTCTCGGATGGCCATCCATGCTATGATTGCATGTCGAGGAATATGAAGCGGGTACCAGACAAGGCTATTCCAACATACCTAGTCACGGCTACCATGTATCTCCAACCAAGCCTAGGAGGTAATCAGAAAAGTAGTTTGCAAAAGCTGCAAATAGAAATCCCTCCTCTTTAACAATTTCCGCCATATCCAGCTCATTGACTGCTTAGGCAAAACCTGCCAAAATGAAGCTCCCTTCAGTACATAGGCATTAACCCAAGCCACCCATAGCGAGCCTTGGTCAGCAAGCAATCGCCTTACCAGCATCACCATGCACGCAATATTCCAGTGAGACGAATCTCGTAATCCCAAGCCACCCTCGGATTTTGGTGAACAAATCACACCCCAACTAACCCTGCTACCAGTCCCACTTTTATCCTCTCCTTTCTAAAAGAAGCGCATACACAACTGATTAATTCTGCATAGTACAACTTTAGGTAGAGTAAATTACCTGCACCAAAAGCTTTGAATCCTAAAAATCATGGATCTAATAAGCTCAAGCCTCCAAGCAAAACTTAATTGTAGAGAAGACCAAAGCCGAATTTTTGCTTGCATCCTCTCCAAGAGAGGTTGGCAATCTCCAAGAGAGGTTGGCAATCCTTAACCGAGAGCTTCCTCGTAACCAAGGGGACACCTAAATACCTGACTGGAAGGGAGCCGTGCTTAAACCCAGTAGTCGATGTGATAGTCTCCACCTCTTCATTAGAGACACCCGAAGTAAAAAATTAGCTCTTACCAGCATTAAGCCACAGACCAGACATCTTATAAAATACATCAAGAACACAACAAATGCACTACTGACTCCAAATTGCCCATAGAAAACACCATCAAATCATCTGCAAAGCAGTGGTGCGTCAAGTTTATCCTGTGACACTTCGGATGATATTGAAACACTCCGTTAGCAGCATCAACATCTAACAATTTTGAGAGGACGTTCATAACCAGTACAAAAATATAAAGGGATAGAGGGTCACCCTGTCTCACTCCCTTTTCTCCCTTGAAAAACCCAACCAAGCCTCCATTGACAGAAATAAAAAATTTAGGAGTCGTCACATAAACCCCTAACCAAGTAAAAACTTGTGAGGAAACCCCATAGCCTCTAAAACCAATAGAATAAACTCCCAACTGATGGAATCGATTGCTTTCTGTAAATCAATCTTCAAAGTGCATCTCAGTGAAAGGGAAGATCTACCATAATCTCTAACTAATTCCTGCGCCAAGAGAGTATTATCCACAATGTTTCTACTCTTAACGAAAGCACTTTGATTAGGTGAAATCATAACAGAGAATAGTAATGAAGAATTATTATGGATTCTTGACCTTTGTTTTTACAATGAAATAACTTGTTGAATTCTGGAAGAAACGTTATACGACAAAATATGTTTCCTCTCATTTCAATTAAGGATAATGTCTTGTCCACTCCTCAAACACATTAAAATTGATAATCTTTCCTCTCTCACTTGTTCTCCTCAAAAAGTGGAATAACTTGTTGAATTTGGTTGTAATATTTCTAACATTTAAGGTCAAGAATTTAGGGCTTTAGAGTTTATTAATCAAAATTTATCTGATTTAAGTTTCACTATGTGTAGGCTATATTGAATTTATTATAGATTTTATATGGTTATATTGCAATTATTAGTTTGTCGGCTTTTATACTGTAATGATTGATTCTTATTTTAGTTATACGAATGTATTGATTCTAATTCCATTTATTTTTTCTTTGTAATTCCATTTATTTTTTCCACTAATTATGTATAACATGGTTATTAATTATTACAAGATATTGTCACAAAATATTTTAATAGAGAAAACTATAAAAGATTTGTATATGGATTAAAACAATTGTTTTTACCAACTGAATTAAAAGGTATATAATAAGTATAGATAGAGTACTAAAACTCTACATGTTCTCTTACAAAACATTAATGAATCATTGATGTCCTATTACATCTTAATAAAACTAAAATGCTGGTAAAATTCAAGTTCATGGTAATTCTTTTCTTAATTTGGTCACCGAATTGAACATAAATATCCCTTAAATTCGACATTATTGTGGTTCATATTTTGAAAATGCCTATCTACTTTCTAGATTACTTTTTTTTACCAATGTTACTTCTCATTTATGACCATAAACTAGCTGAAGTAGTTTTTTTTGTAAGATTAACTAAGCCACATATCTGATGTATTTAACCACATTTGGTACATTTGTGAGGTCAAACCATAACTTGGATTTTGGGTTAAGGACATGTCTGGAGTTGAACCCTAAAGTTGGAAAATAAGGACAATAGTAATTAGGCTTGATTAAGGGTGTAAAATACTGACATGACCTGAAAATTTGACTGAAATCAATTCTAATCTAATCTGGTTGTGATCTGAGGTGATGATGATCTGAACTCGACTAAGTTCAACATGATTTTGATCTGAAGTTGAGTTGGTCCTGATGATTTTGGATCCAAACCCGACCTAAGAATGAACCGAACCCGAATTGAACCATGTTACACCCAATTTGTTTGTCTCCACAGAATTCTGAAAAATACCCTTTGACTCTTCTAAGTCTAGTAAACCTCTATAAAGAAAGACCCCTATTGAGACAATTGATCACAGAGGTTTCACGATGTCTGAGGATAGAGCATGACCAAACACATATGCACGATATCCATATGCCCACCATGCAAGACCTAAATACTCGAAAGTTGGATCTATCTCTGCCAACCCATCTTTAAGGTTTCACTAGGCCTAACGATGTGCAATCATCTATAGTTCCTGAGACTCTAAATACCCGGGCTAGCGAATAGAGAAGGCAAGCCAAATCCCAAGGGCAATACCTTTTTTCTCTATTATCTCTCCTCTTTACTTCATGGCTCAAATTGCCATGTTGTATGTGACCTCTGCCCTAAATCTATGGGGGTGAACCTCAGTTTGTCGTCTCCACCTCTCTTGCTTGGAGCCTCCTCATTTTGGTATCAAAAATTGGTACGGTGAACATGTAGATCCAGATCCAATTTCGAGCACCTCTAGCGTTTTTTTTAATATTTCCTTACCTAAGGTTCACTAGGTTCTCCTAAATTAACAAGTCACAACAGTGTTCATTAAAGATGCATCATAACGAAATCCTAAGCAAATTTCCATGCTAAGCCTAGAGTCAAAAGTTCTCTTAACCTAATGCCATGGAAAATAAATCGTCATCAGATATCACAGCAGGTTATTAACAAGTTCAGTCAGGCAAACTATCATGGCAAGTGACACTAACTAAAAACAAATGAATGCAAATGCAACTAAACATGAACCAACCAAGACAATCCCCCACAAACTCGAGGAAAGCATTGTCTTCAATGCATAAAAACAAAAACAAAACAAAAAAATAAAAAGAGAATGCAAATGCTAGTCAGAGAGGTCATCACCTCTAGCTCGTGGTTTCCTGGTGGCCATGTGCTTAACACACTTTCCAGTGCGTGATGGTTGATGTCTTGCTGGTGGTACAGGGGTTGAAGCTTCAGTCTCCTCTACCTCTACCTCCTCCTTCGACTCACCCATCGTGTCAGCTTCCTTAAGTGGTGAAGCTTTATGTTTTGTTATCTTCTGTGGTGGCTCATCCGATTGTGGGGACATCAACGATGTGGAAGTGGTGTCTTCAGAATCTGCAGGATCAACAAATAGTTCAGTTTGCATAGGTTCAGTCACTGATTTCTTACCTTTATCCTTAGCATCAGTTGCCGTGGCATTTTTCTTCTTGGCTGGGCCAAACTTGCCAGCCAAACTTGCCAGCCCAAGTAACTCTTTAGGGAACACGGGGAATGGTACTTGGTAACCGGGGTACTTCTCCAAGATGATTTGTGCTAGTGCAACATCTCGATCCTTGATATACCGCAGGAGCTACAACTTTCGCTCCTCCATGCGTTCTAACTTCTCCAACAAAGGGAGTACTAGATCGACCACCCCTTGAGAACTTTCCGAGGCAAACTCTTTTGGTGCAGTGTCTTTTTCCACAACATGTGCACTTTCCGGGGCAACTGGATAGTTGGTTTTGGTCCTGGCATTCCTTCTTGCATCACTCGCATGTACTGCGCCTTTGTCCACCCACTCCGTTTTGGCATTCGTTCATCGGTTGGCTCGATTGGTTCCTTTTCTTTCTCACACAAAATTGTTATTAAATTGGGAAAATATAAGGCTCCTGCATACATAAATTTCATTGACAATTATTTTCCCAACATTGATAACTTGCTTGTGAAGAATAGAGTGCAACAATAATAATCGAGACAACGAAACATTGGTGTTGTGTGTGGTAGGCATTAAACGAGTCTTAATAAAATTAATCCACAACTTAGCTTCAGGTTTTAGCATAATGCGGTTTACCATTCCCTTGAGTTCTCCGTTGTTCCATTCCGTTCCTTCCAAGGTAAGATCCTTCAAAACTTGGTCCATTTGCTTGCGAGTCACATTCTCCACGAACTTTGCATGTTCATCTTCTTCGAAGAACAAGCCATACTAGGCGTTGATGGTATTAGCGTCGAGAAGAATGGCCCTGCGACGTACAAAAACAACCGGGTTATTTGGACTAGAAACATGAGAGTAAAATTCCCTTTGTAACCCCCTCGACCCAGCCTAGACGCCCGACCGAATTGAATGAGCTACATTAGGTTTGCCAAAGCAAACCAGAGAAATGTTACGAAAAGTCGGTCCATTTTTTTCCTTTTATCTTGTCTAGATGCAAATTATTAATCTTACATGTACATACTCGCAGCAGGTAAAATTTCGAAGAAAATGAATCACAAAAAGGCAACCAATTGCATCATATTCACTCTAGGGACCAAAATGTAAATACTTTAAATTATTAAACCAAAATTGAAATTAAGGTTACCAATCCTCAATTAGCCTATTTACATGCCCATATCTTAAATTTCAGGTCAAAATGATCAACCATGTGCAAACAATTACATTTGCAATACTTGGGGACTAAAATGCAAGAGACATGAAACTGGATTCCATGACATTACCTGTAAAAACTACCACCAGTACCGATACGAACACAGTCGTACCGATACGGAGCAATCGCGCGTACTGTTACACAATGTACTGTATAGGTACGCCACATCAGCTTACAAAATATTAAAGACGTACCGGTACAAGCTCTTGGTATTTCGGTACACGGGTTTTTTTCCCAAAAAACAACTTTCCAGTAATGAGTTCCTGTACCAATGCACTTTATTCCGTACTGGTATGCAAAGCTTAAATTTCTTATTCGTACCAGTACTCGAATACCCTTACTGATGCTGAAACCCTGGTTCGCCTAGCCGTATAATACGGTCCCTAGCGTATCGGTACACATAGGCTTGTAATGTCATTTTCTACTGGTTTTTCACTAAAATCTAGATACATTTCGATCCTAGAAACTTGCATACATGAATATAAACATTCAAAAATACATATATCAACACTTGCACCAAGGTTTAGCTACAAAACAAGCTTATGCTACTATATGGTTTAATCTATAGGCATACTCCCTACAACACTCCACCAAACATACCAAAATGCTCAAATAAACATTTACCATCACAAGCATCATACCAACATCACATTATTACCTTATTCAACATGTTAAGCTCATCAAAGCATGCCATCCAAGCAAGACCATCTAGACGCATACCTAGGCAACCACATAACATCAACCATAGGTAAAGATGCGCAACATGTTTAACAAAATCAATCAAACTCCATAATCACAACATTACACATGCTCAAAACTAGGGAAAAATAGAATTACATATCCCAAAATCCATGGAGAACACATTCCTTATTCACCGAAAACATAAACCGAGTTCATACTCAAAATTGTTTTGCCTTTTGGATCACAACAACTTTGCCTTTGCTGCCCCAAGCCATAATCCTCTGCATCATTAGGAAAAAGAGAGCGTAAGCACACTTTCTTAGTGAGGATGCTCTTAAAACAATGATGCACTATAACCCTTGAAAACCAACACTTGTTTTCAAAACATGCTTACGACCTAAGCAAGTTCCAATGATTCCAATTCAATAATGCATAACGACCATATGCAAAACAATATATTCCACATGCTTAAATCCCCAAAGCATTTTATACAAAACCATGCTTGAATTCTAAAGCATTATATACAAAACCATGCTTAAATCCTAAAGCATCAAAAATAGATTCAACATTAGAACTTTCATATATTGGCAATTATAGTGACCCCGGATAGTCTACCACTATCCTTGATTAGCCGACCACTAATCCTTAGTTAACGGACCATTAACTTTACACATCGGATACACGAATCTCCCTTAATAACTGACCATCATCAAGACTACACCATGCTGACCGCATGAGTTAACCACCTTGCCGACCGCAAGTTTTACATCAACAAGGGGAACCGACTCAACCCAAGTGATAACAACATAGTCATAGTAGCCAACCGCAATACCTCAAGGACCCTTTAACCACGATCGATTTTTAAACATACTATAGTGCACTTTATCCTATGGCATGCCAACTATATCCGATTATTTGCTCACCTTGTCACATAGCCAATATATCATTCACAAAACCATTTACTCACTGTTTTACAATGCATTACACAAAATCACCACATATGCAATTCACATTGCCTTAGCAATATCACATTCCCGACCGAAATAAAAACCAATGCTCACTAGCATTTAAAACACTTTTAAGCTATTGCATATGTACTCAAAAACCATGCATTTACAGTAAGTAAAACCAACCATGTTTATGATTAAAACATGAATTACACATGCTCATATTTGAACCACAACATATTCAATTTCCCTACGCTTCAAATCCAAGCTAAGATTTGTTTCAAACTTAACCTAAACTTGCTTTCAAAACCATTTTCAAACCTTTTAAATTTTTAAAATGTTTTTCAACCGATTGTGGCAAGGAAACATGCTTTTCCCAAACAAGCTCAACACAAAAGCCTCACGACACCTCAAGATACAATTCCTCATACGGTGTATCCCGAATTTTGGCCACACAAAACCAGAGGAATTATAAGAAAATTCAACCAAGGTCTCTATTTCTCCTAGGTTCCTTGGAACTCAAGATACAACACTCAAAACATATCCTCCAAGACCTAGATAATCAACCTCAAACATTTCTCAATCTTAACCTAGGATGATATAACGATTCAAAATCAACTTCATCAAATTACATCTAAAAACATACAACAAAACTTTTTTTCTAACAAAGATTAATCCAAAACAATAAACCTTGGTACTACCAACCTAAACAATTAGAGATTCAACCAATTTCGGGATTCTATTGTTAAAAACAAGGTATCCACATTATAATACATCCAAAATAAGATTGAAAAATGTGCACACATCCAATTCTAAAATCATCAACAATCACCCAAATAAACCTCAATTTTAGCAAAATTCATAATTAATTAATTAAAACCCATGGTGAAACACATTTCCATTCTAGAATTGGGAATTTCAGTAAAAAACCTTTCATTAGAGGAGAAGAACAAAACTTACATCCAATACAGTTTGACACAAACTGGATGTTTTCCTTTTTCAAACCAACCCTATAGTAACATTTTTGAGAAAACAAATAAAGAATCATTTTGCAAATCAAAAGATGCATAGCAAAAGGATCATTATTGAATCTCGATAAGAAAATTAGTGTTTGAGCTGAAAGTATTTTGAGAGAAACTATTCATCCCTTAAAGCACAAAACACCATTTGGGAAAATAAAAATCCTTTTAACTAAATCCTTTCTAATTTCCCTTCATTAAAATGAGGAACCAAAGAATCATAAAAATGGTTGCCTAACTTTAATCATTTGTGACAAAATCAAATTAACAAATTAAAAATTCCTTAAATAACAGTTTTGACCTTTACAAAATAGTCACACTAAAAATAGTTTTCAAAAATTTCATTTTGGTCTCAACCACAAAATGTCACCCGACTCAATGCATTTTCAAAACCACATTGGCCAATATTTTTAATATTTAAAATGATTTTAATTTTTTTTTTTCCATATTTTTATCTTTCAAAAAATAACTCCCAACCACCTTCATTGCCTAAGGTTCAAATCCTTTTGAGACATCAAATATTTCAAACTCTTGTGGCCCAAAAATACCACACACTTTTCATTATAAAAATTTTGTCACCAAATCTTCAAGGAAAAAAAAGAGCCGAAAGCTCCAAATCATGATTTGGATAATTGTTTTCATGAACCTTCTCGACACCTCGATGTCGCCACAAGACTTTCCATAGTTCTATCGTTTTGCCACACAACCCAAGCCAACATATGACGATCACTATAAACCATAAGCTCTTTCCCTTGATAAGGTTGAATCAACAACAGAGCATGTGTCAAAACCTCTTTCAACTTCCAAAACCTCTACTTCTCCATGAATACATAGAACACATCAAAAAGAACAACCTCGGCCGATAAGTCACAAGACCAACACTTTGATCTCATGGTCCAATAAACCTAGAAAACTTACCCTTACTAAAACCGCATCACCTTCTAACCAGTGAAACTTTTAAGAAAAAACGACGCACCTCCGATATTCAATTTAGGTTATTTCCAATTGAGAATAGCCTAAAGATGTGGATCAACACGATACCCTCCGCGGATACCATGTCCAAGAAACATCACTTTCTGAGCCAAATCCGTTATCTTTCAACACATGCAACATGAAACATGCTGGTCCCTCCCTCCTCGCACGAGAGTACACGAGTATATCACACCTAAAAAACCACCACAAACCGATCAAGGTACCATAGAACACCCTGTTCATCATGTCCATAAAAAGATTTGCAACACAAACCTTTATGGTGAAAAGTGTGTGGTAATTTACGGATCACAAGAGTTTGAAATTTTTGATGAACATCAAAAGGATTTAACCTCCAGGTAAGGTAGGTGGTTCAACCTTAAATCGAGAGAAAATATGAGAGGAAGAAAGTTACGTCAAATTGTGATTTGGGAAAATAACTACCTTGTTCTTCACCGTCAACGGAAACGAATACTTGTTCTTCACCGTCAACTTATTCAATTGGCGACAATCAATGCACATATGCATCAATCCATCCTTCTTCTTCATAAAAAGAACCGGAGCACCCCAAGGAGAAACACTTGGTCAAATAAACCCATGATCTAACAACTCCTGGAGCTACAATTTCAACTCTTTCAACTCCTTCGGTGCCATCCGATACGGAGCAATAGACACTAGAGTTGTACTTTCGTACCTCTCAATAAAATTCCACCTCTCTATCTGGAGGTAAACCCGACAAATCTTCAAAAAACTTTGGATAATCATATACAACCCAAATGTCCTACACCCAAACACCCTTAGCTTCCGATTCATAACAATAGCCAAATAATCTTGGCAACCGTCAAACATCATTCTCTCCACTCGTGAAGCCGAAACAACATTGGACAAGAATTTTACATTCTCGCTAACCACCACAACTTTATAATCATCGGTAAACCCCAGAGAAATCATTTTGGATTCACAATCCACAACCGCCTTGTGCTCACTCAACTAATCCATACCCAAGATGACATTAAAACCATGGAATGGTTACTCCATTAGATCCGCAATAAACTAATAACCTTGCACTATCTAAGGACGTCGCTTAGTCAACCTTCTAGTCAAACTATCTCACCAAGATAACTACTTGCTAACACCACATCGACCTCCGAGAAGTTATCCGTAAGTGTGGACATATGTATGCATGATTCCTTATATGTCATCCTAGATGTCTATGCATATGTATGCAAAACCTCTAATGTCATGCCCAAAAATGTATACATGTACCATCATATATAAATATATACATATAAGTGTTTTTGCACTGTGCATGATCAACTTCCACACCTACTTATAACATTTCCGGTACCAATATTCCTTCCAACTCAACAACATCTTGAATGTCACTAGCACATTCAACGCTTCCACAAATAGCTATAACAACTAGCGGTCTAAAACCAGCTAGCACTTACCACGCTAGAACCTCAAAAAAGAACTCTCAGGTGAACAACCTTCACCTCCTACATGGCCACTAACATGCCAACTTCTACGATCACAACTGGAGAATTTATCAATTGCATAAGCTCACTTGAGACAAATGAAGGCATAGACCCTAAATCAACCAAGGATAACAATGACAAGGATTGCAAAGTGAAGGTACCTGCGATCACATCCGTGTCCTTGCAATCCTCTCGATGAACATAGATTTGTGCCGGTCCATCATTCTTCGATCGCACAACAACATCGCGTATTAGTGTACCTCTCACAGCACGAGGACAATCACACTTCAAGTGATCAGAAGATCCAACTCACGGTACTACCCCAACACGTACCCGTGTGACGTTTACCACAACGCTTACACTCAGCTCTAAGACAAACTCCCTGGTTACCCTGGCCAACACCTCCACCACGCTTATGACCCGACTTATGCCTCTTTCCACGAGGCCTTCTACCCTGCATCCCAGTACAAATCGAATCGACCACTCTCTTACCCAAGCTTGCGCTTGCAGCCTGAACTGATGTACCCAAGGACAAGCCTTGTTCAGCCACCACAATAGGTGTTGGTGCTTGCACTTGCACTCTAGCCATCGCTGCCCGAAAAGCTGCCATCGTCGCTTGGACTAAAGGAATCAAATCACCAAATATTGGCACTTGATAAGCCTGGGGTACACCACCAGCCCCAACATTGACAGGCGAAACCAACGAAGGAGGAGGATGAGGTAAAACATTAGGGAGATTCTCTTCCTCAATGTTATTATGCCCAATTCTAGCATTACCATCCATTGAACGTGTCTCACGTCAAGCCATGCTAACAAAAGCATCAAAACACATTAAAGTCAGGCTAAAATAAGGCAAAGGATCCAAGACCATCTTATAAAACATTTTAAAACCTCGATTATAGGCAATATGTTCCCAATTCATACCCCAATATGATGTAAATCAAACACCGTACACGTACACAATCATCGTACATAACAAACAATGATATACAATCAAACAACAACATCCCAACCTTTCATAACCTAGCTCTGATACCAACAAATATAACCCTCTCAACCCTAGCCTAGACGCCCGACCGAACCAAGTGAGCTACATTAGGTTTACTAAAGAAAACCGGAGAAAGGTTATGAAAAGTTGATCCATTTTTTTCTTTTTATCTTTTCTAGATACATTTTGTTAACCTTACATGTACATACTTGCAGCGGTGAATTTTTGAAAGTAAACGAATCATAAACAGGCAACCAATTGCTTCATATTCACTTTGAGGACTAAAACGTAAATACTTTAAATTATAAAACCAAAATTGAAATTAAGGTTACCACTCTTCAATTAGTCCATTTACATGCCCATATAACAAATTTCAGGACAGGATGATCAACCATGCTCATACAATTGCATTAGCAAAATTTAGGGACTAAAACACAAGAAACCAGAAACTAGAGTCCATGACATTACCTGTAAAAACTGCCACTTGTATCGATATGAGCACAGCCGTACCGATACAGAGCAGCTACCCGTACCAATACATAGTGTACCATATCGGTATGCCACATCATCTTTCAAAATATTAAAGTTGTACCGGTACGAGCCCTTGGTGTTCCAGTACACAAGTTTTTCCCTAAAAAACAACTTTCCAATAACAAGTTCCCGTACCAATACACCTTATCTTGTACTGGTACACCAAGCTTAAATTTCTTATTTGTACCGGTACTCGATTACCCGTACTGATGCTGAATGCCCTGCTTTGCCTAGCCGTACCGATACAATCCCTTGCGTATAGGTATGCATAGGCCTGTTATGTCATTTTCTACTGGTTTTTCACTCAAATCTAGAAGCATTTAGATCCTAGCAACTTGCATACATGAATATAAACATTCAACACTTGCACCAAGGTTTAGCTACAAAACAAGCTTATATGGTTTATTCTATAGGCATACTCCCTAAAATACTCCACCAAACATACCAAAATGCTCAAATAAACATTTACCAGCACAAGTATCATACCAACATCACTTTAATACCATATTCAACATGTTAAGCTCATCAAAGCATGCCATCCAAGCAAAACCATCTAGATGCATACCTAGTCAACCACATAACATCAACCATAGGTAACGATGCGCAACATGTTTAACAACATCAATCAAAACCCGAAATCACAACATTGCTTAAGTTAGGGAAACATCAATCAACTCTGCATCATTAGGAAAAAGAGAGCATAAGCTCACTTGCTTAGTGAGGATGCTCTTAAAACAATGATGCATTATAACCCTTGAAAACCAACACTTGTTTTCAAACCATGCTTACGACCTAAGCAAGTTCTAATGATTCCAATTCAAAACATGCATATCGACCATATGGAAAACAATATATTCTACATGCTTAAATCCATAAAGCATTTTATATAAAACCATGCTTGAATTCCAAAGCATTATATACAAAACCATGCTTAAATCCCAAAGCATCAAAAAAAGATTCAACATTAAAACCTTCATATATTGGCAATTATAGTGACCTCGGATAGTCGAAAACTATCCTTGATTTGCGGACCGCTAATCTTTAGTTAACCGACCATTAAATTTACACATCGGATATACGGATCTCCCTTAATGACCGACCATAATCAAGACTACACCATGCCGACTGCATGAGATAACCACCTTGCCAACCGCAAGTTAACCACCTTGCTGACCGCAAGTTTTACATCAACAAGGGGAACCGACAACTCAACCCAAGTGATAACAACATAATCCTAGTAGCCGACCATAATACCTTAAGGACCCTTTAACCGCGATTGATTTTTAAACATATTATAGTGCACTTTATCCTATGGCATGCCAACTATATCTGATTATTTACTCACCTTGTCACATAGCCAATATATCATTCACAAAACCATTTACTCACTGTTTTACAATGCATTACACAAAATCCCAACATATGCAATTCACATTGCCTTAGCAATATCACATTCCCAACCGGAATAAAAACCAATGCTCACTAGCATTAAATACACTTTTAAGCCATTGCATATGTACTAAAAAATCATGCATTTATAGTAAGTAAAACCAATCATGTTTACGACTAAAACATGAATTACACATGCTCATATCCAAACCGATATTAAAGAGCAAAGGAGGGAAACTCACTTCCAAGCTTAGGTAAGTGTTTCAAACTTAACCTAAACTTCCAAAACTACTTTCAAACCTTTGAAAGACTTTTAAAACCATTTCCACTCACCGATTTCACTTCACCTTGATTATCCCCTATTTTGGCCACACAAAACCAGAGGAAACATGCATTAAAATGCATCCAACTCTCTGTTTCAAACCAAAATCCCGCAGCTCTCAAGATGCCCACTCAAAACTCATCTGAAACTTACCGAAATCAACCTCAAACATTTCTCAATCTTAACCAATCCATAATATAATGATTCAAAACATCAAAATTCATCAAATAATATCTAAAAACCCTTTTACAACATCCGTTTACTTCCAAAAAAGATTAAACTCAAAAAACAACCCAAAAACCCTTAACTAACAACCTAACAATTAGAGATTTAACCAATTTCGGGATTCCATTGTTAAAAAAAACTTATCCACATTATAATACACCCAAAATAAGATTGAAATCAATCATCAACACTGGAAAAATAGATCCAATTCAAAAATCATATGATTCCATCAAATAAACCTCAATTAAGCAAAATTCCATAATTAGTTACTTAAAACCTATTAGAAAACCTATGTAAAGAGTCAAGAACTTGAGAATTTTGGTAAATAATCTTTCATTAGAGGAGATGAATGAAACTTACCTCCAATGAGTAAGTTTCCCCTTAATTGGATATTTTCCTCTTAAAAAACAATGAGATTCAATAAGATTTTTGAGAAAACAAGTTAAAGAATCATTTAGACAATCAAAGGATTAAGAAACAATATCATTACCTTGAATCTCTGATAGGAAAAAGAGTGTTTGCATGAGAGTATCTTGAGACAAAATATGTGAGAAAGAAAGTTACGTCAAATTGTGATTTGGAAAAATAACTACCTTTTTAATTCCTTTAATTAAAACTCTTTTAAAAATAATCCTAATTAAGAGAAAACTCAGATTAGACCAAATGGTAAAATAACTCCTTAAAGATTCAAAGTTTTGACTCTTTACAAAACAATCACCTTTTAAAAATAGTTTTCAAAAATTGCATTTTGGTCACTAGCCAAAATGTCACCCTTCCGAAGCTCGTTTTCCAAAATTGATTTCACCAATATTTTTAATATTTTAAAATAGGATTTTTAATTTTTTTTCCATATTTTTTCTTAGAGAAAAATATTTTTTCCCAAATCCGACTCGAATCTCTAACCCGATCCACCAGACCGTCTAACTAGCCTTAAATCTACTAGGCCCAAAACCGGGGCGTCACACCCTTACCCATGAGACGTTTACTCCGCCCGGTTGTTCACAGAATATTGGCCATTTATGACTCTCGATCGTGGCATATGTGGACTTCTTACGACCGAAACTCAGGTGTGGCATGTCATAGGCAAAGCCTTGCTCCTGCCAAACTCGTCTTGTTGCAAACTTCTCTTTGAATCGCTTTTTCACAACCGCCGTGGTGAACTTTCGATATGGTGGTTTTGGCGCGCGTGAGGGACAAATTTCATCCATGTTTTTGAGGTTTGTAGACATGATGTCGATTCAAGAAGAAAAGAAAAGAAAAAAAAACTAAAGATTTCAAAAATGGAGAAAATGAAGTGGGAAGAAGATGAAGTGAATATGAGAGAGTAAATGAATGGGAGAGATGGAAGGTTGGTGTTATAATGATGAAGTGAATGATGAGTGAAGGAGAGGTGAAAGGGTTAATGATGTCTCCCCAATTGGTGAAAAAGCATACAATGATGGTAAGGGGAAGAATGGTGCGGCTAGGGTAGAGAAAAAGATGAAATAAATCTAGAGTTTGAACAAAATTAGGTATTTAAACCTATATTTACCCGCCGCCCCTTGATCTCTCTTGAAAAAAAAATTCCAACACTTTTTCAATTCTTCTCCAATTCAAACTCTTGACCTGAAAAAGAAAAAAAGATAAAGATTAAAATAAAATAAAAATAAGAGACTCGATAAAAGAAAAGATTTAAATTTAAAATTCAAAAACAATAAACAACCTATCTAACCAAAAAATAACAAATTGAAAATTTAAAACCAAAAAGTCTAACTAACCAAAATTTAAATCACCAAAATAAATACGAAAAATACCAAAACAAATTAAAATAACAAAAAATACAAAATAACTAAAAAAGTAAAATGAAAAATCCTTAGCGAGAGCATTTTCATGCATCTCCCAAGGAGATTGTGAGCTTGTCTCTCTCAACATGGCTTCCAACATAGTGCCTTAATGTTAACAATTGCTCATCCAGGAACGTGTCATGAATCTCTACGTGGTCATCATCTTTGTTGCTCCCTTCAAGTCTGGATAAATGATAGGTAACCTGATTTTTTGTTCCTTTCTTGTCCTTAACTTCTACATCAAACTCTTGTAAAAGCACAATCCATCGAATTAAACGAGGTTTAACATCTTTTTTAGAAATTAAGTACTTAATTTCTGAATGATCAGTGTGAACAATTACCTTCGTGCCGATCAAATAAGGCCTAAATTTGTCAAATGCGAATATAACTGCCAACAATTCCTTTTCCGTAGTGGTGTCGTTCAATTGAGCACCGTTAAGTGTTTTGCTAGAATAATGTATCAAATGGAAAGTTTTACCTTTTCGTTAACCTAAGATAGCTCCCACTACGTAGTCACTTGCGTCACACATTAGTTCAAACGGCAAAGTCCAATCTGGTGGAACAACTATAGGTGTCGTGGCAAGCTTCCAGTTTAGCTCCTCAAATGTCGTGGCACATGATTCATCAAACGTGAAAGCTCTATCCTGTTCAAGCAAATTACACAGAGGTTTAGAGATTTTAGAAAAATTATGAATGAACCTTCTGTAAAAACCTGCGTGCCCAAGAAAACTCCTGATTCTTTTGACTGAGTTTGGTGGCAGCAATTTTTCAATCATGTCCACTTTTGCCTTCTCCACTTCTATGCCCTTGTGCGAGATCTTGTGACCCAACATGATGCCTTCATTCACAATGAAATGGCATTTCTCTCAGTTTAACACTAGATCGAATTCTTCACATCGTGTCAACACTTTGTCCAAATTGCCAAGGCAATTATCAAAGTTGTCCCCAAAAATTGAGAAGTCGTCCATGAAAATTTCAAGGAAATCATCCACCATATCTGAGAAAATTACCATCATACACCTCTGAAAAGTTGCTGGTGCATTGCAAAGTCCAAATGGCATTCTCCTAAACGCGTATATGTCAAATGGGCAAGTGAAGGTGGTTTTCTCCTAGTCTTCTACTACTATGGCAATCTCGTTATAACCTGAGTATCCATCAAGAAAACAATAAAAATGTTTTCCTGCAAGACTATCAAAAATCTGATAAATAAAGGGTAAAGGAAAATGATTTTTCCTAGTAGCCTTATTTAACTTATGATAGTCCATGCAAACTCTCCATCCTGTGATAGTCCTAGTAGGAATAAGTTTATTGTTTTCATTGCTTACCACAACCATACCTCTCTTTTTCGTAACGCATTGTACCGGACTTACCCATGAGCTGTCAGAGATAGGGTATATGATACCAACGTCTAGCCACTTTATGATTTTCTTCATCACAACTTGCTTCATGGCTGGGTTAAGTCTCTTTTAGGCTTCAATAGAGTTATTGTGGCCTTCCTCTAATAGGATCTTATGTGTGCATACTGCTGGGCTGACCCCCTTTAGATCTGCTATTGTCCAACCTATTACCTTTTTGTGCATCATCAATACATCGATCAATTTATGTTCCTGTTCAGGCTACAACTTAGAAGAAATAATTACAGGCAAGGTATCGCCCTCTCCCAGATAAACATACTTTAATTGTTCAGGCAAAGGTTTTAATTCTAAAATAGGGGGTTGCTCAATGGAAGGTTTCTCAGGTTTAAATTCTGTATTTGAAAAATCAAGGGATTCAAAACTCTTACTTGGTTGATTCACAACCCAATTTACCTCATGTTGCTCCATAGTGTTTAGCTCAGTCTCCTATGTCTCTTTTATTTCAGAATTGGCAAGGGAATTGCCGAGGCGATAGTCCTCTACATCAAAGTTGAACTTTGTTGTGGCTTCTATTGCTTGGCATTCTTCTGGATCGTCAACATCATTGAACGTTTTGAACACTTTGAGTGTGACTTGCTGCTCATTCACCCTCATGGTGAGTTTTCCTCTTTCAACGTCGATCAAAGTCCTCTATGTTGCTAAGAATGGTCTCCCAAGAATGATGGGTGCAAACTCATCTGCTTCATAGTTCAAAACGATAAAATTGGTGAGAAAAATAAACTTATCAATTCATACAAGAATATCTTTAATTTTTCCATTGGGATGCACATATGATCTGTCAGCAAGCTGTAGCATGACTGTGGTGGGTCTCACCTTGACTATGCCTAATCACTAGAAAACAGATTTGGGTATAAGATTTATGCTTGCTCTAAAGTCGCATAGAGCTTTTCCGATGTAATACTCGCCAATGGAACATGGTATTGTGAAACTGCCTGGATCTTTAAGCTTAAGGGGCAATTGGTTGTGTAACAGAGCCATAAACCTTTCTGTCAAGGCAATTGTCTCAAACTCTCTCAACCTCATATGCTTTGATACGATTTCTTTAAGGAACTTGGCGTAATTTAGCATCTACTCGATTGCCTCAACCAGTGGTAAGTTGATGTGGAGTTGTTTAAGAATGTCAAGGAACTTCTTAAATTGGTACTCATTCTTCTACTCATTTAACCTATGTGGAAATGGTGGTGGCGGTCTGTTCTCTTTGTCTTTACTCACCTCGACTAGATTTACTATAATAGATGAACTTGCCGTGGCATATGGAATTGTCGTGGCATTCCCTTTTGAAGACTCTTCTTTATCAGTCAACATATGCTCATCCTTCTTGGGTTGGATAAGATCTTTACCCACCTTTGCTCCTCTTTTGGTAGTGATTACTTTACATTGCTCATGGCCTGAACCTCGTGCAACCTCAGTACTGCTGGCAAGGTTCCCTGTGGCCTCGTGCTTAGGGCTTGGGCAAACTATCCAACCCGAGTTTCTAAAGATTTAATTGCTGCTTCTTGACTCCGCATCTGAATTTCAGTCCTGTTCATAAAAGAGTCAGTCTTTTTCATGAAATTGCTAGTTTCAGCCATATAAGATTTAGTTTTAAGCATAAAAGCATTGAGAGTGATTTCCAAAGAACTAGCTGTTGATTGTTGTTGCGGTAATTGATTCTGTTGTCATGGCACGTTCTGTTAGAATCCTGATGCTTCAGTATTCTATCGAGATTATTGTTGTAGCCATTCTGATTATTTCATGAGAAGTTTGGATGCTGCTTCTATCCTGGATTATATGTGTTTGAGTATGGATTGTTGTTTAGATTGTATTTTCTAACGTAAAAATTGGTTTCTGGTTTCTGTGGACACTCAGAAGAATCATGGTTATCAGTACAAAAATCACAAGATGAATCTATTACCTTTACCTCATATGTGTTGCTGGGACATTGCAGATTCTTAACCATATTGGTTAATGTGGCCAATTGTGTTGAGATGGCGTCAATTGAATCAAACTCAATTGTCGTGGCATGTCGCCTTGCTTGCCCTTCCTAGCGGTTGGAAATTGAGAGTCATTGTTGGCAAGTCTATCAATAATCTCAAACGCTTCCTCTTGTGATTTATCTAGGAGTGTTCCATTTGCCAAGGCATCTAGCATCATCCTAGTTGGTACGCTGACTCCATTGTAGAACATCACTACTTGCGTCCATTCTTAGAATCTGTGCTTGGGACACTTGCGAATAAGCTCTTTGTAATAATCCCAAGCCTCATACATAGATTCATCATCTGCTTGACGAAAAGAAGTGATATCATTACGCATTTTATCTGTCATGCTAGTAGAATTGTACCTGACAAGGAGACTTCGGCATAGATGTGTCCAAGATTCTAGAGTGCCTGGTGATATGCTGTTGAACCATGTTCTTGCCCTATTCCTCAGTGAACATGGAAAAAGTCTAAGTCTCAGGACATCCTCATGGACTCATTGATATTTGAAAGAATCGCAAACCTCTATGAAAGATCTTAGATGTTGCCCGACATCTTCGTTTGCTGAGCCGCCAAATTGCCCAATTGAATTTAGCATATTGAACAATACGGGCTTCAATTCAAAGTTTGCGGCTTGAATCTCAGGAGTAGCAATTCCTGTATTGAGATCACCAAGGTCTAGTAGTAAGTGATATTGAATAGGTCTGTTTTGTACTCGAACTGGTTGATCTGCTACGGTTGTATCACCTCTTGCTGTTGCATTCTGATTGCCATTGGCAATTGGATTTGCAATAACTGTGCGTAGTTCTCTTCTTCTCTTACGGAGTACATGCTCAATCTCAGGTTCAAGTGGATAGTCTTGTGCTGTTTGTCTTGCCTTGGTCATACACAGACGCAAAACCAAAGGGTGTTAGCCACTTGAATCAAATAGAAATAATAACAAAATAAATAAATAGAAAATACAAGAAATTAAAGTTAAAGTCGTAATTGTCAGTCCCCGACAACGGCGCCAAAAACTTGTTGCGTGTTTTGAGTGCTACGCAAATGTGCAAGCGAACACGTCACAAGTAATAAAGTGATGAATATAGAGTATCGTCTCCACATGGACTGGTTTGAAGAACTTGGACTCTTAACTTCTTGCACTGAAATAAGAGAATAGTTGTGATAATAGATGGCAATAGAAAAATAAAACAAATAACTAAAGATTGTAAAAGAAATAAAGTAATCAATGAGAGGGTTGGTTGGATTATTAGGATTGAGAGTATACCGGATAAGTTGCTTTGGCAATTTGAATGCCAGAGGCAAGTGAAATGCTGAGGCAAGTAGATTGCCATGGCAAGTAATTGTCGAGGCAAGTAGTTTGCTGGAAGTATGACTCTCTGTGACCAGTGAAATGCAATTGCAAGTGTTTGATTCAGAGTAGGACTCTTCTCGGAAAATGGTTGCCCTGGCCAGTTAATTGTTGTGGCAAGTGTGATGCCGTGGCAAGCCAGTTGTGTCTCCAATGCTCGGCAGAGTGTTCTTCAATGCCTTTACGTTATTTCTAACTTGAAGGGCTGACGCTTGCGTAAATCTTGGTGATAAGTCTGTCACATGTTACTTTACCAATAATAAACATCGTCTTTCCTTAAACTCTTGTTAGCTGCTTGAAATTCTCACTGTCGCCAAGCTCCTTCACTTTATCACTTTTCGTAAACTTGATTCAAGAGGGAATTGGTTTTCTTCAGCTTTCGCAATGTTAGGAAATCAACTCAATTGAGGAACCTCCAATGGCTGTCACTTCATCAAAATGATCCCTTCGCACGAATCATGCATCGATCTTGCTCTCCTTGTGTTGTCACCGATTTAGGGATTTGAGTTTCAACAAATGATTCTCACTCAAGTGTTTATCTCTAAACTACTCAAGTGTTTATCTTTAAACCAAAATCAAATCATCCATACAAATGCCTCTCAAAACCTAATAACTCAAACCATCTAAGTTTAGTTCATGGTTGGGTGGAAAGAAAATACAAAGGAATATTCCCCAAACATGGAGGGTGATGTGAGATTAGAGAAATCAAAGAAGAGAGGAGATGAGCTCCTCAATTCGATCACTCCCTTGATCAGCTTTTCCTTGATCTCTTCCTCTCGATCCGACTTCCCCAATTTCCTCTCTCTAATCCACTCCAATTCCTTCATGTGTTTCGATCCTTTAAATAGGCGTGGAGGGGAGTTTGTTGCGTGATAATTTGATGGAGATAGGCTTCCATTTTGAATTTCAAATGTAGGAGATAATGTAGCTGATAAATAAATCAAAATTGGGGATTTATCCTTTGCATTTAAATTTGAATTGGGCGGTTGGAGATCCTTACCGCTTTGATCCCTTCAACGCCATGGCAGACTTCAGTAATTGGCTCATAATTCGTCCTGCACACAAACGAACAAAAGAGAAACATTTTTTCTACAAAAAGTAATAAAATGCATGGCCAAGCACAATGAACTAGGAAACTACGAACTTATGAATGAATGACTACAAATGTAACTAAAATGAGCTTAAGTCTAACAATAATGTGAGTAAAAAGGGTAGGAAAAATAGTACTTTTACACACTTATCAATTATCTAAAGGTGTAGAAATGCACGTACTCTCGTGTCCTGAAACAACACTCGATCTGTAAAAGTACGAAAGATCATATAACATTTATATCTTAAAGTGTCATTAGCTTTGCAAAACTACAAGTAAACCAAGCACCTTCGCCTATCCAATGCATGACATTATATACTTATCCGAGGGCGATGAGATGCGTACACTCCCGTGTCCCAAACGACACATGATATATGAAAGTGTAGGTGCCTACTCTGACATATGATACCTCCACTAATCCAATAATAAATATATTACCGATCATAACAAGGCAGGCATGCCCGTGTTAAGGCACAAATGGTATTGCTATGCACATCTTCATGATCCGATAACGAATGTATCGTTGTTCATGGAAAAACAGAGATGATAAAACATACTCATGCTGTCAAAGCCAATATTAATTCCAAGAAATCACGTCCTCATTGTAGCCACTGTGGATTACTAGGGCATACCAAGGATAAGTGCTATAAGTTGCATGGATATCCTCCTAGATATCATTCTCGAGGCAGACAACATACAACTCACATCAATGTTGTTGCTGATTTAGCTTGCACAAATCTTTCAACTCCTCAATAAAAGTGCTCTAGCTCTGATTCACTGACTTCTCAATAGTGTCAGCAGCTCATTACCATGTTGACAAGTCAACTGCAAGCAACAACTTCTTCAGATCTTCCTACAACTTCGATTAATATGGCTATGCAAGGCAAGATCGTTTCCTTCATCAATCAATTCAGTTCTTTTAATACTAAGAATTCTTGGGTCATAGATTCAGGGCTTATAAGCATGTTTGCTGTTCGAAAGATATGTTTGAATCTTTAAACCCTATCACCACTGGCAATTTTACATCCAAATAAAGCTATTGTTTCTATTCATCTTTATGGTATTGTTCGAATTTCCTCACAGACTATTCTTAGGGATGTATTGTATGTTCCTGATTTTAATTTTAATCTCTTATCTGTTAGTTCTTTACTTAAAGATTCTGGTCTAACAGTTTTGTTTTGTGACAATCATTGTGTGATTTAGGATCTTTACCAGGTGATTGGGAAGGGCGAGATGCATCAAGGATTGTATTTGCTGCATGTTCCTTCAACTAAGGACATTCTAATTCTTAAAAATTACAATTCTACTAAGGAAATTTCTATCGTTAGAAATCCTGTTGTACATAATAGTGACAATGTTTGTTTCTCTTGGCATGATCATCTTGGTCATCCTAGCTCTCGTGTCTTAGGTCTTCTACGCAATGTTTTACCTAATTTTGGTTTTAATAAGAAAGCTGTTTGTTCTATATGTCCCATGGCTAAACAGAAACGCATTTCTTTTCCTATATGAGAATCTTTTTCTTCTTATCCTTTTCAATTATTACATTGTGATATATGGGGACCATTTAAATCTCCCACATATAATTCTCAACATTATTTTTTAACTTTAGTTGATGATTTTTCTAAATCCACATGGACCTATCTTCTTCAACATAAATCTGATGTTAGTAGTGTTGCGCGTAATAAGTGCTACGCAAATGTGCAAGTATACACGTCGCAAGTTATAGTATAAAAGATATCGTCTCCACAGGGATTGATGCCACTTTAAGAATCTAGTCTCTTTCACTGTAAAAAGTAAAAACACAAGTAAAGGATTATAGGAGTTTAAGTAATAACTAATCTAGAAAGCAATAAAGTAAATGAATAGATGAGATCAATTGAGAGAGAGATAGGCCAGGTTATCGTGAGTTGAGGTGTGATAGCCGATTGGATCGTCTTGGTAAAAGAGTGCACGGGCAACTCAGTTGCCGTGGCAACTTGCACAACGGGGTTGCCTTGGCAACTAATCGATGGTTGCCTGGGCAACTAGTTGGGCAACTACTTGGGCGTCTGGGCAGCAACCTTCAAGGTTCGGCAGAGCGTTCTTCAATGGTTTCTTCTTATCCCTAAGTCGAAACTCTAGCTACTTGCGCATGCCTTGATAATACATCCCTGCGTGAATCAAGGGTGAACAACAACCAATCTTGCGCTCCTCTTAGCCGTTGAAATCCTTAACTTATTCCTAATCCGGATTAATCTTCACCATCAATAAATTGAATAAAGATCATATTCATTCGTTTCTTGAATCTAACTCTCCCGACATCAGATAAATAGATGAAATCACGAGATCTTCTCCCAATTCACTCGCAAACAAGAATAAGAACCAAGAATGAATAAACCTTGAAATAGAAAAGTGCAAACTCTTATTACCTAAACAAAAACCAATAGTTTCTCACAACCACAAAACACAATAACCATAGCCAAATAGATTTAGTTCATGGCTAGGTTCCAAAGAAACACAAGATAAATAATCCCTAGCATGAACCCAATCGAACAAGAAAGAAAAGGATGAAGAATGAGGCTTGTCGAAATCCTCCTTGCCCTAGATGCTTGTCAAAAATTCTCTCCTCTTGCCCTCCTTGGACTTGTCGAAATTCCCCTCCTTTGCTCTCTCCAAGTTGTCGAAATCTCCATCCTATTTATAGGGCTAGGGCAAAGTCCTTCTTTGAGGAGGAGTTTAAGTTGGAATTAAATTATCTTTAAAGAATATAATTCTTTATTATAATTGTATTCCTACTAGAACTTCTCCTATCTTCTTGGAATTTAATTCTTCTTTAATCTCTGCATGGCAATCAAATTCCTTTGGGTTTGGGCTTTGCTCCACGTCATCTTGGGCTTGTCTAGTCATCAATTTCGACTACCATATCACCTTTGCTCTTGTCAACAATTGCCATGGCAACTGGCTCGGCGTCTCCTTCATGTATTGCCCTGGCAACTAGCTCGGCATATCCTTCATGTATTGCCCTGGCAACTAGCTCTAGCCTTGCTTTGGCAAGTGATCCTGCACATGCACACAAAACACACCAAAGCAGCATCTTTTCCCACAAAAACTACCAAGTTATGAAATCAAGCTCAACGATGGAAGGAAACATGGATTCATGCATGAATAGCTAATTATGCAACTATTATGAGCCTAAGTCTAACAATAATATGAGTAAAAAGGGTAAGAAAAATAGTACTTTTGAACACTTATCACACCCCCAAACTCGAACTATTGCTTGTCCTCAAGCAATGCAAACTCATAATTACCTGCCAAGATTTTAACTTTCACAAACTTAGCTTTGAACTTGATTTCAATTCTCTGAACCGGGGTACAAAGTATGATTGGCTTTTTCTTTTTCGGAAAACTTAGGAGTTACTCGGAATCAAACTATAATGCTTGTGAGTGTGTGCGGAGTTGTGTGCAAGTTGATTTTTCAGATTCTATGCAAACAAGAGGTTTTCAAATTACTTCATTGGGTTCTTTTTAACATGTTTTAACTAGAGCTAGTTTTGGGCACCTCTAGTGTTTTGTTTTTTAGTTTTATTAAGTTAATTTATTCGACTAGAGCCGGTTTCGGGCACCTCTAGCGATCAATTTTTTTTAACACATACTAGAGCCAGTTTCGGGCACCTCTAGTGATAAATTTTTAGCACATGCTAGAGCCAATTTCGGGCACCTCTAGCATTCATCCAATTTTCATTCTAATCCCCCAATTTGTTAATTATCAACCTAAGTTCACTAGAATTCCTTATATCAATCAAACCACAACAGTGTTTCATCAAAATTAGTATCATAGTAAAATTCTAAGTTTTTCCATGGTTATCATAAAATAAAAATTCTATCAATTTAAGTGCATTGGAAAAGTCATCATCGAATATTCATCAAATCTAAGAAATTCTTGTTCCAATTAAAGGCATGACAAACAATTTATGTATCCTAAATGTAATACTTAAGATGAATGCAACTAAACATGGTAACTACTAATAACAATCCCCCCCAAACTCGAGTGAGGCATTGTCCTCAATGCATGCATAAAAATAACGAAAAACAAAAATAAAAATGCATACGAGGACTTACTCCGAGGGTTCGTCATCGTAGATGATTAGTTTCCTTTTGGTCGATGTCTTGATTCTCTTACTTGAACGCGATGGTTGTTTTCTTGTTGCCGGTGGTGGAATCGATCCTCGTACGGGGTTGTCATCATCGTCCTCTTCATCAATGTCATTGGCTTTTCGCTTAGAGGATTCAATTGGTGCGGTCTTTGTTGGTTCAATGGAGGACTCGTCTGAATCTGAAAAATCAGAAAATGATTCCGTAGGAGTTGATTCGGGCATAGGTGCTTTACCTTTGGCTTTTGCAGTGGTTGCCGGGATGTCTTTAGTTTTGGTTGCCGTGGCATCTTCAGGGTTGATTGTCGTGGCGTCAGCTTGTGCATACACGAAGTAGGTTGCCGTGGCATCATCTATTGTGGTTGCCGTGGCGACTGCTTCATTGGTTGCCGGGGCAAGGATCTCGGCGGGAAAGATTGGGAACGACACGCGATTGTCCGGGTACTTTTCTAGGATGACTTGGGTGATGGCATTGTTGTGCTCCTTCATGTACCGCATGAACATTAGTTGTCAGTCTTCAATTTGTCTTAGGTGGCTTGCCAATGGGTGCAAAAGTGCTTCAAAGTGTCCTGGTGTTGATGGCCGAGTTGCCCTGGCGTTAGGTGCTTGGGCATTATGGATTGCCGGGGCGGCAGGAGTTGCCGTGGCAATTGGAGGCCTTGAAGAATCTCCCAGTGCCTCTCCCATTAGCTTTCGGATTAGTGCTTGATTCCAACCAGACTTGGGTAGTGCCTTTTCATCGGTGGACTCACTCGGGACATGATCTCCTTGCAAAGATTAGAAATTAAGCAAGGGAAGAAAAGAGAACCCTTATCTTTTGAGCTGCATACAAAAATCTCATCACAAATAATTTTTCCAATGTTAATGATGCGATTATGCAAAATAGAATGTATGAGCAAAAGACGTGGTATATCAACGGTAGTGTTGTGTGTGGTGGGCATTAAAGAAGTTTTAACAAACTTATTCCATAGTTTTGCCTTGGGTTTAAGCCGAAGGCGATTTACCGTGCCCTTGTATTTACCGTCGTTCCAATGAGTTCCCGGTTGAGTGAGTTCTTGAAGCACCTTGTTGAGTTGCATGGGAGTGATTTGCTCAACGAAGGCTTGATGCTCGTCCCATGAGATGTTACCCGGTTCCGGTTGATGGCAAAAGATTTGCCACTTTTGATGTGCAATCCTCTCGAAGATGAATGGTTCAAGGCCGAAATCTTGATGGGAGTTGGAGTATTCAAAGCCTTGTTCTTCATGAATCTTCCGGCTTTCAAACTTGGATTGAAATCTTTCTTGAACCACCGGTGTAGCAAACTTATTGTATCTTGGTTCTTTGGAGGAACTTGGATGAACTAAAAATTTAATCTTGGATGCCATGGATGATATTGGTTGTGAGTTTTGTAAAAACAAAGAAAAGAAAAGAAAAGAAACTAAAAAGTTGCAAGATAGAAAGTAGGAATAGGTTAAGGGTGATGGGTTTTATAGAAAAGATAGGTGGGTGGGATTAGGGGAAAACGAAAAAGGGTTTAGGGTGAGGTAGAAGTTGTCGACAAGGGGTTGTGGTTAGGGTGAATTGGAGGCTTTATATAAGCCTTAGATTCAGCCCATTAGTTTCCTTGTTGAAGATGTTTTCCTACTTGGATTAGAATTCCTTTTTATCTTGAACTTTTTTTTTCCTACAATTCAAAGACAAATCAAATAAGGATTAGAATTAAATTAATAAAAGAAAATAAATAAAGATGTATAAAGGGGTTCTAAAAAAATCTATCCTAATATATATATATATATATATATATAATAATCAGAAATAGTAAAAATAAAAAAAATAAAAAAAATTGAAATAAAATAAAATAAATACTTAATCGAAAATAAAAATAAAATAAAACTACTAATATCAAAAGGGAGAGCATGCTCATGCATCTCCTAAAGTGACCACTTCCTTATTCCGTTCCACATGGGCACCATTGTAGTGCTTCAATCTTTGTCCATTAACTTTGAATTCATGGTTGTCAGAGATGGACTTGATTATCACGGCACCATGGGAGAATGGTTTGACGACTTCAAATGGTCCCGACTATCTTGATTTCAACTTTCCCGGGAAGAGTTTTAGCCGAGAATTGAATAGGAGAACTAGTTGCCCTGGCGTGAATTGTCGTGGCAATAGTTTCTTGTCGTGCCATCGCTTTGTTTTCTCCTTGTAGATTCGTGCATTGTTATAGGCGAGTACACGGAATTCTTCTATCTCGTTGAGATCCATCAAACGCTTTTGTCCGGCACTTTCCCAATCCATATTCACGGTCTTGATTGCCCAGTATGCCTTGTGCTCGATTTCCACCGGTAGATGGCATGTCTTGCCATAGACAAGTCAGAAGGGGGACATACCTAAGGGTGTTTTGAATGCAGTGCGATATGCCCAAAGTGCGTCATCTAGTGTTAATGACCAATCCTTCCTAGAGGGATTTACAACTTTCTCGAGTATACCCTTCAACTCCCGGTTGGAAATTTCTGCTTGCCCGTTGGTTTGTGGGTGATATGCCGTGGCGATCTTGTGTGATATGCCGAAGCGTTGCAACATCTTGGCAATTAGTCTGTTGTCAAAATGCTTACCTTCGTCACTGATAATTGCTCTCGGCATCCCAAACCGTGTAAATATGTTTTTCTGCAAGAATCGTTGCACGGTCTTGGAATCATTGTTGGGAACTGCAGCTGCCTCAACCCATTTAGACACGTAGTCGATGACAAGTAAGATGTAGAGGTTGCCAAATGAAGATGGGAAAGGTCCCATAAAATCGATCCCCCACACATCGAACAATTCCACCTCGATGATGTTCTGGAGTGGCATCTCATGTCGTCTAGAGATATTGCCCGTCCTCTGGCAACGATCACATTGCTTGTAAAAGTCTTGGGCATCTTTGTACAATGTTGGCCAATACAAACCGGATTGCAAAACTTTGGCCGCGGTACGAGTTCCTCCAAAATATCCTCCATAGGGTGAAGAATGGCATTGCCGGAGTACATTCTGTTGCTCTTCTTCAGGGACACATCGGCGTATAACCTGATCTGCACATTGTTTAAGCAAAAGAGGCTCATCCCAAAAGTAATGCTTAGCATAATGGCGGAACCGCTTCTTCCCTTGGTGAGTAATGCCATAAGGAAAAATACCACAAACAAGGAAATTAACTAAATCCGCGTACCAGGGTATTGCCGAGGCATGTGCTGCCGTGTTGACTGCTCCCAGAATTGCCGAGGCGTCCGCGTCAAAGGCTGCCGAGGCGTCGAGGGTTGTCGAGGCGTGCGCATCCATGGTTACCGAGGCGTCAAGGGTTGCCGAGGCATGTGCGTCCATGGTTGCCGAGGCAACTAAAATTTGTTCATCCGGGAATGCATAGCATATATCTAGATTCGCGTCCTCCTCCCTATTGCCTTCTTGTGTAGCATCAACATTTTGATCAGCTTCTTTTCCTGGTCGATTGACTAGCCAATTTGCCTTTTCTTGTTGTTCTTCCTTGACCAGTTCTTCATACTCCTCAGGTTCCTCTTGTTAGGCAATGTAGTTGCCGAGGCAACTAAATTCCTCGTCGAAGTTAAACTCTGTCGTGGCATGAAGAAGTTGGCATTCTTCTGGATCATCAGCATGCCTTAGTGTTTGGAACACATTTAGTTTAACTTGCTGGTCATTCACCCTCATTGTGAGTTCTCCCTTTTCAACATCGATCAAGGTTCTCCCTCTTGCTAGGAATGGTCTCCCGAGAATAATGGGTGCATGTTCATCTGCTTCACAACCCAAAACAATAAAGTCAACGGGAAAAATAAATTTATCAACTTTTACCAGTATGTCATCGATTTTTCCCTCTGGATGCACATAGGATCTGTCGGCTAGCTGTAGCATAACTGTTGTAGGTCTTGCCTTCCCGATTCCTAGTTTTTGGAAAACTGATTTAGGCATCAAGTTTATGCTAGCCCCAAGGTCGCATAATGCTTTCCCGACATAGTGGTTTCCAATGGAACAGGTATTGTGAAACTTCTGAGATCCTTCAACTTGGGTGGCATACGATTGTTCAACATTGCCATACATCCCTCTGTTGTGGCAACTGTTTCAAACTCTCCTAGCCTTGTTCTCTTGGACACAATGTCTTTAAGAAACTTGGCATAGTTTGGCATTTGTTCAGTTGCTTCCACCAATGGCAAGTTGATGTGGACTTGCTTTAGGATATCAAGAAACTTCTTGAATTGATACTCTTGCTTTTGTCGCTTCAACATTTGTGGGAATGGTGGTGGAAGTTGGATATCTTCGATCCTTTCATTGGTTTGGAACCTGATTGATGGCATTGCTGGGACATCTGGAGTTGCTGAGGCGTTATCAACTGGGGTTGCCGAGGCATGCTCATCGCCAGTTGCCGAGGCATCTTTATCGTCGGTTTCCGAGGCATGCTTATTGCCGGTTGCCGCGGCAATTCCTGGTTCAGCATCTCAGGCTTTGCCGCTAGGTTCGTCTTGATCTTTTTGTAGAGTTTTGTTTGATGAGCGGGTTTGAACCTCTCTAAGTTGTTGGCCACTTCTAGTGGTGATTGCCTTACATTGCTCATGGCCAGTTCCTCTTGCAACTTCAGTATTGCTAGGTAAACCTCCTTGCGGTCTAGTATTCAGATTTTGAGCAAACTGTCCGAGTTGATTTTCCAATGATTTGATTGCCGCCTCTTGGTTTTGCAATCTCATCTCGGTCCTGTTAATAAAAGCATCAGTTCTTTTTATGAAATTACTATTCTCAGCCATATAAGATTCAGTTTTCATCATAAAAGCATTTAGAGAATTTTCCAAAGAACTAGATGTTGTCGGTTGTTGCTGCGGCAACTGTTGCCGTGGCATATTCTGCTGGAATCCCGATGCTTGTGCATTCTGATTGTTCTGGTTTAGAGCATTGTTGGGATTACTCCATGAAAAATTTGGGTGCTTCTTCCAAGCTGGATTGCATGTATTGGACATCACGTTATTGCTCCGATTGTAATTCCCCACATAGAAGCTGGGTTCCGGATTCTGCATACATTCAGAAGAATTATGGTTATCACCACATAACTCACAAAAAGAATCCATTACCTTGACTTCATGTGTGTTGTTTGGTTTTTGCATGTTTTGGACCATCTTGGTTAAAGTGGCCAATTGTGCCGAAATTGAATCTGATGATCCTAGTTCATGTATTGTGGCTTGGCGTCTAACTCCTCCTCTTCTAGTAGATAGGAATTGATAATCATTCTTGGCCAGCCTATTTAGAATTTGCATTGCTTCCTCCGACGACTTATCTAGGAGTATGCCGTTTGCCGAGGCATCTAGCATCATCCTTGTTGGTGTATTCACGGCGTTGTAAAACATCGTTACTTGAGTCCACACCGGGAATCCGTGTAGGGGGCATTTGTGTAGATGTTCTCTATATCGCTCCCAAGCCTCATACATGGATTCATCATCTGCCTGCCGAAAAGAAGTAATGTCGTTACGAAGCTTATCAGTCAAATTTGTAGGATTAAATCTAGCAAGGAAATCACGACAAAGATCAGTCCAATATGCTATTGATCCGGCAGAAATGCTATTCAACCATGCTTTCGCCCTATCCCTCAGTGAATAGGGGAATAATCTTAATCCTAATACATCGGGGGTGACTCCGTGTATTTTGAACGAGTTGCAAATCTCGAGGAAAGATTTCAGATGTTGTCATGCATCTTCAGTTGCTGAGTCACCAAATTGACCAATTGTGTTGATCATATTAAACATTACCGGTTTTAACTCAAAGTGGTCGGCTTCAAATTCAGGTGCGACAACTCCTGGGTTAAGTCCATCAAGATCTTCTTCAAGATAGTCTCGAATAGTTCTGTTTTGTGTAAGAATCACTCATCCTCCTGCTCGAACATCTTGATTCATATCGCCGTCTTGGTTAGCCATTGCTACTCTTATCCTTCGTCTAAGTCTTTGTAAGGTTCGTTCGATTTCTGGATCAAAGGGATATTCTGGTGAAGTCGGTCTCGCCCTGGTCATATACCAATGCAAAACCAAAGTTTGTTAGCCCTTTGAATTTTAAACAAGAAAAATAAAAAGAAAGTGCAAGAAAATAAAAACAAAGTCGCTATTGCCAATCCCCGACAACGGCGCCAAAAACTTGTTGCGCGTAATAAGTGCTACGCAAATGTGCAAGTATACACGTCGCAAGTTATAGTATAAAAGATATCGTCTCCACAGGGATTGGTGCCACTTCAAGAATCTAATCTCTTGCACTGTAAAAAGTAAAAACAAAAGTAAAGGATTATAGGAGTTTAATTAATAACTAATCTAGAAAGCAATAAAGTAAATGAATAGATGAGATCAATTGAGAGAGAGATAGGCCAGGTTATCGTGAGTTGAGGTGTGATAGCCGATTGGATCGTCTTGGTAAAAGAGTGCATGGGCAACTCAGTTGCCGTGGCAACTTGCACAACGGGGTTGCCTTGGCAACTAATCGATGGTTGCCTGGGCAACTAGTTGGGCAACTACTTGGGCATCTGGGCAGCAACCTTCAAGGTTCGGCAGAGCGTTCTTCAATAGTTTCTTCTTATCCCTAAGTCGAAACTCTAGCTACTTATGCATGCCTTGATAATACATCTCTGCGTGAATCAAGGGTGAACAACAACCAATCTTGCGCTCCTCTTAGCCGTTGAAATCCTTAACTTATTCCTAAGCCGGATTAATCTTCACCATCAATAGATTGAATAAAGATCATATTCATTCGTTTCTTGAATCTAACTCTCCTGATATTAGATAAATAGATGAAATCACGAGACCCTCTCCCAATTCACTCGCAAACAAGAATAAGAACCAAGAATGAATAAACCTTGAAATAGAAAAGTGCAAACTCTTATTACCTAAACAAAAACCAATAGTTTCTCACAACCACAAAACAAAATAACCATAGCCAAGTAGATTTAGTTCATGGCTAGGTTCCAAAGAAACACAAGATAAATAATCCCTAGCATGAACCCAATCGAACAAGAAAGAAAAGGATGAAGAATGAGGCTTGTCGAAATCCTCCTTGCCCTAGATGCTTGTCGAAAATTCTCTCCTCTTGCCCTCCTTGGACTTGTCGAAATTCCCCTCCTTTGCTCTCTCCAAGTTGTCGAAATCTCCATCCTATTTATAGGGCTAGGGCAAAGTTCTTCTTTGAGGAGGAGTTTAAGTTGGAATTAAATTATCTTTAAAGAATATAATTCTTTATTATAATTGTATTCCTACTAGAACTTCTCTTATCTTCTTGGAATTTAATTCTTCTTTAATCTCTGCATGGCAATCAAATTCCTTTGGGTTTGGGCTTTGCTCCACGTCATCTTGGGCTTGTCTAGTCATCAATTTCGACTACCATATCACCTTTGCTCTTGTCGACAATTGCCATGGCAACTGGCTCGGCGTCTCCTTCATGTATTGCCCTGGCAACTAGCTCGGCATATCCTTCATGTATTACCCTGGCAACTAGCTCTAGCCTTGCTTTGGCAAGTGATCCTACACATGCACACAAAACGCACCAAAGCAGCATCTTTTCCCACAAAAACTACCAAGTTATGAAATCAAGGTCAACGATGGAAGGAAACATGGATTCATGCATGAATAGCTAATTATGCAACTATTATGAGCCTAAGTCTAACAATAATATGAGTAAAAAGGGTAAGAAAAATAGTACTTTTGAACACTTATCAAGTAGTATTATTCCTAATTTCATCAATATGACTAAAAGACAGTTTGGCTTTGACTTGAAGGTTTTTCGTTCTGACAATGCTCCAGAACTCAAGTTTACTGCTTTGTTTTCACAATTAGGCATTGTACACCAGTATTCCTGCGTTGAAACGCCTCAACAAAATGTTATTGTGGAACGTAAGCATCAACATCTTTTGGTAGTAGCTCGAGCTTTGTATTTTCAATCCAGGGTGCCAGCTCATTTTTGGGGAGAGTGTTTGTTAACGGCCACTTATATAAACAACAAAATTCATTCTTCTACACTGAGGGATAAATCACCTTATGAGTTGCTGTATTCCAAGATTCTAGATTATTCACTCTTTTAAAGTGTTTGGTTGCCTGGTTTTTGTTTCTACTTTTCAAGCTTATAGGGATAAATTTTCAGAGAGGGCTTTACCTGGAATTTTTATTGGCTATCCTCATGGCATGAAGGGTTACAAGATTTATGTTTTAAAGACTCGATCCATCATTGTTTCTCGTGATGTTGTGTTCCATGAAGAAATTTTCCCGTTTAATTTGATTAATTTTGAAAATTCTATTGTTGATCCCTTTCATTTTATTTCTTTTCCACAAACAATATGTGATGATACCCTTGCAGGACACATTGTTGACCAACCTATTGAGCAACCTGTCCAGAACAATCATTCAGTTCACGTAGATAATGTTGTTGATCAAGATGTTACAGCTAACCTGGATCCCGTTGTTCCTGAAGCTCATACAGTAGCTCATGCAGATCATTCAGCTCGCATGAACAATGCAGAAGCAAATAATATTCTCAATAATCATGTTGTTCCTCGCTAATTTGCTCGTGTTACTCAAGCACCATCCTATTTGAGACAATACTATTGCAACAATGTTACAAATTTTTCAGATTCTTGTTCTTCAACATATCCCATTAAAGATCATTTGTCCACTTCAAAGCTTTCTCAGGAATATGCGACCTTTATAGCAAATGTTTCTTCTCTATATGAGCCTACATATTATCACCAAGAAGCTAAACTTCAAGTCAGGAAGACTGCCATGGATGAGGAATTACAGGCTATGGAGAACATTAAAACATGGATAGTGGTACCATTACCAAAAGGACAAAAGGCCATCGATTGTAAATGGGAGTATCGTATAAAGTATAAGGCTGATGGATCTCTTGACAGATACAAGGCTCGTTTGGTTGCCAAAGTTTCACTCAAGTGGAAGGCATAGATTACACTTACACTTTTTCTCCTGTGGTAAAAATGACATCCTTCAAGGTTCTTCTTACACTAGCAGGTTCTCATAATTGGCATTTGTTGTAGCTTGATGTCAACAATGCCTTTCTCAATGGCATCTTCGATGAAGAAGTATACATAAAGATGCCTTAAGGGTATTTGACAGACTCCTCAGATTCGAGATTAGTTTGCAAGTTCAACAAATCAATTTACGGGCTTAAACAGACTTCAAGGCAATGGTTCAATACTTTTTCCAAGGTTGTACTATAGTTTGGTTTTAAACAATCACCTTCTGAGCACTCTCTCTTCGTTTATGGAACTGGAGATAATATGGTAGCACTACTTGTCTACGTTGATGACATAGTACTATTAGACAAAAATTTGGATCAATTAACGGTAATTCAATCTTTTCTTCATCAACACTTCAAGTTAAAAGATTTGGGAACACTATGGTATTTCTTGGGGTTCAAAATTGCTCAAAATTCAATAGGAATTTCGTTATCACAACGAAATTATGCTCTACATTTTCTTGAAGATACTGGATCTCTTGGTAAAAGGCATGTGGATACTCCTATGATGGTTTCTCAGAAATTGAGCATTCATAAAGGTGAACCACTGGAAGATCCTCAACTCTATCGAAGATTGGTCGGTAGACTCTTATACCTTACTCATACCAGACCATATATAACATATGCAGTCCATCTTCTTAGCCAATTTATTTCTTCTCCTCGACACACCTTATGATTGAATATCATATGTTATCTTATATCAAAAAGACACCAACTTTGGGGTTGTTCTTCTCTGCCAATTCCAAATTACAACTCCATGGCTTTGTGGACTCAGATTATAGCTCCTGTCCTGATACTAGGAGATCTGTCTCAGGTTTCTGCATGTACATTGGTGATAGCCTTATCTCCTGGAAATCAAAGAAGCAAGTTACTATTAGCCGATCCTCATGTGAAGCAAAATATCATGCTATGGCTGCAGCAACTTGTGAGCTTATTTGGCTGGCCTCCCTTTTATCATCCTTCCATATTTCGGTGACACATGCTTCACTATATTGTGACAATCAATCCGCAATCCATTTAGCATCTAATCAAGTTTGCCATGAACGCACCAAGCACATTGAAGTCGATTGTCACTTTATATCTCAGCTAATCAGTTAGCGGACATTTTCACTAAAGCCCTTCATGCTCCAGTTTTTCATGCTCTTATAGTCAAGATGTGACTTATTGACATTCATCAGCCAGATAAAGCAGCCAGCTAATCTGCCAACTAGTCCATCTTGAGGGGGAGATATTACGGTTATAGTTAGTTAATATTTCTTCACAGCTGTATTAGTTAAGGTTAGTTAGATTCATAAGTGAGGTATATATAAAGAGCTGAGTTTCTAAGTCTAAAAGGTACTTTTCAGTTTTACATAAAGAAAACATTCTTTAGCATTCTATATTGTAACAATTGTCTCTTCCAAAATTATTAGTATAATAGAGTTTTATGTCCTTTTTAGTTTAAATCTTAGTGAAATAAGACCTTTGCCCCTTCTAGTTTATAGATTTAAAGGCTTAATAGATTTTTGTCCCTCCCAATGTTTGATCCTAGCTCTATCACTGATTACAAGCTTAATAATCTTTTCACATTTTATTTATGTAAATATCATGGTTGAATGTTTAGCTTTTATATATTTTTTTCGTTCTCCCCTGTCAATGTTCATCACTCATTTAAACTCTCCTTGTGCCAATGTTGTTTTCCTTTCATTTCTTTTCTTTTAAACTGTTTCCAAAACCAACTTCAACTCAAACAAACTTTTCCTTGACAAGTAAACAAGCGAAGTAATTAAACTCTTAGCCAATCCCTATGGTATCGATAACCAGCTTATTGCTATATTGCTTGTAGACCGTGTATACTTGCACACAAAAGACTTAGTCTTGGCACTGTTTTCAGACCTTTCCAACACATTTTCCACCTTTTTGCCAAGCACTCACACTATCCGAACAAGTTTTTGGCGTCGTTGCCGGGGATTGCAACAGAGTTTGTTGTTTTTAAATTTTTTACTTGCCTTCTTTTTTTGTGTTAGATTATCTGATAAAGTTAGATTCCTTATGTAAATAGTAGTTTAAATTAAAGTTTACTTCCTGAAAGATAGAGTTAGATGTCTTTTATACTTAAGACTCCTAATTGTAACTAAAGTCCAATACTTTAGTCTATAAATTCACTATAAAGGGATGTAATTTTTCAAAAATATTCAATAACAGAAAATCAATTCTGTTTTCTTCTTCTTTTTGTAGAAACTTAAATTCTGCGTTATTTAGTTTTTCCTAAAGCTGGAAAATTGTTTTTCTACATGGTATCAGTCTAACATCGATCCTAGTTAGAATTCTTAATGGGATTCCCTTCGACAACCTTTGAGATGCTATCCATAGCAGAGTAGGCTACTGGATTAGAGTTTTTTCCAGAAATTTCAGGTCCGATAGTAACCTGTGAAGAAGATTTAGCCCTCGTGGAGGATAAAAGAATGCAGAATACTTGTTCTCCTACTACACTTTTTTCTATCGAAAGTGCATCAGTAGGGATCTTTGACTCTGGAGCATCTGATCACATGACTGGTAATAGGGAATTATTCCTTAGTTTTTCAGATTCATCTTCTACAAGTTCTATTAAAACAGCCAATGGCTCTTTCTCTCCTATCAAAGGAAGTGGCTCAGTCCTCATTAATGATAATTTGTTGCTTGAAGATTTTTTTGTGCCTAATCTCGCTTGCAATCTCCTCTTTGTTAGTAAACTCTCCAAGAATTTGAAGTGTTCATTACAGTTTACTGAATCTGGTTGTTTTTTGCAGGCAATGAATTCAAGGAAGATGCTTGGCACTACTAGCTTGCAAAATGGTCTCTATGTCCTCGAAAATCAACCATCTACCCTACCAAATATTTCTTGCTCTTCTACTTCTTTAGGGCAAATTGATAATATAATGTTATGACATTTTAGGTTTGGGTATCCTAATTTTCATTATCTTGCTAAATTATTCCCTGAATTGTTTGTTAATAGAAAACCAAGTTCTTTTAAATGCTATATATGTCATCTCGCTAAATAGACAAAAGCATCCTATTTACCATCTTTCTACAAACCTTCCCAACCTTTTTCATTAATTCATAGTGATGTTTGGGGTCCTTCTAGAGTAAAGAATGTAACTGGTAGCATGTGGTTTGTCACTTTTATTGATGATCATAGTAGAACAACTTGGGCATATTTGTTAAGGGATAAATCTGAAGCAGCCTCTGTTTTTGAGAAATTTTACAATATGGTTGAAACCCAATTTGGAAGTAAAATTCAGATCTTCAAATCTGATAATGGGAGTGAATATTTTACCAAGTCCTTGGGAGAATTTTTTAACAAAAAAAGGATTGTTCAACTTAGCACTTGTGTGGATACACCACAACAAAATGGGGTTGTAGAAAGGAAAAATAGGCATTTGTTGGAGGTAACTAGGTCTTTGACGTTCACTAGTAATATTCCTAAGTATTTGTGGGTGAAGCTTTGTTAACCGCAACCTATCTCATTAATCGAATGCCAGTAAGGTTTTGCAATACAGAACACCTAGAGCTATTTTTTTGGAGAGTTGCCTGAATTTTAAACCTTTGTCCTCTATTCTCCCTTTCAAAGTTTTTTGTTGCACTGTGTTTGTGAAAGATTATGTTCCCTCTAGGTCAAAACTTGACCCTAGATCCTTGAAATGTGTCTTGGTAGGGTATTCTTCACTTAAGAAGGGCTACAAATGTTATCATCCTCCTTCTCAGAAATTTTTTACTTCCTTGGATCTCACCTTTTTTGAACAAGAACCTTATTTCCCTGTGGCTGCAAATCATGGGGAGAATTTGTGATGTTTTTCAGCCTCCTAGCAATCAGGTTTATCCTTCTTTACCTTCAGATTTGTTACCTACTAATAATACTTTGTTATTTGAACCTCATACTCCTTTAAACCCTTATACTTCTTCACCTATTATTACACCTATAGCTTTCCATCCTTCACCTATTGTTACTACTCCTCAGGATTCACTTAAACCTTCCTCACAAATCCCCAGCCTCCTAAGCAACTAAAAGTTTATACCAAAAAACAGAAAACTATTCCAGAGACTGTTTTGCAATCTGACACTTGCCGAGAATTGGACTTGACTTTAGTTGCCAATGAAAATGATGGAGGTAATGTTCTAACCAAGATTCCCTCGCATTTACTTGAATTTGATTATTTGCCTATTGCTAAAAGGAAGGGGGTAAGACAATGTACAAAACACCACTCAATAACAATAGAATACCACCAGCTCATGTTGCCCCAACTGTTAATGTGGAGGAAGAGAGACCTATTAGAGAACATTTGGCACCAAACATTTACAATTTGATGCCAGGACTAATTTGTCCCAAGGTAAATACACCTAATTTTGAGCTCAAACTGGTAATGATACAAACACTTTTGAATGTAGGACAATTTGATGGGGCACCTACTAGAGATCCAAGGCAACACTTGAAGCAGTGCAAAGAAGTCTGGCAGCTATTTCACCAGCCTAGAGTATCGAAGGATACAGTGAAGCTAAAGTTGTTTACATTTTCTCTAGAGATAGAGCAAAAGCGTGGCTAAGTTCTTTGCCACATGGTTCAGTCACCTCATGGGGAGATCTATGCCATAAATTTTTGTTACGATTCCAGCCACCTAAACTCACCGCCAAGTTGAGGGGTGAGATCATCACATTTAGGCAGACTGATGATGAGACCCTATATGATGTTGGGAAAGATACAAAGATCTGTTGAGGAGATGTCCCATGCATGGATTCCCGAAATGGACCCAAATGGAGACCTTCTACAATGGACTTAATGCACAAACCAAAATAGTTGTTGATGCGTCAGTAAATGGTTCACTACTTGGAAAAAACTATACAGAGGCAGTTGGCATCCTTGAAAGGATTTCAATTAATGATTTTGAATATCCTACTGCTAGACTTGGGAGCAACACTAAAATTGGTGGGAAATTACAAATAGATAAGCTCACATCCATTCACGTTGAGATTTCCAATCTTACTAGCATGGTGAGAACCTTGCAAAATAGTTATGAGACCCAAGAAGTTAAGGCATTAGCCCCATTATGTACAATATGTGGAGAGGATCATCACACAGAAGATTGCCCATCCAACCTTGAGTCGGTAAATTTCATTGGCAATTTTAATCGTAATTATAATCCAAATTCCAATACTTACAATGCATGATGGAGGCAACACCCAAATTTAGATTGGGGGAAACAATGAAGCAACCAATATAATACCCAAAAACATAACAACAATGCCCAACACTAATACAATGCCCAACGTCAGAACAATGCCATGCCAGGGGTCAACCAGAATGCCATGCCACAAAGGGCACAAAATAATTTTTAAGCAGGGTAAAAGAACAACCAGGGGACTTTGACAGAATACATGGAAAAGAATGATGCAACTGTCCAGAGTTTGGCAGCATTGATGCGAAATTTGGAGGTATAAATAGGAGAGATTGCCAATGCACTCAGAAATAGACCCTAGGGAGCTTTGCCAAGCGATACAAAGGATGCCAGGAAAAACCATAATGAACAATGCAAAGTTGTAACTCTTCAGAGTGGTAAACAATGTGAGGCTGAGACATCCATCAAACAACCAGTTCATTGCCAAAAGGAAGAGAAAGGACCAGTAGATGTACCAAAAGAACCAAAAAACAAAGAAGCAGATAGAAGCATTGCCAGCCATCAAACTGATGCCTACGAGCAAACTAATGCCAGTGAGAAGAACGATGCCAGACAGCAGTCTGATTCCAGTAAATCGTTGGCAAAGCCAACAGAACCAGCATATGTTTATCCACCTCTGCCATTTCCACAAAGGTTACAGAATCATAAGGAGGATCAGCAATTTAAGCATTTCTTGGAAGTGCTTAAGCAATTGCATATCAATCTTCTATTAGTGGAATCACTCAAGCAGATGGCCAATTTTGTTAAATTTATGAAGGATGTCATGTCCAAGAAAAGAAAATTGGGTTATTTTGAGATTGTAGCTCTCACCGAATGATGCAGTGCCAGGATACTCAATCGGTTGCCACCGAAATTGAAAGATCCATGAAGTTTTACTATCCCGTGCACTATTGGTAACAGATTCATGGGCATAGCACTATGTGACTTGGGAGCTAATATTAACTTGATGCCGATGTCGGTGTTCAAGAAGCTTGGCATTGAATCAAGGCCCACTACCGTGGCACTTCAGTTGGCAGACTGATCTGTTGCACATCCTAAGGGTAAGATTGAGGATGTGTTGGTAAATGTATATAAATTCATATTCCCAGCCGACTTTATTATTTTAGATTATGAAGCTGATGTAAATGTCCCAATTATATTGGGAAGACCTTTTCTTGTCACTGGTAGAGCTTTGATTGATGTACATAAAGGAGAATCAACAATGTGCATGAATGATCAACAAGTTACATTTAATGTGTTTCAAGCTTTAAAATGTACAGATGAATCAGAGGCATGCCAAGCAGATGATAGGTTAGAGTCCATTTTTAAGGTGAACGCGGCACAGTTGTGCCAAGAAGCTAATAATGATGCCAGTGAGACTAATAATGAAGGAGAACCAAGCAAGGACATTGAAGAAGTAAGCTATGTCGGACAACCAGAGCTATTGGAGTTGGCTGGTAGAAAGATGGTGGCACCAAAATAATTCATTGAGGAGCCACCTAAATTGGAGCTCAAACCATTGCCATACCACCTCAGATATGCATATTTAGGTAAACACTCAACCTTGCCAGTGATCATTTCTGTTGATCAAACCAATAATCAGGAGGGAAGATTGCTGGAGATTTTAAGTAAGTACAAGCAAGCGTTGGGTTGGACCTTGGTAGACATCCGAGGTATTAGCCCAACCATATGCATGCACAAGATAATCCTGGAAGAATATCATGGAAAAATGATTGAAGGCGAGAGAAGATTGAACCGGAGCATGAAGGAAGTCATGAAAAAAGAAATTATCTAGTGCTGGATGCTAGGATAATCTATCCCATATCCGATAGCTCATGGGTCAGTCCGGTACAATGCGTGCCAAAGAAAGGTAGCATGATCGTGGTTCAAACCAGTAAGGATGAGTTAATCCCTTCCATAACAATTACCATATGGAGCGTGTACATGGACTATAGGAAGCTGAACAATGCCACCAAGAATGACCACTTCCCGATGCCCTTCATTGATCAACTGTTGGACAGATTGGTAGGTAAAACTTTCTATTATTTTTTAGATGGTTATTCAGGATATAACCAAATTTCCATAGCTTTGGAGGAACAGGAAAAGACCACATTCACATGTCTATATGGAACGTTCGCCTTTAGGAGGATGCCATTCGGACTGTGTAATGCACTGGCAATGTTTCAGCGTTGTATGATGTCCATCTTTTCAGACATTTGATGAGTGGTTACAGAGTCTAGAGCTTGTTTTGAAGATATGCATAAAGACTAACTTGGTCTTGAACTGGGAGAAGTGCCACTTCATGGCGAAGGAAGGCATAGTTCTCAGTCATAAAGTGACCAAGAAAGGCTTGGAAGTTGACAAGGTGAAAGTAGAGGTAATTAAACAGTTGCCACCTCCTTCAAGTGTAAAAGGTGTAAGAAGTTTTTTAGGTCATGCAGATTTTTACCGCCATTTTAGTAAAGACTTGTAAAATTTCTAAACCTTTATGCTTGCTATTAGAACATAATGTCACTTTTGCTTTTGATTTTGAGGCCGTTTCAGGAACTTAAGGAGAGACTGATCAATGCCCCTATAGTCATGGCACTATACTAGAGTAAGCCATTTGAACTCATGTGAGATGCCAGAGATTATGCCGTCAGAGCAGTATTGGGATAATGACATGGCAAGGTTTTCATGCCATATACTATGCCAGCCGAACTTTGAGTGAAGCACAACTTAATTACACCACAATAGAGAGAGAATTTCTAGCTATTGTATTTGCTTTTGACAAATTTAGATCCTATTTAGTTGGTAATAAAGTTGTTGTGTATACAGATCACTCGACATTAAAGTACCTCTTGGCAAAGAAGTATGCCAATCCCATATTGATCCGGTGGACACTTCTACTACATGAATTTGACCTTGAGATCTGAGACAAAAAGGTCAGTGAGAATTTAGTGACTGATCACTTATCATGCGTAGAACATTGCTGCGAAAATGGTAAGACCACTGCCAAGCTGTGCCATGGTATGCTGACATAGTCAACTACATGGTCAGCAATATTCTACCACCAGATTTTGGGCTTGGGAGTTTTGGGGAACGCCCCAATTTTGGGCTTAGGAGTTTTGGGGAACGGTTAAGTCGGTCTGGTGGACCGAGATTAGAGTCAGATTCAGGATTTAAATTGGATTAAATATTTTTATTGAAGATAAAAAAATGGAAAATAGTCTAAAATCATTATTAAATGTATAAATGATTTTGGTAAAAACAATTTTGGAAAATGAAATTCGGAAATGGGACATTTTGGGTTAGTGACCAAAATGCAAGTTTGCAAAACTATTTTTAGTGACTGTTTTGAAAATGGGTCAAAACTTTGAATCTTTAAGGAGCTATTAATCCAAAAGGGTTTCATCATATTTCTCCCTTTAATTAACTATTTTTAATTAAGTTTTAAGAGGTATAAATAAGGGGAGAATTAATTAAACACAATGAAGGCTTTTAAAAGAATTTCACGTAACTAATTGTGTAACTTCTTTTCTCCCAAATTCTCTCCAGCCAAACATATTTTTCAGCTTCAATTTCTTCAGGTAAAATTATGATTTCAAAGAGTTTTTGATTTCCAATTGATTTCTAAAGCTTTTACATTAAATACTTATTATTTCTACCTTGATTTTCATGGTTTATAAAGCAATTAAGGGGAGAAATCAGCATTGGAGGTAAGGATTCGTTCTTCTCCTCTAATGAAAAGTTCTTTATTGAAATTCCTAAGTTCTTGATCCATTTTATATGATTTGTATTGGGTTTTGATAAATTAAACTCGGATTTATGGTTTAATTGATTATTTATGATGAAAAATTGTTGAAATTCGTAGTGATCTGTTTTTGTTGAGTTAATGATTGGTTTATAACTTGATTTTTGATGTCTAAAATGATTATGAAGTGAGTTTTTATGATAGAATCCCGTAATCTAATGAATCTCTAATTTGTTAGGCTGTTAGTTAAGAGATTTTGAGGTGTTGTGGTTGATTATTGCTTGCTAGAGGTATAATGTTGTTTTAGGTTGTTGATTGGATGTTTATTGATGTTATTTGAAGGTTGAGATCGTAGTTGTGGGTTGGGTTGAGGTTTTTGGGGAATCGATGATGTTTTCGGTTGTTAAGATAGAGTGTTGTAGAGGATTATAGTTGGGTGCTAATAATTGTTGTGTTGTTGTGAGTTTGGATGCATTGTAATGCATTGGATTCTCTGTTATGATGTGTTTGAAACAGGGGAAAGTAGTTCGGAGGCGAATCTTGGTGTAGAGGGGTTGCATAAGGCTTGATTTGACATCGGCAAGGAAGGCGTTGCTTTGTTGGTGAGTGAAACGGATAAGAATAGCTTTTCAAAGATTTAAAAAGGTTTAATGGGAGTCTAGACTAGGCTTGATACGCTGGTCTAAGGCTCGGAAGTAAGCAAAGTGGATTTCTCTCTCGATTTCGGTTGGCAAATGATTTATGCATACACTTGTTAAATGAATGTTTACCTCATGTTTTATGCATGAAATGAGCATGGTTTAATGCTGAGAATTGATATGAAATGATGTTAGATGCATTTGGAAAGTAATGCATGATTTCAAAGAATATTATGAACATGGTTTATTCATGGTTTAGTGCATGTTAAAGTGATTTGATTAATGCATAAGAAAACAGTGAGGTATGTTTATAAAAGTGGATTATATTGGCAAGTGATGAATCGAAAATGTTATGGAAATGTTGTCGGATATAATTGGCCAGTCATAGGATTTAAAGTGCACTATAATAAGTCGCCCATGGTTGTAGAGGTGGTATGGGAGGTACTTACTCTGATCATGTGAATCCCAATGTTGTTGAGGTGGCACTTTGATGGCTTTTACTCTAGCCACGCACTGTAGAGGTTGATGTGTCGAATGTGTTTACTCCAAGTTGGAGGATTAGCCTTGGTAGTGTAGAGGTGGTGCATGTATTGCACGACTCCATGCCATTGAGCTAAAGAGATTGCGAGATCTCTTGGAAATTTGTGTATCCGATGTTAATGATGGTTTCATGGATATGTTGTTGTTGAGATGGATCACTTGTAAGCCAATATGATGTTTTAAATGTATCATGTTGATGGATTGATTTGGAATAAAGTGTTTACACATGTTTTACTCCTTAAGCTTTGCATATGGGATGTTATGCATATGAAAGGCTTAAGTAGAGGGAATTGCATATGATATTATGTTGTGGAATCCATGATACATGTTGCATATGGTTTAATATGCTGATTTTGTAAAGACTAAGTGCATGGTTTGAAAAAATGGCATGATTGTTTTGAAATGGATTTTAATTGCATTGGATGATGGTTTGTATTTTGAGCATTCCTCACTAAGAAATGATTGCTTACGCTCTCTTTTATCATCAATGCAGATTGATTGAATGCAAGTGGCCTAGCAAGCAAGGAGGAAATTCCAAGACTTGATTTACCAAAGTATGTTTGGATTTTAAAGTAGTAATAAAGGCAATATGGCTTAAATGTAGTTGGGAGGGTTTGAGTGGTTACTTCTCCATTTGAGCAAGTTTATATTGTTGCTTTGGACTTGTGATAAGCTTGGTTTGTTGGATTTTGCACATGGTTCATGCTTTGGTTGCTTGAGTATTAGGAAGCATGCCTATAGTTTACCTTTAAAGCATGATGATTGTTTCATGATGTTTGGTTTATGGTAGTTGATGGTAAATGACCAATGATGATGTTATTTGATTGTTAGAAGCATGCTTAAGTGTTAGAATTCCAAAACGAGGCTAAAAACCAGTAAAAATTTAACGTTAAAGGTCAGGGCGTATCGATACGCATGTGCTCGTATCAATACAAGTAAGAGTTTCCAAGCACAACGTGTCGATACACGGGGGACCGTATCAATACGGGTAAGCACATTTTCAGGCTTAGCGTATCGGTACACGAGTGATTGTATCGATACGGGTCCACAATTTTAGGCATAGTGTATCGATACACGTGAAGGTGTATCGATACGGTTTTGGGCTACTAGAATCCAGAATTTTGTAAAGGCTCAGGCGTATCGATACACTCGCCCGCGTATCGATACGGGTGGCAGTTAAGTTAGTTAAAAGTATGTTTTAAGGTTTATGTTTCCTCTCGTTTTAGCCCCTGAGTGATATACATGCAATTAAATGAGTTAAATGATTGTTTTGACTTGAAATTTCACCAGTATGCATGTAATTGGTTTAATTGAGGATTGGTAACTTTAATTGCAAAATTGGTCCTTTGAAATAATGCAAATTATAATTGGGTTCCTGGGTGTTATGTATGCAATTGGATGAGATCGGATGATCGTTTTAAGTTGAAACTTGGCATGTATGCTTGTAACCTGACTTATCGAAGATTGGTAAAGCGAATTGCAAGTTAACCCTTATAGATTTGTAGATTTATGTTTTGGTCCCTATTATTGTAAAGTGACCAATTGGATATCGAATCGATGCCCGATTGGATTGGGTTTTCGCTCGTTGTTTGTATGTACATGTATGGTAATAACCAGCATCTAGATAAGATAAAAAGGAAAAAATGGACGTGTTATAGAGTTTTCTTCACGGTTTACTTCGGTAAACCTAATGTAGCTCGCGCGGTTCGGTCTTGCGACTAGACCGGGTCAAGGGGGTTACATTTGATGGTATCAGAGCCAGGCTATGATTCTTGGGGTGGGTTATGGTTGGTTTGTGCATGTTTGGAAGTTGTTTGATATGTATGTAGATTGAATTGAGTTGATTGCTATACAGGGTGATTGATTGTAGTTATATGCCATGTTGGGGTATAATTTGGGGCAAATTGCCTTATTACTATCGATGGAAAATGTTTTGATTTGAAATGGAAGTCTTGGACCCTTGCTTGAAGATGGCCTAACCATTTTTATTTTGGTGTTATCATGCCATAGATTCTTTGTTTACAATGCCACCAATGAGAGAAATATGTTTTAATGCGAATGGGGGAAGGCAAGATGATGAGAATAATGTTGTGCCTAAGGGGTTGCCACCTCCTCCACCGAACCTATCTGTGGGTGTGGAACAAGTACCACCTGTGCAAGCTAGGCCAGCACTGGGTGATATGACGCCTTTGACACAGGCAATGACAGGAGTGTTCCAGGTCGCGATGGTTGGAGTGTAGGTGCCTGAACCAACACTGGTTTTTGCTGCTAATTCGAGATTACCATTAGAGCATTTACGTGGCCTGGGAAGGGTTGAGTTTAGAGGGTTGTTGCTTGAGGCTTCGGAGGAGTGGTTTGCCAGCACAAATCGTATTTTGGATCAGATGGGTTGTTTTGATGCTCGTAAGTTGGGATATGATGTATCTCTGCTGCAGGGGGATACGTATAGCTGGTGGACTACGGTGATTGCAAGTATGGAGGCTGACAATGTAACATGGGAAACCTTCCGGTCTGTCTTTCGGAAGAAGTATCTCGGAGCTAGATACCAAGATGAAAAGAAACGCGAGTTCATAGCTTTGGTGTAGGGGATATGTCGGTATCTAAGTATGAGATACAGTTTGTAAGGCTGAGTCAGTATGCTTCTGAGTTGATGCCTGATGAGAGGAGTCGTTGTGACTTCCGTTATGGATTGACGCAGGAGGTTAAGACATATATGTTGGTTGCTGAGTATGTTGATTTTGATGTATTGGTTTCGAGAGCCAAGGATATTAAGCTGAGTTTGGGTTTGACATCCCATGTTGGAGGATCCGATAATGGTAAGAGAGTTGCTGATGCTAATACTGGGGGTGGCCGATATAAGAGGCACCGTGATCAGAGATATCGACCCGAGCTTGGGAGAAAAGGTCAGTTAGGGCGGAGTTCTAGAGGTGGGATACCCGAGTGTGTTCAGTGTGGGAAGAAGCATTCGGGGGTTTGCTAGAGGTCGGATAGAGTTTGCTGAGGTTGTGGATCTCGAGACCATGTTAGACGCGATTATCCTTAGATTGGACGAGCTAGGCCAGTTCTTGCGCCTATTACAGCTAATGCTTGCTGGAGTTGTGGGTCGACTGATCATGTGAGGCGTGACTACCCTGTGTTAGCTAGAGGTGCGCATGTTCTTGCACCTATTGTGGCTGCCCAGAGAGGTCAAGGACGTGGACGAGGACATTTCCAACTGATAGATGGTAGGCGTAGGACTGTGGCACACACCTTTGCTATCCAACCAGAGGGAAGAGGTCCCACAAGGGTGTATGCGCATCGCGAAGGACGCAACGATACCGATGTGATTGCAAGTACCTTTACTTTGCAATCTTTGTTGTTATTTTCTTTGGTTGATTCTAGTTCCACTCATTCGTATATTCTTAGTGAGCATGCACAGTTACTTGATATACCTGTGGAGATTTTGAATAATGGGGTTCGAGTAACTAGTTCTTTGGGTGAGATGGTTGTGGTTAGGAAGTTATACCGAATGTGTCCTTTGATGGTGCAAGACCATGTGTTCGTTGTGGATCTGATGGAATTGCCATTCCATGGTTTTGATGTAATATTAGGGATAGATTGGCTATCCGAGCATAGGGCAGTTGTGGATTTTGAAACCAAACAGATATCCTTGTGTCTTACCGATGATTATCAAGTTGTGGTGGTTGACGAGAACACAAAGTTCCTGACTAATGTTGTTTCGAATTCGGAAACAATTTGAATGTTGGAACACGGATGTCAGGCGTATTTGGCCTATGTTATGAATCCTGGATCCAAGGATATGTGTGTGCAGGACATCCCCACAGTTTGTTATTTTCTGGGAGTTTTTCCTGAAGAGTTACCAGGGTTACCGCCAAATAGGGAGGTGGAGTTTAAAATCGAGACGTATGTTGATACAGCACCGGTGTCCATTGCGCCGTATCGCATGGCACCTAAGGAGTTGAAAGAGTTAAAGATACAACTCCAGGAGTTGCTTGATCGGGGGTTTATTAGACCAGTGTTTCACTACGTCGGTGTTATTCGTGAAGAAGAAAGATGGCACAATGATGATGTGCATCGATTATCGACAACTGAATAAGTTGATGGTTAAGAACAAATATCCCTTGCCACAGATTAACGATTTGTTTGATCGATTCCGAGGTGCATCGGTATTTTCTAAGATCGACTTGAGATCAGGATATTATCAGTTGAAGGTGAAGGGTGAAGATGTGCCAAAGACTGTCTTTCGTATAAGGTATGGGCATTATGAGTTCTTAGTGATGTCGTTTGGGTTGACCAATACACCAGCTGTATTTATGGATATAATAAATCGGGTGTTTCATGAGTTCTTGGACCAATTTGTGGTAGTGTTTATTGATGATATTCTTGTGTAATCTCGTACCGAGAAAGATCATGATGAGCATTTGCGGATTGTGCTTCAGAGATTATTAGATAATCAGTTATATGCCAAGCTGAGTAAATGTGAATTTTGGTTGAAGGAAGTAGTTTTCGTTGGACATATGGTGCCAACTGAGAGAATCCGTGTGGATCCACAAAAGATTGAGGCTGTGGTGAGTTGGAAGCCACCTAGGTCAGTGACGGAGGTGCATAGTTTCCTTGGGTTGGCTGGATATTATCGCTGGTTTGTAAATGGTTTTTCAAAGATTACTGCTCATTTAACCAAGTTGTTGCAGAAGAAAGTTCGTTTTGAGTGGATGGAGGATCGTCAGCAAAGCTTTTGAAAAGTTAAAGGAATCTTTGATGCAAGATCCAATCTTGATTCAACTTGAGTCGGGAAAAGAGTTTGTGGTATATAGTGATGCATCCTATGTGGGTTTAGGGTGCGTGTTGATGCAAGGTGGGAAGGTGGTGGCTTATGCATCTAAGCAATTGAAGGTGCACGGGCATAACTATCCTATTCATGATCTTGAACTTGCCGTGGTGGTGTTTGCGTTAAAGATTTGGAGGCATCATCTTTATGGTGAGAAGTGTGTAGTGTACACGGATCACAAAAGTTTGAAGCATTTGATGTCGCAGAAAAAGTTGAATCTTAGGCAGCGGCGATGGCTAGAGTTGCTTAAGGATTATGATTTGACCATTGAATATCATCAGGGTAAAGCAAATTTCGTAGCGGATGCTTTGAGTAGAAAAGCTGTGGTTGAGTTGAGAGCTATGTTTGCTCGGTTGAGTGTAACCCGTGATGGAGGCTTGTTAGGGGAGTTACAGGTGAAGCCATTGCTGTCGCAAATGATAAAGGAGAAACAATCGTATGATGGTGAGTTGGTACTTCATGTTAAGGATATCTTGGATGGGAAACCATCGGATTTTCATTTTAATGATGATGGGGTATTGTGTTTTAAGGACCAGGTAGTGGTGTCGCAGAATGATGAGTTGAGACGTATCATCTTAACCGAGGCTCATTCTAGCCCTTTTGCTATGCATCCCGGTAGTACCAAGATGTATCGGGGTTTGAAGGAGGAGTATTATTGGGTTGGTTTGAAGAAGGATGTGGCTGATTTTGTTGCTAGATGCATGGTGTGTTAGCGTGTTAAAGCTGAGAATCAATTTCCTTCTGGGTTGTTGCAACCGTTAAGGATACCATAATGGAAATGGGAGAGAATCGCCATGGATTTTGTGTCGGGGCTACCTTTGACACCGACTAAAAAAGGATTCCATTTGGGTGATTGTGGATCGGTTTACGAAGTGTGCACATTTTCTATCGGTGCATACGACGTATACTTTGGATAAATTGGCTAACTTTACATCACAAACGTAAATTTTCATGGAGTGCCTAAGTCGATTGTGTCGGATAGAGATCCGAGGTTTACAGCAAGGTTCTGGGAATGTTTGCATCGAGCCCTGGGGTACCCGGTTGCATTTTAGCACTTCGTATCATCCACAGACAGATGGACAGTCTGAGCGTGTGATCCAAATCTTGGAGGATATGTTGAGGTGTTGTATTATCGAGTTCCAAGGAACCTAGGAAAAGCAGTTGCCGATGGTGGAGTTCGCTTATAATAACAGCTATCAGACGAGTATTCAAATGGCACCGTATGAGGCCTTATATGGTAGGAGGTGTCGTACGCCTTTGTGTTGGGCGGAGGTTGGGGAGAAGTATATTTCTATGCCCCATGTTTTGAAAGACACTAATGAGAAAGTAAAGCTTGTGTCTGAATGCTTGAAAGCTGCATTCGATCGACAAAAATCTTACGCATATTTAAAGCATAGGGAAGTGGAGTACGCTGTTGGTGACAAAGTGTTTCTGAAGGCTTCACCTTGGAAGAAGGTGATGCGCTTTGGGTGTAAAGGGAAGTTGAGTCTGAGGTTTATCGGGGCGTATGAGATTTTGGATCGTGTGGGTCCCGTAGCTTATCGGTTGAGGTTGCCTCCCGAGTTGAAAAGATTCATAATGTGTTTCACATTTCGATGTTGCGAAGGTATCGATTGGATCCCTCTCATGTTATGCCGATTGAGGATGTTGAGTAGAGGCCGAATCTGACTTATGATGAGGAACCAGTAGAGGTCCTTCATACCAGTAGTAAGGTTCTGTATGGGAAGACGATAGAGCTCGTTAAAGTATTATGGTGGCATCGACGAGTTGAGGAGGCTACTTGGGAGAGTAAGTTGGACATGAAAAAGCAGTTTCCGCATCTTTTTCCTCCAGGTAAATTTCGAGGATGAAATTTTTTTAAGAGGGGGAGAGTTGTAACGCCCCGATTTTGGGCTTAGGAGTTTTGGGGAACGGTTTAGTCGGTCCGGTGGACCGGGACTAGAGATTCGAGTCATATTTGGGATTTAAATTGGATTAAATATTTTTATTAAAGATAAAAATATGGAAAATAGTCTAAAATCATTACTAAATGTATAAATCATTTTGGTAAAAACAATTTTGGAAAACGAAATTAAAAAATGGGACATTTTGGGTTAGTGACCAAAATGCAAGTTTGCAAAACTATTTTTAGTGACTGTTTTGAAAATGGGTCAAAACTTTGAATCTTTAAGGAGCTATTAATCCAAAAGGGTTTTATCGATTTCTCCTTGTAATTAACTATTTTAATTAAGTTTTAAGAGGTATAAATAAGTGGAGAATTAATTAAACACAATGAAGGCTTTTAAAAGAATTTCACGTAACTAATTTTGTAACTTCTTTTCTCTCAAATTCTCTCCAGCCAAACATATTTTCCAGCTTCGATTTCTTCAGGTAAAATTAGGATTTCAAAGAGTTTTTGATTTTCGATTGATTTCTAAAGCTTTTACATCAAATACTTATTATTTCTACCTTGATTTTCATGGTTTATAAAGCAATTAAGGGGAGAAATCAGCAGTGGAGGTAAGGATTCGTTCTTCTCCTCTAATGAAAGGTTCTTTATTGAAATTCCTAAGTTTTTTTATCCATTTTATATGATTTGTATTGGGTTTTGATAAATTAAACTCGGATTTATGGTTTAATTGATGATTTATGATGAAAAATTGTGGAAATTTGTAGTGATCTGTTTTTGCTGAGTTAAGGATTGGTTTATAACTTGATTTTGATGTCTAAAATGATTATGAAGTGAGCTTTGATGATAGAATCCCTTAATCTAATGACTCTCTAATTTGTTAGGTTGTTAGTTAAGAGATTTTGAGGTGTTGTGGTTGATTATTGCTTGCTGGAGGTTTAATGTTGTTTTAGGTTGTTGTTTGGATGTTAGTTGATGTTATTTGAATGTTGAGATTTGTAGTTGTGGGCTGGGTTGAGGTTTTTAGGGAATCGATGATGTTTTCGGTTGTTAAGATAGAGTGTTGTGGAGGATTATAGTTGGGTGCTCATAATTGTTGTGTTGCTGTGAGTTTGGGTGCATTGTAATGCATTGGATTCTCTGTTATGATGTGTTTGAAACAAGGGAAAGTAGTTTGGAAGTGAATCTTCGTGTTGAGGGGTTGCCGAAGTCTTGATTTGACATCAGCAAGGAAGGCGTTGCTTTGTCGGTGAGTGAAACGGATAAGAATGGCTTTTCAAAGATTTGAAAATGTTTAATGGGAGTATAGACTAGGCTTGATACGCTGGTCTAAGGCTCGGAAGTAAGAAAAGTAGATTTCTCTCTCGGTTTTGGCTGGCAAATGATTTATGCATGCACTTGTTAAATGATTGTTTACCTCCTATTTTATGCATGAAATGAGCATGGTTTAATGCTGAGAATTGATATGAAATGATGTTAGATGCATTTGGAAAGTAATGCATGATTTGAAAGAATATTATGAACATGGTTTATGCATGGTTTAGCGCATGTTAAAGTGATTTGATTAATGCATAAGAAAATAGTGAGGTATGTTTATAAAATGGATTATATTGGCAAGTGATGAATCGAAAATGTTATGGAAATGTTATCGGATATAATTGGCCGGCCATAGAATTTAAAGTGCACTATAATAAGTCATCCATGGTTGTAGAGGTGGTACGAGAGGTACTTACTTTGATCATGTGAACCCCAATGTTGTTGAGGTAGCACTTTGATGGCTTTTACTCCAGCCACGCGCTGTAGAGGTTGATGCGTCGAATGTGTTTACTCCAAGTTGGAGGATTAGCCTTGGTAGTGTAGAGGTGGTGCATGTGTTGCACGACTCCATGCTTTTGAGCTGAAGTGATTGCGAGATCTCTTGGAAATCCGTGTATCCGATGTTACCGATGTTAATGATGGTTTCATGGATATGTTGTTGTTAAGGTGGATCACTTGTAAGTCAATAAAATGTTTTAAATGTATCATGTTGATGGATTGATTTGGAATAAAGTGTTTACACATGTTTTACTCCTTAAGCTTTGCATATGGGATGTTATGCATGGGAAAGGCTTAAGTAGAGGGAATTGCATGTGAGATTATGCTGTGGAATCCATGATACATGTTGCATATGGTTTAATATGCTGATTTTGTAAAGACTAAGTGCATGTTTTGAAAGAATGGCATGATTGTTTTGAAATGGATTTTAATTGCATTGGATGATGGTTTGTATTTTGAGCATTCCTCACTAAGCAATGATTGCTTACTCTCTCTTTTATCATCAATGTTGATTGATTGAATGCAAGTGGCCTAGCAAGCAAGGAGGAAATTCCAAGACTTGATTTACCAAAGTATGTTTGGGTTTTAAAGTAGTAATAAAGGCTATGTGGCTTAAATGTCGTTGGGAGGGTTTGAGTGGTTACTTCTCCGTTTGAGCAAGTTTATATTGTTGCTTTGGACTTGTGATAAGCTTGGTTTGTTGGATTTTGCACCTGGTTCATGCTTTGGATGCTTGAGTATTATGAAGCATGCCTATAGTTTACCTTTAAAGCATGATGATTGTTTCATGATGTTTGGTTTATGGTAGTTGATGGTAAATGACCAATGATGATGTTATTTGATTTTTAGAAGCATGCTTAAGTGTTAGAATTCCAAAACGAGGATAAAAACTAGCAAAATTCTAACGTTACAGGTCAGGGCGTATCGATACGCCTGTGCCCGTATCAATACAGGTAAGTGTTTCCAGGCACAGCGTATCGATACACGGGGGACCGTATCGATACAGGTAAGCACATTTTCATGCTTAGCGTATCGGTACAGGTGTGACTGTATTGATACGGAAATATGGTTTTAGGCATAGTATATCGATACACGTAAAGGTGTATCGATACGGTTTTGGGCTACTGGAATCCAAAATTTCGTAAAGGCTCAGGCGTATCGATACACTTGCCCGTGTATCGATACGGGTGGTAGTTAAGTTAGTTAAAAGTATGTTTTAAGGTTTCTGTTTCCTCTCGTTTTAGCCCCTAAGATCAATACATGCAATTAAATGAGTTTAAATGATTGTTTTGACTTGAAAATGTCACCATTATGCATGCAATTGGTTTAATTGAGGATTGGTAACTTTAATTGCGAAATTGGTCCTTTGAAATAATAGAAATTACAGTTGGGTCCCTTGGTGTTATGTATGCAATTTGATGAGTTTGGATGATCATTTTATGTTGAAATTTGGCATGTACGCTTTTAACCTGACTAATCGAAGATTGGTAAAGCAAATTGCAAGTTAACCCTTATATATTTGTATATTTACGTTTTGGTCCCTATTATTGTAAAGTGACCAATTGGACATCGAATCGATGCCCGATTGGGTTGGGTTTTCACTCGTTGTTTGTATGTACATGTAGGGTAATAACCAGAATATAGATATGATAAAAAGGAAAAATGGGTGTGTTCCAGAGTTTTCTTCACGGTTTACTTCGGTAAACCTAATGTAGCTTGCGCGGTTCAGTCTTCCGACTAGACCGGGTCAAGGGGGTTACATGCCAAGAAACGTTTTCTGCGAGAAGTCAGGCATTACTATTGGGATGAGCCAATATTGTTCAAATAGTGTGCCAACCAAGTGATAAGACAGTGTGTGCCAGAGGATGAGCAGCACAACATTTTGCATTTATGCCACGCCGCACCATATGGAGGTCACTTTGCTGGGATGAAGACTGTTGTCAAGGTGATGCAGTGAAGATTCTTTTGGCCCACACTATACAAAGATGCCCATAACTATGCCAAGGCATGTGATCGATGCCAACGGACAGGGAACATCTCTAGCAGACACTAATTGTTGCTCTAAAACATTATGCATGTAGACTTAGTTGATGCATGGGGGATAGACTTCATGGGTCCATTTCCTCTATCGTTTGGTAATCTGTATATCCTTGTAGCTGTGGATTACGTATCCAAATGGGTTAAGGCTGTGGCACTGCCAACAAACGATGCCAAGTCCGTTGCCAAGTTCTTGCACAAACATATTTTTACTGGATTTGGTAATCCTAGAATGATTATTCATGATGAGGGTACCCGTTTTAAATGCAAACTAATTTCTAAAGCTTTGTGCATATATGGAATTCAGCAAAGGATTGCCAAGTCATATCATCCTCAAACAAATGGGCAAGCCAAGATTTTAAACAAGGAAATCAAGAGTATCCTTGAAAAGACTGTGAATCCATCAAGGAAAGACTAGTCCTTGAGATTAGATGAATTCTTGTGGGCTTACAGGACAACATTTAAAACTCCTTTGGGCACTTCACCATTTAGACTCACTTTTGGAAAAGCATGCCATCTCCCGGTAGAGATGGAGCACCGTGCATATTGGGCTATCAAAACGCTTGATATGACATAGAGAGCTGCTAGAGAAAAGAGATTACTAGACCAAAACGAGCTGAAAGAGTTCAGATCACAAGACTGTGAGAATGCCAAACTCTACAAGGAGAGGACAAAACGTTGGCATGATAGGAGAATCATGCCAAGACACTTTGAAGTAGGCCAATGTGTTCTACTATTTAACTCGAGGCTTAAATTGTTTCTAGGTAAACTGAGGTTGAGATGGTCAGGCTTGTTTGAAGTTATAAAGCCATATGTTCATGGAGCTGTGGACATCAAAAATCTGAAGTCGGAAGAAATTTCCAAAGTAAACGACCAGCGTTTAAAGAACTATTAGGAAGGTGATCAGAAGAATGCGAAGGAGGTTATCCTCTTGGTAGAGGTACCATAACGTCATCATCAGGTTTTGAATTTTTGTAAATATTAGGTTAGATGTTTTTTCTTTTTCAGCATTTTCTTTATTTGATTTTTCTGTTTTAGTTTTGATTTTTGCTTTGCTGCGTTGAAAGGTTTTCTTTGAGTGTGTGCAGATCTAGTGTGTCAAGAGTAACGCCAAGGAAGAACTTGGCATGAGATGATTGCAAGTGGGAGAATTCTATGTGCTAGTCACAATGCCAGTGCAAGCTTGGCATACGGCGGGTGTAATTTTGGGAAAAGAAGATTTACCCTAGCTTGATTAAATTCAGCCTATGAAAAGGGAAATTTTGAAACCTAACCCTAGCCGCCCAAATAATGGATAAGTTTTAATTTAAATTAAACTTAACCTCTTATCACTCTAAAACTTTAAACTTACCCTATCACTTACACCCTTATCACATCATCCTTATCACTTACACCTTTATCAAATCAAATCTTTTTCCCCAAACATCCATATTACCATCATTACTCCCTTTTAATTTGACCACTTTAATTACCCCAATTAAACACTCGACCTTTTCATTTTTCATCTACCTTAGCCGGTTCAAAAGCCTTTCACTTTTTCCCTTTTGATCTTTTATCAAGCAAGAAACAAAGATCCACAATCTTTCTCTTATCTTTTTCAAAAATCGTTCAAACCTTTGACCTTGCTCCCATGGCTTCTTCATCAACACCCTTCAAAACCTTCTTCAATGAAGAAATCCACCAGAAGTATGAAGACAACTTCTCATCGAAGATGTTTTGCTATAAAAAGAGCTTTGATTTCAAGAATGAGAGAAATTTAGGTTTTACCCCAGATTTCATGGTAGTAGTCACCAAGCACAAATGGGAACTATTTTGCCAACAAAAGGGCAAAATCTTTCCCAAATTTTTTAAGAGTTCTATGCACATCTCACGACCAAGGCCAATCTGTTCTTTAATGATTAGAGGAAAATGCATGCGGTTCGATAAAGGGTAAATCAACACTATGTTTGAGTTAGATGATGAAGATGAGCATGTAAAGTTTGTTGCCACCATGACCGCTGCCAAAATAAAGAAGATGCTGGCAAATTTATGTGAGCCAGGCACTAAGTGGATTGTGTCCTCAAAAGGGCACCAAACGATCAAGCAGTTGGCACTAACATCGCAACCAGGGGGTGGAACCACTTTCTCAAGGAAAACTTAATGCCAACAACTCACAATGAGACCGTATCGGAGGACAGGGTGGCACTACTGCATTCCAAGATCACGGTTAGGAAGATTAATGTTGGCTAGATCATCATAGATGAAACGTACAAATGTGCTGGTAAGCCAACTGGTGGTTTGTTCTTTCTGTTATTAATTTCTAACATTTTTATAAAGCACGGTGTGCCCAAGACCGATATGGAAAAAATCCAAGAAGTAAAAGGAACCACAATCACACTAGCTGTATGAAAAAACCTCGCTGCCACTAATTCAAATGACAAAGGTAAGGGAAAGGCTACCACGCCAACACCAAAGCCAAAAACATCGAAGGCTGAGTCTGAAGCTTCTATGCCAGTAGCAATGCTCTGCCAAATCAACCAACGCTAAGAGATGATTCTCCAAAAGCTAGAAAAATCGAGGAACATAGCAGCAAGCTATGGTATTACATTCATGCCAGGGACGTTGCCATCAGGGAAATCCTTCAAAGATTGTCCCCGAACTCTAGGTTAGCCTTCCTATATTTTTCTGTAGAACTCTTTGAAACAATGATGCCATGCCAACCAGTCCCTGATCCGTTCATACTCCAACACCCTCTGATGCCACAATACCAGTCTCCCATGTTCAAGTAGAATCTACTAAGTCCAAAACACCACTAGAATCTGAAGAAGTCCAGAAGAAATCTGTTGCCCCTGCCTTATCTACTGCCACTCCTGCCACATCAGAGCTGGTGCAGATCGTTAAGGAAGCTGGTGCTTCCACTACTGCATCAAAGCCCAGCCTCAAAAGAAAGAAGCATATGGACCCTGATCGTGAGATCTTTGTGAAGAGGAAGACCCACGTCACAAGACAAGAACCATCCGAAGTGGAGTCCTCCTCTTCTTAAAACTCCTTTTGCATATTTTTCATGCATTTTATTTTTCTGTTTAATTGTTTATATGTGTTATTTTCATGCATTCAGGACAATGCACATCTTTGGTTTGAGGGTGTGTGTTGCCTCACATTTATGCCATGTCGTGCATTCATGTTTACATTTCTGTTGTCATGCCATGTATGCCATATAGATTAGATTTTAGCCATGCATACTGGACCAATAATAAAAGAAAATTATGTCTCGGCCAAATTTTGAAGAATGCTTACACTTTGTTAGGCAAGTTTTACTAGTTTTAGAATAAGCTGCCCAATGAAGAAATTTTAAATCTTTAGTTGCCTGATGCCAGCAGAGTAGTAATGCCAACGCTGTTTGGCAATTGAACTCTAGTTTAGGGAACTTTGGTTGCACTTTACACGAGGTATGCATCTAGTCTGCTTAATGAACTTAGGCTCTCTTGAAACTGAACTTAGAAAAAAAAGACAGAAATGCCAAAGAAAAAAAGAGGAATAAGGCAACAATGTTTGCCAAATGCTGAAGAACTTTAGAGCACTCCTCTGCCTTAGGGAAAATTATTAACTTGGGTCTTCGTGGTTTGCTCCCTCTTAGTTCTCAAGCCAACATGACTTAGGGTATGAGTGTAATAGGTTAGTCAGTGATGTAATCTGGAATAGCATGGGTATTCGTAGTTTTCTCTTTCTTATGTCTCATGCCAAACAGTGCATGATGCTACCCTAATCTGATGCCAGCAATAAATATATATATATACCTTTGGCAGAATAATAGTAAAAAAAAATTTTGAGTCTGGTAGTAAAAATTGACTAAGTGGGTTAAGTAAATTTGATGCATATCACCTGCTTTTTTGCACACTTAATAACCTTAGACTAGATCTATATTGCTGCACTTGAATTTGCTATCTGCTTGGCATTACTGCACGAAGATAACTGAGGACAGAGCTAGAGCTTAATGCTGCTTGCCAGCATTTGTTGGCATTCTGACCAAAACTTTGCCGAGGTACTATTTTTGCAATTTTTGTTTTCCTTAGATTACATGCATTACTTGAGGACAAGCAATGAGTTAGGTTTGGGGGAGTGTTACCACCTCAAAAGTACTGATTTTCATGCCTATTTTATAGTATCTTTTCTTGTCTTTGAGCATATTTAGCTGCATTTAGTTGTTAATTACATGCATTTGCATAAGGAGGTTAAGAATTTTGCTATGCCAGTGTGAAGGGTTCTTTTGTTGGCATTATTGTAGGCACGACAGGGCAGATCAGCACAGGAAGGGAACGATGCCAAGGAGGATGCTGAGTAGTTGTTGGCAGCGAAGGACCAAAAATTACTGAAGCACTGGTTGACAGAGAAGAGGTATTTGATGCCCGGTCGAGTGGACAGTGAACCATTGATGACGTTAGCCCTAGGATTCAAACGATGGATAAGATGATCACATTCCTTATCCTTGAGCATTCAAATTCAAATTCAAGGCTTATCCTAGGTCATCCTTGCACGCCTATTTAAAGAACTCAAGTAAGCACTTGAGAGGGGACGATTAGAGAGAGCTTCATTGATCACAGTCGGTTGCACCAAGGAGACGTGGTTCGACCAAGCTTGACCGAGAGCCTAGACCAAGAAGGGCTGCATCAATCGATCCTCTTCTAGCCTATTCTCTTTGTCAATTTTATTTTTATTTCTTTTAAATGATGGTGTTTGTTAAAAACGATAAAGGGTTTTGGTTTGATATCCTTACCATAAACTAACTTAATAGTTGGTGAGAGATGTTTGCGTTAAACGATGTTTTATGTTTTGTCTTTAATAATTAAAATGTCTTGGCATTGTTTTCCCTATCTGGCATGTTCTTTGAATTTATAAACTCTGTGCCAAGTGACTGCTGGCATTGACAGCCCATTGCACCTTAATATCATAACAGACTTAGGGGGCAACGATTATTGTCAGATACTAAGGCGAGATGTTTCGACAGAAGACGTTTAAATAGATGAACTTACTTTAGGAGTGAGTCTACCCCTTAGGAGTATAGATTGGAACTTATTCAAATTGATTTATGAAAAACTACACTATAGATATATAGGAGTTTTTACATGGTTAATTTAGGGCTTTGCCATCGAGAGAGGCAATGCCAACTTAAGTCTGCTCGGCAAACAATGCCAAGACAGACTTTATTAAAGGCTGGCATGGCATGAATAGCGTGAAAACCAAGCATCCCTTGCCAACGCTCATCACTCATTTAAACTCTCCTTGTGTCAACGATGTTTTCCTTTCATCTCTTTTCTTTTAAACTATTTTCAAAACCAACCTAAACTCAAACAAAATTTTCCTAGACAAGTAACAAGCAAAGCAATTAAACTCTTGGCCAATCCCTGTGGGATCGATAACCAGCTTATTACTTTATCACTTGTAGACCGTGTATACTTGCATGCAAAAGACTTAGTCTTGGCACTGTTTTAAGACATTTCCAACGCATTTTCCACCCTTTTTCCAAGCATTCACACAGTCTTAACACCTTACTAATACGATAACTCGATATCTTATAGATCGATATGGTTCCATCAGTGTATCTATACGCTAACCCTAATTCCCCAAATTGAATCAATTATGGGTATCGGTACTAAACTACTTGTACCGATACCCCTGCTACAGTAATTTTTTAGTGTAAAAAATCCATACCGATACGCTCAAGGAAGTATCGATACGCCTTGTTGACCAGCGTTGACCTGGTCCAAAAATGCATACTCGTACCGAATGACATCACCCATATCGGTACGGTATGGTTTGTAATGACAGATTTGGTCTAGTTTTTATCCATTTTAACCTATCATACAGTGTCCAAATCCTATGAAATTTTACAGGCAAGTTTAATCAATCATATTCTACTATCATGCCAAATTTCATAGCTATGTGAATTCATTTACTTGGATTTTACCTTTTTAGGCCAAATATGCAATTTTACAACTTTTAGCCAATCTTAAAAGTGTCATCTTAGGCATTTAAGCTTACACAACCACACACAACATATATATACAACAAAATGGTCAAAAGTGACTTAACAAACTATCTTGCCACCATACTAGGAGTTTGTAGGGACGATAAACATTACTCTAGGTACCATTGTGACTTGCCAAAAACCTTTAACTTCCAGATCTCTTGAAAAAATCTTCCATAACCTGAAATGCATGAGATGAAATGTATTAGGCATACTTTTCCTAGTGAGGTAGTCATACACAGTGGCAATAACGATGGTATGAAATTCAAATCATGTTATGACTGTAACCCCCTTGACCTGGCCTAGATGCTAGACTGAACTTAGCGAGCTACAGTGGGTTTGCCGAAACAAACCCGAATGAATTACTTAGAGCATGGTCCATTTTTATTTTATCTTGTCTAAATTCATAATTAATTCCTAAGGTGATCATGCTAGAAGCGGTGAAGATTACAACTCAATCGGGCGTCGAATTGACATCCAATTGCACGAATTTGCATTTTAGGGACCAAAACATAATTTCAGATGTTTATGAGGACTTCCTTGAAATTAAAGTTACCAATCCTTAATTAGTCAGGTTTCATGCATTTAGGTTAAATTTCAACTTAAAATAATCATCCAAACTCATTTAATTGCATGATCAAAAATTAGGGACTAAACTACAAAAAAATAAACTTCAAAAAGCATTTTAACAGAATTAACTAACTGAGTATCGGTACACTGACACCCCATATCGATACGAGTATATTTTTCAAAGGTGTACCGGTACAGTCCTCAGGCATACAGGTACGGGTATTCAATATTCAAAATAGGGAATTCTAGTAGCCAAAAGGCGTACTGGTATAGTTGCCCGTGTACCAACACCAAGCCAAAATTTTAGCTATGCGTATCGATATGGTTACCAGGCGTATCGGTATGCCTAGGCATTTTTACCCAGATTGAGCCGAGATAGGTCCCCGCGTACCGATCCCTAAGGACCTGTACTAGTACGGACATACTTGTAATGACCTCTTGGTCGAACATATGACACTATGGCTCAATCTAACAAACTCTAATCAACATCTAATCATCATATAACACCCCAAGTAATATTTCCACAAATCTAGGAGCATGGTAAAGGATTAAAACCAAATAGATCCATAATAGTATTCTTCCAATTTCTCATCAAAACTCAATTTAATCCATAAAATCTTGATTAATTAGCAATTCACATAGTTTTGAGATTTCTTTTATTAATCTATTCTTTTAACATTAAAACACATATCTCAAGTGTTCTAAAACAATTAGAATTAAGACCAAATAGATCCATACTAGTATTCTTCCAATTTCTCATCAAAACTCAATTTGATCCATAAAATCTTGATTAATTCATAAACACATAACAAAAATCAGTTGTAAAGGATCAAGAACTTGGGAATTTCATTAAAGAACCTTTAATTAGAAGAGATAAATGAAAACCACCTCTAGTTGTTGATTTCTCCCTTAATTGGCAAATATTGGATGAAAACTTCAAGAAACCAAGTAGATTTTGTTGTAGGAATCAAAGAAATCAAGTAGGAAATCAAAAGGAAATCAAAAGAGATTGATTCCTGAGAATTTTGGAAAGAAATTGATAGTTTGGCTGCTGAGAAAGTTGAGAGCAAAATTAGCTTCGTAAGAAAATAAATTCTTTAATTAAAAACCTTTTTATCAATTCTATTTTATTTTAATATTAAAACCTTTTAAAAATAGCCTAAATTAAGGGAAAATCTGATGAAAAAGTTTGGTTAATTTGCTCCTTAAAGATTCTAAAATTTGACCCTTTTATGATTTAGTCACCAAAACAGTTTTAAACTTTATATTTTAGTCACTGGACCAAAATGTCTCAAAATCTGATTTAATTCCTTCAAATTGAATTTACCAAAACCCTTAGAATATTAATTAAATATTTTCTAGCATTTTTTTCATATTTTATTTTAACCAAAAATAATTTATTAAGATTTAATTCCTGAAACTAGCTCGAATTGCATAATCTGGTTCTCCCGAACCATCTAACCCGCCCATCTAACATCTAGGCCCAAATTCGGGGCATTACAACTCTCTCCCTCTTAAGAAATTTCATCCTCGAAATTTACCTGGCGAAAAAAGGAAAGGAAACTGCTTCTTCATGTCCTCCTTACTTTCCTATGTGGCTTCCTCGACACCATGATGTTGCCACAACACTTTCACCAATTCTATAGTCTTGCCATGAAGAACCTTGCTGCTAGAATCCAGAATTTCTATAGGCTCTTCATCATAGGTCAAATCTAGATTCAACTCAATTTCCCCAACAATCATTACATGCGAAGGATCCGATCTATACCTCCGAAGCATTGATACATTAAAAACATCATGTATCTTCTCCAACTCCGTAGGCAACCTCTACCTATAAGCATCTAGACCAATACGCTCCAACACTTCATAAGGCCCAATGAACCTTGGACTTAGCTTGCCCTTATGATCAAACCTCATCACCTTCTTCCAAGGAAAAACCTTAAGGAACATTCGATCTCCAACCGCAAACTCTATCTCCCTACACTTCAAGTCAGCATATGACTTTTGCCGATCTGAAGCCAACTTTAACCGATAATAGATAAGCTTCACCTTTTCATTGGAGTCCTTCAGCATATCAGGCAGGGAAACAAACTTCTCACCCGCCTCTGCCCAACAAAGTGGCAAGCGACACCTTCTACCATACAAAGCCTCGTATGAAGCTATTTGAATACTGCCTGATAACTATTGTTATAGGCAAACTCCACCAATTGTAACTGCTTCTCCCATGATCCTTGGAAATCAATTATGCAACACCACAACATATCCTCCAACACTTGGATAACGCATTCAGACTGACAATTCATTTGAGGATGATACGAAGTACTAAAATTCAACCACGTACCCAAAGCCCTATGCAAACACTTCCAAAACCTCACTGTAAAGCGCGGATCTATATTCGATACAATAGACTTAGGCACCCTATGCAACCTTACAATCTCCAAAATATATAGCTCTGCTAACTTATCCAAAGTGTACATCGTATACACAGCAAAGAAATGCTCACACTTCGTAAACCTATCTACAATCACCCATAGAGAATTCTTCTTTGTTGGCGTCAAAGGCAAACCGAACACAAAATCCATGGTAATTCTCTCCCACTTCCATTCTAGAATCTTCAATGGTTGCAACAACCCAGAAGGAAACTGATGCTCAGCCTTAATACGTTGACATACCATACATCGAGCAACAAAATCTGCTACATCCTTATTTAAACTAACCCAGAAATACTCTTTTTCAAATCTTGATACATCTTTGTACTTCTCTGATGTATAGCAAAAAGACTCGAAAGAGCTTCAGCCAGGATAGCATGCTGCAACTCTTCATCTTTCGGCACCACCACCCGATCCTTAAAGCACGAAACACCTTTCTCACTAAAATAGAAATTCGTCTGATTTCTATCCATAAAATCCTTAACATGCGATACCAAGAAATCGTCATACGGTTACTTCTCCTTGATCAGTTGCAACAGCGATGGCTTTACTTACAACTCAACCAACAAACCACCATCTCACGTCACACTTAACCTAGCAAACATCGCCCTAAACTCAACCACAACCTTCCTACTCAAGGCATCAGATATTTCAAACTCTTGTGTACACAGTACACTTCTCACCATAAAGGTAATACCACTAAATCTTTGACGCAAACACTACCACATCAAGCTCTATATCGTATGTAGGATAGTTGTGCTCGTGCACCTTCAACTGTCGAGATGCATAAGCCACAACCATTCCTCTTTGCATCAACACACATCCCAAACCAACGTAGGATGCATCGATATAAACTACAAACTCCTTCCTCGACTCAGGTAGAATCAAAATCGGAGCTTGCGTCAAAGCTTCCTTCAACTTATCAAAGGCTTGTTGTCTACTCTCTGTCCACTCAAAGCTTACATCCTTCTAGAACAACTTCGTCAAAAGAGTAGCAATCTTCGAGAAGCCATCCACGAAGCATCGATAATACCCAACTAACCCCAAGAAACTATAGACCTCCGTCACAGACTTTGGTTGCTTCCAATTAATAACTACTTCAATCTTCTGCGGATCTACCTGGATATCTTCGGCCAAAACAACATGACCAAGAAAAACTACTTGCTTAATCCAAAACTCACATTTGCTCAGGTTGGCATAAAGCTTATTGTCCAACAGAACTTGCAGCACAAGCTGTAGGTGTCGATCGTGATCTTTCTCAGTACAAGAGTACACGAGAATGTCATCGATGAACACTACCATGAATTGATCCAAAAATTCATGGAACACTCGATTCATCATATCCATGAAAGTTGCAAGCACATTTTTCAAACCCAAAGGCATCAATAAGAACTCATAATGCCCGTAGCGCGTGCAAAAAGCCATTTTTGGCATTTTTTTATCCTTCACCTAATACCTAGATCTCATATCAATCTTGGAAAACAATGTAGCGCCTCGAAACTGATCAAACAAATCATCAATCCTTAGTAAAGGATACTTATTCTTAATCGTCAACTTGTTCAGTTGCCAATAATTAGTGCACATCCCCATCGTGTTCTTCTTTTTTACAAATAACATTGGTGCTCCCCATGGTGACACACTAGGCTGAATAAAAACCACGATCTAGCAACTCCTAAAGTTGTGCCTTCAACTCTTTCAAATTCTTCGGTGCCATACGATACGGTACAATTGACATCGAAACTGTAACCACATACGTCTCAATGCAAAACTTACTTCCCTATCAGGCGGCAAACCATGCAACTTTTCTAGAAACACTCCTGGAAAATCACAAACAGTGCGAATATCCTGGGCATGCACCACCTTCATATTCAGATTCATAATATAAGCGAGGTATGCATGACTCCCATACTCTAACAACTTCTGTGCCTCCAAAGCTGAAACCACATTAGATAAGAATTTAACATTCTAGCCAACAACCACCATTTAATAATCTTCAACAAGTTTCAGTGAAACTCAATTGGTCTCAAAATCAACCACAGCATTATGCTCAGACAACCAATCCATCCCTAAGATTACATCAAATTCATAAAATGGCAGCTCTATCAAATTAGCTGCAAACACATGACCTTGAACCTTCAAAGGACATCTCCTATATAACTTCCTAGCAACTACTGTCTCACCAAATGAACTAGTTACTCATACACCAACATCTAACACCTCTACGCGTATATCAAGCAAGCAAGCATGTTCGTGCAAGATGTATGAATGTGTGGAACCATAATCTATCAAAGAAAGTAATGATATAGATTGCAAAGTAAATGTACCTGCAATCACATCTGAATTATTCCTTCCCACACAATACGCAAAAACCTTTTTTGATCCACCACCCTCAGGTTAAACCACTATAGTATGAGCAACTATCCTCTCTACGCTGAAAATAACCTCGACCGCACCCATGGCCTCTCTGAGGTACAACAGCAGGAACAATAGCTTGTTTTTCCCTAACCATCTGTAGACAATCACACCTAATGTGATCTCGTGATCCATAGCTCTAGCATGTTCCAAAGGTACCCTAACACTCTCCCGAATGTTGCCTACCACAACGCCTACACTCGGGTATTCCAGCGTGGGTATTCTGACCTTGCTGTCCACGCCGAACATTACTCCCACCATATCTCTGGTCTAGACGATACCTCCTAACCCTATGCTTCTTGTACCGATCTCTGCCAATATCTGACTCAGCATGCCTCTTCTCAACAGAAGAACTCCCTGATCTAGAAGACAACCTCATATTCTACTTTATATCTTTATCCCAATAAACCAAGACATCAAACTCTGTGTAGTCTGTAGCCAACATATAGGTCTCCACCTCTTTAACCAACCCATATTAGAAACGATTGCATCGTTGCCGCTCATCAGGAACCAGCTTAGGAGCATACTGGCTCAACCGAACAAACTGGATCTCATACTAGGACACAAACATATTTCCCTGCTCCAATGCCATGATCTCTCACTTTTTCTCATCCTGATAATAAGAACCTAGATACTTTTTTCTAGAAAATAGCACAAAAAAATCCTACGGCAAATCAGCAGGTGTTATACCCGCGATAGCAGTCATCCACTAACTATATGCATCTCCTTAAAGCAACGACACTATGCAATCCAACTTACGTGCATTTGTACACTCTATCTGCCCAAGAATCCTCTCCATGCTGGCAAAACCACTCATCTATTACCTCAGGAGCCAAACCTTTAAACTCGGTACAGCCCAAGCTACGCAGACACTCTAATGGAAGCCCAGTATTAACAACTATAGGCTTCGGTGTAGGCACTTGCACCCCAGCTATGGCTGCCTGAAAAGCTCCAGTCATCGCCTAGATCAACGGTGTCATATCCCCAAAAACTGGTCCTTGTGGTGTCTGAGGCACACCACCCTCAACTCTAGTACCAACAGAAGGAATCGGTGGTGGAGGAGGCAACTCATCATTTTGTCCATCCACAACGCTCTTTATACAAGCTCTTGTCTCTTGTCTCGATCCGATTTTGCGAAAATATGAGTCTAAAACATGATAATGCAATAAAACAAAATAATTAGGCCAGCTTGTAGCAAGAATCCAAGTCGCACATGTTTCAAAACAAAAACCATTTTGCACTCATAGTAATAAGGCAATGTGTCCCCAAGCTTACACCCTGAAAGTATCACATTTCAATTATAATCATACAAAATCAAACACCACACGTGTCAATCAACAGCTTCATGTAGCAAAAATCAATCAAACAACCATAACCCACCTCCCAACAATCATAACTTGTCTCTGATACCACCAAATGTAACCTCATTGACCCAGCCTAAATGTCAGACCGAACCTAGCGAGCTACATTGGGTTTGCCAAAACAAACCCAAAAGAATTACTTAGAGAACGATCTATTTTTTTATTTTATCTTGTCTAAATGCATAATTAATTCCTAAGGTGATCATGCTGGCAGCAGTGAAGATTACAACTCAATAAGGCGTCGAATTGACATCCAATTGCACGAATTTGCATTTTAGGGACCAAAATGTAATTTTATATATTTATGAGGACTTCCTTGAAATTAAAGTTACCAATCCTTAAGTAGTCAAGTTTCATGCATTCAGGTTAAACTTCAACTTAAAATAATTATCCAAACTCATTTAATTACATGATCAAGAATTAGGGACTAAACTGCAAAGAAATAAACTTTAGAAAGCATTTTAACAGAATTAACTAACTCAATATCGGTACATTGACACCCCGTATCAATGCGAGTATATTTTTCAAAGGTGTACCAGTACAATCATCAAGCGTACCAGTACGGGTACTTAATATTCAAAATAGGGAATTCCAGTAGCCAAAAGGCGTAAGTATTTGTAAAACCATACTTGAAAATACTTCAATCCTTGGATCTCCTCTTGCTTACTCGCTGTCTGAAAGAGTCCATCTCTCTACATTGATTAGAAAAGGAAAGCCTAAGCTATAAGCTTAGTGAGGGAATCTCAAAAACCCTCATTAATGCATTTAAAACCATTTAATTTCAAAACAAGTTTATAATGATCATACCAAAATCATCTCATGCTTCTATAATCTTTCCAAATATGCATATTTAAATCATTTGCAACACATGTATCATGGATTTCTATCAAAAACCTCAATTTAAGCTCCATATGCCAAAATCTCTAAATAGCAATCTTAAAGAGCATCTCATGTATAAACCATATTATACAAACATAATCCATTTCTCACGATGCATTATCTCATATATTGGCATTCAAGTGACTCAAAACCAAGTTCCATTCTATTTTATAAAAATGCATCGGATACATGAAATTCCTATGTGGTTCCTTCGACTCGAACCGGAGCAGCCTTCAATGGTTATAACGTATAAATCCATCAACGGGAGAATATGACACAATTAACCCCTCGACCGTTGCGGTTCTCATGGTGGAGAAAATGACACAAATAACCCCTCGACACACAAGAGACGACTTATTATAGTGCACTTTAAACCCTATGGCTAGCCAACTATATCTGATAACCTTTAATCTCAACCACTTGCCAATATATTCAATAAATCCACATTACCTCACTGTCTTACATATGCACCAAATCAAATCAATTTTAAAATGCATTAAACCATGTATACTAATATTCTCAAAATACTTTCATATACCATATCCCATTCTCAATAATCAACATATATGATCATTTGAAAGATCTTTCATTTCTAAAACATAGGTAATCAAAATCATAGACATGCGCATGAGATTGTATTTTGCAAAACCGAAAATGAGAGAGAGATCAACCAATACTTACTTCCGATCTTGGATTAGTGTTTCAAACTTAATCTAAACTCCCAACAACTTTCTTCAAACCTTTTTAAAAGCAGTAACACATGTTTCCACTCACTGACAACCAAACGCTCAACTTGCCGATGCACAATCAAGCTTTCGAAGCTTCCGAAACCTCTCCAAAAGATGTAGAATCACTCTCCCTTGCTTTACCCAAATAAAAATAGAGGATTAGTGCACATCCATGCATCTTTAATTCCAGCAACCTTCAAACACAACTTCGCCTCACTAAAAACCATCAAACTCCTCTCTAAAACATTTGAAATCATCACCAAACTTTATCTAAACAAAGCCCAGCCAAAACCTATTGATTTTAACATCTTAACAACATCAATTAACATCCAAAAACATCTTGATAACGTCCTTATACATCCAGCAACCTAACAACACCAATATCACTTCCAAATCTAACTATTTACAACCTAGAAAATTAGCAATTCACATAGTTTTGGGATTTATTTTATTAATCTCTTCTTTTAACAGTAAAACACATATCTCAAGTGTCATAAAACAATTAGAATTAAGACCAAATAGATCCATAACAGTTTTCTTCCAATTTCTCATCAAAACTCAATTTAATCCATAAAATCTTGATTAATTCATAAACACATAGCAAAAATTAGTTGTGAAGGATCAAGAACTTTGGAATTTCATTAAAGAACCTTTAATTAGAGGAGATAAATCAAAATCACCTCTAATTGCTGATTTCTCCCTTAATTGGCAAAGATTGGGTGAAAACTTCAAGAAACCAATTAGATTTTGTTGTAGAAATCAAAGAAATCAAGTAGGAAATCAAAAGAGATTGATTCCTGAGAATTTTGGAAAGAAATTGATAGTTTGGCTACTGAGAAAGTTGATAGCAGAATTAGCTACGTGAGAAAATGAATTGTTTAATTAAAAATCTTTTTATAAATTCTATTTTATTATAATATTAAAACATTTTAAAAATAGCCTAAATTAAGGGGAAAATCTAATGAAAAAGTTTGGTTAATTAGCTCCTTAAAAATTCTAAGTTTTGACCCTTTTACGATTTAGTCACCAAAACAGTTTTAAAATCTTTACATTTTAGTCACCGAACCAAAATGTCTCAAAATCTGATTTAATTCCTTAAAATTGAATTTACCAAAACCTTTATAATATTAATTAAATATTTTATAGAATTTTCCATATTTTATTTTAACAAAAAATAATTTATTAAGATTTAATTCCCGAAACTAGCTCGAATGCATAATCTGGTTCTCCCGAACTGTCTAACCAACCCATCTAACATCTAGGCCCAAATTCAGGACATTACGATGACAATGTCAATACTATGACAATATCAATGCTATGGCAATATCAATGCTATGGTAATATCAATGTTATTACAATATCAGTTCTGTAACCATATTCAATAACATATTGGACATATATCAATAGTGTTCCCTTGGATCAAAACAAGATAGTGGATACACGAATTCCTATGCCTCGCCAAATTAATGAATGGTCTAGTCCCTCCGCTTCGCCAATTGACCAATAACACAAACATCCCTCCGCCTCGCCAAAATAAAGGTCATAGCCCAAGGACCGTAGTCCACCCGTACCAATGAGCTCATGAATTCTATGGCATGCCAATTGTATCTAATGTCCTTTCGAATCCAAGGTTCAATAACAATAAAAATGTCGATGGCAATAACAATGACAATAGCCATATCGATGGCAATAAAAGTGACAATATCAGTATCGATAGCAATGGCAACATCAATATCCAATGTTTATGACAACGAAAATATCATTACAAATGGCAATGGCAATAACAATATCGATGTCAGATGATCGATGTTTCTATATTTCAATGCTTCAATGATGTCAATGACAATAGCAATGTTTCAATGAACAATATTTCAATGCAATAACTTACCGATGCTTACCAATATAGTCTCCAAACAATATCCTTAGACACAATGTTAGCTATGCAATATTCAATGTCAATAAAATCGGGAAAGGCACCTAGCCTATTCCCGAGACTCCGACTGCACTCACCTTGTTTTTCTAAGCCCCTACGGTTCTCGGATTACCACTCATTTGTTCTTAGCTTTAGATGGAGATGGTTACCCTTCTTTCTCCAACTCTTGAGCTAGGTAAAAACAATAGGAAGTGTTAGGATTAATACAACAATATCGTAATCAATATTTAAGCTTGAAATAGCTATTAGCTATTAGGTATCCATGGATTGAAACCTTGAAGAATATGGGTTTAGCCTTAATGTTTAATAGCTTCAACTTGAAATTAAGCATCAACTATCCATGGAATCCAACAATTAATTGGGGGCTTTAGCTTACCAATACAATAGCTATTCGATGGAATTGATGAATCAAAGAAAGATTAAGCTTTGCAAAACTCAACAATGGAGGTGCTAGCTTAAAGGTGGGGAGGTGCTTGCTTGAGTGAATAAGAAGAGGAAGTTAGGAGATGATGGAAATGATTTTGAGTGTTGTAAAACACTTGCCTATATGGAACTCAATGACCGGATGCTTACCCTCCCCAAGAGGTAAGCTTTAAAATATTATTTCTTTCTTTTCAAACTTTTTTATTTTAAGCAATAATTAACTATTGAAGCTATCATCTTTTTCCATCTCTTCTAGACATCTTCACGTGAAGCCATGTGAAGCAAGAAAGTGACTCACCTTTAAAATGGGAAATTACGAAATGGTCCCTCAATTTTTTAATTTTTACATGCTTACCCCTAAACTTTCAATTTTTACAATTTAGTCACTAAATATTTTTTTAGTGTATTCATTAAGGTCCTTAAACAATAAATTAACTCAATTAGAGTCCAATATCAATTTAATTAACTACAGAGTCAAATTCAATGCAATATTTGGACATTTTTGGTGTAGGGTTTTCGATCGCCGGAATCAAATTCCGACTAGACTGGTTTTCAGGGTGTTACATATCTTACCAACTTCACTTCTACTTTTAATCAAAGGCTTATATAAGCCTACTCACCACACCTTCCAGTGACGTCGAATAAAACAGATACAAGAACAAATGAGTCAAATTCCTTTGTACCCCCATGCAATTTTCGTTGTCATGCTTGTTAACCTGAATTGTCACCGCACCTTCTAGTGATAGTGATTGCAATAAACACTTCCATGCATAAAACATTCAAACCTAAAGATTAAAGGTAGAGGAAAAGCTTGATAAAATACCATTCAATCAAATTCCATAAGTATTTCCACACAAACCTAATTAAAAACAATAATCTTAAACGTTTAAGCAAAGGAAAATATTAAGAACAATTGGAGAATTCTATTCCTAGTTAACTCAAAATGTTCTCACAAATTCCTCTTGCTTCGCACTTGGTTCCCTTCGTCAAAAGTACTTCTGCATCACTTTCACCTTGGTTCACCCAAGAAAACTTCAAGTTGCCATGGCCGAGAGGGAAAAAGCTCCCAAATGAAAAGGAAGATGATCCTAAAAGATAATGAATATCCAAAAGGTAAAGATAAGATGATATAAACCAAGATGCCTCCTTTCTTTCTAATAGGGTACATAATACAAGTGTCCCTTATGGATTTGTAGCTATGAAATTTTGTACAAGGCAGTTGTACCAATTTGCTAGCTCATCGTCTTTTGATCTTATCTTGTTGACAGCTGTCAATGCGGCGACAATCCTGGACTCAATCTAAACAAAACACTTATGCAGCAACATCAGTAGTAAAATATGACAAATTCGGGGGTAACTGAACCAAGGATCACTGAGTTATAAAATGCAAATTACTAAACTAAAAATGCTAAAATATATGCCAAAGATAATTACATGGGGACAAATAAACTAATAAATAGGGAGAAAATTTATGTTCTTTCAAGTACTATCAATCTTTGCATGCTTTCATCTTTAAATTGGCTTGGAATGGTCACATCTATATGATATGGAGGGAAAGAAATCTTAGACATTTTCGGGGGTATATAGAGTTTCATCTTGAGGTTGTACAACGAGTGAAAGATAGCATTAAACGTAAATTGTTTGGTAAAGTGCAGGATACACAAACACAATTGACCAGACCCTTTGTATGAAGCGGAGACCGGATATATAGGGACATTGATTTATTGTAAATGATTGTTGGTTGGAATATAATGAAAACATTCATCTAAAAAAATATATTGTCTATACTCATAATAAAATATTTGATTGAGTTGCGGTCAAATGTTAACTAGCACCAACTCAATTGAGAAAAAAATTAAAACATCATTCTTTTAAATGATAATTAATAGTATTATTATAAAGGTATTTTTGTCTTTTAAATTTTTTATAATCTTTAAATAAAACAATTAAAAATTATTACATTAGGATTTGAATACAAAAATAATAAACTAATACACAAATATTTTATCACTCCACCGATAATCAATTTTAAATCATTTTCATAAATAAAGAATTTTTATATAAAATATTTTCATTCAGCTGCATAAGTTAAACTTATTATAGGCATTCTAGGTCACCGTCCAACTCAATGGAAAATATAAAAGATCTAATTATAAAATAAATAATTTATAATTATAAGGCCATATTAGTAATTTAGCTTTTAGAAAAAAAAACTTATATCCTATTAATTAGTTGGTTGTTCAATAAGCCTCTGAACTTTTGCAAAAAAAATCAATTAAGCACCTAGACTTTATTGCACTAAATTAAGCCCTCAAACTCAAGAAAAAAATTAATTTGGCCCTTTAACGAAAGTTTATTGTTAACTTTAACGGGTTTTTTTGAAAAAAATTGGCACGTGTCACAACAAGATAATGTTACTTGTCATTTTTAGGAATTTTTAAACTTTAATTTAAAAAAATAAATAAAAATATAAAAAATTAAAAATTTTAAAAAATCTGAAAATTCTAAAAGTTATTTTAAATATATGAAAAATGTTTTAATTTTGAAATTTATGTAAAAATAATAAATAATAATATTTCAAAAGATTAAAATATTCTTAAAAATTAAAAATATTAAATATTATCATACAATTATAAAAAATAAATTGAAAAAATATAAAACAATAAAAGTTATTTTGTTTTTTAAAATAACTTTTATTGTTTTATATTTTTTAAAATAACTTTTATTGTTTTATATTTTAAAAATAAAAATAATTTTTATTGTTTTATATTTTTTTCAATTTATTTTTATAATTTTATAATAATATTTAATATTTTAAATTTTTTTAATATTTTAATCTTTTGAAAAATTATTATTTATTATTTTTGAATACGTTTTGAAATTAAAAAATATTTTATATTTTTAAAATAAATTTTAGATTTTCTTTTTTTAATTTTTATATATTTTTATATATTTTTTAAAAATTAATATTTAAAATTCTTAAAAATGACAAATGGCATTACCTTGTTGCGACACGTGTCAAAAATATTTAAAAAACCGTTAAAGTGAGCGGTCCACGTTGGTCAAAGGACCAAATTGATTTTTTTTTCTTGAGTTTGAGAGCTTAATTAGGTGCAAAAAAAAATTTATGAGCTTATTGATCCCTTAAGCCTTTAAAATTTTGAAGGAAAAATAAAAAAATATAATTTCATCCTCTTTAAATCAAAGAATAGATACAACTGAATTCTTAAAAAGAAAATAAAAGGTTTAAGGTCTTATTGAACCTTTAAGCCTTTAAAATTTTGAAGGAAAAATAAAAAGAATACAATTTCATTCTCTTTAAGTCAAATATCAATGCATGGATAAACACAACCGATTCCTTAAAAAGAAAAAAAAAGCCTAAAACCGTTTTCCTCAAATAAATGATGAGCGGATGGTTTACTCTTTATATCGGTTAAGATTATGATTTATAAAATAAGGGGAGTCCGTGATATAATTTATATTTAAGTATTTTTTATGTAATGCGAGTACTTGTTAACTTGGTGAAATTTTGTAAATCAAATAAGTTATAATATATATTTACTGTATTAATATTATATAAATTTACTATAATCATTTATAATGTCATCTCATTAATAATTAAATATAAATTTCTAGTATTTGAAAATAAGTACAAATAATTCACTTTTTTTGTTCATTAACAAATAAGTTATTTATACAAATAATAATATCATTCACCAATAACTTATAGATCCTCCACCAATAATGTATAACATGAAAAAAAATGTTTTCAATTAAGATTTGCATATACATAAACGATATATAATATGGTATTAAGTGATGTATGGGTCACGTGTTTTTAAGAGCAAAAGCATTTGTTATTGGTTTTATTTGTTCTCCATTATTATGGTATGGTCCTAAATAAAGACAAAAACAATAAGAAGAAAACCTCTCATTGTTCAATCATTCCCCAAAAACAATAACACCAATCTATATCAATTAGACCCAATTTCAGATTCTAAAGTCCTTTTCTTTAAAATAAAAGTAAAACTTAATAATTAATTTTGGGTATGGGAAGTGGGCCATTACGTTCCATGTTCACTTGGGTTCCTTTTGTATCCATGAGGCTGAGCACCCCCAAAGGATTGTTTGCCCCTTCACTATGCACCCTATTTCAATTTCTAATCTTAAATAACACTATATTTTTTTAAGATATAAATCAAAATATTTAAATGAGAAAATATTTTATGTATTCACGTTGAACATTTTGTTTTTAAAAGTAAATCTAATTTAGGGTTTAAAGATTTATTTTAAGTTTTAGGGTTTTATATTTTAGGGTTTAGAATTATTGATTTATAGTTTAGTGAATATGATTAAAATTTAGGGGTTTAGGGTTTGACATTTGAATTTTAGCTTTTAAGGAGAAATGTAACATGCTTGTAGAAAAATTTTTCATTGTCAGTATATGGAATAATAACTCATTTTTTTTAAATATTCCGATGCGATTGCATGGTAATACATGTTCTTTAATAATAAACCTACTTAAATTACCTATAATTCTTAACTCCAACTTTTTAAAACAAAGAATATTATACTTAAACGCATTAAAAATGACAACTTTCTAAATATTCCAATAACAACCGTAACAATGAAATTAAATATTCAATCGACTTAAAAACACTAATTATAAATATGTACAACATTGGATTATTTGGTGTTTATATATATAGATATAACTAAATAATATTGTATAATTTTAAGCTTAATATATTATTTTTATTTAATTTAAAATACTAGTTTAATTTGTTGAAAATAATAATACGGATAAATATTTCCACCTATGGGGTTTGCGAGTGCAGGTGGTATCTATGTTCCTTCAGACTTATAGCATGTGCTGCCTGTTTTACTCATGTGAAACCCATATGCTTCCCATACTCATGTAATCATATGTCTCGTGTCACCTCTTTAATCTCAAATTTTTCCGGTTGATATAGATTGTGATATGGTTATATGGTGTTGGAGAAGTAATTAAACTATAATATAATCTATAATATAAATATGATATTAATTTGTTTTTATTTTTTATACCATTACAAGGGGAAATATTACATCTATCGAGAAATTATTATATAGACTTGGCTTACCACGTCATTTATTGTCTCGGTCAATAAAATCCACCCACATTAAACTAATTTATACGTAACTACTCGCTCTTTAATTACATGTAGTCAAGAGATAAAATTTGTAACACCCCGAAAACCGACCTAGCCGGAATTAAGTTCCGGTGACTGGAAAATATTTATCGGAAAGGTCCAAATATTATATCGACTCTAATTGGGTCATCAATTTTATCGTATTGGACTCTAATTGAGTCAAATTATTGAACTCAGACCTAATTGAATTCCTAGAAATCTTTTAGTGACCAAACTGTGAAAATTGAAAGATTCGGGGCAGAAGTGTAAACTTTGGAAAGTTGAGGGACCACCCTCGTAATTATCCCAATTTCTTGGGTGATTCACCACCTTGCTTAGGCAAACCCACGTGAATTCCTTGTGAAATTGTAAGAAAATATGATAGTTATTATTGCTATCCAAATGTTGGAAAATGGAAATTATTTTATACGGCTTACATATCCTAGGAGGAAAGCTTACCATTGGTTGTGTGTGAGGTGGAAAAGTAATTAAAAATGAGTTTACCTTAGCTAGAGGAAAGCTATTAGATATTAAGGGGTTTGAGGAATTGGAAACGTTTTTCAAAAAGCCTTTGAAACCACCGAGACCCCTTGCCATTTTCTTCCATCTTTTTTTAAGAACAATCAAGCAACTCCATTGTTGTCTTCAACCTCTAGCTCAAGCAAGCACCTCTCTTGTTTGTGCAAGCTTTCATCGATTTCTCTACACCGTTTGATAGCTCTTGTTTTGGTGAGTAAAAGCCCCAAACAATTTCACAAGCCCATGGAAGATTGAACTTTAATTCTAATTGGAGTTAAGGAGCTTAAGGCTAAATCTTTGTTCTTCAATCTTAAAATCCGTAAGAAGCTTTTGCAATCGACTATTGTAAGTTTGAATATTGATTTCGAACTATAGCTTTGATTCTAACATCTTTCCTTTTGCCCACCTAGCTCGGGAGTTGGAGGAGGAAGGTCCATCATCCCCTTCAAAAGCTAGGAATAAAGGAATAGAAATCTGAGAGCCGTAGAAGCTTCGGAGTTCAAGGTGAATGTAGTTGGAGTTTCGGGATTAGGCTAAGTGCCCATCCCGAATCATTGATTATTGATATTGCATTGCTAACCATTGCATTGAAGATATTACATAAAAACCCTATTGAGAGTCATGTTGGTAAGTATGGGTAAGTATTGCATTGAATCAGTGTCCGTAGCATCATTGTTGTTGTCATTAAACCATTGAAGCATTGTTATATTGAATTATTGAGCATTGGATATTGAATATTGCATCTTGCTATTGAAACATTGAAATATGCCTATTGTTATTGAAGCATTGAATATTGCATTGAAATATTGATATGAACTACCGTATGGAAATATTGTTACTGAATCATTGTATCGAACTATTGTTATTGAAATACCGTTATTGAACTATTGATTATTTGAACTTGGATTAGAGAGTATTGGATACAATTGGAATTGCATAGAATTCATGATCTCATTGGTATGGGTTTGGGCTATGGCCTTTATATTGGTGCGGCGGAGGGATGTTGTGATTTGGTCAAATTGGTGCAGCGGAGGGTATATGACTAGACCACTATTGATTTTGGTGCGAAGGCAGAATTCGTGTATCCATATACCATAATTCGATCCAAGGAAAACTATTGTTTAATGATAAACATGTTATTGAATATGAATATGGTATTGATTATTGTCATAGCATTGCTATTGATCATTGAGACATTGACATATTGCCATTGGATTATTGATGAACATGCATTTGAGTGCATATTGATTATTGGCATTGCTTATAACTACCTAACTAGTCAAATTGGTGCGGCAGAGGGTATATGACTAGACCACTATTGATTTTGGTGCGGAGGCAGAATTCGTGTATCCATATACCGTAAATCGATCCAAGGAAAACTATTGTTTTAATGATAAACATGTTATTGAATATGGATATGGTATTGATTATTGTCATAGCATTGCTATTGATCATTGAGACATTGACATATTGCCATTGGATTATTGATGAACATGCATTTGAGTGCATATTGATTATTGGCATTGCTTATGACTACCTCACTAGGCAAAGTATACCTAATGCATTCATCTTCCATGCATTTCAGGTTAAAAAGTTTTGAGATCGAGATCGTAGCCGGAGAAGGTTTTTGGCAAGTCACTACGTTGCTAAAGTAAAGTATATCGACCCTATGAACTCCTAGAATGGTGGCAAAGTAGTTAGACTAGTAGCTTTTAGTCCTTTTGTTATGTGTATATTGTTTGTGGCATGTATAAACCTTAAGGGCCGTAAATGACTTTTAATGTTTGGCTAAAAGGGACTAAATATGTATATTTGGATTAAAAAGGTGAAACATAGTAAACAGACCCATATGATCCTGAAATTCGACATGCTAGTAGATTATGTTGATATTAATTTGCTGGTAAAATCTCATTGCATTTGGACATTGTTTGATAGGCCAAATCGATTAAAAACCAGAACAAATCTGTCATTTTAGTGCAGGGCGTATTGATACATGTGATGGCGTAACGATACGGGTATGCATATTTAGACATAGTCAACGTCGGTCAACATGGTGTATCGATACGTCAAATGGTGTATCGATACTAAAAGTCAACACTGGAATCTGGAAAATTAATTGCATCGATACGGTCCTTAGGGCGTATTGAAACGAGTCAACCTGGTCAACCCATACCGGTACAGTTCGCCAGCCGTATCGATACGAGTCTTGTTCATTAGATTCTGATAGTTATAAAATATACATTGCGTATCGATACATGTAAGCACCATATCGACACGGGCTCATTGACTCTTAATTGTTTTAACGGCCATGACACATGCGTATCGGTACAGCCTCTCGAGTACAGATATCGAAGTAGGTAAATCTGTTAAAAGTTAATTGGAATAAGATTAAAATACTGCATATTGGTCACTGAACATTGTACGGTGTAATTGAATGGGTACATGAACTCCGATTAACATGAAACTTTGTATGGTCATTGAACATAGGTTGAAATTCATTATAGGAAGATTAATTTCAGAAAAGGGCCTCTAAAATACTAGAATTACAGTTTAGCACCTAAAGTTTGTAAAAGTTTAAAATTGGTCCTAAATGGATAATCACAGTTTCGTATTGGATTAATTGAACTTGTGGTATCGTTTTGTATTATTTTTTAAGCATGTTAATATTAAATTATTGAATATTGATTAAAAAGTTATTACACCGATCACCATTATTGTTCCGGTAACGCCTTCTGACCCGGTTCTCTACCAAGTCAGGAAGGGAGTGTTACAAAATTCACCTTGAAAAAAATGAGATTAGTGGATCTTATTGGCTTGGACTGCAAATGACGTGGTGAGTTGGATTCATCTAATAATTTCTCCATCTAACGGTGTTAGAATCCGAATTATTTGGGATGACAAGGGATTAACCATGGTCCCCTTGTGTTGTTGGCAATAGAAAATTATCTTAAAATGTATGATATAAATTATTAACATATTGAAATAATTTTTTAAAGTCACAAATATAACATGTAATCCGGGCAAAACTTTGAGAAACAAGAGGCCAACTAAAAAAATTATGCTATAGTTTTTTTTTTTTTGCTAAAAGACGAACTAAATCCAAATATAAAACAGAAAATAAATCAGCAAAAGAAAAAAAATTGAAAACAAAAAACAACACTCATAATCCTACAGAGATTCATGCAAGAAAATCTCCAAGATTACAAGCAGAAACAAAAGTCAATGAGTTGTTGGTAATCAATCTTTGTTTATTTGTTTTTTATTTGTAAATATAATATAATATAATATAATATATTCTGTTGAGAGAAATAAAAAGAGAAATAAAGAATTCATCTGCTTTATTACACTTGATGTGACTAACTACTCTGCTAACTGAATAACATAAAAACTAACCAACACAACTAATGTGAAACTCAACACTCCCCCGCAAGTTGGTGGGTGAAAAACATTTTTAACCCCCAACTTGGATAAGAGATGCTCATATTGTTGCACACCTAGACTTTTTGTCATGATATCTGCTGGTTGGTCAATAGATGTTACATGCTTAGTCTCCTAACAAACCATCTTAAATTTTCTCTCTAACAAAGTGGCAATCGATTTTAATATGTTTGGTTCTCTCGTGAAATACTGGGTTATCTGCTATCTGCAATGCTTCCTTGTTACTTAGCATGCTGTCTTGTGTTGTCTACTGCAAGTTCTTTCATCAATCCCTTCAACGAAATAATTTTTACAGTTGTGACTGTCATGCTTTTATATTCTGCCTTAGCAGACAACTGTACCACAGTAGTTTGTTTTTTGCTTTCCAAGAGACTAAAGAGTTTTCAAGTTTTATACAAAAACCTGCCATAGACCTTCGAGTCATTGGGCAAGCAGCCCAATCTGTATCACAAAATGCTTTGAGCTGACAATTGCTGCCTGCATCCAATAATATTCTCAAACCAGGATCCTTCTTAATGTACCGTACCAACCTGAGAGCTGCTTCTAAATGTACTTTCTTGGGATGGTGCATGAATTGGCTCAAGTGGTGTAGTGTAAAAGTGATATCAGGTCTAGTATTTGAAGTAGATCAATTTTCCAATTAACCTTTGGTATTGAACTTTGTCATCCAATAACTCTTCACATTTGCCTTGATCTATAGCTGTTGGCGATAGTGCCCTAAGACCTATTGTATGGACATGATATTTTGATTATTGAATTTATTATTATGATCAATTTGCATGCTTTTGTATCCTTAAATATTATTATTCTAAATATCCCTAATCAGTTATTATTATGGTAACAATAATAAGATAAGATTAGTATGAAGTTTGATAGATATTCATGAGATGAATATGTGAATGAGATTCAAATCAAATTCATATATGTATTTGTTGAGAACAAATATTAGAATCGACTCGTCTTAAGATTAATACATGGATTAAAGTTATATATTAATCTTCAAACAGTTATGACATTAAATCCTTAGCCCTTAAAGAGGATCTTTGGCGGCTTCTTGATAAGTTTTTGGTTCAAGTAATTAAGAAGAAAAAAGAAACAGTTGAGTATGAAAAGAAAAATGGGAGTAAGAAATGTGATTAGAAATAGGATACTGACCATGAGAGGAAAAGGGCACTGGAGGATAAAGAGAACCATAAGTGACAGATAAATCATTTATATTTGTACATTCCATATTTACAACTGTATCAGTTGTAGGAGCCTTGTCCAACAACTCCAGTATCTGGTTATAGTGTTCACGAGTGAAAATAGGAGTACCTCCACTGGCCGAAGACTGAGTGTGAGCAGTAACACCCATAGGAATCAAAAAACCTTTAGAAGCACCAGGACCCAAGTCATGCTCAACTCCAGAAGCCTTGGAACTAATCATTATTGCCGCCTGAGTTCCCCTCTTCTTGGTGAACTTATAATCTGAAGGAAAACCTATAAAACGGTAACAATTCTCACGCTTATGACCCTTTAGCTTACAATGTTCACAAACGCCATTGAAACGTTGATGATCTGTAGCTTGTGAATACAACGCTTTTAAATCAGAGTAAGTCGAGTAACCAGAAAGATGCATCCTCTGTGACTCTTCTTGCAAGATCATGGAATACGCTTTATTTACTGAAAGAAGGGGCTGCATCAACAAGATTTGGCTCTGGATGGCAGAGTAAGTCTTGTTCAACCCTATTAGAAACTGAAAAAGTTTCTGTTGAACCAGATGTTGAAGATTTTGTTGCAAGGCTTCACACTCACAAGTGGAGAAAGGCACAAGTGAACTATACTCATCCTAGAGTAATTTGAGCCGGTGAGTTGATGAGAAACGTGCAACATCCCTGGCGTTTCTGATGGATGAAGAAAAAGTGGATGATTGAAATCAATCTCCTCCGTTGCTGGCAGCATCCCGATGACAAGAAAAACCCTAACTCACAAATTTTATGGGAAAAGGAATTTTGGGGAAAACACTCAGAACACGCGAAAAAGTGATATTCTATCAACAAAGCATATCTCAGCAGCCCAAGGATTAACACGGGCCCAAACAAGCACAAGACCCAAGAACGAAAGAAAAGGCTCTCGATACCATGTTAAGAGAAATAAAACGAAAGAGAAACAAAGAATTCATCTGCTTCATTGATATGAAAAATAAAGTTACAAAGTATGTAATTATATATACACATGTTGTGACTAACTACTCTATTAACTGAATAACAGAAAAACTAACTAGCTCTACAACTAACTTGAAACTCAACATATTCTATATAATTTATTTGTTTTTTTATTTGTAATTTGTTCTGTTTTATTTTTATTATGTATACTTTATATACTTATAGTGATATCTACTATATATATTTTATTTATATTATGTTAATATATACATATTAAATTCGTCGAGCATAAGGATTGTTTCAAAAAATCTCGTGTTGTCTTTTTTGTTCAATGATGTACAATCATCTTAAATTAAATAGTCTCATTTACGCACCTAATCTACTTATTTGATGTTTGAAATAGCTTTATTAATAAAGGGCTTTGTTTTTATGTATATTGAACATGATGCGACGAAATTTCAATTTATTAAAAATATTTTTATTATATAATACATTTCATAAGACTTGTTTAAATATATTTTTTGAGAAATTGTAAATAACATTTTTTTGGTGAAGCATATGTCCATTTTATGGTCTATGTTCAGGATTCGTGGCTCTTCCTCTCAATAATATCATCTCCAAGGATCAAACTCGTGTTCTCTCTTTGGGAGAGCAACGTGCCTTGACATTACACCCAACACTTGTTGGTAAATTGTAAACAACATTTTATTATTATAATAACATTTTTCTATTAATTATATTTAATTTAATTATTTAATAATTATCTGTACATTTCTGTTACAAAAAACTAAATAACAAATACTTTTTCACTATTTTCATTTCAAAAACAAACTTTTATTTCTATTAACTAAATTTGATTTTTTGATTTTTGAAAAATTTAAAATAAAATTTATTTTCTGAAAATAAAAACAAAATATTTATAAAACCAAACCAACTCTTACCTTTCTATTTTCGTTTTCTTTTGTTCTTGTCAATGTCCTCTATAATCTTGTTATGTCTAGACTTTAAAAGATTGGGTACATATCATTGCATATAATTAGTGGTACATATCGGTACATGATATTTACTCGAAATTTTTTTTATTTAACCTTTTTAGTATAATTAAATAAATAACATTTTAATAATACAATTACATAGTTATTTTTTATGTAATTAAATACTTAATTTTTGGCTTAAGGGTATAAGAAGTCTTTAAACTCTGAGAAAAATCAGTTAAATCACTAAACTTTTTTGCACCCAATCATAATTAGTTCATACTTATAATTTTAACGTTGTTGAAAAAATAATAAGTGTTGCAGATTTAAAAGTTAAACTTTCAAATTGCAAGTATGAACACGTATAATTTAAAAATAATATTAAATATCTAATTGCACCAAAAAACGAAAACTAAATACCTAATTAGTCCCAAAATTAGTTAAACTCCTATTTACACCAAAAAAAATTAAGTGCCACTCTATATATAAATATAAAAATTAGATAAGTTATATTTACACTTTCTTTTAATATAATGGTTTAAGTGTCAGAAAAATGTCTAAATTATACCTTTTTTCCATATAGGTGCTCAAAGTATTTTTCGAGCTATGTAGATGCCTAACGTTTTTAAAATTACCAGTTTAGGTGCCCCTAACTTACTTTTAAAAAATTCCTATATTTTTCGAAATTTACAAAATAACCCCAAAATTCTTAGATCCCCAAATTTGGCCACAGTCGTCACCGTTCATCACGCTGCCAACGACGAAATAAAGCCTCCTTCTCTTTTCGTAAGACTCAAACGTTGTTCGTTAGCCGATTGGCCGTCGTTTTCCATCAATCATTTTTCTTTCCTTTCAATAGTTCGACTTTTATTTCGATGATAGATACGTCGTCAGTCGACTATCACTGACAGAAGAATGGGAGAAATGATCGTGGGGTCCGGTAACAAAATTGGTGGGCACGCAGTCGACAATTGATGGTGGAAACGGCTGGAATCGAGATTTAGGACTTAAGAATTTAGGGATTTTGAGACTATTTTAGAATTTTAGGATATTTTTGAAAATAAAATATGTAACGTGTCATGTTTTTAGTAGCTAACGATTTTTTTTAATGGTTGATAACACAAGGCACCTAAATAAAAATACTTTAAAACGTTAGTTACCTATTTGACCCAAAAAATATCTTAAACACCTATTAAAAAAACTAATTTAGACATTTATTTAACACTTAAGCCTAAATATAATTGAACTGTTACATAAATGACAACACAGAAGACGCGTTGACTATTTATCAAAAGAAGACGCGTTGACTAAAGTAACTAAAATCGTGTTCACATTCGAAAAAAAAGTGTAATTATAGGACATATAATCAATAGCGTAAACATGAAAATATTGAATTAATATTATAATTAGGGTTTAAATTTGATACACAGACTGTGTAAAGTAAAATTTTCACAAGTCTGCCTATTTCTACTATAAATTAAAATTAAACCTAAACCCTAAAAACTAAACCTCAAACCTTAAACCTTAAATTCTAAACACTAACTTTAAATTCTAAAGTCTTCAACCTAAACCCCTAAACTCTAATCACTAAACTAAACCTCTAATCCCTAAAACTAAAAAGTTTGTGTAAATTAAAGTTTACACAGACTGTGTATTGGAGTTTTTCTCTTATAACTAACCTACCTTCTGAAATTTATAGTTTTACTACAATAATTACGTAAACTGACAGATAATTATTTTAATTTATTCAATCGACTACAAATTTTATTCAATTTTTTTTTCAATTTAAAACATGAATGAAAATATACGTTTGACTGTTTAATCGACTACAATAAAATAATTTATATATCCTATAAAAAAATAAGAAGCCCTCTTGGCTCATAGTTTCATAAGAATTTGTGCAGCAAAAACCAGATAATTCTATGAATAGCACATGGATTCAATATTAAACAAGAGCATGAAATCGACCGAAATTCCCACTTTCTTTAAATTATTTTGCATTTTATTTTATTCAGAATAAAACCATTAATTTATGAAAATTAAGAGCTACCAAACTCTTGCATCACATGTAAGGATCATGGGCGGTTGCGACCGGTATTGCTTCATCATGGACAACCGAATTTTTTTTTGTTTAATTACAAAAAATATTTAAAAAGTTATGCATTGTTTAAAGATTGCGTAATGCGAATAATCGTTTTGGTTTATTGATTCTTTTAAAGATACGTCAAAAGGGTTGGCAAAGTGAGAGATCCCACATGCCACATGCAACACACCATAACTTTGTTTGTTTTAATCACCGGAGTTGAATTTATCGAATAATTAATTCAGATCGGGTTTTATAGAAATTCAATACGAGAGCGACCTCCTAATTCAGTTTTCTCCGTTCACAGTGCTAGAATTTCAACCCTTGACCTTGCTTAAAGAACCTAACACCTCTTCCTGCTAAACGAGTTGATTGTTCGTTACTTTATTGTCTTGTTAATGTACATGCCAGATATATTGTTATTTAGTTAAACTAGCTTTTATATATCTATGCTAATTCTTTGAATTACTATTTTACAAAAATAGTATTTTTCAATGTGAAATTTCTTTTACTAAAATATGAATGAACGAATTTATTTACGGAAGGAGAGGAGATCTTGAGCTAGTTCTAGTTTTAGTTGTGGATGGTATATGTATAGTAATTAATTAATTAAAGTAGTGATCGCAATCAAACATCTTTGATTTTGTGTTTATTAAAACTAAGTGTAGAGAATCAAAATCCTTATTCCTGTACGAGTTGATAAGTCTAGTTGAGTCTAGTCGTGTTGTTCTAATTTGTATAAATTTAATATAGTTCTACTATTATAAATGTTATATGTAAATTTAAGGACCAAATTATTGCAAAATAAGGGGGTTTTTTGTGTGTGTTTCAAATTTGTAGGTTTGAACTTGACTTCAAGAATGACTCAAAGATTTGAGAGGCTCTGTGCAATTTATTAAAATGAACTCATCAATTTTAAAAAATAAAATGTATGTTGAATTGTTGTATGCATAGAAGATTGACTTTTGAATAAAAATATGTCTAACAAGACTCAATTTATAAAATACAACACCATTTTACTTTTCTAATATACTTTACAACCAGTCCAAAACTAATATTTTTTTCTTGCAATCATTTAACTTAACAGTTAATTCATTTGGGTCCTTTTTTGGGTCCATGTGTGGTCGTTCAATTACACTTGTACATAATTACTCCCGCTCGACTTGAACCCAAAAATGAAACTATTAGTTTGATTTTATTTGAATAATTTAAAATTATAAAAAATTATTTTTTAAATCAAATCGAATTGAGTTTTACCATTCCTAATTTTCATATTGTATGTTTGGTTCATAGGAAACATCTGGTGACTTCATTGCACCGTAAATAAGCACTTCAAACTAATTAATAATCCAACTCTATTCGTAAGAATCTCTAATTTTATTGTGTTATAATAAAATAAAATATTAATTAAATATAAAACATATGATAATATGATAAAAAAAAATTATCATGGATAATCTGATAACTTCGATTGTCGTGAGATTAAAAATTGTATATTTTTATATATAATTCTTATGATCGAAAAATAATAGTATTTCAAAGCACTATAATTTTCTTACCATACAATATCCCTTTAAAATCGAATCTTGAAATTCATAAAATCAAAATATGGACCACTCTAGCATTAGTTTGCTATTTGAATCATTTGTTTATTGTTTTTAATATAAAAAGTAGAAGAACCTTAACGAAAGTGCATAAGTTTTAGTTCAATATTATTATATTAATGAATGATTCGAGATATACTAATACAATACTATAGTGTTGGTTATCAACAGCAAGTTGAACGATTTTAAAATTATATCAGCTTTAAATAATTATAGATTTTATCATATATTTTTTATTAAAAATATACTATATTTATTAAAATTTATTCAACCAATAATTTCAGAGAAAGTGACAAATAATTTGTATTTTAGTTTATTAATTCTGTGTTCCAATTTTAAAATATTGATTTTTAATTTGATTTATTTCAAATAAAGATTATTTAGGCAAATGAAAAGAATAAAATACCATTATAATAATATATTTATTAATGTTTACAAATAATTTTCATGTATTTTCTTAATTGAATTAATATAAAATAATTGGTGACACTAATAGAATCAAATTTTTTGGTATGATCATCGATTGTAAACCCAAAACCATAAACTATAAACCCTACACCCTAAATCATAAACTCTAAAGCCTAAACCCAATGTTTAAATTTAAGGTTTAGGGTTTATGATTTATGGTTTAGGGTTTAGAGTTTTAGGTTTAGGGTTTAGCATTTATAGTTTTGGGTTCAAGGTTTTTGGTTTTTTTTGTTTTGGGTTTAGGGTTTAGGATTTTTATTTTTTAAATTGACTAAGGTTGGTATTTGATTCAATTATTTTAAAAAATATAATATTTATGAAAAATAATTTAACGGAAATTTTATTTTAAATAATTTATAATCATATGTTGAGTCCTTGAGATTTTTAATATTTATTAATCAATTTAATGGTGTTCAGTGATGTTCAGCGTTAGTGGTGTTCAACTATGTTCGTCGAGCGTGGTAGAATTTTCCATTAATTATTTATAGGTTTAGTTTAGATTTATTTTGATGAGTTTTCTTTTATATAAAATAGTAGTTAATGTGTAATTTTTTTATAATTATTGATATTTAATATATTGATTGACTAATCTGAATAAAATATTACAAAGATTTGTTATAGAGACATATCATCTCAATCCAACTTACTCCATTTATTATGTTAGGATTCAAATCTTAGACGATGTTTAAGAAACTTTGCGTCTCATGCGCTAGATCAACTAATTATTTGTTGAAAAAAAAGATCATTATCTTGTGCCTCGTTAAAAACCTCCCTAACCTAAATGGAGGAAAAAAATACACAAGAAATGATTACAAGTAAACGTACGAGAACTAATCGACACAAAAACTAACAAAATAACAACAATTAGGAACCCACGAAGGCCGAACTAAAATTAAAACCTACATCGGCATTCAACAAATTAACAACCGACAAAGGTGGTACACGATAAAAGCTAATGTCAAGCACCTCTGACCTAGCCAACTTTATCATATGATCAGCGACCTTATTGTCATCCCGGCGAATATGGTGAAACGAAACTGACCAATGCCGAGCACACAGGTTCATAACATGCATGGCTATGCCATGCGATCCTTGTCGTGTAGAGCCAGTCTGCACAATCCCTAAAGCGTCCAAACTGTCTGTCTTCAATACTAGATCAGTTAATTATTAGTGTTAATATCTAATTTTAATTCAATAAAAATATGTTAAATATAAAATTTTAAAAGAGAAAATGTATCATTTTAATTTATATTTATACACTCAATAACGCAATGTTAAAATTAATGTATGTATATGTAAAAAATAATGTTATTTTAAAAGTAGTAATTGAAATATTTAAATTAAGTATAAATTTATAACCTCTAAATAAAATATAATTGCGTTCAGAAATACTTAAACATAATCTTTTACATATTACCACAACTATTATATCATTAAGGGTAAAATTTTGATAGACGATCTGTGTAAAATTAATTTTATACAAACTTGCATATTTACACTATAAAATCTAAACCTTAAATTCCTAACACTAACCTTAAAAAACTAAACCCTATATCCTAAATTCTAAACACTAACCTTAAATTCTAAACACTAAAACCTAAAACCCTAAATTTTAAACCCTAAACTAAAACCCTATCCCTAAAACTAAAAGGCATGTGTAAACTAAAATTTACACGGCCTGAGAATCAATTTTTTTTCCTATCATTAAACTAATATTCAAATAATATTACTTTTTTATTGGTAATGAAGTAGAATCTGTCTGTTTGACAATTTATGAGGTAATCCTCTTTAATTACTAATTTAAATTAGAAGTTTAGAAAGGTTGCGGGGAAAATGGTTTTTCTATCGACAACATAACTTCCTAATTATCCGGGTAAATTATAATGCAGATCACTTTATTATGAGTGAGTTTATAATAGTTGTCGCATTTTAAGTTACAATTATATCTTTTTATGTATCGATTTATAATGATTAAGTTACTCTGTTGTTAAATGTGTAACATACATTAACTTTTTAATTACATTTTTTTCATTCAAGTCTGAGTAAGTTTACCTTTGGTCATTCAAATGTAATTAAAAAGTTAATATTTATTAAAGATTTAATGCTAAAATGATTTAATTGTTACAGTCAATAAAAAAGTGATGTGATTATAGTTTTTTTAAATACAATTAAACAATTATAAACTTTCTCATAATACAAGGACTTATAGTGTAATTTATTCCAAGATTTAATTACTTTCTTAAATTCACCAACTAAAGAGAACATGAAAGCAGTTTTTTTTTTTACAAACATGAAAGCATTATTTGTGTTAACTCCAAAACTTCTCTCAAACCATTTTTCTGGGGGCGCTAATTATAATAATAAAATTCATATATTTTTTTTATATGTCACGTCAATAGTTTTATGCCATATGTATTATCAATAAAACATGAACAATCAATGAAAAAGGAAAATTTGAACCCAACAAGTGTCCTAGTGGAAAAACGGATGATGTTCATCCTAGGAAACACGGGTTCAAATCGCTCTGTCTACAAGGTGTAACACCCTTAACGTATATTGGATACTCGAATACACATTAAAGATGTTACTAATTGATTTTCAGAATTGTAATTTTTCTTTATTTTTTTAAATCACTTATAGTTCAGTGGTTGACCCTTTCTCAGTTTTCAAACAAAACTATGTCTAGCAACCACAATTAGTTTTAACTCTGAATTAGTTTGTAAAATACTTTAATCAATTATTAAAATGAGAATATAATTCATGGTGAAAACTATGTGTGCCGCCTAGACTCTTTCTTGCTTTCAAAATCACTACGTGATAAATGACCCACTAAGTTTAAAACCGTTTGAAGGATATTTTCTAATATTTTTAATTCTTCAAACTGATTCATGATGCTAGCTCATACAAAATAACTATTTATTTAAAATTTGTACATGACTGTGGTGATACTTACTGATAATGCAGATTAACTTGATTCAATGATGTGCAGCTCCTCCTTTGCTATCACTTTCGAAGTACCTACGCGTGATACACAACACACGTTAAGTATAAATTAGTGAAACATAATCATAATAATATAAACAATAATTATAATAACATGGCTCTGCAAGATGTTGAATGATTTTCAATTGCAGTTAATAACATTTTATCATATATAGAACTGCCTTACTTGTATAGTTTATTTGTCCAATATAATATTCAAATCACAAGATTTGATTTGTCTTACCAATCTTGTGTACATTAAGCTTTTAGCTTAACTACTTGCATAATTGTATTTCAAGTATTAGCCAAAGTAAAAAAATCCAAGCCATCTGTAATGCATAATTAATCATGTATCATGACTATCTTAAGAGTCATGCCATCATTGCTCATCAGGTGTTCACGTGCATAAAAATTACTTCAACATAAACATGCTTTCAATATGTACCATATCATCTATCAATTATGTCATAGAATTCGTGATATTTATGGTCCATGATCATTAAGTAATCATGCTTTCATCATGCAATCCTTTGCATATCATGTTCTTTAACATAGCCATTCTTTCATTACGCAATCATTTGCATATCATTTCCTTTATCATAGCCATTTTTTCATTAGGCAATCATTTCCTTTATCATAGCCATTCTTTCAATAAGCAATCATTTGCATATCATTTCCTTTACCATAGCCCAAAGTACAAAATCATGTGATGCCATGGTACGCGAGTCATCACGACATCGTAGTGTCTATGACGCTGTAACGTCTACATCGCCGAAGCGACTAAGATGAGTACGTACTCGATGATGCCCTTTGCTCCTTATCCTAGCACATTTTGTACCTTTTAACACCATAGTGTTTGAACTGACTTCGTAGAGTCTTTCCTGACTCCGTAGAGTCTTTCCTGCACCGTAGTGCTTTGACGCAGCTGCTAAGACTCTATGGATATCCAACTATACCAAAGATTCTCATATGAACCTATAGTATACGAGTCTGACACCGTAGTGTCTACAACGCCGTAGCGTCTGATAGTGAGTACGTACTCGAGGACGCTTTTTGCTCCTCATACCTTCAGCATCGTAGTGCCTACTTTATCTCAGCACCGTAGTGCCTACATTATCTCAGCACCGTAGTGCTGGTTCGCAGCTGCTATGACTCTTTTTGGATATCTAATTATACCAAGACTCTCACACTAGTACTTGGGCATAATAATATATTATTTTCACCTTCAATATCCAATTCATTAATATTATCAAACATAATTCGATAATGAGCTTTTCATACCCAAAGTCTGAAATTCGATTTATCCTAGATAAATCATTATGCTTTATCCATGTATCACATATGCCATTTAATATTTCATGCCATTTACATAACTTTGGTCAACATATATTTTCATTAATATCAAGGTTGACTTATTGCAAGTTTTCTCATATATATATATATATATATATATATAACAGATAAGAATGCATTCATTAATTTCACATATATTATAAATAAGTAAGAATGCACTCAACTGGGCAATTTATTAGCTTGTCTCACTAAGCTCTATTCGATCATTTCTTTCATAGTACCTCGAACCTTCTTTTTATTCGGATCCAAACTTCATTAATCACATTAATGTAAACAATATTTGTTAGATTCAAATTTAACAATTTCTCAAACATGCTATTAAATCTAATCATTTGGATATACAAATTTCCTCTTTCCTTCCTTATACTGTCCAAAACTCATTTTGGTCCTTAATAATCATTTAGAACTTCCATTAACCCTTTTCAAGCTTACTAATTAACCTTAGATACAAAATGTATCAATTCTCATTTTCTGGTAGATTGCACTACCTTCAAAGAAATATTTCTATAAAATAATCTACAACTCGGAATTCAATTTCGTTTGTTCTGAAAGAAACTAGATTCAATAAGCTTTTCAACCATATAAATTAATATCCCAAATTCAACTTGTACGATTTATGACAAATTTTCAAAGTCAATTACAATGTTGGAATTCAGAACAGACTGGTGCTATGTTTTCTGACCTTTCGTCACTTAAAAATTCATATCTTTTGACTCGAAACTCGAAATCAGTTTTCGTTTGTTGGAAACGAAACTAGACGAACAAATATTTACATCGATATAAAATTTACCATCTAACCATTTTTGTAGAATTTATGGTGAACTTTCAAACTTACTGCTATAATCCAGTTTTGTACACAGCTTCCATAATTAACTTCAACTTTTATACTAACTTTTCCTTACTTCTCTACTTATCAATTTAGTCCCATTATTTGCTTTAAACCACCAACTTATCACCTTCTTCATCAAATAATTATTCACAATAATTCCCTCTAATTTTCCTTCTTTATCGAATGGTCACTAATAATGCAAAGGTAAGGATCCAAATTTCTTAACTTTGCAAATTAGTCCTCAAAATTCAACATTACCACCTTAATTCCATCATTACAACTAACAGTCTGATTTATTCCTTATCCAAAACCTCATTTCCGAATTGGTCACTTAACTTTGACAAATTGTCAAAATGGTCACTAATTCAATTTAACATCGAGTTAGCATTCTAACATCAATTTCATATCTCCAACATCCTTAATAACATAAATACACACCAATTCCATACAAATTCAGATTTGATCCTCTAACTTTTAAGATTGCCGAATTGGTCCCTATCAAATTAACTTAGGGTCTTGCTTCCAAACAACAGATCAAGCTTACTAAATCATTAACTTAACATCACAAACCCTAAATTAAACTTAAATCCATAAACCCTAATCATCTTCATAATAATCAAAACTTGTAGAACTTAAATCCCAACTCAATATCATGATTTTAACATCATACTAGCTTAATTTCAACTTGAATTATTGATATCAAAAGATAGAGCTTGAAGAGTATAACAACTTTGTAGTTGAAGAGATTACCTGAAAATCGAGTTTTGCGACTTGAATCGAGCTTGGAAAAATTTTCTCTTTCTTTCCATAGCATCTCACGTTTTTGGCTGGAAAAGATGAACAATTTGTTATCTTTTCACTATTATTATTAAATTCATTTAATAGTGAAATTACAATTTTGCCATTAAAATCTAACGGTTGAGATTAATCTTATCATCAATCAAGGGCTAAGATTAAATCTCCCATTTCCTATTTCCAAAATTACCTTTATAACTTTTTAAATATTTCAAAAATGCCATTGGGGCAAAATGACCAATTTGCCCTCTAACTAGTTTTTATTTACTAGTTTGCCATTCTTGTAGAAATTCAACTAAATCTAGTTGGAATCCAACAAACTATAATAAAATATTCATAAAATAGTATTTTATGACTTTCTCATGGATTTTGGATCAGCCTCTGAAATTCCAGTTCGATCAGATATCCCGATATTTATAAAATACTTCTACTGCGATTTTACCTTTTCCGGACTATCAAACAAATTCTAAAAAAATTCTTATTTCCATATCTGAAAAATAAATAATATTATCAAATAAATATTCCATATTTATGAAGTCAAACTTAAAATTTTGACTCGATCCAATATACTGATAATTTACCCGAAATCTTTATCGGAAAAAATTCTCTTAATAATCTTTTATCAGATATCGATAGGAATAATATTAACTCGAACTGATTCCCTTTTATTAGTCTCAAGTACTGACATAAGACCTTCCCAATAGGTCACCCATCCTATACCCTGAGCACACTTAACTTTGTAGTTCGATCGGAATTCAATATCTTATACTACATTTTTATTCCCGGAATCTATATCAGATTTTTCTACATGATCTGTTTAATCCATATACATGATAAAACAATTACTGATAAATTCTCCAAATATCTATAAAATGATATATCATAACTCTTCCAAAGTTTATGGAATCATCTCCGAAATTTTAGCTTGATCCGATTTACCAATAAATGCCAAGAATTTTATCGGTTACTAAATAAATTCCTTAATCAAAATAAATCACAGGATTCATCCTGAATCGAACCAAAATATTTCCAACACATGGAAATGACTTTTATAACCTTTCTCTAACATATAATAAAATTTCATAATTTTCTAGTTCGATCCAGGTATCTGAATTCCACTTAAACTTTGACTGCAATTTCCCAATAATCTAAATATTGGATCAAATTAGTAATTCCTCGTTCGATCCACACCAATAGGGGCTCTATCTATTTATGAAATAAAATACCTTACTTTTGGGAAATTACAACTTTGGTCCTTCAACTTTTCATATTTCAACTTGTATCACCCAAGTTTTAAAAACTTATCATTTTGGTCACTAAACTTTAACCTTAAATTCCCATTCCAAATTTCCTTGGATTTTAACCAAATTTTGCGAGTATCCTATTTTAATCATTCTCTATCACATGACACCTTAAAACCTCAGAAATTTCTTTTCTACAGTCTATAATTGAGAAAATCCTAACTTTTATATTTTTGTCATTTTAATCACTAAGTAAGATTTTAAGCCCTTATCTTAGTACTAAATGACCCTTAATCAACATAGCAAATTTTGGGGTATTACAATTCTTCCCCCTTTTGAAAATTCATCCTCGAATTTTCAAAATGTTCTAGTTTTAAATAGCTTCAGGTACTGTTTTCTCATTTTCTTTTCTTTTTCTTTGTATTCGCATGCCTATTGTTAATCTACAGCTGCTTTAGGATTATTTTAAAGAATCCTCAATTTGTCTTTTATTTTTCAAGTCAAATCAACTCCATCCACTTTTGGATTATTCCAAACATTTCAATCATTTCCTACAATCTTGTATTCTCAATAATTTAAGCTCATAGCTTATCTTCAAAGATCACAATAGTCATTAAATGTCCTTATATTAAAATTTCTTTCTTTATTTCATCATAAATTGGTCTAAGTAGGGTTGAAACACCCATTCATCAAATCCTTATATGCGATGTGGCGTTTGAAAATCCAAACTGCATCACTAAAAACTTGTAGTGTCCATAACGAGTTTTGGGTGTTGTCTTTGGTATATTTTCTTCCCTAACTTTTAACTGATAATAACCCAATTAAAGGTCAATCCTTTGGAAACATAATTGTACCTTAGTACTGGTCAAACAAATCCTCAATCCTTGGTAACAGATTATTTATTCTTTATTGTTACCCTATTAACTTTCGATAATCTATACTTAATCGTAAAGAATTATCTTTCTTCTTTATGAATAATACTGAAGCTCTTCATAATAACTCGCTTGATCGAATATAACTCCAATGTAATAGCTCTTACAGCTGAGCTTTCAGCTCCACTAACTGGGTTAGTTCCATTCTATAAGGTGCTATCAATACTTGCTTTATTATCGAATTAAACGTCAATATCGAACTGTACCTCTTTATCTGAAGGTAATCCTAGTAATTCATCCGAAAACACA